>CAJGYO010000019.1:47535499-48161177 GCA_904845875.1 Miscanthus lutarioriparius
TGCTCATCTTCAGTTAAAGGCCTAACACCTAGGAACAGTACCATGAACTTAGAATAGTAAAGACATGCTTAAAATAACAGTTAAAGCTTCATATGCAACAAGTAGTAACTTAATTCTATCATAACCAGAGTTCTATAACTCCAAATGACTTGCAAGAGGACATTCTGGAAAGCTTATGAAATTCTCTACAATTCACTTGTAAACATCAAAGCATGATTCTGAAGTTAACCAAATCAAATTCCAGTAGACCTAGAATCTGTCCAGAATGACGGGGTTGCTAACTTAATTATTTAATGATGGTGCAAAAGCCTAATTTGACCAAACCAAGTTTACCAACTTGTTTTTCATATCTAAGAAACATCAGAAAGTATAGTGCTAACTTCTAAATAAATTATTTAATATCCTTTTTCCAATTTATTTAGTTAATTAGGTGATTTAAGCAATATACAGTAAAAATATTCATAAAAATCTACAAAAATTACAGAAGCTATCTCATGCTGCACATAGACTACCATAAAAATTTCAAAGCCATTGGACCAACATAACTTGCTGTATCCAAAATAACAGATGACATGTCTATTTCTAGCATAATTAGGAAACCTTATTAAAAAGTGTCAAGCAACAGATTTCCCATTTTTCCTAGCATCCTTCTAGCATAAGAATAGCACCCATAAAATTTCACCTTCACTGGATCTATAGAAAAATTATGAAAATTCACACAAGATCCACCTATTAATAAAAGGAAATTCTATAACTTAAAAACTATACATGCACTAGCTCTGAAATTTTTACCAGAGCTTCTAATAAACCAAAATAGAGGACCCACAAAATTTCATAATTTTTGGACCACAGAAACTCAAGATAAAATTCAAACAAGTTTGCATGCTTCTAAAAACACATTTCAAAGTCCTAATTAATTCATCAAAAATTTCTAAAACATGTGCTCATATACTATTTTTATTAAATACTAGACTTCACAAAGAACACTACAAAATTGAAGCACATCATTTAGATCCCTAGAACTTGAGATATACATTTTACAAATTCATATAAAAATCTGTAAAATAAAGAAAAACAAAAACAAAAACAAAAGTGAAGCTTCATCATTGGGCGGCTTCTTGACCACAAGGCTGGCCTCGGCTCGGCTGGCTCGGCCGGGCCGTGAAGCGCTCGACCCGCCGACAGCCGGGTCCCCAGCGTCGCCACCGCAGCAGGCAGAGGGGTGGCTCGGCCGACGTTTTTCGCCGTGGCCGAGATCTCCAATGAGAAGGTCGACACACCACGCTGCTCCCTGTGTCAAGCCGCGTCTAGTGGTACCCCTTATGAGACCTAGGGTTGAGTGGAGAGGGTCGCCGTCGGCCATGGCGGCACGACGGAGGGGCTCGGTGGGAGCGCCGGCCATTTTCGGTCGGTAGCAACTGGCTAGGCTCAAACCGAGCATCACGGTGTCCTAGGGAATGAAAAGAACAAGAGCGGAGGTGCCAAGTACTCCAGATGGGGCTGGCCACGGAGCACCAAACTCCGGCAAGGGTTATGGGGCGAATGGGAATGTCGAATGCGACCTCACCCGAGGTCGATTGACGGCAAGGATAAGATGAGAAGCTAGAGGAGGTCTCGTCGGTGCTATGGAAGAGACGGAGGGAGCTGAGGTGCGGAGGTGAGCCCGCATGGAAGCTCGCCGGAGCTCACAGTGGTAATGGCGTTCATGCCGAGAAAGAGGAAATGTGGCCTCTACCTTGACCGTCCGGCTCAACGATGAGGTGGACGAGGTCGAGGAGATGATGGTGAAGCCGTGGGCGAGATGGAACGAGGCGAGGCAGGCACGGTGACGAGAGCACGCGAGCTCGACGAAGGGTGGCATGGCGATGGGCGCTGCTCCTCCGCCTCGGCTTGCACGGTGAAGAAGAGGGAAAAAGAAATGGAGGTGGTTGAGCTGGTGGCGTGGTGGCGACTTGAGGCGCGCCCGGCATGGCTGGTGGGGGCCAGCCGCAGAGACGGCCTCCACGGGCGTGTTCACGCTGGCAGCGACGGCTGAGGTCGGTCGGCCACTCGGTCCTTGACCGATTTCTGAAAAAAACAAATGATTCGAGAGATCATCGAAGGTGACTGACAGAGCGAGTTGGACGGCTAATTGCTCCTAAACCGTGACGTTCTAGACTATGCCATAGTTAACAAAGTTGATCATCTATATGTGAACTACAACTCTTGTTATTGGAGCTCGAGCTGGTTTGGCTTGGTTAGGGAGATACAAGGTGATAAAGTTGGGTACATGAAACTGCAACACAGTTAAGGACTTAGAAAAATTCCTAAGTCTGAAATCAGCATGTACTTCTGACTTGTGGGCCATGTTTGAGCATGTTCTAGCCATTTTCATGAGTTGATCATAAAACAACTTTTGTTCCTTGATAAATTAGCTACAACTTTGCTTTAGGTTGCTCAGACATGCATAGACTCTAAGTTGCACTTTTTAAACAGTCAAACAGTGAGACTCCTAGGGTCAATTCAAGTCAAACATGCAATTAAGGGCATTTTGGTCATTTTGATCTACATGAACAATGTCCAAACAAGTAACCTAAGTGTAGTTAAGGTGTATTAGACCATAATCAACCACTCTACAAACTTGTTATACCACTTCTAAGGATCACATGGAATAAAGCGACTAAAACAAACAATTCACTCATACGTTGCAATGTAATGTTTCATATGTTTCATGGCTAGGTTGTTATTCTACACTTGTCACATTACTACCATGTTGCCATGTTTCCAAGTATGAGAGTTTCATGTTACATTCACATGTTGCACTACTACCATTCACAAGCAATCTAGTACGAAACAAACAGAATATGCGAATGTTTCATATGTATGTTTCAGGGAAAATGACATGATGAGATAAATGATGCACATGTTTATGAGACGAAATGCAATTAGTAGAAGCCAAACACCGAGGGTGTTACAGCCCTCCCCCCTTAGAAAAATCTCGTCCCGAGATTTGGAAAGCGTACCATTTAGTATAGAAAGTTGGATAGTTTTCTTTTAAATAATCTTCCCGCTCCCAGGTTGCATCCCGTTCACTATGATTACTCCAAACTACCTTGTATAAGTTAACCACTCGTGTACGAGTCACTCTTTCTTGTGTATCCAGAACTTGCACGGGTTTTTCCTCATAAGAAAGATCAGATTTCAAGTTGACTTTTCTTTTTGCTATTCTTTCCTCGGGAATACGAAGACACTTCTTCAGCTGGGACACATGGAATACCGGAAATATAGCTCCCATCTCACGGGGTAGATCGAGCTTATATGCTACTCTTCCACTTTTCTCGATAATGCGGTAGGGTCCAACATACCGAGGCTCAAGCTTCCTTTTAATTCCAAAACGCTTGACTCCTTTCATCGGGGATACCTTCAGATAAACATGATCACCTACTTCAAACTCAATAGGTTTTCTTCTCTTGTCAGCATAGCTCTTTTGTCTAGCCTATGCGGCAGTCATATTCTTTTGTATAGTTCGGACTTGCTCTTCGGCTTCTTTTACAAAGTCGATACCATAGAACCTTCTTTCCCCGGGTTCCACCCAGTTCAAAGGAGTTCTACACTTGCGGCCATAAAGAGCTTCAAAAGGAGCCATTTTGATACTCTCTTGATAACTGTTATTATAAGAGAATTCAGCGAGAGGTAACCAGTCTTCCCAAGAGCCTTTGCAAGAAATAAGACAAGCTCTAAGCATGTCCTCAAGAATTTGATTAACACGCTCAGTCTGTCCTGATGTTTGCGGATGATAGGCAGAACTGCGGATTAGATGAGTGCCAAGATTCTGATGTAAGCACTCCCAAAAGCGAGCCGTGAACTGAGGTCCTCTATTAGAAACAATGGATTTGGGTACACCATGGAGACGTACCACTTGTTGAAAATAAATCTCAGCATAATTGTGTGGGTGATAGGTAGACTTGACCGGAATAAAGTGAGCGGATTTAGTTAGACGATCTACGATAACCCAGATGGAATCACAACCCTTGTTGGTAGTGGGTAATCCAACAATAAAATCCATGCTAATTTCTTCCCACTTCCAGCCAGGAATGGAGAGTGGCTCGCAGTGTGATCCGGGCCTTATGTGAATAGCCTTGACTCGCAATGCTTATCACACCTTGCCACGTAAGTCTGCGATTTCTTTCTTCATCTTGGTCCACCAATAATACTGACTTGAGATCTTGATACATTTTACTACTTCCAGGATGGATGGACAACTTAGAAGAATGGGCTTCACCATAATTTGATTTCTAAGTTCTTTATCCTTTGGGTACCACAAGTCTATCATTAAACCAGAGAATTCCTTTGTCATCGACCTTAAAGTGCTTGGTCTCTTTTTTTCTTTCATTTTCCGCTTGATGTGAAACACACCCACATCGGTCTTCCGGAGTTCGATAATTCGACTTCTAAGAGAGCAATCCACAAAGTGATATTGTGAAGTACTACAGGATGAAGGAGGTGTGACAGATGAAAGTCTTCACTAACTAAGGAATTGCAATGGGCCTTTTCGCTTAAGGCATCGGCAACCACATTTGCCTTACCGGGATGGTAGTGCACTTGAAGGTTGTAGTCCTTGATTAATTCTAACCATCGTCTCGACGCATGTTCAACTCGGGTTGAGTAAAGATGTACTTGAGGCTTTTATGGTCAAGATAGATGTTGCACACATTACCAAAGCCAAGTAATGTCTCCAAATCTTCGTGGCATGAACAATGCGGCTAGCTCTAAGTCATGGGTAGGATAGTTGACTTCATGCTTTGAAGCTAGCGCGAAGCATAAGCAATTACTCGGCCTTCCCCGCATAAGAACACACCCCAAACCGGTGCCACATGCATCACAATAGATATCAAAAGGCTTTTTCGATGTCAAAGTTGTGCTAATACAGAGCAGAGGTTAGCAAGGTCCGCAAAGTGTGGAAAGCCTCTTCACACTTCGGAGTCCACACAAACTTCTCATCTTTTGGCAGTAGTCGAGTCATGGGCTTGGCGATTTTGAGAAATCCGGGATAAAGCCGACGATAATAGCCACCAACCCCAGAAACTTCGGACTTCGTGGACCGTAGTAGGTGTCTTCCACTCAAGGACTTCTTGCACCTTCGTAGGGTCAACCGAAATTCCATCACCAGATAACACATGACCTAGAAAAGGTATCTTGTTCAACCGAATTCACACTTGTTGAACTTAGCATAAAGTGGTTGTCACGCAACCGAAGTTAAGACAATTCTCGATGTTCAAGATGCTCTTCTTCATTACGAGAATATACTAGGATGTCATCAATGAACACGACGACAAACTTGTCCAATTCTCGCATGAATACGTAATTCATCAGTACATAAAGTGTGCTTGGAGCATTTGTCAACCCAAAAGACATGACAAGGTACTCGAACAACCCATAACGGGTAGAGAAAGCTGTCTTAGGTATATCTTCAGGACGAATTTTGATCTGATGGTACCCAGACCTCAAATCGATCTTGGAGAATACCTTAGCCTTAGAGAGCTGATCAAACAGAATATCGATGCAAGGAAGAGGGTATTTGTTCTTGATGGTAACAGCATTTAGGGGACGATAATCTACGCACATGCGCAAAGATTCATCCTTCTTCTTCACAAAGATAGCCGGACAACCCCAAGGAGAAGAACTAGGCCGAATCAAACCTTTCTTCAATAGTTCATTCAATCGACTCTTTAGTTCAGCCAACTCATTGGGCGGCATTCTATAGGGCCTTCGAGATATAGGAGCCGCATCGGAATAAGTTCTATCTTGAATTCTACATCGCGGTCCGGAGGTAATCCAGCAAGTCATCGTGGAAGACATCCGAAACTCACAGACAACTGGTAGATCCTCAATGGCTTTGGCTAGGGTAGCATTGGTCAGACAGAAGAGAGATATCACGAGGTAATTGCACTAGAAACCCTTCTTATCCACAGGATCCCCACAACATTACCACACGGGTTGACGATCGATCAAGACTCCATTCCCACTCATCCACTTCATTCCTAGGATTATATCAACAATTCCTACCCCGGTAGCACTACAAGATCTGTAAGAAACTCTCGATCCCCAATTTCAAGCTTTACATCTTTTACTACTTGGTTAGTCATGATATTATTCCCAACAAGACACTAATACAATAACCACCCTTGACAATTGTAATCACATTCATCTTATGCTTAGATGTAAAAGTAGAACTCACAAAGGAATGTGAAGCACCGAATCAAAGAGCACAACTGCAGGGTGATCATTAACAAGAAACTTACCAGCGGTGACCACTTCACCAGCAGGAATTTCCTCCCACAAGAGTGTAATGAACACGCCCGACGACGGACGCGTTTCCTTGAGCATTCTTGGGAGGATGGGGACACCTATTTGCCCAATGACCAGGCTGGTTAGAGTTCCAACACGGCCTATTAGCTGGTGGGACATTGGAGCTGCCCTGCCCAGAGGTATTCTTTGGCAAGGAAATTGTGTACCCCTTGCGAAAACCAGTTTTAGCTTGATTCTTCTTCTGAGGTGGGTGGTACCGGACATTAGCATTGGGTGGACTGATGATGGGCCTTGGATACCATTGGTGCCTTAGATCGAGAAGCACCTGCCTCAAAGTTTCTTTTTGCGGTTCTTAGAAGCGGCATATATCTTATCATTGTTCTCTTGAGTCGAGTGTCACTAATAAACTCATTGAAGGTGACACACTTGCAGTTTGCCCATTGACTTCATCAATTTAGGGAAAGTCCCTCTTGAAGCTAGCTATTCTCTTAGCGTCCAGTATCGACAAACTCAGGAGCATACCTTGCCGTGTTGTTGAATGGTCGGAGGTATTCATTGAGACTCTTGTTGCCTTGGGTGAGCTTCATAAACTCAAGATGCTTAATGGCCATGAGACCGGGAGGGATAAAGTGTCCTCTGAAAAGCTGCTCAAACCGACCCCAAACTATCTCGACGTTTGCGTGGAAGGTGGTCTTGTGATGTGTCCACCAGATGCCCTCTGGGGCCTTGGAGCTGGTGTCCTGCATATGTGGCCTTCATACCTCATCAAACGGAGTAATCCAAACCTTTGCTCTATCGTGCTCAACCATTCATCACTTGTAATGGTTCTTCCGCCTCCACGAAAGATAGGAGGCTTTGTATCCATGAAGTCCTTAAAGTCATCAGATCTTGGTTTGGCTCGGGTCCTTGGCGGACATGACGATCCTCACGGTTAGCCATCGATGCATAGCCTCAGCTAACATGCTGTTGACTTTCCACAACCGCCTCTGCATTAGCTCACCGGTGGTGTGGGCGGTGGCGGAGGTGGTTGTTCCTCATTTCCCATGCCACGACCGCGACGAAGGTTATGATGAGCCATCTGCAAAATGTATAGCCAATGAGCACTGACGATGTGGAAATTTTTGTAGATGAATCGTATAATTATGCCCAAACTGAGTCCATTGGAGGGGATGCATTTAGATAATCAACAGAGAGGCACAATCATTCATCACAACCACACAACTCATCAAGCGCGTCAATGGACACATAAATGCGATGAACTTAACCAACCACTCGATCCATAGACCGCAAAGACGGAATTTATCAAAGGCTTACATACGTGGAGCATAATACGTTCGATAGGTTACATTCAAGCCACAGTGGTTCCAAACTTACATCCAAAGATAACTTATGGTTCGATATTACATCCCAACGATTACTTATTCCAAAGCTACTCGTTCATGCATGAGGATCAACAAAAGACTAGCTCTTGCACATTAGCTAAGTAGTAAGCTAAACCACGATCGTCCTCGAGTCGTTGTCAAGATCTCCCTCCATCTTCATCACTAGCAGGCTCCAACTCCTCATCTTCCTCCTCATCATCGTGGAATGTCCTCAGTCCATTGACCTCCATGTCATCATCACCTTCACCATGATGACACCGTAACCCATCTCATCCTCATCCTCGGTGGGGGGAGAGGGTGAAGTTGATTGTGTAATGGTGAACCTCCTCATGGAGATTGTCATTGTACTCCTCAAAGAATTGCCACTTGTCGCTCTAGTTCTACCGTCGTGCTCTCAACACATCCTCCTCGTGCAGAGCTTCATTCCGTTGGTTCATCACGTGAATCAAACATGCATTCACAGATTGCGGTGAGCAACTGTCAACCTCTGAACCTCAAGGGTCTCTTGGTCCCCTCTGTGTTACTTGCTCCAAGCGGTCTTGAGCCGCATTCCTCTCAGTGATCACCCAAGCAAGCTCGTCCTCAGCCTTTCCTCCTCAAGTAGGCTCATCATCGGGGCTCACGAGGAGCTAAACGGTGATGAGGCGCCCTGCCTCCAGCGGACTTGATAGCAAAAGTGCGCTTCGCGGCGCGCCATCTGTAGCAAAAGTTACAACGTAAGGGAGAATCATTTAAGGGATACGAAATTTAATTAGTCGGGACAATCATATTTTAAAGGAGGGAGTAATGCAAGAAATGCCATGTATGCTTGAACATGATGCATGCACGATCCGCACGTCCTCACCATCCTAGAAAAATTTAAAGGCTTAAAAATATACGGTGGCATACATACGTTCTCTCAGATACGGTAGCTAATCGATCTACAACGATACGTTGTTAGTGTACCGCAGAAAATTTCATTTCAGCCCAAGAATTTCCCAAAATGCATAAAAGGGCAATAACTAAATACTTTCATACATACATCCCCCGATACACATACTCTAGTATCACAGACTACCCGTCCGAGATACCCACATTTAAGTACTCTCATAGATACATGATTGAACATGTAAATATGCGAGCAACCACAACTACTCTCTCCCTAGACCGACGATTGACGGTCATGCTCTCACAACTCCCACTTACCGAGAGCGTAGAGGTATTTGATCCAAACATTACCACCCAAGCGGATGGCATCCATACAATAGCACGCGCCATATGGACGTTAAAGCGAAACAAGCAGGGAACCCCAAGTTAGTACTTTAATAAGCCACCTAAGAGTCCTTATTTGGGCATAAGGGATATGACCACCGGCAATACTTAGTATTTAATTTAGGATTTTCACAAATACTTTTGTTTTAAATACACAAATGACGTGTTTAGTGTCAAATCTTGCTCGATGCCACCTGTGTGAGAACCGACCAAATCATAAGAACGTAAGTACAAAAACAATCACCGAAGCGATCAAATTTCGTACTTAAGCTCCCATAATCCCGTAGTCCGGAAATCACAAAGGATTTCAACCAACTCTCGACATACAAACCAAGATCGTAATGATTCAACACAACACATCATTCGTTACAACATTTCACAAGTAGCATTCGGATTACATCCATCAGAGTTCAAATAAAATATTACAAACCAAGTTTGAGTGTGCGGAAGCAACATAGTTTAGTACATAACTTCATAGTTTCAATTACATTGCCAGATCAGAGTCATGTCCCACAAAAGCATTATCAGGTACGAGAACTAGTAGAGACCGCGCCCAACGGTCTAGTCTTCATCCCCAGCAGGGAGAAGGCAGTACTTGCAGCAACCAAAGAAGAACTGGTCATCGCAATGGTGGAAATAAACCCCGAGTACGAGAAGGTACTCTCACTAGACTTACCCGACAAAAATCAGAAATAAAAGACACCAAGGATCATGCAAGGCTTTTCAGGTGGGCTAGCTTGGCACCGTTGCATAAAAGAGCTTATGATTATAGTAACCAATGTAAACTGATTATCAAGCTTATCATTAATTACCTATCCACTAGATTGGCACCTGTACTAAAGCACTCACTTATTAGGAGCAAACAATATTAACCATAGCAGGTATAATAAGGCTGTCATCATCATATCATCATTTCCGAACCATTAAGTTATTAAGTGTATCTACATTGGAGATAAGCCCGTCAAGTTCTCACTAACCGAGAGAGGCGATTGAATCGAATTACAACTCATTTGAGGGGTATTCCTAACTCTCACCCGGCATACTTTGCAAGGGTAGCCGTGGGTCACCTTTGGAACATCTCAGGAACCAAATTCGCGGGTTCGATCAGCGCCAGCACTCTCAGGGATTACCCTTCTGCCAGGACGATCAGGACTTTTAAATCACCTGCCCTTGGACTCACGCCTATGGCTCCCTTCCGAGGCGCACTTTATACTTATCGACTCCCGGCCTGAGGTGAGCTACTCGGCTTCGTGGTCGGTCTTCAGGCCGGCCAACTAAGAGAGAGGCATGCTTTCAACATGAACAGGAAAGGCTCCAAGAATCAGTCCTTAAGCGACACAGACGGAGTCACTGCAAACCGGCAAGCCTCCGTCCGGTCTTCATTTCAAATTAAGACTGGTTCTTTTCCATGATAGCAAATATAGCCAACCGTGCCACATGTATCATCCTATATCTCGCGGTGACAGAAATCACCCGACTTCTACCGCGTTTAAGCAGGGCTAAGCACTACTCGAGCCTCGAGCTACATAGGATTCTGTGGTAACAATATCCGGACAAGGAATGGGTAACCAATGCAAAGCAAGTGTTTGCATCCAACACCTAAACTTAATGCAACAATATATGTAATAATAATATCAGAATCGCAGTTCAGAAAATAGGAGGCTTAATATGCTCGGGGCTTGCCTTTCACAAAGTTGCAAGGACGGTGGTCGTGGCACTCAACGGCGACCTCGTCGGCACTTCTCCCGATGGCTGCTCCTCCCGAATCTCCGGCGTCGGCCATCTGCTGCGCCGCTTCGGTTCCTCGAATTCCAGCAGGTTACTCCTTCCGGTACACCTATTGCATGCCGATGCACAAGATAAATATCATGAATGCATAAGGAATGACATGATGCTCATGATGAATGAATCACAATGGGTGTTTACGAAAACATCATGGACACTCTGTTTACCGAGTAATTAGCTCTATTCAAATCACTTTAAGCATGTATCCAACTTAACTTAAATAACAAGAGCAACTTACCTAACTTGCATAACCTAAGATAAAGATGCTCATCTTCAGTTAAAGGCCTAACACCTAGGAACAGTACCATGAACTTAGAATAGTAAAGACATGCTTAAAAATAATGAGTTAAAGCTTCATATGCAACAAGTAGTAACTTAATTCTATCATAACCAGAGTTCTATAACTCCAAATGACTTGCAAGAGGACATTCTAGAAAGCTTATGAAATTCTCTACAATTCACTTGTAAACATCAAAGCATGATTCTGAAGTTAACCAAATCAAATTCCAGTAGACCTAGAATCTGTCCGTAATGACGGGGTTACTAACTTAATTATTTAATGATGGTGCAAAAGCCTAATTTGACCAAACCAAGTTTACCAACTTGTTTTTCATATCTAAGAAACATCAGAAAGTATAGTGCTAACTTCTAAATAAATTATTTAATATCCTTTTTCCAATTTATTTAGTTAATTAGGTGATTTAAGCAATATATAGTAAAAATATTCATAAAAAATCTACAAAATTACAGTAGCTATCTCATGCTGCACATAGACTACCATAAAAATTTCAAAGCCATTGGACCAACATAACTTGCTGTATCCAAAATAACAGATGACATGTCTATTTCTAGCATAATTAGGAAACCTTATTAAAAAGTGTCAAGCAACAGATTTCCCATTTTCCTAGCATCCTTCTAGCATAAGAATAGCACCCATAAAATTTCACCTTCACTGGATCTATAGAAAAATTATGAAAATTCACACAAGATCCACCTATTAATAAAAGGAAATTCTATAACTTAAAAACTATACATGCACTAGCTCTGAAATTTTACCAGAGCTTCTAATAAACCAAAATAGAGGACCCACAAAATTTCATAATTTTTGGACCACAGAAACTCAAGATAAAATTCAAACAAGTTTGCATGCTTCTAAAAACACATTTCAAAGTCCTAATTAATTCATCAAAATTTCTAAAACATGTGCTCATATACTATTTTTATTAAATACTAGACTTCACAAAGAACACTACAAAATTGAAGCACATCATTTAGATCCCTAGAACTTGAGATATACATTTTACAAATTCATATAAAAATCTGTAAAATAAAGAAAACAACAAAAACAAAAACAAAAGTGAAGCTTCTTCATTGGGCCGGCCTGGCTTGACCGACTTGACCCAGATGCATGGCTCGCTCGCCGGCTCGGCTCGGCCAGTGAAGTGCTCGACCCCCCCCGATGTACCGGGTCCCCAGCGTCACCCGCAGCAGGCGGAGAGGGTGGCTCGGCCGACGTTTTTCGCCGTGGCGGCGAGATCTCGGCATGAGAAGGAAGACGACACCCACGCTGCCCCTGTGTCAAGCCGCGTCTAGTGGTACCCCTTATGAGACCTAGGGTTGAGTGAGCAGGGGTCGCCGTCGGCCATGGCGGCACGACGGAGGGGCTCGGTGGAGCGCCGGCCATTTCCGGTCGGTAGCAACCTGGCTAGGCTCAAAACAAGCATCACGGTGTCCTAGGGAATGAAAAGAACAAGAGCGGAGGTGCCGAAGTACTCCAGATGGGGCTGGCCACGGAGCACCAAACTCCGGCAAGGTTGCGGCGGCGGGGAATGTCGAATGCGACCTCACCCGAGGTCGATTGACGGCAAGGATAAGATGAGAAGCTAGAGGAGGTCTCGTCGGTGCTATGGAAGAGACGGAGGGAGCTGAGGTGCGGAGGTGAGCCCGCGGAAGCTCGTCGGAGCTCACAGTGGTAATGGCGTTCCGCCGCGGAGAAAGAGGAAATGTGGCCTCTACCTTGACTGTCCGGCTCAACGATGAGGTGGACGAGGTCGAGGAGATGATGGTGAAGCCGTGGGCGAGATGGAACGAGGCGAGGCGCGGTGACGAGAGCACGCGAGCTCGACGAAGCGCGCGGTGGCGATGGCAGCGCGTTCCTCCGCCTCGGCTTGCACGGTGAAGAAGAGGGAAAAAGAAATGGAGGTGGTTGAGCTGGTGGCGTGGTGGCGTACTTGAGGCGCGCCCTGGCCTGGCTGGTGGGGCCAGCGCCGGCGTACGGCCTCCACGGCGTGTCCACGCGGCAGCGACGGCCTGAGGCCGGTCGGCCACTCGGTCACTGACCGATTTCTGAAAACAGCGATTCAGAGATCATCGAAGGTGACTGACAGAGCGAGTTGGACGGCTAATTGCTCCTAAACCGTGACGTTCTAGACTATGCCATAGTTAACAAAGTTGATCATCTATATGTGAACTACAACTCTTGTTATTGGAGCTCGAGCTGGTTTGGCTTGGTTAGGGAGATACAAGGTGATAAAGTTGGGTACATGAAACTGCAACACAGTTAAGGACTTAGAAAAATTCCTAAGTCTGAAATCAGCATGTACTTCTGACTTGTGGGCCATGTTTGAGCATGTTCTAGCCATTTTCATGAGTTGATCATAAAACAACTTTTGTTCCTTGATAAATTAGCTACAACTTTGCTTTAGGTTGCTCAGACATGCATAGACTCTAAGTTGCACTTTTTAAATAGTCAAACAGTGAGACTCCTAGGGTCAATTCAAGTCAAACATGCAATTAAGGGCATTTTGGTCATTTTGATCTACATGAACAATGTCCAAACAAGTAACCTAAGTGTAGTTAAGGTGTATTAGACCATAATCAACCACTCTACAAACTTGTTATACCACTTCTAAGGATCACATGGAATAAAGCGACTAAAACAAACAATTCACTCATACGTTGCAATGTAATGTTTCATATGTTTCATGGCTAGGTTGTTATTCTACACTTGTCACATTACTACCATGTTGCCATGTTTCCAAGTATGAGAGTTTCATGTTACATTCACATGTTGCACTACTACCATTCACAAGCAATCTAGTACGAAACAAACAGAATATGCGAATGTTTCATATGTATGTTTCAGGGAAAATGACATGATGAGATAAATGATGCACATGTTTATGAGATGAAATGCAATTAGTAGAAGCCAAACACCGAGGGTGTTACAACGTCCCTACCAAATCTTCTTCCTTTACACTCTATTGTAACCCCCTGATTTTGGGTGCTCTTGAGTATAAGGATCATCAGCTGCTGGATGTAGGGACCGAATTGGCCTGAACCAGGATAAACCATTGCATCTCCCTTCGTGATTCTTGTGTTCCTGAGTCCACCCGAGCCACCAAAGACCCATACTTTGACACCGACTCCAAAAACATGCTTGCCACGGTTTCGATCCCACGACAGCTAGCGTGCTAGGTAGGAGGTAGCGTCAAGTGTGATTCTGGCTCTACGGTGGCTGGAGCCACCCGCCTCGTTGCCGGAGCAAGCGGCACCACCCCAGACGGTGGTGTCCGCTTCCCGGTGATATCGACTCAAACAACATGCTTGCCTCGGTTTTGACCCCACGACAATTAGGTATCATCATATTTGGATGATTAGGTATCATCATATTTGGATGATTAGGTATCATCCAGGATTTGTGTTTCCAACCCCTGAGAAGTCGTGGTAGAGTTATATGGAAATCTAGGGTAGCACCCAAGCGAGTACGGGGTCTTGTTAGGCCTGTTCTTGCCCCGTGCATGGTTAGGAACAGTGTTTATCACGTGGGAAAATTTGTACACCTCTGCAAAGTTTTATTGAATCTATTCGAATAGCCACATCCTTGGAATGGGCAGATGCTATGATGGGATACTATGATTAGACTTCTACAACTGTGATAATCTGGTAAGATGAATTTTACTAATTTGGTAATTATAATGAGTAACGGAAACTGGTGAGAATGGTAATACTCTATTAGGGTCCAACCTATAATTATAACTACTTCACCCTACTACTTTCACCACAACCACCATAACCACCTCCACATATAGCCTTACCCTTCCACCTCACCTCCAACCAAAGTTTAGGGCTTGCTGAGTACTTTATGTACTTAGCCCCCTCCATTCTACACTTTTAGGAGTTAAGCTACAAGAGGACATACCAGGATTGAACTTCTGGAGCTATGCAAGGATAGGATACCTAGAGTATACTCGAAGATAGAGCTGTACAAGAGAGCTATGCTAGGCCCACGACGATTGGGATATAGGAGTACGCTTAAGGAACAAGTCTAGGGTTACGTCCGCACTCCAAGTTACCTATAGGATGGAGCCATGTTGACATAGGACCACCGTCTTAGAACTCTGATATACGATATAAGGCCAGTGGCCCAAGCTTTGTAAACCCAAACCATGTAACGTGCTTTCCCCATTAGCAATAAAAGTATGATTTTTGATATCAATCTTGTTCGAATTGTGCATATGAGCTACTGATCCAGGGACTGATATATGATGCACAGAGGACCCTAAGTTAGGGGCCCGACAATTTGACACCATATGGGGTGGCGCAGCTCGTGGTGTTTGTCACCCTCTATGGTGTTTGTCACCAGGGTGGCATGGATGGTGCTTGTCTCCGCGCCAGGGGAGGTGGCGGTCGACGGCGGGCCGCCCCCATTCTTGGTGTTCGAGCCAAGGCCTGACAACCTCCCATTCTTGGGAGAAGTCTCCGTTCTCCCAAGCCCGAGGGGTGCGTCACCTAGTTTGTCCCTGGGAGGGTTGCCCTCTGCCCTCTATTGATTCAGTAGCCGTCATTTGAGCTTTGCGTGCCTGTTGTTTGATTGCGCCGCTGCTTGGTGCAGGGAATCCTCTTCGGCTGGGACCTCAGGTGAGGCAAAGGTGCCCCTCTGGCTGCTCACGCTAAAGGTGATTCGTCATCCCTTGCTGGTGTCCCTAGTTGGCGAGGGCATTGTTATTGCTCCCTCTGGGGGGATGGACGTGGATTAGGACGCCGCCAGGGGTGGGGCCACCGGTGGGGCTCTGGTGCATCCGGGAGGATCTAGTACTGTCAAGGCAGACCCCCTCCCCATGGACCCTCTCGCACAACCTGAGGGGAATTGGGTGGGGGCTGCCATCTTTGAGCCTCCGCTAGTGTTGCAAAGCGAGGAGGCCAGCTCTACACCGCTAGTCGGGAGGCCTCACATGTAGAATGACGGTCCCAAGGCGGCTGCATGGTTGGAGCTGATTAAGAAATGGGGCACCATCGATGAGCTAGTCACCTTCTTCTATGACTCCCTCTCTGACATGATGGGCTAGGCGGAGGAGTTCATCGGGCTCTAGCAGGGGTGTATGATTCCTTCGAGGTATGGGTTGGCAAAATAATTTGCCAAATTGTAGGTGATGTGACGGACTATCTGAACTCCTCTCGCTGCCGTTGCAGGTGATTCTCTAGCTCTCCCAGAAGAAGTCAGATCTTGTATGGGAGTGGGAGAGGATTGCCTTGCTAGCGTCCTCCGGCCCCTCTAGCAGGGGCGATAGGCTCTTGCCTGCCCTGCTCCATCACCCACCACCGCACGTTCGAGTGGCAACGCTGATGGAGATGCTCATCAAGGAGTGCAATAGGGCATGTAGCGATGCCGTGTGGCTGGGGATCGAGCTGGTGGTGGAGTGTGAGTCTAGGCATGCCATGGAAGCGCAGGCTGATGTATTTCGGCAGAAGGGTGCAGAGGTGGAGGAGGTTCACCATGCGACTGAGGGGATGGTCACGGAGCCGAGGGCTTCCCTGAGTCTCCCGAAGACTGCAAGGGATGCTGCCCATTCTGAGCTCCACGACGCCCGACAGCTCATCACAGGTGTGTCGTCCCTCTTCCTTCTTTCCCTTGCTTTCAGGGTGGGGCCTCCCGCTCTCACTCATCATGAAGTTGGTCCTTCCCTTTCGAATGGTGTAGGGTAGCGGACGGAGCTCGCGGACGAGTGCAGCAAGGTCCTCATTTTGGAGGACGCAAAGAAGACACACGAGGAGTGCGACCGCCTGTGGCATGAGCTGCAGGTAGAGGCGAGGGTGTCCGAGGGGGGCCGAACCAATTGGGCTGAGCGTGGCCAGGAGCTTGCCGCAGCACGAGCGGAGCTATGAGAGCTCGCTGCCGGCACGCAGGAGGCCTGCATCGCCTTGTTCTCCACGCCAGCTCCGGGGGTCCTCTCAACCTCACCGAGCGGGTGCGTTCCCTTGCGGCATGCGTCCCTCGGGTCATCTAGTGCGCCGTCCTTCAAGGCGCTACGACGGCTCTGACCCTAACGAAGCACTAGCTCCCCCTGGTCAACTTAGGCATCGTGGAGCTAGGTGTCCCTGAGGACACCTTCGAGGATGCTGTGGCACCCCTGGTTGCCGCCACCGTGAACATGATCGATGATGCGTTACTGTTGGTCGACGATTACCCGGACGAGGTGTGCGGACTGGCCGCTCCACCAGCTTTCCCATGATCTACGCAAGAATTCATTTGTAAAACTTGTTGCTGTAATTTTGGGGGCTTGCCCCTTTGAACAATGGTGCACCAGGGGCGCACCCACCTGTCGAATTTCATGCTTTCATTGTCATTTTCACTTCATCCACCATTCCTCTCGGTGGGGGTGTGTAACACCTCGGGTGTTTTAAATACTAAAACCTGACATGTAATCATATGCATTGCAAATCATTTGATCCCAGTGAAAATTTTGATATGCATACACTAAAACAAGTTTACCTTTATGTTGTATGTGTTGACTTGTATGGTTGAATCAATTTCAAAACACTTGTGTATATTGGATTTCCGAAAACCCTGATTTCCAACAATTTGTTTTACCCCGAAAAACATAATTCAAAATTGAAGTACATTTTGGGGTTGAGCCTTAAAGCAAAAATGTAGAGTTTGTCGAGTTGTACAAAGTTGGTTTTTGGAGTTTTCAAAGTTGTTTTATGAAATTTGAAGTAATTTGAAAATGCGTGATTCTTTAAATATTCCCTTTTTGAATTCAAACTTGCATTTCAAAATGTAGACCTTTGAATTATGAAAGTTGTTATAAAAGCAAAGTTGTAGAACTTCAAATTTTGAGCAACTTTTGTTTTTTGAGATTTTTGAGTTGTTACATAAATTTGGGAGTAATTTGGATTTTAAATCGAATGGCAATTTTGTAAATACGGTGAACAGTAGCCGCAGAAGCCAGCTCAGCGCCGGCGATCTTCTTTCGGTCGTGGCCGTCTTTGGCTTCGCGCTGGCGTGGAGAAGGCCCCTGCGTGGCTTCTCTTTGCTTCCTGGTCGCCTTTAAAGCCGTGGCATCACCGCCGTTCTTCTCTCCTCCTCCTCTGTTTTTTCCACTCACGCTGCCATAGCTCCGTCGAGCTCGCATCACCTCCTTAGCGCAAACCAGCCTCAGCAAAGCACCGTCTGAGCTCCCCTTGCTCCTTGTGCACTCAGCTGACCTGCCATTGCAGCTTGAATTCGCCAGGAAACACCGTTCGTTGGTCTTCATCCTTGTGGCCAGCAGCACCGCCGTCGCGAGCGCGTCGCCGTGGCCAGAGCTCTCCGGTGTGCGTCTTTGTCCTTGCTCAGCGTAGCTCCAGCTTCGCCATGTTGCCGTAATGCTTTGTGCCTAGTTAATTGGTCCTTTTGTTCATCACAGTCACCGGAACATCATCGTCATCGTCGCTTGCTCCGCCGTGGGTGCTGTGCACGTCGAACCGCTTCACCATTGCTCCCCCAGTCTTGCTCTCTGCTCAGTCGTGTTCAGGGTGAGCTGCTGAACCTTCCCGTGCTATTTGTTTAAGATCTATCGATCTCACGTTGCCGGCGTAGCGCAGCCGCGCCACCGTGTCCGCCATGGCCGTCGTCAAGCTCGTGCACTGCTGTAATTAGTCTAGATAGTACACTCAATCGATGTGGGGTGATGAGGGGAGTGTTGGTACTCTCGCTGTCACCGTTGATCCTACCGGCGGTGAGAAATCGCCGGTCAGCGCGTCATCGCCGTAGTCAGCGCGGGAGGTCGGGGATGACAAGTGGGGTCGGGCTGTCACTGACCGTGGGTTTGAAAATGAATTTTTCTTTTACAAAAATGATTAAATAGTGCTGTAATTTATTATTTTTGTGTAGATTTATTTAGAGCTCCAAAAATTATGAAAACTTTTATGTGACCTCTCTGTGATGTATATTATTTAGGAAAAATATGAAATGTTGTTTTTCAGTACTTTTTGAATGTGATAAAAATTGCTCAATTAATTAATAAATGGGTTTCCATGATTTTTCTAGGCTTAATTAATTATCCAAAAATTATGAAAATTGTTTTGCCACTTAGTTATCATGTGATGAACCTTTACAAAAATTTTGAGCTCAATTAGAACAAGTTGATTTATTTCATAATTTTTAATTAAATAATTAATTCATAAAAGCAAATAGTAACCTTTAATGATTTAGGTTTTGATTGAATTTTGGATTGAGTGATGACCTTGGGTCATTAGTTGGTAATGATCCTTGACAGTTGAAGTAAGTGTTACGAAAAAGGTTTAGTTAGGTTGACTTGTAACTGTACCGCGAGGGAAAGTTGTATTCAAGTTGTTATTTTTGCATCCATCATCGAGCATCATATTTTGTATCTCGCATCATGTTAAACATGGCATTGTTACTACATGTAGTGAACGAAGGTGAGCACGTGGTAGTTAATCAAGTTGTGGAGGAGGTTGATCCGCCTGTTGAGGTCATATTTGATATTTGTGGAACGACTCCGGAACCAGACTTTTCCGTGAATCAAGGCAAGCCCCGGATGCATTTAAACCTACCTTGTGTTTTACAAATTGATTTCGCTTTTGCTTTTCTATACTACATTAAGTGATTAGGAGTTAAGTGAAAACCTAATTGGTGCATTACCAACCTTGTTTTTCCATATCTACCTTGTTACCAGTTTTAATCCGTAATTGCCTAGTTATGCTTAGCTATGCTTAGACCGCTAAGAGTCAGGTGATTACCTGTCACCTGTGAATTTTAAATGGATCTTTGGTTACGCCTGGTTACTTATGTGATCATGAAATATGAGAATGTGGAGTAATAAATCTAGACCGGGCGGACTCGGTGTAGGGGAGCCACAAGACATGGAGGTCTTGTGAGCGGGTTCTTTCCACCTGTGTCGATTAAGGTCTGTCCGTTGTTGAACTGTGTGAGATGAGACTTTGTAGTACTAACCACATACTCCGGTAAGCCTTAACTTGGCGATTCTATTATGAGAATGGCTACTCGCGCACTAGGAGTGGAGAGATGGCGGGAATAGCGTGTACCCACATGGCAATGGGCTGGATTGGTGGAGTACTGTATTCTCGGGTGGCACGGACCCGTTCTTGTTTTAGAGGACCTGAGGGTAGGTTGGTATATGTAGGTCGGGGACCTGCATATGTCATGTGGTCTGAAATTCCCAGCTGGGTTTTAATCGGTTCGAATCGTCGTTGCTCCTCGGTTATGGAGACTCAACTCTGTTCATCATCGTAGTTTAATAACTGGAACTCGAGTAAGGTTTGAGAAAGAGTTTGATATGAAGTTCATGATCTCATTATGGATCATGGCAGATTCATATGTGGTTCTTATAAAGTTTTATATGTTGAAGTAAAGAATTTTGTTAAAGAGCTTTTACGCAAAAGAACTTTTGATTATTGCTAAAGCCATACCTTGAATCCCTGAGCCTGCATTCCTGAGTTCTATCAGTTTCTATTTCAGTTAAGTCTTGTTGAGTACTTTTGTACTCAGGGTTCGTTGACCCTTGTTGCAGGTGAGCCTCATGAGCAGGTCTATTTTGGGCCGTGTTGCATGACGGTTGTTCGATCCGATGACGAGAAGTAAATGTGTGGCCCTTGGGCAGGGCAGTTTAATTGTGTGTTTTGTATTATGTTATAATGCCACTCCACTACTACGTTTTGTAATAATTATCAAACTTAGTTGTAAGGTTTGAAACTACAGTTTTGTAAACTAAGTTATTGTAAGACTTCTGCTGATTTACTCTAGTGTAGATATTTGAATAAATGTTGTAATACTACAATGACTCTGTAATGTGATCCTGCTCGGAAATCGTGGTTGATTCGGGGTTCCCCGAGGACACCCGACAGTCTTCTTAAGTTACCGGGAACCTATGCATAGATGTCAAAGGTCATTGGACAGTGACAGGTGCATGTGGGCCCTATAATTTAGGAGGTTCCGCCACAGGGTGCATCCCCAGCGCCCGTCTCCTCCCATGTGCCCAAGGGGCATTAGCTGTTAGCTTTGTTAGCCTGGGTCATGCCCGTTTGGCTTTTGGGTGTTGGCCTATCTCATTTGGTGGTCTCAAGAGGAAGGACAGGGCGGTTCGCCCCCCTGACCGTGAGGCCAGGGTGAGAAGGCCCATGGCTTGAAAGCGAGTCAATTCTAAGTGAGGTGAGCACGTCTCCCTCCCAGCGATGATCTAGAGAGCGAGGAATGAATGATAAAGGATTTTGAAGTGTGAGGACTTAGTTGTTTGCTGAGTTCACATGTCAGCTCCCTTGCCGCATCGTACTTCCTTCGCGCGGTGCTTCCGTGCAAGGAGGTGCCAGGGGCACGCCACCGCACATGCGATGTCTGCCCCGAGAGCAGATGGCCAACCATCATGTGGGGCTTCTGGTGCTAGCTCATCAGGACTAGACGCAGGCTTGAGTCATGACGGATCTGTCGAGCCAAGACCAGTGGCTTTGCTCATTAAAGACCTAACTAGGGGGTAGTGCTGGGAACCAGCGCCCGCCAGTGTGGCCCCCATGACCGGATGAAACCTGCTGTAGTAGTCTAAGACGTACGCCAGGCTCCCAAAGTTGAGAACCTGGCCCGGACCGAAGGCACCGGCTGTGTTTAGACCAAAATTTGGGGAGAAGAATGCAGGAACTCGAAGCTTCCAAGATTGTGTCATCAAGGAATCGATTACATAAGGATCGATATCAGCTGGTTCAGATGCGGTACTGGGATCGGCTCTCTTCGGATGACGTTAGTAGATAACATAAATAAGCTACGGTTGGCGTTGGGAGAAACATGTCGGACTCTACAAAAAGGGAAAGATTAGGGTCCAAGTTATCTTAAGTTAGGAATGTTTTCTCTTATACTAAAAATTGTAATGAGTCGTATTTGAGTAGGATTCACACTTAGGTTCCGAGTATAAATATTGGACCCCAGTTATTGTAAAGAAGAATCCAATCAATCAATACCAATTACTTTTTTGGCTTCACGCCAACCCTTAGGAGTAGGAGCAGTGTAGATCTCGGCGAGTTCTTCAACAAGTAGGGCTGCATCGTTCCGACCGACCTCTGGCTTGTCTATAAGTACCGTCATGGCTTATACCTCAGTTTGTAAGGCTACTTCGGTCCGGCTGACCTCTTACGAGCTCTAGTATAAGCTAGTTATCGATCCTTATCTACTTCAAGTATGGCTGCATCGGTTAAGTTCAACCTCCACTGCTCGAATTAGACTAAGGTCAAGTTATCGGCTCTACTTAAGGGTGGCATCCTTCGGGTAGATTCATTAAGTTACCGATTTTGCTGATGTTCTTATTGTCATTAGTTTCAGCAATATCAACCTGCCCGATCGAGATCGATCTATATTGGCCTCACACCATTTTAGTCCATTGTTTATTTTGTCACATTGTGATGATTCTTACTTTAAACAACGGATTATGTTTTATTGGCCGTTCTACTTCGATCTTGATCGTGCATAGTACATGGTTAAGGCATGCTTGATCTTGAGAAGGTTTACCGGCTAGTTGAATTTGGTCTATAGCTCGCTATTATGGATGTAATGATTCGGTCAATCCCCACTATTAGTACTTTAGATCAGAGTATGCTGGTTGGTAGATTTGCTTTCGACTAGGCATAACCCTGACTGTTTGCTATGCCTGCATCGACTAAATAGCCGATCGCCTGTACTCTAACGTTTATAGTGTGTCTTCATGATTCTATTAAATGTGAATAGATCTATTTGCTTTAAAAGGTTTAATCTGTTATCTTTATTATGGCTGCCATCGATCCGGTTGAACCCCACTGTGAAAGATAATAGATTAGATTCGATGAGTTTATAAATATGTTCGTATTAAATAGTCGATTGTTCTCATGCTATGATCCTTTTTCTACCTGAATCGGCTATTTCAGCTGATTTGCCTGTACTTTCACACATATAGCATGTCTTTCAGAAACCTGTCAACGTATAGATGGTTTTATGAATTCTTTGGCTTTAGTTTGTTGTTATCATCATAGCTGCATCGATCCGGTCGAACCTTACTGTTGATGGTAGAAGATTAGATTCAGAGCGTTTGTAGATCCATTTGTACTGGACAGTTGATTTTGTTCGCATGTTATATCCTTTCTCGTTAAACTCATTGGCTCAATGCTTTACACCAGTTATATTTATCTAGCCGATGATGTTACTTATATCTAGGCATGTTGCATTCCTTACTATAAAATCAATCATGACCCGTGAGTGTTACAGTCCTTAATAGTCGATTTCTTCTCATATCGGCTATTTAGTCAATTTTCCCGTCTGGCTGCTCCCGAAGTGGCACACTTGGAATTGTCTGGGTAAAACCGGCATGTTCCACCTAAAATTACTGATAAACTTTCTCTCCTTGTCAATTACAGGTCAAATTGACTGGCACGCCCTCGGGAAATTCACAGGGGCATCTGGTCCTGCGTTGAAGCCAAGCAGATCTCCAGCCTTGCTCCATCAAGCAGATCCTTCCGGCTTGCTGCGTGTTGACATTTTTGTGCCGACACGTGTTTTGGCACGCCCAGTGGGATGCCACAATCATCATGACAACTCACAACAACAAGGACATTCTTATGGTGCCTTATGAAGACCTACCTGATGAGGATAAAGATGTCATTAGCAAAGCTATAGAAGAATTCCAGAACAAGTGTTTGTTGTCCTACACCAAGACACGTGACAATAAAGTTGTTCAGAAATATCCACTACCAAGAGTTTTAATGCATGGGTAGTCAGATACATACGAAGTTGATGATAGGCGTTTCTTCGTAGATGCTATAAACAAATCTGTTCATGATGCCATGTTGCACCATAATACAATTTTCTTGAGCACATTCCACAATACCATGAAAGAGGTGTTTCATAGATTTCCAATTGATCAGGATGGGCCAGCTTATTACAACATTCCACATTCATCGATTCAGGGGACTAATCAAGCTGATACTAGCCATCAAGAAGCAGTACTAACTGATAATGATGATATCCAGGCAGTTCAAAGCTCATCTGAGCAAGTTCAAGGCACCACAACTAATCAAATACAAAATAATCCTAGATCAGCAGTGCTCTATGTGCAATAGCCGATGGGACAAGTTCAGAATCAAATGGTTAATTTTGGTGTATCAGGCCAAATACCGTCATCGGCTCAAAAAATAGCGCCATCAGTTCAAAGGATTCGTAGAGATACTGATCTCAGCATCTATAACCAGAGACTTCCAATAGCAAATCAACAAAGGACCCAATAGATAGAGATTCCACAAGGATATCATTATGGCACAAATTACAATACCCTTCATATGATTCCAAATCCGGGGTATCAAGGTACCTAAAATTTTAATCCATAGATGGGTCAGCAATTGCAAAGAAATCCAGATTCAAATGCTGATGAGTTGTTGCTCAAAGTGACTGAGATGATGAAAAATCAGTTCGGTTTGAAGCCAAAGGGGCAGAGCTTTTCGTAGAAACATCCATGTCTAGAGTGGTATGATTTGGTCGCTCTCCCTATAAATTTCAGGCTCCTGGAGTTTGCTAAGTTCATTGGCCAAGATAGCAGAAGCATAATAGAACATGTCAGTCGGTATCTTACATAGTTGGGCGAAGCATCCATTGAAGAGGCTCACCAAGTTCGTTTCTTCTCCTTGTCCCTGTCAGGACCAGTCTTCACTTGGTTTTCATCGTTGCCAGTTAATTCCATTGCCAATTGGGCTAACATAGAGAAGAAGTTTCATACATATTTCTATTCTAGGACAGGAGAAAAGAAAATCACAGATTTGACGACCATAAGGCAAAGAACTAATGAATCGGGTGCCGAGTTTCTTTAGAGGTTCCGGAGACCAGAAATTTGTATTTCTCATTGAATCTTACTGATGATCAACTAGCTGCTTTGGCTGTTTAAGGAATGTTGCCAATGTGGAGAGAGAAGCTAATGGGGCAAGAGTTTGATAGTTTAGGTCAGTTGGCTCAACGAGTGGCAGCACTTAATAGCCAATTCTAGAATATGCGCAGGGATACCCGATTCTAGAAGAATCCCGCGATTGCCGAAGCCTATATTCCATATTTAGTTGATGATGGCGATGAGAACGATGAAGAAGAAGAGATTGCTGCAGCTGAATGGAATTGGGTTAAGAAGACAGTAATGGTGCTAAATCCTTAGGGAAGAGGAATCGAAGAGAGCTATAATTTTGACGTCACAAAATCGGACAAGATCTTTGATTTCTTGCTTGAGAGAGGGCAGATCAAGTTACCCGCCAAACATGTTATGATACCTCCTGATCAGTTGAAGAATAAGAAGTTCTGCAAGTTTCATAACGCTACTTCTCATTCTACTAACGATTGCAGAATTTTCTAGCAACATATACAGAGGGCTATTCAGCAAGGGAAGCTTAAATTTGATACACCTTGGAAGATGAAAGTTGATGATAATCCTTTCCCAAGAGATCAGAACATGGTTGATGCTAAATTGCTCAAAGGGAAGACTAGAGTCCTAACATCAACTAGGGCCAAAGAAACCAGAACAGTCGATCTAGAGATGCAAATATCGGCTGTTGAATATAGAGAAATTAAGAGGCGTCGCGACCAATAGAAGAGCCGATATGAGCAGGGAGAGACATCAAGGGATGAGGCGATAAGGCCACGTGTCACATCCCAAATTTTGTTGAATAAATGGGAACGACAAAAGGAAAAGGATTATTAGCGTTGGTTAGAAGAGAAAGAATACTAGCGTCAACAGGAGAAATAGAGGTATGAAAGAAAACAAGATGAGTCACATTAGAATTGTCCTTTCTTTAGACATTGTTGGAATGAAGGTCTGAAATTGCCTACTAGAAATAATTGCCCAGAGTGCAGTGAGCAATATTGGGAGTTTGGCAATCTGAAGCCAACCGCCGGTCTATCCATGCTCAAGATGAGTATCATCATAACAATATGGATCAGCGCTTAAAAAATAGAAGTGTTCATGATCGACTCGGGAAGCGAGTTGTTGATCAAAATTGGGCTAATTATGAAGAAGATAATGAGGAGTATGTTTGGCAGGAAGGGCAATGGTGTCCAGGAGGTTTGATAAGAAGCCAGAAAAGAAGGGTACAATGCCTAAGGAACAGATAGCTAGAACAGGATCAGGCATCTGGCAGACCTCAAGTATGGCATGCTAAACAAACAGTCGATAGGGGTCAACCGTCGGCTAATATTCAAATGGCTTTTCTGTTGCCGTCAAAATTTAGAGCTCCAGCAGACCAAGAAGTCTATTCAGATTTTGATGAATCAGAATATGAGGAGATAGTTGCCAAGTTGACAGTTGTACATCAAGCTATATTCGATAAGCCAGTCAAGCATCGGCACTTAAAAGCTTTATATGTAAAAGGTTTTGTTGATGGGAAGCCAATGAGCAAAATGTTGGTGGATGGAGGTGCTTCTGTCAATCTTATGCCTTATACTACTTTTCGTAAACTTGGCAAGGGATCAAGAGATTTGATTGACACTGACATGATGCTTAAGGATTTTAAGGGTAATGCGTCCAAGACCAGGGGGGCAATGAACGTCGAATTAACAATCAAAAGTAAAACTTTGCTCACCATATTCTTCGTCATTGATGGAAAAGGTTCATACAGTTTACTTCTTGGTCGTAATTGGATTCATGCAAATTGTTGTGTACCATCGACTATGCATCAATGCTTGATTCAGTGGCATGGAGACGATGTTGGGCTAGTTCATGCTAATGATTCTGTGAGTGTCGCAATAGCTAATCCAATGTATTGGGAGCTAGAAGACTTCGAGTGTTTTTCTAGCAAGCTATGGGAAGGAGGCTTTATTAAAATCAATGATGAAGGCCAATAGCCAATCCAAGTAGTTAGCTCTGAGAGTTTGTTTTAATGGATAATCTAATAGATGGTACGGATGGTAAACTAGGACATGGTTTTATGTCAGCCGATGAATTAGAAGAGATAGATATTGGTTCTGGAGATAGACCTAGGCTGACATATATAAGTGCTAAGTTGGATCCTGAGTATAAGCAAGAGTTGGTAGATTTATTAAAGGAATTTAAAGATTATTTCGTTTGGGAATATTATGAGATGTCTGGTCTAGACCGATCAATTGTTGAACATCGATTGCCAATCAAACCTGGATATCGGCCGTTTAAACAAGCTCCAAGGAGATTTAAACCAAATGTTCTTGATGATATCAAAAAGGAGACTGAAAGATTATTAGAAGCGAAATTTATCCGACCGTGCCGATATGCAGACTGGATATCGAATGTTGTTCCTGTGTATAAGAAGAATTGCAAGTTAAGAGTCTGCATCGATTTTAGAGATCTGAACAAGGCTACACCCATGGATGGTTATCCGATGCCGATAGCCGATATGTTGGTAGATGCAGCAGCCAGGCACAAGGTTATTAGTTTCATAGACGATAATACAGGATATAATCAAATTTTTATGGTTGAGGAAGACATAGCAAAAATAGCTTTTAGGTGCCCTGGCGCAATTGGTTTATTTGAATGGGTTGTGATGACCTTTGGTTTGAAGATGTCGGTGCAACTTATCAGAGGATGATGAATTATATTTTTCATAAGTTGATCGGTAGGATTGTTGAAATCTACATTGACGATGTGATGGTAAAATGGTTTAAAGATTGATCCCAATAAGTGTGCCTTTGGAGTATCAGCTGGACAATTTTTTGGTTTTATGGTCCACGAGAGAGGAATCGAAATTGGTCAAAAAAGTATGAAAGCAATTGATGAGGCAGTGCTCCCGACTACTAAAATAGAGTTACAATTTTTGCTTTGTAAAATTAATTTTATCAGGAGGTTTATTTCAAATTTGTCGGAAAAGGTTGTGCCATTTTCTCCCTTGTTGAAGTTGAAAAATAATCAAGAATTTAAGTAGGGTGACGTACAACAAAAGCGTTTGAGGAGATAAAAGAATACATGAAATGTCCACCCGTGCTGGTCCCTCCTCAGCAAGGTAAGACTTTTAAGTTGTATGTATCGGCAAATGACCAAACGATTGGATCGGCTTTAATGCAAGAGTTTGAAAGAAAAGAATGAGTTGTTTTCTATCTAAGTAGAAGACTTTTGGATCTAGAAACAAGATATTCTCCTATTGAAAAGTTATGCTTATGCTTATATTTCTCTTGCACTAAGTTGTGACATTATTTGCTATCGGCTGAGTGTATAATTGTTTCCAAGGCTGATGTGATCAAGCACATGCTATCAATGCCGATATTAAATGGGAGAATAGGGAACTGGATTCTTGCATTGTCAGAATTTGACTTGAGGTACGAATCAGTTAAAGCAGTCAAAGGGTAAGTAATAGCCGATTTTGTCACTCAGCATCATAAATCGGGTATTGGCTATGTAGAGCTGATACCTTGGACGCTATTCTTTGATGGGCCATCGTGTAAGCAAGGTTGTGGCATTGGTATTGTTATTGTTTCACCTCGAGGGGCAAGTTTTGAGTTTGCCTTTCAAACTGAACCAATAATTACCAACAATCAAGCAGAATATGAAGCTATTCTTAAAGGACTTTAGCTTCTTCATGAAGTAAAGGCCGAGTCGATCGAAGTATTTGGAGATTCATAGTTAATTATCAATCAGTTGATCAGCCTATATGAATGTAAATATGATATTATGAGGGGATACTATGATAAATGCCAGAGGTTACTCAAAGAGTTTCCTCATATTTCCCTTCAGCATATTTCGAGAGCACAGAATCAAGAGGCTAATCGGTTAGCTCAAAGTGTGTCAGGTTATCGAGTGTTTCAAGAGATCTTGAGTAGTAAAACCTTGACTAATGATTGGAGAGTTGAAATAGCCGATTACCTTAAAAATCCATCACAGAAGGTTACCAGGAAACTAAGGTATAAATCGACTAAGTATATTTTGCTAGATGATCAGCTATATTACAAGACAGTCAATGGGGTGTTGCTTAAATACTTAAATCAAGAAGAGGCTAAAGTGTTGATAGGTGAAGTACATGAAGGGATATGTGGAGCTCATCAATCGGCTTATAAGATGAAATGGATTATTCGCAGGACTGTATATTTTTGGCCAATAATACTAGAAGATTGTTTTGAATATTATAAGGGATATCAGGATTGTCAACATTTTGGTAATATTCAGAAATCACCCGCATCGGCTATGAATCCAATAGTCAAGCCATGGCCGTTTCGAGGTTGGGGAATTGATCTAATTGGCCAGATTTTTCTGCCTTCAAGTAAAGGACATAAGTTTATATTGGTAGCAATAGATTACTTCACTAAGTGGGTTGAGGCCATTCCTTTGAAGATGGTAACCTCAAAGAACATGGTTGATTTTGTCAAGGAGCATATTGTATATTGTTTTGGGATTCTTCAAACTATCACTACTGATCAGGGGACAATGTTCACATCAGAAGAGTTCGGAGATTTTGCTGCCAGTATGGGAATTAAGTTATTAAATTCTTCTCCTTACTATGCTCAGGCTAATGGCTTGGCAGAGGCGTCCAATCAAATTATGATTAAGCTGATCAAGAAAAAGATCGAAGAACAGCCAAGGAAGTGGCATTCAACGCTTAATGAGGCGTTATGGGCATATAGGATGGCCTATCATGGATCGATTAAAGCGTCACCTTATGAACTTGTGTATGGTCATAATGCTGTCCTTTCCTAGGAGATTCAAACTGGATTGAGGCATGTCACGCTGCAAAATAATTTGTCAGCCGAAGTTTACAAGAATCTTATGATGGATGATTTAGAAGACTTAAGTTGCCATCGACTGCGTGCTCTTGAGAATATCGAAGCCAATAAGCTAAGGATTGAGAAGTATTACAATTAGAAGGTCAAGAGCAAACACTTTTTGAAGGGGACTTGGTCTAGAAGGTGAAATTATCGATCGGGTCAAGAGATAGCAAGCTCGGCAAGTGGTCACCTAATTGGGAAGGGCCTTATCGGATTAAACGTTGTGTGCCTGGCAATGCTTATATTTTAGAAACACTAGGAGGAGAACAGGAGTTTGACAGAGCAATCAATGGAAAATATCTAAAGAAATATTATCCTAGCATTTGGATTGATACTTGATAGCCGATTTATTCAGTCATCATCTCTAATAGCCGGTACCAGAAGGGTATCGCCTCTAGTTCAAAAATAGACCCGAAAGGGAAAAAGCCGATACGATATGTATCGCCTATAGAGCAAAAACAAGCATAGACAAATTGGTACATGGAACATGAGTACAGGGCAAAAGAGAAGTCACTTAAAAAGAAGAGATTGTTTGCTACCTTCTCCTATTACAAACTGAAGGCCAGGGAACACTTTGTTCACTATGTCTTCGGCCTAGGAAGCGAGGGCTACGAAGTTGGCGGTGTTGAAGAAGTCCTTGACCTGGCACTCATGGTCCTCAGGGTGTTCTGTGGCTGGGAAACCATGGGGAAGAAGTCGAAGCTCATGGCCAGAGCGAGCTTGCGCAACAGCCAATGCCACGACAACACCATGACAAACACCATGAAGGGCAACCTCTCTGATGCGGTTTGGGACGTCGTACAGGCGAACCACTGGCACGACACCCCTAGCATTGATGAATCCTGCCGCATACTCTGTAGCTGATCGAAGGCTTTCCAACTAGGCCAATAGATCTGGAAAGATTCGAGGGAGGGATAATCAAGATCTTGAAGACAAAACTAAGAAAAACAGAAAATTGTGGTGGACATCTCACCCATGATTCTGGCCTCTGCCTCGGCCAGCCTCGCTTGGGTGGAGTCAGCCCCATGTTCCGAGATGGTGAGAGCGTCCTATAGCGCATTCAGATGAAGGTCCATCCGCCCAAGATCACACGTTGCATCCTCTAGCGTGGTGGCACAGACTCGTCAAGGGCCTCTTCGGCAGACCTCTTGCTGTTCTCCATGCCTTCGAGCCTACTGAAAAGCAAATCACACCAAAGACATAGAAGGTTTGGGACAAAGCAGGTTGTTTTTCGATCCATGGCCATGGCCCATATATATAGCCTAGGAGGTGATAAGATAGGCTTCATCGGGGTGATAAGATAATGTAGGATTGATACAAAAGGTTTACATTAACTGACAATCAACCCACTAAGACTTCTTTGGATTGAAGGGAGTCCGGATCTCCACAAGGCCAAAGGTCATCATGGACCGAGTCATATTGGCCCGCTGAAAGAAGTGGCATCAGGGGAGAGAAAAGGCCGCCTGCTAAAAAGATGCCCATATATCCGACCGATTTCTCGATGGCTGGGAAACCATGGGAAAGAAGTATGTGGTTTCCCCCGATGAGCATTTGATAGAGTGAACAAGGGAAAGGTGTCCACACATTTTAACCCTTGCAAACACTAGAACAACTTTGTGATCATGGTGAGAAAACTCAGGTGATGTCACAAGAATTCTTCTAACCGCAGCAGCTGATCCTCTTGCTCGACAAGGCACTAAAATGAGCGACACAATCACCCTATGCACAAGAATTCTTCTAACCACTCAAGACCCTCATAGCAAGGAATTAGACCATGGAGGGTCTGGCAGAGCCAAGGGCACTCAAGGAGGCAAGAAAAAGAGAAACATATTTGAGTTGTTGGGTTGCTCTCGCCAGAGTTGGATAGACATTTATAGTCAGTCTGGAAGGATGGATCCAAGCGCCCATGAAGTAATAGTTCTCTCGTGAAGCTTTGAGGTATGGGCTCATAAGCAGGCAAGGATGTTGGTGAAGGTGACGGATAGTAGACCCCAGATCAAGATTCTCTACCCATGACTATAGACCCATCGGGGGTACAGACGTGGTAATTTTGGAATAAAATTACTTTTATCCAAAAATTGGGGGGCATGTGTTTACACCAAAATTTAGGGAGAAGAATGCGGGAACTCGAAGCTTCTAAGATTGTGTCATCAAAGAATCAATTGCATAAGGATCGATATCAGCTGGTTTAGATATGGTACTGGGATCGTCTCTCTTCGGATGACGTCAGCAGATAACGTCAATAAGCTACGGTTGGCGTCGGGAGAAACATGTCGGACTCTACAAAAAGGGAAAGATTAGGGTCCAAGTTATCTTAAGTTAGGAATGTTTTCTCTTATACTAAAAATTGTAATAAGTTGTATTTGAGTAGGATTCACACTTAGGTTCCGGGTATAAATATTGGACCCCGGTTATTGTAAAGAAGAATCCAATCAATCAATACCAATTACTTTTTCGGCTTCACGCCAACCCTTAGGAGTAGGAGTAGTGTCGATCTCGGCGAGTTCTTCAACAAGCAGGGCTGCATCGGTCCGGTCGACCTCCAGCTTATCTGTAAGTACCGTCATGGCTTATACCACTATTTGTAAGGGATCATCGGTCCGGCCGACCTCTTACGAGCTCTAGTATAAGCTAGTTATCGATCCTTATCTAGTTTAAGTACGGCTGCATCGGTTATGTTTGACCACCACTGCTCGAATTAGACTAAGGCCAAGTTATCGGCTCTACTTAAGGGTGGCATCCTTCGAGTAGATTCATTAAGTTACTGATCTTACTGATGTTCTTATTGTCACTAGTTTTAGCAATATCAACCTACCCGATCGAGATCGGTCTAGATCAGCCTCACACCCTTTTAGTCCATCGTTTATTCTGTTATATTGCGATGATTCTTACTTTAAACGATGGATTATGTTTTATCGGCCGTTCTACTTCGATCTTGATCATGCATAGTACGTGGTTAAGGCATGCTTGATCTTGAGAAGGTTTACCGGCTAGTTGAATCTGGTCTATAGCTCGCTATTATGGATGTAACGATCCGGTCGATCCCCACTGTTAGTACTTTAGATCAGAGTGTGTTGGTTGGTAGATTTGCTTTTGACTAGACATGACCCTAACTGTTTGCTATGCCTGCATCGGCTAAATAGCCGATCGCCTGTACTCTAATGCTTATAGTGTGTCTTCATGATTTTGTTAAATATGAATAGATATGTTTGCTTTAAAAGGTTTAATCTGTTATCTTTATTATGGCTGCCATCAATCCGGTCGAACCCCACTGTTAAAGATAATAGATTAGATTCGATGAGTTTATAAATCTATTCGTATTAAATAGTCGATTGTTCTCATGCTATGATCATTTTTCTACCTGAACCGGCTATTTCAGTCGATTCGCCTGTGCTTTCACACATATAGCATGTCTTCCAGAAACCTATCAACGTATAGATGGTTTTATAGATTCTTTGGCTTTAATTTGTTGTTATCATCATAGCTGCATCGATCCGATCGAACCTCATTGTTGATGGTAGCAGATTAGATTCAGAGCGTTTGTAGATCCATTTGTACTAGACAGTCGATTTTGTTCGCATGTTATATCCTTTCTCGTTAAACTCATTGGCTCAATACTTTACGTTAGTTATATTTATCTAGCTGATGATGTTACTTATATCTGGGAACGTTGCATTCGTTACTATAAAATCAATCATGACCCGCGAGTGTTACAGTCCTTAACAGTCGATTTCTTCTCGTATCGGCTATTTAGTCGATTTTCCCGTCTGGCTGCTCCCGAAGCGGCACACTTAGAACTGTCTGGGCAAAACCGGCATGTTCCACCTTAAATTACTGATAAACTTTCTCTCCTTATCAATTGCAGGTCAAATTGACTGGCATGCCCTTGGGAAATTTGCAGGGTCGACTGGTTCTGCGTTGAAGCCAAGCGGATCTCTAGCCTTACTCTATCAAGCAGATCCTTCTGGCTTGCTGCATGTTGATATTTTGTGTCGGCAGGCTGTGATGAAGAACTCACCAAGGAAGCAGACACCACCTTCTGGGGCGGTGCCACTTGCTCCGGCGACGAGGCAGGTGGCTCCGGCCACCGTAGAGCCTGAATTGCACTTGACGCTGCCCCCTACTTAGCGCGCTAGCTGTCGCAGTGTCAGAACCACGACAAGCATTGTTGTACATGTTGGTGTCAGAGTATGTGTCTCTGGTGGCTCGAGTGGACTCAAGAACACAAGAATCATAAAGAAGATGCAACGGTTTATCCTGGTTCGGGCCGATCGATGCCCTACGTCCAGTAGCTGATGATCTTTAAACTCAAGAGCACCTAAAATCAGGGGGTTATAATAGAGTATATAGGAGGTAGATAGAGATTTGGTAGGGGTTTAGCTCGGTGCTAATCTTGAGGTTGCCTCGCCACCGGTGAAGCTTTCCCCTTGTCGGAGAGGAGGAAGACGACGGGTGCGGTGGATTAGCTCTCGGTGCCGCTCTCTGGGTTGCTCTGCTCTCGGTGCCGAGCAGGAGCGGATCGATGAGGAATGGAATGATCTGTCTAGGATCGTCCTCCCCCCTCTAGGGTCCGACCTTATCCCTTATATATCGAGATAGGTCGGGTACATGGCAGTTTGGGGAGTTCAGCCTATGGTCTACATGCGTCGAAGTCTAGGAGGGTCTTGCAACAACGCTCTGTGGACCGTGGCGGTGCGTGAAGTTGAAGAAGCCCTAGGAGTCATACGACTGGTCTGTTATGACACACTGAGTGTCAGGCTATGTCGGCTTGGACCGACCTCTCTAGGCACACCTTCTAGAGTCTTCTTGATGGTGAGGGAAGTCGGCTCGAGGGGCTCACACATGGGCCCAGAAGCCCCCGAGCCCCCGAAGGCCGAGGAGAGCTTGTCTTCTTGTGTCTGTCGGGGGAGCGGCCGGCAAGGTCGTGCCCAAAGTGCTGAGTCATGGAGTCCCCGAGCCTCGATAGCTCGTGACATGTCTTCTAGTGCCCGGGCCTTGGCTGGCGTCGTCGGCCGAGCAGGAGCCAAGGGTCGGGCTCAGGTTTCCCATTGATCGGGAGCCTGAGGCTTGGGCAAGCCCCTAAGCTCTAAGCAGAGGCTGCGGTGTGCTCAGGCTCAGGCGAGTTTCTTGGTCTGAGGGTGCACACGAGCACACCCAATGGGTATAGCCCCTGGGCGATCATAGAGGGGTCGGTTGGGGGTCTCTTCGGTCGGGAACCATTGATCCCGAGGCTTAACATACCCATATGTTAGGATCTCGTCACCACCCGATCTACTTTTCTATTGAGTTCTAGTTGCAGGGACTTGGTGCTATGGGAAGTTGAGACACCCACGAAGATTAGTATTCAACTCGATTTGTGATTTACACTATGTATAATGAGCCGCAATAGTGTCATTTAGGAAGCGCGGAACCTCCACGGATTTGTCCAGAACTTTCGCGCCACGGAAGTTCAGCACGAATCCGTGGAACCACCATAGTCTGCTAACCGTTGCAATCAAGTTTTAGTTTTTAACATGCCTATTCATCCCCTCTAGGACTTGCCAGATCCTTCAATAACGGATAGAGTTATGGTGTAGTGGTTGCAAGTGTTAGAATCGTTCTTGATTAGAAGCCTAGCATCATCAACATGGAGATCTCCACAAATCGACTTATCATTATATTTTGGAAAATCGGGCCTCTAAATTTTCTTATCAAACAGTTTGTGAGGGTTGCGATCATGTCTCTGCAAGGGTTAATGTTATCTAGTGGTTTTTGCATATTTTGCATGAAGTTGTTTTAATTGCACGATTTTAATTTGTTGTTGGTTTCTGCATTCTACAGTGAAACTATTTTAGTTGCACGATTTTGTTGTTGCCATCTCTAGGAGTTAATTATTTGGATCCTTTCAATATGCTAGAGACCGAATATCAAATTAGAATACAGTTATGATTAATATATCTAATGGGGAGGATATATTTATTCGTAATTATATAAACATGGTTATTTTCGTACGATAGTTGTCCCTTCACTAATAAGTTTGTTTGGAAAATGAATCTCCTCCTACAGATAAAGATTTTCTTTTGGCATCTATAGCGAGGAGTAATTTAAACAATGATTTTGTCTTGGAATTAAAAGTGTTATTTTTGTTATTTTAAATATATAATTTGCTCCTCTTTTCTATTGTTATTAGCATGCTAAGACTATTTAGAGAATTGTCCATATAACTACTGGGTTAACCTAACCTAAATCCGGAACTGATATAGTAATTGGAAATTGGTTAACCGGTATAGGGAATGTTAGGGTGATTTGGTGTAAACGTGATGATCTTATTATCTTTAATAAAAATGATATAATTTTTTTTATAATGCTACCTTCAAAAGAATATAGTAGCTATGGTTTTTGGCATTGTTGTAGTATGAGGATCATCAGCTTAGCGAGCTAGAGCTCGCTCACCAGAATCAACTACAATCATTCAATAAAAAAAAATCAAAGAGCTGGAGCTAAGAATTAGGGAGTGAAGCTCTATCAAATAAGCCCTTAGCTCCAACTCTTTGTGTCAATGCAAAAGTGATTTTTGTCTGATCGTCACCAAAATCTGAAATTAGATGATATAGAGTGTGATTGTAATGGCGAAGCTGCTCCAAGGAGCATTGCCAAACGCCTTTTAAGGTGTTCGTGCGTTTAGGGATGCATGCTTGTGTGTGCATGTGACGTTCACGTATGTATTGTGTCTCAAAAGAAAAAAATGGTTCAAGCCTTTGCATCTCAGATTGCAGCGGGGTGATTGTATTATTTTGTGCGCGATTGAGGTGTTTTTTTTAAAGCTTCACTCCCTAATTCCTGGCTTCAGCTACTTGATTTTCTGATGAATTTAAAGCTTCACTCCATAATTCCTGGCTTCAGCTACTTGATTTTCTGATGAATTAATTCCAGTGAGGCAGTAAGTAGGAAGTGATTCTAGTGGGAATTAAATAGGAACCATGATGAGCAGTTTTTTGCTCTTAGCTTTCAGCATAAATGGATAAAAGTGATTTTTTTAATTTCAATCTCCACTAGAATTTAAGTGAGTTTTTGATGTTTAGGTGACCAGAAGTAATTCTCATGCAGAAACTGCTCAAAATAGCGCTGTCAAACTGCACCTTAGTGTGATTTCTGTACAAGTCACTCCCTTGCCGCGTCGAATGACCTATTCTCATGGCTACTAGATAGCGGTCGTTCAGAGAGTTTGTTAGCTAATAGATCGTGTGCCAGCGCCATTTTCTGCGTCTTACTAGTTCTCTCTGCTTGTACTAGGCAAGCATAAAGATCAGTACACGCGGGTTCAGAAGTCTTCAAAAACCCAGCGCCGCATGCAGTTTCCATCCATCCGGAAACCCCGATCAAATCCGTAAACACAAATGGCGGCGTCGTCCTCGTCATCGCCGGCGCCACTGTGGGTTGCCCTTGGGCGCGTCACCCTCGTGCAGCACGACTCCATCAAGGACCCTGCGGACGTCTCCCTCAAGCTAGCCCTGCCGCCGCGCGCCTCGACACTCACGGTACCCATGAGCGTCCACCCGAAGCCCGACTACGACGACACCGACAGGCACCCATACGTGGTCGCGGCCGCTGAGGCCGGTCTCCTCCTCCACGCCTCTTACTGGCCCTTCGTCGGCTTCGACCTAGATCGTGACCCGCCGGGCATCCTCCTCGTCGCGCGTGACTTCCTCCGCGGCGCCGGACCCGGGGAGGCCATCGCCGCCTCCATCGTTCGCGTCCCCGACCGGGACCGTCCATACCAGGCCGGCATCTCCACCATAAAAAACACTGGCCTCGTCTCCCTGCCCGGCAGCGGTGGCGCCGACTACGTCGTCGCAGAGCTCTACATTTCCGCCAGCGACGAGGAGGACGACGACGACCGCGCCACCCTCCTCTTCTTCCGCTCCAGTGCCGACTCGTGGGTCCAGAAGGATCTGAGGTGCCCCTCCATGTCCGTCCGGCGCTGGATGTGGTCCTCCCACGACGTGGTCGCCCACGACGGCAAGCTCTGGTGGGTGAACCTCGTGTGGGGGCTCCTCGGCTGCGACCCCTTCGCTGACGAGCCCGTGCTGCACCACGTGGCGCTGCAGGAGACGTACCCGATCGGCCACACGGCGGAGGTGTTGCAGGACATCGAGAGGCGGCGCATGGTGAGGGTGAGCCAGGGCAAGCTGCGGTTCGTGGAACTCGCCTGTCCGCGCGTCGGCCACAAGGAGGAGACGCTGGTGGTTGTCTGGACTCTGGTCTTCGGCCGGGGCACGTTCACGAGGTGGCAACACCACCGCGTCGCGAGCCTGGCGAGCATCTGGGCGAGCGACAGCTACAGAGCCACAGGGCTGACGGTGCAGGTGCCTGCTCTCGCGCTCCTTCACCCCAGCAACCCGGACGTGGTCTACTTCTACCTGGAGCAGTACCTCTTCGGTGTCAACGTGGCCCAGAGCATGGTTGTGGACTTCGTTCGCCGGCCGTGCAAACTGGTCGAGGTGGTCGCTGGTCACAGGCGCCCACCGCCGGTCAGCTGGCGGCACGTCCTCGCTTGGGAGCTGCCATGCTCGCTTGCTGGTGGTAAGGCATACCAAGCTTAATAATATTAATTGCATCGTATGATCGATCCTCTCAAGCATGGACAGCGTAACACATACAACTATACAAGCCAAATAATGGAGGCTGTCTCATTTCTTTTCTGAAATTTGTATGTAGCAATACTGTTGTGTGTGTTCATCTGATCTGATATTTGGAGTTAGGGTGTCAAATTAAGGAAGAAAGTGATTGGCGGAATTGCTCACAAATGATTACAGATATGGGTGCCGGCCTGGGCGTCCACAGCCACATGGTCCAATCCGTGGCTAAGGCCGGGTCTAGTTAGGAAAGACAGTGAAAGGGAGGATTTTTAGGAGATTTGATTTGCTATTGTTAGGAGCTGCACCTATCCTATATAAAGGCACTTAGATTGTAATTTGGATTGTCAAAGAAGGAAATAGACCAGCTTTAGACAGGTGGGTTACCCCTTCGACAGTGGCTGCACACGGTTCAGCCATCGCCACCGGCGACAAAACGACCACGCCATTGCCTCGCTATCCCTTGCACTCTAGCTCCCAGTCCCAATTGCTCCTCCGATCCCCTATACGTACACCACGCCGCATCAAAAAGTATGCCAGTAACGTTGCATTTAAGATGTAAATAAAGTCGTAGTAATTTGTTAATGCATATGGTCATATAATAATTATCTAGTAATGACAATATACTAGATCACATTGCCTTTCTTTCTGCAAGGTTGCTCATCTTTTGTGTTGTGAATAATAGGAATGTCTTTAGTATGCTGATGAATAAGGACACACTTAAGTACTCTCTCCGTTTTAAATTGTAAGCTGTTTCAGTTTTTAGGTACATAGGTTTCTCTATATATTTTGTATATACTATGTCTAAGATACATAGTAAAGACTATGTATATCTATAAAAATCATAATAACTTGAGCTTTAGTATGGTACTCATAAATAATTTTTGCCGTATATTTAATTTGATCTAAATGGTTATGATCACGTATTACCTTCTAGGAGAGATAATAGGTTATATACATTTTATTTTCTAATAAAATAGGATAATAGGGAAACAAATCATTGGACTAGATCTTAATTTCAAGCGTGATTCGTTGGAATGCCCACACGCAAGCATGATTGATGTATTTAGTGCTTTATTATCATGTTCCAAAAATATAATCTAAATATCTAGATAGTTGTATATATTAATTAGATCTCTAATACAAATATTTTTTGTTGGAACGTGATAAGCCTGTGTTTCTTTTGAACTTGTAAACTGTAAAAGAGTTAACGAAACATATTATTTTTATTTAACAGCTCTTGAGGTAGTGGTCTTTAGAAATACAAAACAATATGAGGTGGATCCCACCAATTTGTAACTTTCAGCAACACTAGAAATGAGCCCATTTGACAGCACACGTGACACGTCCTGTCAAGCTTCCGTTCTTAGGTTGAGCTAAATAAGGAAGGGGCGAGCGTGACGCTGAGATCTAGGGAGTTTTTTTGTTTTCCTGATAATTCTAATTATTTAAGTGTTCCATAGATTAAAAAACATCAGGGATTGAGATCTATTTGAGCTTTTATTTTGTATGGGTAACCGGAGTACTGCGACAAGCCCCAAATAACTTATGATTTAAAACAGAGCTAGCAATAATAAATAAATAAGTAGGGCTATTGGTTTGACAACCGTGACAAACAAAGGTCCTATTTGGATACGTGTTCTGTGACCGGTTTGTGCGGTAGTAGAGGCACGATCGGAAAGCCGGGGTACGACAAATCAGACTCCACGTTATTCTTGCGGTGGGTGAGTCTTGCATGGTGAGAAAAATCATCGATACAACGAGATGTTTGGTGGATTTTTTTCGATTATAGCTCGCGGTGGGGCGGCTGAAAATCTGATTTTAATTGGTTGCAAACACGGACTAAAACAGGTGAATGAAATCACATTTTAACTTGGATTCAGGCTAATTATTGTTCACGAGAATTGTTTACATAAGAAAAATGTATGAGGTTACTTGAAATAAATGAAATCACGAATCAGACAACCGTTCCTAACATGCATGTTTGTATTGCAAGATAAGACGATGGTGACGTTGACTGACTTGAATAGTGAGGACTAAAGCTATTTTTTCATGAGAAAGCTTAGGGGCCAATATATATAGTGATGAGGACATCACATGCCTGGATACAACCACATTAGTAACTTTTGATTCATAGGTGAAACAATCCTTTATCATGATTGTATTTGATACATTTGATGAATTGATGTTGCACCATGATGTGTGTTCATTGTCATTTTCAGAAATACATACATGGATCAAAAAGAGTGTTAAAGACACATGGAAGGCATGGAGGACCAAAGAAGTTGATTGGGAGCCAAGTACAAGTATTCCCAACGTCCTCCACCAGGACACCACGTCACTTTTGGCCCAAGGAAAGAAATAGATCAAATCCAACACGTTTTGGGGCTGGATTTGGACTGCAACACTGCACCAACTTGCGACGGTCGCCACGACCTCATCCGGACTCTGTTTTGGGCGTTCAAGTACTCCATGGAATTCTTATGAAGTCTATTTTCATATGGATTTGGACTCATGTCTATATATTGCCTGAGGCGTCCGCAATGATCAAATTACTATCGAGAGGTTTTTCTGTCAAAGGTGCTGTGTCGCCTTATTTTGTCCCAATGGGCCGTGTATCAAGTCAGATCCATTAGGGACGCGTCCTAGGATTGGAGCACGACCCCCAACACCCTGGTGGTTGTCCTTCCACCTTCATATACCTCTTAGCCACCACCAAGAATAGTTGGGTTTTGTTTTATTAAAAGTTTAGCCATTGCTACTTCCTTGTAGACGCGTGTGTTGACTAGACCATCCGTTCTACTTGATTCAGAACCCCAACTTTGTGAGTTCAGATTGGTTTTTCATCTCCATATTTGCAATTGAGTTGCTTGTTCTACTTGTTCTTGCTTGTTCCTCGATTGCTTGCAGGAATTATCCTAGTGGTTTGGTTGATTGTGCTCTACAAGATCGCGACGGCCGTTGGAGGTGGTGTATCGGTTGCTAAGGCGCAGCATCCTTGGATGGTTGTAGTCAGGCCGTGAACGTCATCTCCATCCCCAAATCGAGTTATCCACCTTCTCTCATCGAAAGATCAGGATTCAACCCTAGCGGGTTCATATCAGTTGGTAATCAGAGCAAGGTTTATCGGTGAGAGACTTCGAATCCTTCGCTGTTTTTTTATTTTTTCCTATAGTCTAGAAAAGCAAAAAAATAGTAGATTAGTTTACCCACAATCCTATAAACCCTTTGAGCTTAATACTATTATGCTTAGTTAGGGCTTATTGAATGAACGGTTGCATCGTCGTGTCAAGTTGCTGGTCTTAGAGTCTAGTCGTGTAGAGTTTCGAGTTCTAGTCACGTTTGTGTTACCATCGTAGATTTGAGTTTATTTGTTTCTCTCCACGAATCAGAGTGGATTTCCAAATTCCTTTGTTTTGTTTACCACCAGTACCCTAACCACATCCTTGGAGGTTTCATCCACGTCCATACTTCCATCTCCAAAAAGGAAATCCAACAAGTTCAAAATAGAATTCGATTCGAAGTCCTGTTTTATCTTGAAAAAGAAAAGCACCATAATTCCTTTGTCAGGAGTCCGAATAAGGAGTTTAAATATAATCTGGAAACCTTAACTTCTGCTCTTTCCAATGGATCTGACCTTGGTCCCAAATTCATTTTGAGCGCTTCGTAATCACCCTGGAGATTTGTGCATCTCCTGGTTTTGCAAAACAGCCACTTGAATCACCCTTCCCAATGAAACATTTAATTGCTGTAAGTAGCTTGTTATCTCTTGTTGCAAAATTTCAGCTTTGTGCTACTTGAAAGAAAAAGAAAGAAAAGAAAGACAGAAAGAAAGAAAAGAAAGAAAGAAAGAGAGACAAGAAGAAAGAAAGAAAGAAAGAAAAGAAAGAGAAAGAAGAAGAGAAGGGTTTTTCTTTTGTTGTTATTCCTCTCCTTGGGATCCTTCTTTGCTGTAGCTCAGTGACTTCATTTGTGTCCAGGCTCGCGTCTCTAGCACGTACTAGCCTAGGACCAGCACAATAACGTCGTTGAGCGTTTGTTCAATTTTCTTGCAACTAACGTGGTTCTAGTACTTCCTTGCTTTAGCCCACCTATACCTCCACATATTTCGACTATAGCTTGACAGGTGTTGTTGCGGCACCGATACACTTCATTCCACTGTTGCAGACTTGTTGGTTGTCGTCACCTCCTGTTTGGCTTGGTAAGAACTTGTAAGGGCATGTTGTAACAAGTTGAGTTTGAGAGAATTACAACCGACAGATCCTAGTAGTTGATAGGATGATACATATTATTTTTGTGTTTCTTGTTTTCTACTAATCATGGCAGGTGATACGGAAATTTTTGAGCTATTGAAACTAGACTCTCAATTTAGGATGTTATTCAACACTTGCCGTTATATGATAGTAAGTTTGATCCTTAAGCTTACATTGATTGGGAGCTAAAAGTAGATAATGAATTTGATGAGCAAGATCTATCCGAGAAACAAAAGATTTGTATTGCCTCTAATATTTTGATTGAATATGCTTTGCTAGAATGGAAACACATTTATAGGCACAACAAAGTTCTAGAATCTTGGAAAGACTTCAAATTTCTTTTTAGAGATGCATTCGTTCCTGCATATTATGCTGATAATTTGCTTGCAAAATTAGACAACTTAAAGCAAGATAGGACTGTAAAAGAATACTACCATGATTTTAAGATTTGCATCATGTTTGGTGGATTAGTTGAATGCATGGAAGATGTTATGAGTAGGTTCATGAGATGGGTCAATTCTGAAATTCGAACCTTGTTAATTAGTAAATCATACATACATATTGGTCAATTGTTTTGTCTTGCTCTCAATGCTGAAAAGGAGAGTCTCACTAGTAAAAAAAGGGCTTCTATTCCCGGCTGCCAACACCCTTTATTCCCGGTTACGCAGCCGGGAATAGGAGTTCAGGAATAAAGGGTTAGTAGCCGGGAATAGAAGTGGACCTTTAGTCCCGGTTGGACTAAAAAGGTAGCCACGCCAGCGCCTGGGCTGGCCCCTTTATTCCCGGTTGGTATTACCAACCGGGACTAAAGGGTCTTTTTTTTCTTTTCCTGCTTATTTCAATTGATGATTCTTTTTTGTTTTAATTTGGTTTTCGAATACGCATTATTCGCTGCAAAGTAATATACGTATACGTGCGCGTACTGTAAAGTTTTCGCTCGATCAATGCACGCAAGCAACACAAGTAAAAGTAAACTAAAACATAATATTACATTTCATCGTCACATGTAAAGTTTGCATTAATTGTACATTTTATCATCACATGTTCTTTCGATCAGTATGAAATTTGGCTTTTATCATCACATATTTGGGTCATAGTAAAACTCGTCGCCGGGAGTTAAGACCTGATCATTCAGAAATCCACCTATTGTCTCTTGGATTGCTTTGAGATGGTGTGTGTTCAGGGTTTTTTCCTTCAACCAACGAGTCTTCAATTTGAGATATGAGATACAGAAAAAGTATATTAGTATATATATATGTATCAAGAATAATGATAAATAAATTGTATCTATCACGAATATATATATATATATATATAAATATATGTATGAAGAATATATATAAATGTGTACACTTACCCTTTTTTCCTCTAGACTAGTTCTTTTTGAGCACACTCTCATGAACTCGCAAACATAGTATCCACAGAGATTGGTCCCCTGGGGCTGCCATAGAACCCACTTTACGAGAAAAAGATTCGTCATCATCCGAGCATAGGGAAATTGAACTAAGGTAGGTATATAGTACTTACTTTGCATAGCACTACTTTCAGTGGCACTTTGCATTTCATATGGTGTTCCTGACAGATCTTTTCCCAACAACTACCAAATAACATAAAAAATATTTGGGCCATTAATTTGCATGCAGAGAGACTGGAATAGTTTTGCTAGTGATATTGCAATTACCTCTGAATAATATCTATCATCTCTTGAAACTCTTTTTGCTCTTTTCTCATCGAGTCCCAGATGCCTAGATGACCTTTCTCCAGATCGAGTTCCATCAATATCTAGTGTTCACTGCCATGTCCATTAACACTCATTAATTAGCTAACAGGTACAGTGACATATATATATATATATATATATATGGATACACGATCGTCGACATTATGAACACTTACCTGAAGTTGTAGGGGAAGAGTATACATTTCTTGTCACGTTGCTTCTCTAAGAACATCTGGATATTGGCCTCTGTTTCTGCTTTCCATGTTGGTTGGGGTTTAGGGTTTTTGAATACGATATGTGGATCAATGAAACCAATATCAGTACACCCTCTCTTTTTGCACTCTCCCATCTCAAACCTGCATTATATATAGAGTGAGGATAATAAACACAGACATGTACATACGTAGCGACTTATTATTAATTAGTAGAAAGAATCACTTACAGACAATAGCAGCTGATGAGAGTCTTATCGAGAGAGTTCCAGTGGACTAGTTGGTGTAATTCAGCTAACTCAATGTACATAACATCATCGCCACGGAACCAATGGTCGTCTTTGATTCTGACAGAAATATAGAACTCATTCCGGTGACACGCGTCGAGGTACAAGGTGTTTAGCTTGAACAATTGTGTACCCAGTTCATTGATGGTCTTAGGATTCCATAGACTCCTGCCATGCTCATATTTCTGCCATTCATCCGCTACCGGCGCACTTTCGAAGAGGAAATCACCAAGGTCGATACCTCTCATAGCATAAAAGTTAGCAAGTTCCGCCATATCCACTTCTTTATCAGTAGGTATTTCCATCATATACAACATATCTATGTTTGAACCATATTCATTAGCAATAACTAGAGGAGGGACTGATTGCAATTCTTGTTCTCCGAGTTGTGCAACAGTTTTCCCTGCTTTAGCAGCTTTCTTGATTATCTTGCTAAGAGTGCGGTCAAAGTCTGATGGTGGTGAGGGCTTACGAGCTTGCCGCCTCTTTTTCTGCTTAGCTTCCACCATCCGCCTTAGTTTAGCTGGAGGTAGGTGGAAGTGCTTCTACTCCTGCTGCTTCCTCTTCCCTGTGCCTGAGAAGAATGCTTCGATGGTTTTTTTAACCGCATCATCTAACTCCTCTTTACTCATTTCACCAGGCAATTTCTATGGAATTGGCCTTGGTTTCACAGGGGCCTTCTTGGTCGTCTTCGCCGGCGGGGTAGATGGCTTATTTGTTTGCAGCCGTCTTCCCTGGTTCATGGGAGGAGGTGGGGGAACAGGCGTTGGAGACCTTCGAGGCGGCGTTGGGGAACGCCTTGGAGGCGGTGGCGGCGGCGGCGGAGACCGTCTTGGAGATGGTGGGGATGCAGCCGTGTCTTCTACCCCATCGTAATCGCCGCCCGGAGCACTATGCTGGTCTAGTGATTGTACTATTGGACTTAGGTTGGGGGAGGCCCTGCTGTGTGCGTACAGAAGACAATGAGTCAATTGTTATTTAAGAGGCAATATAAAGTTAATAAAAAAAATTGTTTCGTTCACTTTCATCCGTACCTATTGTGCGATAACGGCTTCCCGGGAATATTGATGTAGCGCTTGCGCCATGCAATGAATGACTTCTCTGCTTCTCCCACGGTATTCTCCCCATCACCTCCATGAATGTCAAGAGTCACATCGCTAAAACCTTCAATAGCTTTATCCACCGAGACGGTAGCATATCCAGCTGGTACTACTGCCCCATGGATTCTTGGTGTCTTGGTACGGTCGATAGGATTTACAACACCAATAGCTACCTTCACTGTGCCATTATATTTTAGAATGTGCAGCTCACATGATGTAGAAGGTTCAATGACGCCATCCACAGGGAAGCGCAGCTCTGCATCTTTTATGGCATCAGGCAGCTCCGTAGAAGCACAACTGCTTCTCAACTGATCGGAGCTAATGTTGATTCCCGGAGCTGTTGTAATCCCGTGGGCACTCAATTGTATTTGCACTTGCCTTGCGACTTCCTCTTGCATTTTCGCTTGCATTTCTTTTTCTCGCCTTTGTGATTCAAGCACCGCTTCCCTTGACTCAATAACATATTGCTGCAAGATGCGGATCCTCTCTGCCTCCTCATCCTTCCATCTCTGGCGGCTTTTGTACGAATCGATCCATTCAGGGAAACCTTGCACCCACGGAATGGCCCCTTTGCCTCTAGTTCGTCCACAATGCTCAGCAGTCCCGATGGAATATGTCAGTTCATCTTTCTCTCTGTTGGGCCGGAATAGTCCACTATCTCTAGCTTTTAGAATTTGAATCAACCTTTCTGTTGCTCTTTTGAGTTTTGTGCCATGGACGAGCTTCCCGGTGACTGGGTCCAATCCTCCCCCATGACCTAAAAATCAACACTTTGTGCGTTCAGGCCACGGTGCTAATTCAGGTACGACCCCTTGGTAATAAGGTCTGCTTCCATTTTTTGCCACTTGGGAACGGAAGTCGCGTAGCCACCTGATCCCATGTTATGGTGGTATTGCTTTTGTCTAGAATTCGCTTGGTTCCTTCTCGCCCATTCCGCACCCTCTTCTGATGTCTTGTACTGTACAAATTCCTCCCAGTAGGGCCTTGCCTTCGCGATTGGGCCCTTATCGTTCCAATTTGGAGTCTTGTTCTTCTTGACGTATGATTTGTACAGCTGCTTCTTCCAAGATTGGAATTGGGTGGCCATCTTCTTCATTGTCCAGTGCCTAACTTGCTCCGTCAACCTTTCGTGGGTGATGTCTTCATGATAATCATCTGTTTGGAGCGTGAAATGTGCAAGAACATCTTGCCAAATCAGCTCCTTGTCCTTATCAGAGACATAACTAATATGAGGAGCATTGTTATTTTTTTCCATTCACGGGCATTGATTGGGAGCTTGTCCCTTACAAGGTACCCACAGTGGTACACGAATTTCTGTGCATATTGTCATAGTGGTTCACCTGTAGCCACGTTGAATTCTGAGATGATGTAGCGGCCTTCCAATGGCTTTTTGGCTCCTCGAACATTCTTTGTGTTCCCCGTCGTCATCGTCGATCCAGACGGCTATGTACGCATAGAAACACAAAAAGTATTATAAAACGAAGGTCGATCCAGTGGGCTACATGTATGCATAATAAATAAATGAGAGCTAGATATTGAGAAATATATACCTCACCAGAATTATCTTCATGAACAACTTCCTGCTCAACAATATGATCGAGATTCAAGTATTGACTCCCGTCGTCTTCCTGCTGGTCATTATCAACATCGGCACAATGTTCAGTGCCGGCGTTGATAATATCCATCATTTCCGCCTCCAGGTCATCGTCTCTCGGGTCGGCCATAGAGAGCCTAAACAATTATAAAACAATAATTATGCAATTAGGGTTTCATAGACATTTCATACACATTTCGGGGCGGTGGTGCCTGCGCGGGGCGGCCCGCCAGCGTCGGTGGCCGGGGAGGGTTTAGGGTTTAGGGTGGTTTAGGGTTTAGGGTATAGGCCATATGGTATCAGAATATAACACAATTGATTCTTTTTCCTAAGGAAAAATTATACATGTATACATTAATTGATATATATATACACACACACACATTAATTTCATACATATATACATTAATTGATATATATATACACATTTCATACATATATAATTTCATACATATATACATTAATACACATTTTGTCAATATAATTCATAAATATAATAAATATAATATATATATATACCGGTGGTTTAGAATTAATGGAGTGTTAGCGACGGGCGGTGGTGGACAGCGCCGCTGGATCGAGGCACGAGGGCTCCTGGCCGGGCGCGGCGTCGTCGGGGCTACTTCGACGAGGTGTGGGTGGGCGTCGGGATGCCCTCCGGTGAGAAAGAAGGCGCGGTGGCGTGGCGGCGGTGTGGCGTGGTGCGCGCGTGGCGTCGGGGGCAGCCAGGGGCTCCTCCTTGAGGGGTGTGGCGTCGGGGCTACTCCGGCGAGGTGGGCGAGCGTCGGGGTGCCCTCCTGTGAGGAAGGCGGCGTCGGGGGTGGCCGGGAAGGCGAAATCGGCGGCGGCGTGGCGCGCGCGAGGTGTCGGGCGGCCGGGGGCTCCTCGGTGAGGGGCGCGGCGTCGGGGCTACTCCGGCGAGGTGGGCGAGCCTCGGGGTGCCCTCCGGTGAGGAAGCAGGCGGCGTCAGGGGTGGCCAGGGAGGCGAATCGGCGGCGGCGGAGCTCTAGAGACGCGCTGAAGACGAGGACGATCGATGAGGAGGAAGAGAGAAGGGAGGCGGCAGTATATGGGAGATGGACCTTTAGTCCCGGTTCCATGCACCGCCCGGGACTAAAGCAACTTTAGTCCCGGCTCCTGCCACCAGCCAGGACTAAAGGGGGGACCTTTAGTCCCGGCTGTTGGAAGGAGCCGAGACTAAAGGATTTGTTGGCGGGCCGCCAAAAGCAGCCCACCTTTAGTCCCAGCTGGTGGCAGGAGCCGGGACTAAAGGTGGGCTACATTTTCATTTCCCGCCAACTTTTAAGCAGATCAGTTTATTTTATATATGTTTTGTATTTAAATATTTAAGTCTTATTATTTGCGTAGTAAATTCAATACTAGGCATAAATTTTTTTAGAAAAAGTAATAAACTTTATTTTCATTTACTGCACAAAAAAAAATATGTGACCTAAACTATTGTGTTTTTTATTATAAATGTTGAACATAATGCAACTAATACTCACTATTTTCGTTAATGCAAAAATGTAGACTTTAATTGAAATTATTAAATTTATTGGTTTTTGATAGGAAATTAGTTTTCACGTAATTGTAACGTAAATCTTTAGGTTCTTCATTAATCATTGTATAATTAATCGGTGAGTTCGGGTGGAAATTCAATTAAAGTTAAAAAAGTACCAAACCACCTCAGAAAAATCTCAAACTTGGTGGTGGCTACACACAGGGCATTTGTAGTCTTGAGAAAAAATTGAGACCAATCCGACACTGGAAAGCAAATGGACTTTAGAGTCCCAGAGAACCTAGCTGTATAGATAGGGTTCGACGAAAGGTTCTATATACCTCTGTGAAGAACGTCGACTCCCCCTATGTCGAAATGGCTTGAAATTTTTTAGCAGTCATTTACACCCAAAATATGACCCCACACAAGATCTTAGATTTTGCTGATAATTATTTTTATTATTACATTTTTCTTTGTGCCGCGTGAGACGAAAAACGGTGAATTACATATTGAAAACAATATAATTTTGCATCAACCTCCACAAATATTTGTCTCCTAGGGCACAAGAGACCATTTGGCAAAGTTTGGCACCATTCCGGATCTTTTCGGGGTGGACTCAGTTCAACATATAATTAATCGGTGAAGTCACGTGGAAATTCAATTAAAGTGAAAAATTTACCAAACCAATTTAGAAAAATATCGAACTTGGTGGTGGCTTCACACTGGGCATTTGAAACCCTGATAAAAATTATGAGATCAATCAGGCACTAGAAAGCACATGGACCAGAAAATTCAAAGTATAGTTAACAAAATAATATAATCAATTAAAGGGTCTTTTCTCTTATTAAATAAATATTTGGGTGCTTTCTTGTCGAGAAAGTGACTTAGTTTAGATGGCTAGCTAGTGCGCTGCGGTTTGGACTTTGGCTATGAGGTCGTGAGTTCAATGCCTGGCTGTCCATTTTTTTGTCTAACGTGACTATATTATTTTATCAAGAAAGATTTTATCCCGGTTATACCCCAGAACCGGGACTAAAGGTCATCCTTTAGTCTCGGCTGGAGCCTCAAGCCGGGAGTAAAGATTTATTCCCGGTTGGAGGGTCCAGCCGGGACTAAAGGATAACCTTTAGTCCTGGCTCTGGGCTATAATCGGGACTAATTGTTGCCTGCCGTCGCTACACACTTGGGGCAGAAACTTTGTATCCTTGTTTGAGGATACAACCGGGACTAATAGTCCCTTTAGTCCCGAACACAAAAATACCGGGACTAAAGGCAAAAATAGAGGCGGGATGAAATGTGTGTTTTCTAGTAGTGTCTATTATCTGTGAATACTTGCAAGAATGATGTGACCCAAAATGTCTAAAATTTGTCCACTCTACACGCTAATGAAGGGCAACAAATAGTGGAACCCACTGCTGATTTTCCTTTGTCACAAAATAAATTACTTGTTGTTCCTTGTGATAAAGAGGACTTGTGTGCTGATGATTCTTTTACTCCTATGCCACAAGTAGCGAATAAGTGTGATACTTTTGGCTTGGACTATACAAATGTGCTGAAGAAAAACTTTTTCATCATATTACTTGTGCACAAGATGAACTGAATTTGCTATCCTCTTTAAATACTTTAGGTTATATTGAATTTGATATTCTATGTAATCTAAATTGTCCAAAAGAGAAACTTAAATTTAATTCTGGTTTGCCAAGTTTTAATCATTGTTCACTTCATGCAATTGGCAAATACGACAACAAAGGAGAATATTTGGTGCATAAAGTTTATATTTGCTCTAATATGAAATATCCTTATGGGCTATAATACCATGAACGAATAGGGGGCTGCACTAACATTAATAATGTCTTGCAAAGTTTTCCTAGTTTTTCCCATATGCAACAGGATAATCCTGAAGAAAGGGAGCATTGTTGGTTGTGGCCGTGTAGTATAGCCATCGCTCTATGTTCCAACATCAGAGCAAACACTTTTGAATGCCATTGGAGCAAGTCGAGGACGACTTGCAGCTAAGAAGGGGAGAATGATGAGGACATCACATGCCTGGATACAACCACATTAGTAACTTTTGATTCACAGGTGAAACAATCATTTACCATGATTGTATTTGATATATTTGATGAATTGATGCTGCACCATGATGTGTGTTCATTGTCATTTTTAGAAATACATACATGGATCAAAAAGAGTGTTAAAGACACATGGAAGACATAGAGGACAAAAGAAGTTGATTGGGAGCCAAGTACAAGTATTCCCAACGTCCTCCACTAGGACACCACGTCACTTTTGGCCCAAGGAAAGAAAGAGATCAAATCCAACACGTTTTGGGGCTGGATTCGGACTGCAACACTGCACCAACTTGCGACAGCCGCCATGACCTCATCCGGACTCCGTTTTGGATGTTCAAGTACTCCATGGAATCCTTATGAAGTCTATTTTCATATGGATTTAGACTCATGTCTATATCTTGCCTGAGACGTATGCAATGATCAAATTACTACCGAGAGGTTTTCTGTCAAAGGTACTGCGTCGCCTTATTTTGTCCCATTGGACCGTGTATCAAGTCGGGTCCATTAGGGATGCGTCCTAGGGTTGGAGCACGACCCCAACACCCTGGTGGTCGTCATTCCACCTTCATATACCCCTTAGCCACCACCAAGAACAGTTTGGTTTTGTTTTATTGAAAGTTTAGCCATTGCTACTTCCTTGTAGACGCGTGTGTTGACTAGACCATCCGTTATGCTTGATTCAGAACCCCAACTTTGTGAGTTCAGATTGGTTTTTCATCTCCATATTTGCAATTGAGTTGCTTGTTCTACTTGTTCTTGCTTGTTCCTCGATTGCTTGCAGGAATTACTCTAGTGGTTTGGTTGATCGTGCTACATAAGATCGCGACGGCCGTTGGAGGTGGTGTATCGGTTGCTAAGGCGCAGCATCTTTGGATGGTTGTAGTCGGGCCGTGAACGTCATCTCCATCCCCAAATCGAGTTATCCACCTTCAAGATCAGGATTCAACCCTAGCGGGTTCATACCATATAGTTTATAACGTTTCCATTTACTACGATTATTTGGGTATTTCATAGTATCAGTAGGCATAAGCTTCAACGGCGATGTCAACGTGGAACTTGTCGTGCTGATAAAATGTGTTGTGAAACATGTTGCCAGCGGTTAGGACCTTCACTCTCCGTTTCTCATTATCAATATAGTTGATGGAAACAGAACACATGGACACCAGATATAATGAGACTATTCTTTATTCCTCTATATATTGGTGATTTTAACACAGAGCTTCTACATATATATATAGTTTTACGATGGTCTAATTTTAAGAATCCATATATAAACGGACTACTATTATAATTCCTCTCTCTTTTTTTCTTCTAGCTAGCCGTATGTTATAATTCCTCTCTCATTTTTTCTTCTAGCTAGCCGTATGTTTTACAACACATGTCACCAGGCATTAGCGCGGAATCCGACTTTACTATGGCTGGTGTCGTACAGCACCTCGAAGTTGCGTTGATTCACGTTGCCCAGGACTCCAAGAGTGCCGTTTGCTCCGGAGTCCGGGAAAGCGAGGCAGCCCTCGACAAGGATCCCGCTGGGCACGTCGAGGTTGATGGTGCCGCCTAAACTGAACGTCGGGGTAACCTTGGGCACGGCAACATTTTTGTGACCGGTCAAGTTGAAGAAGTGTCAAGGGGACCACGACCATTGGGAAGCAGCGCGTAGTCGGGTACGCCGCATGGCCTTCCGGAACGCTGCCCGCAGCGCCCTGTACGCGGTCGATTGGAGAGACGTGACGACCTTGCCGGAGTCTATCATCATGCCTCCGGCGAACGCTGACGGCTGGAGGTCAAGCCGCTTCCCACCGACGGCAGTGCCAGTCATAAACATCTCGTAAAAGCGTTGCTGGACCTCAGTGGCGTGAATACGAAGCCCGACGTGGCGCTCCTCCGCACGCCGAGGGCCAGAAACCCGGACCTGCTGTTCACTGCCGGGTGGCAGGAGAAGGCGCCACGATACACGGAAGACGTCTGCGCCACGAGCGACATTGGTAAGCGGCCGAGCGCGAGCAGGCCGTCGTACGTCGCCGACCAGCGGTGGTCGTGGCCACAGCCGAAGCGGAAATTGTTGACGGTCACTACGTAAAAAACGTTTTTTTTTTAGCTTTTTTAGGGGTGGATGGTGATAGAGCCGTCCGTACAAATGAATTTGTAGGGGCGGCTGAATATTGAGCCGTCCCTACAAATCAATTTGTAGGGGCGGCTGGATATCCAGCCACCCCTACAAATTGATTTATAGGGACGGCTCAATATTGAAGTGCCTCTACAAATGGACGTCGAATATTAAAAAGTAAGCACTAAAATTTAAATTTTGTAAACGACCTCGGATGAAGAAACCACTAAAATGAAAGTTGTAGATCACGAAAAGTTAGGAAACTTTATAGTTGACAACTTTATCAGTTGAAATCATTTAGTACTTGAAAATACTGTTATACATTATTGTTCCCGTTGTGTCCTCTAATTCGGAGCCAATTCTTAAAATTGGTCTAGTTTTCGCATACGAACTCCGATTTCGACATTCCATATAACAAAATCGATCAGAAAAAACTTTTGGATCCTTGGATCCCCGGCAAAGCCGGGGTCGGAGAATTTTAAATTGGTCAAAAACTGGTCACAAGTTCATCTTTTCGTGGTCACAAGCTTTTTATCGATTTTGAACACGTCTTCTGAAATTTCCACAGGCCACGTCTTTCACTTGTTTGAGCTCATATTTTCTGTGGTTAATTCTTTTGTGCTCCTAAGTGAAGAAAAAATATCAAAAAAAGAAAAAGAAAAAGTCAAAATTTCCCCAAAAAACAACGATAGCCCAAAAAATAGAAAAAAAAGAGAGGCAAAAGAGGAACAATATCTAGAGGAGCACATAGAGAAGGCCAAACGTTATTTTGGAACACTAATTGATTTCAAATGAAAAAATCATGAACATAGAAGTTGCAGAACTTATCAAGATCTACAAGTTCTATTTTGGTCATTTCTTCACCCGATAAAGTGGTAATAACATTGTTCATAAAATTTACATATCTCTCTTATAGTTTTATAAACAATAAGAGGGATATGTAACATTTGTGAACAATGTTACTACCACTATGTCGGATGAATAAATGATCAAAATAGAAGTTGTAGATCTCGGAAAGTTATGAAACTCTATAGTTGACAACTTTTTAATTTGAAATCATCTTGTCAAGGAAAATTATGTTTGAATTTCTAAAATTTGAAATTTAAATTTTGTAAACGACCTCGGATGGAGAAATAACCAAAATAAAAGTTGTAGATCTCGAAAAGTTAGGAAATTTTATAGTTGACAACTTTTTGATTTGAAATCATCTTGTCAAGAAAAACTACGTTTGAATTTCCAAAAATTTGAAATTTGAATTTTTTAAACGACCTCGGATGGACAAATAGTAAAAATGAAAGTTGTAGATCTTGAAAAATTATGAAACTTCGTAGTTGATAACTTTCTCATTTGAAACCACCTTGTCAGGGAAAACTACGTTCGAATTTCTAAAATTTGAAATTCAAATTTTATAAGTGACCTCGGATGGAGAAACTACCAAAATAAAAGTTGTAGATCTCGAAAAGTTATAAAACTTTGTAGTTGACAACTTTTTCATTTGAATTAGTTTAGGGCCTCAAACAATCAATTTATGATCCGTTTTGTATAATACATGGGGAATCAAAATGAATTGTGGACACAAGTGAATGTGAGGTGTAGTGGTAGAGGAGATGGAGCGCGAGAGAGAGGTTGCCGGTTTGAATTCCGGCCGGCGTAAAGTGTGCAAAAATCCTAAAAAAATGCTGCAACGATAGAGCGAGGGGATAAAAAAATTTGCTATTTTTTTGCCCCTTTTTTCGTGGTTTCTGGAAATTGATTTGGCGGCAGGATATTGAGCCGCCCCTACAAATTGGATTTGTAGGGGCGGCTGATAATACCAGTCGCCCCCTATAAATCGATTTGTAGGGGCGGCCAGGGAACCACCCGTATAAATCAGTGATTTTTAGCCACCCTTTCATAGGGGCGGCTGGCAAAACCGCCCTTACAGAAGGTTACCAGCCACCCCTACAAACCTTTTTCTACGTAGTGGGTGTCCACACACGTCAGCGTTAGCCTGTCCCTGCTATACACGCCTGCTGTTCGACTTCCATCCATGTACAAGATGTCGAACCTACACCGGTTGTCAGTGCCATTCGTGCTGCAGCCATCGCCGTAGGCAGCGAGGTTCTTGCACTCGTCGGAGTCGCAGCGGACGGGGCTGTACGACGAGGAGCGGCTCAGATCGAACAAGGGGTCCTTTTGTGAGGAGCACTCGCCGGAGTTGCACGGCTTGCACTGGACACACGACAGATCGCTGCCGGTGTCCATGTGGAGCGTCTGCTTGACGGCAGGTGTGCCGAAGCCAACGGTGACGACGTACTCGAGCGAGTCCACGGAATAGATTAAATGGGCCGGGATGACCACCTTCTCACGTCTTCCTGCGCGCTTCCCGTGCCCGTGGTGATGCCCTGCGGCTCGTGATATAGCTTGAGCGGACACAGTTTCTGTGGGAGCGTCTCCGCCAACGATGGCCTGCTGCTACTCTTCCACGACACGCACGGACCGTGGCGGTGCACTAGTGTTGTTGATGTTGGATACAATCTAAATCACACACTAGCAGGGTCTTAGACGCCTGGGCCAGCACGGATCGAAGAATGCAGCAAGAATATTACTCTTCATGGTGAAGAACGGAGTGGTTTACGATCAAACCACAAACAGATAACCAACGTGCTTGCGTGACGACGGCTAGTTTCCAGGCAAACTAGCAAAGAAACCGTCGAAACTCTTGCTCGAGAGGGACCCCATTAGGGCAAGGACGTCGCTGGGTTGCCCTAGGTCGGCCGGCAAGCCTAGGGCGCCATCCTTGGTCGTCGGATCAAGGGATGAATAGCATGGGGGCTGAAAAAGAGGGTAAAGGGTTGGAGTACATTGATTTTGACGATTGGATAGATGGGAACTCAATCAGCCATGTATCCTTTAATTTATAAGGGGTAGGGGTGGTCTTATCCTATAGGAAAACCAATATGATACTATTATCATGTCGCTTTATGGGGTTTTTCTTATATCAGGCAGAAACTGTCATGGGCCTATTTGGGCCCAATTTGAGTGTCAACGTCCCCCTGTTTTCAGGTGAATGATGTATGAACCTGAAAATACTATTTAAAAACCAAACAACAACGATACCCATCTCGTCGGCTGCTTAGTGGCTAATGGCGATGTATACATCGGTCATTTTTGTTCTAAGGGCGATATATGTATCGGCCATATGAATTCATCCACAAGTGCATGCATAACCGAAATAAAATATTTTAGCTCTTGATGATCGATAAGCAAAACAATTTGGCAACCCTCCATAATATAAAGACCCATACCAAGGATCAAAATAAGGACCTGAGGGATAATCATGTATACCTGTGAATGAATTCCACATAGTATTGGCAGAGAATATGGTTGATGCCATGACCAATAATTTTGATGATTTGGAGGAAACCTCTAACTTAGCAATTGTTTCTTGAATCTCGGTCTCTCCTTTGCAGCACTTGCCTGAATATCATCCTTCGGAGCTTGAACACTCCTTTTAGGAGCCCATACTGAGCCCTTTTCCCTTATCTTCTCTACACTAAGCTTCTCCAACTTCTTCTTTTGCCACTTTGATAAACCGAGTGAGCATCTCGATTTTGTTCTTGTTTTGGACAGTGGCAACTCTTCCTTGATTATAGGCATTCTCACCTTCTTTTGTTCAAATTTGACATCTATAATATCAATAGATAATTTTTTCAGTTCTTTGTCATCAATAGCCAGATTTTTCACCATTGTAATCGTCTTTTCAATAGATGAATTCAAATCTAAACTTTTATCTTTGCGCCCATCTTTCTTGACATGGTAAACCTGTTTCATCACTCTCTTCTTTAGTTGAGCTCTAGACCGGTTTTGATCAAAACGGTCTTTACAAGATGATTTTTCTGAATATCTAGGAGCTGCATAGTCTATATAATGTGGCCTAAAGTATGGTGAAACATGTGCCTCTTGATCAAACCAACCCAAGTTGAATTAGGATGAAAATATGTGGGTTGTGGTCCATATGACATAGGAATTGGCTACTCAAAAGAAGAATATATTGCTGCTGCGTGGGATCTATTTCTTTGCCAATTCCACTCCCGAGACTTGTGCTTTGGAGGTAAATTTGATGATTAAACCTTTCTTGGCCGATTAGCGACATTGAATTCTGCTTCCTTCTTGTATTTAGCTAAAAGTTCCTCGAAACTAAGTTTTGGCCTTCTACTTCTCTACTTATCTCGGCCTTTACCACCATTAGCTTTAGAAAAAAAGTTTATATAACCCCCCAACTATTCAGAGTGGACTACTTCACCCTTCACACTATAAAACTAGATTTTCTACCCCCTGAACTTTCCAAAACCGATCAAATAACCCCCCAAGCGGTTTTGGACGGTGGTTTTACTACAGTGATGGTGGTTTTGTCTTTTTCTTTTTTATTTATTTCCATTGAATCTTTGAAAATCATAGTAAATCATAGAAAAATCATAAAATAGACAATCTAATTTTGTTGGACTCCACATGAGTAGATCTACACAGTGAACATAAATGATCCAATGAGTATGAAATTTTTACTATTGTCCAAGCATATAATAATTAGCCCACCATAAAAATTTCACAATAATTGGACCATAGAAGCTGCAACTATGAATTATTCCAAGTAATTATAGAAAAGAGCATACTTCTAAAGCTACAACAAAAACTTTGTACTAAAGCATACCATATTATATGTTCACTGTGTAGATCTACTCATGTAGAGTCCAACAAATTAGATTTTCCATTTTATGATTTTTCTGAGATTTACTATGATTTTTTAAATATTCAGCAAAAATAAACAAAAAAGGAAAAGACAAAACCACCGTCACTATAGCAAAACCACCGTACAAAACCGTTTGGGGGCATTTGACCGATTTTGGAAAGTTTAGGGGATAGAAAATCCGGCTTTTATGTTTGGGGGTGAAGTAGTCCACCCTGAATAGTTGGAGGGTTATGTAGACTTTTTCCATTACCTTTATAAGTCTTCTCCTTTTTCTCCCCATCCTGATGGACATGCTTCGAAGGAGGATCCTTAGCCGATTTTCCTTGCTCAACGAGATAAATCGGCCTTTGCTTCGGCTGGAGAGATTTCTCCTGCCCCTAGTGTCTTCTAGAATTGTGATCACCTTGCTTTCCTTTAGGATATCTTCAATTTTTAATTCATGGACAACGACCTTATCTTCACTTAATGGCTCTACATCTCTCTTTTGGGCATTTGAGCCTTGAGCTTTGAGTGAATCGGCTAATGGTAGCCGATTTTAAAACTTGTTTGCCATCAAAATCAATTGAAACCAATTCGTCCATTTGTTGAGCTTGAGAAAATCTCAATCGTCCTTTATCATTGGCCGATTGGATCACTCGACGAAACACATTGCAATTACAAGTATTATGATCAAATGAATTATGCTCCTTGCAATATGTAAGCTCTTCTAAGCTTTGAGGTGATGGCAAAGCAATATGATCAATCATTCTAATAAAATTATTCTTTAGCAAGATATCAAAGACATGATCACAAAAATTAAAGTCAAAGGTGTACTTTGATTTCTTCAGCCGACTCTTTTGTGGAGTCGGCATTAAAGTTACGCAAACGATGGGATCAGATTTGACATCAATCCATTTGGCCACACCTTTGCAATTGCCTCTCTTGCTAGATGTTTTAGAATCGATCCTAAAATCAACATCGGCATGGGCAATATTTTTAATCATGGTCCCAAATTATTAAACCCAAGATAATTACAAAATTTGTATCTCCTTTTGGGACCAATTATGAACTGAATTCAAAACAAGTAAAACAACTCACATAGATATAGAAGCCAAGATAAACATTTGGGAAAGCTTTAACTTTAACAAAATATTGTCATCGGCCTCTTGATAAGGGATAATATGTTGGTTGATGCAATATGAATTTATTTGGTGATCAACAAGTAAATTACTTTCCTCAATGGGTCTCTTAATGTAGCAATTGAAATAATATGACTATATTGAGAATTTTGTAAAATACTTGCACCTTGTACTTTGTTAATCATGCCAGTGAAGTACATGTCCTTGATATGCATGACATTGCCCTTCATCTCCAGAAAACAATTTATAAGTGCTTGACCTCCATCAATGATAGATAAACGCACAACCCCTTTAGCACCTAAAAAATCAAGTCTAGCCAATTTCTTGCGCTTCCCTTGTTTTCATACAACTAGACTTGTTTCTTGAGAAGGAACCGATTCGGACTGGATATTGTTTTGTTAGGTCTTGTCAACCGAACTCTTGCTTATATCCGAAGCAGCTTTAATCTTAAGATAGTACTCATTAGATTTGTCCTTCCGAGTAAGAGAAGCATCATATAATTTATTAAAACAAATGTGCCATTTAATACTTCCATGCTCAGGGAGAGAAGGCATGCCATTTAAAATCTCAGTAATTCGGCTTTTTAAAATTGAAGCTGAATCATGAATATTAACTTTCTATATGTGGTGCTAATTTTTCATTGATTCGGCTATGGTTACCAGTAACACGTGAAGCTGAATCATGAGTATTAATACTTAAATGCCTTCCTGAATTTTCATGAATTCAGCCATAATTATTGGCAACATATGAGGCCGAATCATGAGAATTAGCACTAGCATACCTTGCTGAAATTTCATTAATTTGGCCATAGTTATTAGTAACATATGAGGCTGAATTGTGAGCACTAGAATTTGCATATGATGTTAAATTTATAGGTAGAACCTTTGTTCTATTAGTATGTCGTGCACCATATGAAATTTGAGAGTAATTGGCTAAGCCAATTCTCTGATTCATCGGCATGTCTTGTGGTGGAACCACATATTACGAGCTTATAGCCGATGAATAAGGATATGCATGTTGTATGTTGCTAGTAAAATTAAAACTCAAAGAATTCATAGTTGACACTGGCTCTTGACCATAATATCCAGGATGCGTATGACGAGGACCATTATCAAAATCATTAGCCGATGCAACATATCTATTACTATTATAACTAGCAACACCAACATGAGAGTTCATATTACTTGCAAAATAATTCTTATAACCATAAAATGCATGTGCAAGCTGTACCTCGGGGTAATTGTAGTAGTTTTGTGATGCAACACCCAGGTACTCTATGATTTAGAACTTGACCACCATGCTGAATTTCTAATTACAAGTGCAACACGTTGCACAATAGCAAACGAGATCACAAGGGGTCAAAACCAGAAGGGATTGGCCTTTTGGGCTAGATGCAACAGTAATGGCAAGCACAAGAAGATAAATCAGTGAAGAGTAGGGCTAGGGTAAGAAGATTCGGCTACAAAGTAGAGCCGAAGCAAATTCTTTCCCAGTGGAGTCGTCAAAAAGTGTGTTAACGTTGGATATGATCCAAATCACACACTAACAGGGCCTTAGACGCTCGGGCCACCATGGACCGAAGAACGCAGCAAGGATATCACTCTTTCGTGGTGAAGAATGGAGTGGTTTACGATCAAACAACAAAAGGATAACCAACGTGCTTGCGTGACGAAGAACCGGCCAGTTTCTAGACAAACTAGCAAAGAAAACGTCGAAGTTCTCGCCCGAGAGGGACCCCATCTGGGCAAGGACGTCGCCGGGTTGCCCTAGGTTAGCCGACAAGTCTAGGGCACCATCCTTGGTCGTCGGATCAAAGGATGAACAGTATGGAATTTGAAAAAGAGGGTAAATGGTTGGAGTAGATTGATTTTGACGATTGGATAGATGGAAACTCAATCGGCACATGTACCCCTTATTTTATATGGGGTAGGGGTGGTCTTATCCTATAGGAAAACCAATATGTTACTATTATCATTTCGTTTTATGGAGTTTTTCTTAGATTGGGCCAAAAATGTCATTGGCCTATTTAGACCTAATTTGGTTGTCAACAAGTGGCAACCATACGCTGCTGTGGTTTTGCTCCAGGTTCGCTGAAACAGTGCGTGATATATGTAGTAAGGTTAATCTGAAGCTGCGTAAAGATGAAATGAAACTAGAGGCAAATTTACATGGTAAGTACCCGTACCTCTCGCGTTGGAACAAACAGCTGTTTCATCTGGCTCAAAAGAGCTGGTTGGCACAACTACATACCCGTTCTCGTCACCTCCATAAGCAATGGAGTAGCAGCTGCACAAGACCATGAACATAAGGACAGGAGAAGCCATGGATGCAAAGTGATGTGCACTTGAGCTGTAAGGAAAGGATGAGCGCGCGCCGCATTATATAATGCTGTTGGAAATTAGATACCGGTAATATGTAGCATATTTGAATAATCCTAAAGCACATGGTAATTTAACATATATACTTTAACAGAGCTAGATTAATTAAGAGACAACCGGTATCTCAAAATAGATAGTACAAATATATTGTGGAACAATTAAATTACCACTTCCATAAGTGAGACGAGGCAAATTTTCTTATAGCTCTATCAAATGGTATCTGTTTAATGGTGATTTTTATAAAGCACAAAGTAATTTAACATATATATTTAATTGCTCTAATAAGTCAGAGCTAGATTAAGAGGCAAGCCGTATTAACTTACTCTCAAATAATGCATACACATATATTGTGGAATTATTAAATTACTGCTTTTCGTAAGTGAAAAGGTATTAGGGCAGTACCAACGGGGAACGAAGAAACAATTTCCACATATTTATTACGCTACTCCAATAAGTATTTTCGGAGGTAGATATTTTTTATTTATAGAGGCAGATAAGTTGACTGCCTGTATTAAATGGTATCTATTAATAGGCATTTTCCTTAAAATTTAACATATACTATTTTAATTACTCTAATAAGTTAGAGCTAGATTAAGAGACAAGGGGTGTTAATGACTCTTAAAATGGATACACATACATTGTGTAACAATAAAATTACCCTTCTGTAGGTGAAATGGTATTAGGACAGTTCCCATGGAGAACAAAGAAATGGTTTCCATGTGTTTATTATACTACTTCAAGAAGCATTTTTAAGAGACGGTCACTTTTCATTTACAAAGACAAGCAAGCCGACTGCCTTTATCAAATGGTATCTGTTAATAACCATTTTCAAGAAGCATTTTTAGAGGCGGACACTTTTGATTTACAGAGATGAGCAAGCCTAGTTCTTTTATCAAATGGTATATGTTTATGAATATTTTCCCAAAGTACAAGGTAATTTACCATATATATTTTAACTACTCTAGCTAATAAGTCAAAGCTAGATTAAGGATCAAGCGGCATTAATGACTATCAAAATGGATACAGATATATCATGGAAGAATTAAATTACCACTTCTGTAAGTGAAATGGTTAGGGCAACCCCGATAGGGAACGAAGAAACCGTTTCTATGTACTATTGCAAGACAGGCAAACCAACCGCCTCTATTCAAGGTATATGTTAATGGCCAACTTACTAAAGTACAATAAAACTTAACATATTATTGGCAGTTCTTAACGACCAAATCCGACCACCAATTAAGTCTCAAAAGAGGAGAAATAAATAGACTTATGACACATATGCATTTACTATTGACATATTTCCACATGTATTGAAAATTTAGTGTTTTGCAGGATATATACATCAAATACATGGGGAGTATGATCAAAAGGCGCAACTCAGAAAGCGTAAAGCAGAAATACACAATGGAATAAAGGAAGAAGGCCCACCTACACAGCAAACCTGGGCGCCAAACCACCGAGGAAGGAGCCCAGGCCCAACCACCAGGCCACCTGGCAAAGGCGGTGGCCAAGCGAGCTAGCCAGGGTGCAGCCGCACCCTAGGTGTGCCCGCACCCCAGGCGGCACAGCCCATGCCCAGCTTCCTCAGGCGGTGCCATCAATGCACCTAGAGTCGGTTTACGCTAGTTTCCTTATTTTCTCCCGCCAAACCGACCTCTAGCTAGTATATATAAAAAGAGGGGTAGTGCTCATCCTTCAACACACCTCATTTGGAGCCTCTACACCTCACACCACTCTAGTACCCTTTTTACTTTAGTAGTATTTTGGAGCTAGCAAGGGCTACCTTGGAGAGCTTGCTCCTTGGAAGAAAGGAATCTTGGTATGAATAATATGAAGAATTCTTCCATAGTTTATCTCTCATTTTATCAATATTGTTGTGCTTATGAACTAGAGTATGTTATGATGTTGACATATGAACTAGCATATAGTTTCTATGTTATTGACATAACATGTAGAACTTTATGCTTAATCATTCATATAACTTATATGATTAGAATTAGAACTAAGTTGAGTTGGCAGTTTGTCGTTCCTTTAGGTTTGCCCATGTCCTATACTTGTCGATCCATAGGGTCGGAGTCCCGGGGGGATATGGGTAGTTTCTTTGTACATGGGCGTGGTGCTCGGGTGCACGGGAACCTTCGGATGTGATGGTGCTCCACGGTTGAGGGGTAGGCGGCAGGTGGTGATAGCCTGGTCCGTCCCTTGTAATCCCCCACATTCGGGTATTCGAATAGGATTTCGTAAAGCCTCCCATGCCCGGGTAGACCAGTGCTCGGATGTCTCCCCATCCATCTTATACTTAGGTATAGCTCTAACTATGTAATTTGTATGATTATCAACTATTCTTTGCATGGCTATATTAGAACAAGCCTGCTCCATTTAGGGACATTCTTTTATTCTTTGTTTCTCTTTTATTCTTGAGGTTGGCCCAAGTGTGTGTCCATTGTCCTGAATATGCCATGTTTACCCCTGTCATAAACCTTGGTTCACTTTTCAAGCATGTAATCTTGTTCATATATATACTAGAATCTTTACACCATGTCTTCTTTTGGGAAAATATAAATAATGATACCCTAAATACTTCTGGGTGAAATGCTACAATGATAGATCCATGCGCTTGCGGATATTATCTGTAATCGTTAAGAACTATCGTGTTGGTGTTCCTTGGCGGCATTACTAAGATTTATCCAAATCTTAGTAATGGTGCTAAGAAATACCAACATGCATTTCTAGCGCTGTTGCTAGGGATGGATTCTATCTCCATACTTGGTGATTGCGCTAAGAAATGCCAACAAACATTTCTGGCGCTGTTGCCGGGAAGGCACTGGTTAAAAAGAATCTAGTAGGATATGATCATGATCATATGCATGAAGGTAGACATTGTTTATGCAGGCTAACTCTGCTTGTTTTCTCCTATCATGGATGAAAACAGGATAGTGTATGACCAGTTTCGCCTTGCCGGAAAACTACATAAAAAATCCAGAGGCGATCCTACGGAAGAACATGTCCCGTACCGCTTCTTCAGCCGCTACTCCTCCGGCGAACGAACTAGTTGCCCCAGCACCATCCACTACTTCACTCATGGCCAACAAGTCCCTCGCGACTACTCCATCCCTGCTGTTGCCAACGTGCCCGTTTGACCCGCTGTTGCCAACGGGCATCGAAAACTTCAAGCTCTAGACTAACATCATTACGATGGTGCAGGCAAAATAATTCTGTGGTTTGTCGAGTGAGGACATGAATACGCACCTCCAACACTTCCTTGAGCTATGCAACACCATCGTCATAAAGGACGTCACACCTAAAAGCATCAGGCTCTATCTATTTCCCTTCTCCCTCGCGGGGAAGGCGAAGCAGTGGTTCTACAAGGACAAGGAAGTTGTCAACACATGGGCAAAATGTTCCACGACGTTCCTCGTGAAATTCTTCCCCATGGGCAAAACCAATGCCCTGATAGGGAGAATTTCCAACTTCTAGCAGAATTCCATGGAATCTATCAACGAGGCATGGGAGATGCTGTAGAACTACATCCAAGCATGCCCGCACCACGGGATAGAGAATTGTCTCATGCTCCAGAACTTCTACGATGGTTAACACGCATGTCCAGAGGGCACATTGATGCCGCTGCTGGAGGGGCTTTTCTTTCCCTCACCATCGATGGAGCTACGACTCTCATTGAAAAGATGGTGTCAAATCAAAGCCGGGGGGAAGAAAGAAAACAACAAAAAGGCATGCATACCGTGAAGGAGTTGGATAGGCTTGCCGCAAAAATGGATTTGCTAATGAAAAGACTAGACGAGCGTGCCGCTGAAAAGGAGACACTGAAGGGCACCATCCAGGCCATAGACTCGCAAATGACTTACGAAGTCTGGGGTGAAGTCGGACATCTAGGGAACAAGCGCCCAAAACCCGCGAAGATGCCGGTACATCAACAACGGGTTCCGACAGCAAAACAATAATGGGTGGAACAACCGGTCTCGCCCACAAGGAGGTAATTCAAATTTCAATTCGAATCAACCTTCCTTGAAAGACTTGGTCTTAGGCCAAGTAAAAATTAATGAAAATCTCACTAAAAAGTTACAGAATAATGACAAAATGCTAGAAAATATTAACTAAAAAATAGAAAGTCTATCTTCCTCTGTTAAAAATTAATTGAGCTTTAATAAAATGATAGAAACATAGTTAGCTTAGATTGCTGCTGCTATTCCTATTAATAATGAAGGAAAAATCCCGGGGGAACCCGAGAATTCGTTTGAAAAAGTTAATACGGTGACCACAAGGGGTGGTAAGTCCACTCATGATCCACCGAACCCTAACAATAAAACAGGAAATGCACAAGGGCAATAGGAGGAGGGATCTTCATCATCTACAAAAACACAAAAAGACCAAGAACAAGAAGGAACGACACCGCAAGACTTCATCGACACAAGCTACTTGCTGTTCCCCACAAGAAACAGAAAGCAAGTCGTGGACTAGTAATTCGCTCATTTTGTTGAGATGATAGAGAAGATACACGTAAGCGTCCCATTAATGGATGTCTTGCATGTACCTTCTTATGCAAGGTACATCAAAGATATCATCAACAACAAATGACTATTGCCATTCACGGAGGTCATCAAGCTAATGGAAGAGTGTAGCGCAGCTATACTCAACCATCTACTAGAAAAGGACACTGGGTGCCCCACAATCACATGCTCAATCGGGGCCCAGTAATTTGATCATGCCTTGTGTGACCTAGGGGCTAGTGTTAGTGTGATGCCCAAGGTTGTGTTTGACAAGCTAAACTTCACACACTTAGCACCAACGCCAATGATGCTCCAGCTGGCCGACTCAACGGTCCGCTATCTGGTAGGGATTGCCAAAGATATCCCGGTGAAAATCCAGGGTTACTACGTCCTATTCAACTTCGTGGTGCTAGGCATGGAAACAACAAAAGAGTCGCGCCTCATCCTTGGGCGACCCTTCTTGAGCACTATGGGAGCACAAATTGATGTTGGAGCTGGAGAAATCCACTTCAATATCAACGGTAAAGAAGAAAAGTTTGACTTTTGGCCTAGACAGGAGCAATGCTCCATGATCAAAATTAAGTACGGGCCAAACCCGTAAGGCATAAAGGAGGTTGAGATACAACTTCAACCGGTGGGCAGCCTTGTTAAGAAAAACAAAGAAATTAAGAAGAGGCCAGAGCAGAAAAAAGTAAAACAAATCACAAAAGAAGAACCGCCAAATATTGTTCCCACACCTCCCAAAAAGAATATCAAGGTGTGGAAACAAAAAAGGATAAGCTCGAAAGTCCACCCCCACACCACCAAAGAAAATCAACATGGTTTGGCGAATGAAAGTACCAGCATCTACATTAACTTCTAGATCAGATGTCCCTTCATCAAGCAAAAAGTAAAAGGAGAAAAGTCCTGGTCATTGGACTTTAAACGGTGAGCCCTTGCCGAAGGTAAATCGGTAGTTACCCTTTATAGTTATAATTTGCTAAATAAAAGTCGCTAAAATTCTCAAACAATAAAACTATAGTTTACATTCTAAAAAAATAAAAAATAAAAAATATTTATATATATAATAGTTGTTGAGTTTCTAGGTCACTTTTGATGATTTATACAAGCATGTTTTTGGTTTGAAGTATGGTTAGTGATCGATCATATGTTCATAGGCTTCTTAAATTAAGCATGGTGCTTAGGTTAATTAGCCTACCTTAATCAAATATTTAGTTTGACCATTGTACCAAAACTACTGAGTATAGACATGGGTGGAATAAACAAAGGTATAAACCTATCAGTAAAACCACATAAAAATATATAACCTACCTCGGAGTCATCACCAAGCAACATGTCGGACCATAAGCCTGGAGCTAGCTTGGGGGAGAGCCCCGTAGAGGTATCTTATATCATTTATTTTTCGTATTTATTTAATTATTAGCATCTACACAACCTAAAAATTAAAAATACCAAAAATAAAATAAAATATGATAAAAACAAAAAAATACGAATTTCACTCTTTATGTGTGTTTTAAGAATGTTTAATTTCTCCTAAGTTGAAATGATGAATAGTTGCTCTGTCTATAATTCATGTGTGCCTAGGCTGTAACTTAGTATTTCTTAAGATTTAAATTTGTTGGCTAAAAATATCTCATCCTAAAAAATTAAAAACTTATGGGGGGCAAAAGCATGCTTCTTTTCTAAGTTGTTGCGAGTTATGATACGGTACAAATAAAATTTGCTATGATTTTGTTCTAAGAGAAACTTGACATACGGAGTTTTCAATTTTAAAAATGCTAAAATAAAAAGTTCCTCAATGATTATGAATATCTACCAAGGCCATATGACAAAATTCAAATACAAAACCTTAGTCTTATGCTACTTATTTTTGCATTAAGCTTTGTCAAATTGTTTGTGACCCTTGTTGAGATTCTAGTTATGCAGCCATGATCAAGATTCACGTACACCCACAAATAAAATGCTGACTCTTTCATTGAGAATTACGCAAAAACATGTTTTTTTGCCCACCAAAATAAATACTCCATCCACTTTTCATGAGTCTCTCTCTCTAAAAGTTTTCATGTGCCAAAAAGAAAGTGTAGGCTATGCTAAAAAAAGAAAAGTGAAAGAAAAATAAAATATCCATGCTAAAGAGCATGAAGAAAAGAAGAGAAAAGAAAAAAAAGAAATAAAGATAGCCTATACTTTCAAATAAAAGGCATTCCTCCAAAAGAGAGAGAGTCATGATTAAATGAGTACAAGAATATTTTAGAATTAGGAAGATATAAAAATTTCACACACTTGCACGTCTTGATCAAAGTGTATGACTTGCATCTCCTTGGATTCGGTTTTTGACTTAACAAAATATGTGATGCAAGTATGTCTTATTTTCATACCTACCCAAAACTCCACCGAGGACGAAAAAGAAGACAAAACATCAAAATGCCTTGGTGAGGTTTTAAACACATTGAGCGATCGAGTGAATCATTTGAGGAACTTACATTTCTTTGCAAAACTCATAAAACCTCCGGATAGAAGGTTGATCAAGGAATGAATGACTGGTAACCGCCCAAGAACTTGGAGAAGCAATAAGCCTCATAGGGATCAAGGTAAAGGGTGGATAAAAATACCAACTTATTTAAATTACAGAAGAATACTTTGTTATAGGCATGGCACTTATGAATTATATTCGGCATAATAGCAACTCCTGATCAACAACCAATGACTTAGCTATTTGCTCGGGACGAGCAAAGGTTAAGCTTGGGGGATCTTGTTGATGGTCCTTAACAACCAAATCTGACTGCTAATTAAGACTCAAAACAGGAGAAATAAACAAACTTATGACACATATGCATTTACTATTGACATATTTCCACATGTATTGGAAACTTAGTGTTTTGCAGGATATATACATGAAATACGTACGTGGGGAGTAGGATCAAAAGGCGCAACTCAGAAAGCGTAAAGCAGAAATACGCAATGAAATAAAGGAAGAAGGCCCACCTACATAGCAAACCTGGGCGCCAAACCACCGTAGATGGAGCCCAGGCCTAGCCACCAGCCCACCTCGCAAAGGCGGTGGACAAGCGATCCAGCCAGGGTGTGGCCGCACCTTGGGTGCGCCCGCACCCTAGGCAGCATGGCCTGGGCCCAGCTTCTTCATGCGGTGCCATCAATGCACCTAGAGTCAGTTTAGGCTAGTTTTCTTATTTTCTCCCGCCAAACCGACCTCTAGCTAGTATAAAAAGAGGGGTAGTGCTCATCTTTCAACACACACCTCATTTGGAGCCTCTACACCTCACACCACTCTTGTACTCATTTTACTTTAGTTGTATTTTGGAGCTAGCAAGAGCTACCTTGGAGAGCCTGGCTCCTTGGAAAAATGAATCTTGGTATGAATAATATGAAGAATTCTTCCATAGTCTTGCTCTCATTTTATCAATATAGTTATGCTTATGAACTAGAGTATAGTTTTCATGTTATGATCATAACATATGAAGTAGCATATAGTTCCTATGTTATGAACTTAACATGTAGAACTTTATGCTTAATCATTTATATAACTTATTTGATTAGAATTAGAACTAAGTTGAGGTGGCGGTTCGTCATTCCTTCAGGTTTGCCCATCTCCTATGCTTGTCGATCCGTAGGGTCAGAGTCACAGGGGGATATAGGTAGTTTCTGTGCATGGGCGTGGTGCCTGGGTGTACAGTAACCTTCGGATATGACGGTGCTCCACGGTTGAGGGGTAGGCGGCATGTGATAACAGCCCTATTTGTTCCTTGTAATCCTCCACGTTCGGGTATTCATATAGGAGTTCATAAAGCCTCCCGTATGCTAGCAGACCGGTGCCCGAAGGTCTCCCCGCCCATCTTATACTTAGGTCTAGCTCTAACTATGTAATTTGTATGATTATCAACTATTTTTTGCATAGCTATATTAGAACAAGCCTGCTCCACTTAGAAACATTTTTTATTCTTTGTTTCTCTTTTATCCTTGAGGTTGGCCCAAGTGTGCGTCCACTATCCTGAATATACCATGTTTACCCCTGTCATAAACCTTGGTTCACTTTTGAAGCATGTTATCTTGTTGATATCTATACTAGAATCTTTACACCATGCCTTTATTTGGAAAAATATAAATAACGATATCCTGAATACTTCCGGGTGAAATGCTACAATGATAGATCCGTGTGCTTGCGGATATTTTCTATAATCATTAAGAACTATCGTGTTAGTGTTCCTTGGCGGCTCTACTAAAATTTATCCAAATCTTAGTAATGGTGCTAAGAAATACCAACAGGCATTTCTAGCGTCGTTGCCGGAGATGGATTCTATCTCCATACTTGATGATTGCGCTATGAAATGCCAACACATATATATTTTAACTACTCTAATAATTTAGAGCTAGCTTATGAGACAAGCGGTATTAATTACTCACTCGAAATTGATACACTTACATTGTGGAACTATTAAATTACCCCTCCCATATGAAAAATTGTATTAGGGCAGTACCAATGGGGAACAAATAACATTTTTTATGTATTTATTACACTACTATAATAAGCATTTTGAGAGGCGGATATTTTTATTTACACAGGTGGGTGAGCCAACCACCTCTATCAAATGTCACTCTCTCTGTCCTGATGTATAGTGCACTTTAACCATTCACAGACAAACTAAGAGAGAGTGCAATAAACGCATACTTAACTTTCTAATCTATTGAAATCTTATTCTATTCCCATGATTAAAGGGTGAATTCTTAGTGTCCTTATACAAAATATGGCAAGTACATGAATTACTTTCCTTGTACAAAATAATCATGTACTTTTATTTAAGTAAACATTATCTTCTTGTTTCCCGAATGCACTATATTTAAGGATAAATTTCAAATGTCAGAATGCACTGTATTTCAGGACTGAGGGATATATGTTAATTGCTACTGTCCTAAAGTACATGGTAATTTAACAAATACTCCCTCCGTCTCAAAAAAGTAATGTTCTGTGATTTGAAATATGTCCAAAAAAATGATGTTAAGAGCTTTAGACACGCTTTTGGCTCATAGGAAGTCTGCATGCTTCCATGCGGCACATGTTTATTAGGAAAGTAAAGCACGGAACATCCTTTTTTAAGGGAATAAGTCCAACAAACCATGGATATTAGGAATATTTCTCTACTCTACTAATCTGTCTGAAAAATCCTAAAACATCACTTTTTTGGGACGGATGGAGTGCCATTTTAAGTACTCTATTAAGTCAGAGCAAGTTGAAGGGGCAAGCGGTAGAACTGACTCTCAAAATGGATATACACTTATATTGTGGAACAACAAAATTATCCCTTCCATATATAAGTGTAATGGTATTAGGGCAGTTCCAAAAGGGAACGAAGAAATGGTCTCCATGTATTCATTACACTACATACTTCAAGAAGCATTTGTAGATAAGGATATTTTTTTTATTTATCACCTTTAATAAAGAATTGGGTAAAAAAGAGCTATATACATATACCAAAATAAAGAAGCTTATGGTGAAAATTAGAGGAATGGGTAGATCGAGTTTCTCAATCTCAATAGACAAAAGGCATTGCCCATCTTTTTTTTTTTTGACAACAGCATTGCCATCTTGGATAAAGAGAGAAACCGGGCCTTTGAGAAAGATCTTGCCACGAAAAAAAAGAAACAGGAAAAAAAATAATAGAACAACTATCAATGGCCAATGCCTCTGTATCTTAGTATAAATAAATGTATGCTGATACATACTCACATACCCAAATTGTATGCAGCAGGTCTAAACACATTTGAACTATATAACTTTATATTGCCATCCTTGTTTTCTTTTTTACTTTTATGAAGGCATTTCCATAGTCAAAGGAAAATATGATAATATGGGTCTCAATATTATCAATCTGTGTATTCTCATAAGGATTATCGATCTGCAAACAAAAAAAAAAAATACTTGCCTTTGATTATCATGTTATTATTCAAGTTTGTGTAAATCAGCAGGCCTTAGCCCGGAAGCCAAATTTACTAGCACTGGTGTTGAATAACACCTCGAAGGTTCGTTGATTCACGTTGCCGAGGACTCCGGTGCTACCATCCTGCCCAGACTCCGCAAATGCGAGGCAGCCATTCACCAGAATTCCGTTGGGAACATCCAGGTTGATAGTGGCTCCACCACTGAACGTCATGGCAATCTTGGGCACAACGACATTCTTATAACCTGTCAAGTTGTAGCAGGTGTCAAGGTCACCGTGTGGAACCAGCCGGTATGCTTCCATGGCCTTTCTGAATGCTGACCGCAGTGCCCGGTACGCCGTCGACTGGAGGCCAGTGACGACGGTACCGGAGTCTACGATCATGCCCCCGCTGAACGCCGACGGCCGGAGGTCAAGCTTTTTGCCGCCGACTGTGATCCCGGAGAGCGTCACCGTGGAAAACGTTGGCTGTCCGGGGACCCTGCCCATCGGCGTGAAGACGAAGCCAGATGGATTCCTCCTTGCACCAAGGGCAAGAAACCCAGGCTTGCTGTTCACCGCAGGGAGGCAGTACGAGAAGCCGCCACCACCGTACTGTGCGCCGAGCGACTCCGACAAGCGGCCGAGCCCAAGGAGGCCGTCGAACAAGTGCCGCACCGAGCTCTTGCTATGGCCACAACCAAAGTAAAAATTCTTGACGATGGTACCAGGCGCCAGCGTCAGCTTGTTCTTGCTGTACGTGCCCACCGTGCTTGTTACGTCTGCATACGAGATGGCAAACCCGCACGGTTTGCCATTCGTACAGCCGCTGCCGTACGCATCGGCGGTGAGTTTCTTGCACTCGTCGGAGAGGCAGGGGACAGCACTATACGTCGACGAGTGGCTCGGGTCAAACAAGGGGTCCTTCTGCGGGGAGCACTGGCCGGAGCTGCACGGCTTGCACTGCAACCATGACAGGTCGCTGCCGGTGTCGATGACAACGATCTGTGGCAGTGCCGGCGTGCCAAAGCTCACCTTGGCAACGTACTCTAGCGAGTTCACGGAGGTGCCTAGGTGGGCTGGGACGCTCACCTTTTTCCCGTCTCCGTATGTCTCCATGCCCCTCGTTGCTCCGCTGACGATGTAGTTCAGGCGAGCATGGCTTCTGCGGAACATCACAGCGAAGGACGGCGTGTTTGTTGATAGGGACGGCGCACACGGACCGTGGCGGTGTACTAGCGGAACGTACACGGTGGAGCCGTTCTGCTCCGGCTTCACTGAAACATATATGTGCAGAAATTAATCATAAGGTTTTGTTTGAAGCGTTTAAAGGAAGGAAATAAACCAGATATGATATGCAGGTCCTGTACCTATCGCTCCAGAGCAAACTGTCTCTGGCTCAAAAGAGCTGGATGGCACCGTCACAAAGCTGCCGTTACCAGCTCCATGAACAGTGGAAAGGTTGAAGCACAACAAAATGGACAGGAGCAGAGGAGAAGCCATGGAAAATGGTGTGCATTTGAGTACTAAGAAAAGGATGGCCCGCCAATATATTTATAAAGCGTTGGAAGTTGGAACCACATCATTACTTGGCATATTTTAATTATCTTTTATAGCAATTTGTTATATTTTAGTTATATATTAATTCCCAAATCACTACTTAAGGCACGTTTGATCCTATTAGGATTATAATAATCAGCTAAAACTATCTAATTATGATCTAAAAAGGCTATATTTGAGAATAGTTTATTATAATCAAAACACTAGCAGATTACAGTAATCTTGTAAGGCAATAATGAGCAATACTAAAGTGTTGAATAGGTATTGTCACTTTAACCATTAATAACCACCATAGATAATACAGAGATCCAATCACTCCAGAGTTTTATAATCGTAATCTAGATTATAATAATTTGATACATAATCTAGATTATAACAATTGGCATGTGATCCAAACAGGACCTTACAAGAGGAAGCAAAGATAAAGTAAAGTCAAATAAATATATGGAATGGAATTAGACACTGCCACAAAATGGACACAGATACATAGTGACACAAAATGGATAATCCAACACAAAATGGATAATCCAAAGTCCAATTGGACTGTAGTTACTTTGGATGCACTTGATGGGATATATTTGGATTTGAATGCCCATAGTCATTTGATTCAAAAAAACTCCAAAATCTTTGCACATTAGCTCAAAAAGTTCAGTGTTCATTGGATTTACGTCGGCTAAACCACAGGAGAGGTACATGAATTTTTAGTGTATACTTTTATGTTTATATTGTGGGGCTCGTGTATATATCTAGTCACACCGATCTGCACAATGTAGCGAGCAATCATATTAAGTCATCTCCAAAATTTTCAGTAAATTTAGCTAAAATTTAATTTGTGAATGTGAGGTTTTTGTTTTAGGGTCTGACTTTTGACATGGGGTTATATATACATCTAGTCACACCAGTCTACATAAAATAGCGAGCAATCATATTAAGTCATCTACAAAAATTTCAGTCGATTTGGCTTAAAATTTAAAGGTGTAAACGCTAGATTTTTAATTTTAGCATCCAACTTTCGACGTGAGGCCCACGTATGTATCTAGTCACTGTTGGTATTTCTTAGCGCAATCACCAAGTATAGAGATAGAATCCATCTCGGCAATAGCGCTAGAAATACTTGTTGGTATTTCTTAGCGCCATCACTAAGATTTAGTAAACCTTGCACTAGTAGAGAATATACCTTTGATCCTCGACTAAAATAGGTTCTAGTCCCGGAATTTTTTGCGCCCGGGACTAGAGATACCTTTAGTCCTGGTTGGTGGCTCCAACCGGGACTAAAGGTCCCTGCCCAACGGCTACTGTGCCAGACAGAGGTGGTAGGGACCTTTAGTCCCGGTTGGAGCCACCAACCGGGACTAAAGGTAGACTTTTACTCCCGGTTGGTGGCTCCAACCGGGGGTAAAGGTCCCTGCCACCTCTGTCTAGCGCAGTAGCCGTTGGACAGGGACCTTTAGTTCCGGTTGGATCCACCAACCGGGACTAAAGGTCCCCCCTTTATATCTCGGCCGTCTCCTTCTTCCTCCCCGATCCTGAGCTCAGCACATTTTGAAGCTCACTGTACTAGTGTTCTTGCTTCCTTCCTCCATTGTTCCTCCATCCATTCTTCGATTCCTCCGTTGATTCTTCAGTTGTAAAGGTTACCAATCTCATACTCTCATTTTTCACCATTGTCTTATCTCATTTTGTTCACTATATATATATGGTTCTTTATTGTGGTTTTTTTCATTTGTAAGCAATTTGAGCTCAAAATCACTTCAAGCTTGCATATTTACATGAACGAATGTTAAAGTAGCTAGTTGAACTTGCGGACCATGTTCATCTCGGCGAGCATGTTCTCTGCCGAGCGGTAACGGATGTCAAGGAGGAGCTTTGATTCTACGAGGGAGAGCGGCAACGGTCGTGGAAGACCGTGTTCCCTTCCTCGTAGAATCGGAGCTCTTCCGTGGCCAAGTACGGTGCCGTCCGGTGGAGAAATGCTCGCCGAGATGATCACGTAAGCAAGGTCAACTAGTACGGATGGTTATTTATTCACACATCCCGATATCGTCGCAGTAGTCTGTCAATTACCGTACCCAAACGTAGTATATATATAAATATAAACGATAATTGATTGTTATGTGTGTACACTCCTATTCTTCTGTTAATTTGCGGAAATATCATGTGAATTACTTACCTGCCGCAGTAAAAGACGAGAACACAATGACCATGGTCACGGCCATGAAAAATGCCAACGACACAACACTAGCAACTTTCTCGGCAAGCAGAGTAGTGTTAAACGCTCTGGAAACCTTTAAACTTCAAGCTTGCATATTTACATGAAGGAAGGTTAAAGTAGCTATTAAAAACTAGTATTCACCGTTCATTTGTAGCATGCATAGCACACTTCATTGTTTAGAGATATAGAGAATTTTAGAGTTTTTTTTAATTTTATTTGTTTATAAAATGAGAAATTTATAGTGTATTAAAAAATGAGTATAGAGAGTAGATGGCAACTGCTTCTGGGTCCTCGGCCTCTCATGGGTTTCCAAAGCGACTTAGGCTGGGCCTCCCACTCATTGCATGCGACAAGTGTTGTGATGAGACGAAGATTGTGATAGAGTACCGAGTGAAGAAGGAGGGTCTCAACAAGGGTCGCATTTTCTACAAGTGTCCCGATCGCAATGTGAGTTATTTTATCGTATTTAATGACTATGGTTAGTTTATACCTATTTTCATGATGGTTGTGATTAAAGTTCTAATTTTCTGTTTTAATTTCAGTGGGATGACATTGGATGTTCAGGCTTCTACTGGGAGGAAGAGTATGTTGAACTCGTATAAAAATATCTTGCACAACAGGCAGATATGGCGGCTAATGAGGCAGTGATCCAGCCGAAGAAGCCCAAAGATGTTGAACAAACGGGGGATCTGTCTATTTTAGTTGGGATTGGTCGCGAAATCCTTGTGCTGCTGAAGTGCATTTTAGCTTTAGTGTTTTTAGTGGTAGTTGGGATTGTCTACATTGTAGCGAGGATTTCTTAAATTTATAGCTTTTGTGGTGGTATGCATGTTGTATAATTAACTAATTATGTTCTAGGTTTTAATACGGTATTTATGTCATGTAATGCAGATAAGTCGGCATTGGATGTACAATGCTGATCGTCGCTCTCAAGAGTTCATGGACGGCGTGCATTCTTTGTTACGTGCGGCCGAGGCAAACAAACACGATGGTTTCATGTGCTGCCCATGTGCCGTATGTAAGAATACGGTGGAATATCCTTGCTCAAGGACTCTTCATTCACACTTGTTAAAGTCGGGTTTCATGCCAAACTATATTTGTTGGACGAAGCACGGAGAAACCGGCGTTGTAATGGAAGAAGGTGAAGAAGAACAATGGGACGACAATGATATTATTCCCGATGGTGCGTGCTTCAGTGATACTGCAATAGGAGAAGCTGAAGAAGAGGTAGCCGTAGAAGATGAGTCTGCTGATGATCTTTGTCAGGTCATTCGTGACGCACAAAGAGAATGTGAAAGTGAAAAGGAGAAGATCAAGTTTGAGCGGATGCTTGAGGATCACAAGAAATTGTTGTACCCAACTTGTGATGCAGGGCAGAAAAAGTTGGGAACCATACTAGAATTGCTGCAATGGAAGGCAAAGAATGGTGTATCTGACAAAGGATTTGGAGAGTTACTAAAAATCCAAAAGAAGATGCTTCCGAAGGACAATGAATTGCCTGCCACTACCTACAAAGCATAACAAGTTGTCTGTCCTATGGGGCTAGAAATCGAGAAGATACATGCATGTCCTAATGACTGCATCCTCTACCGTGGCAAAGAGTACGAGAAATTGGATGCATGCCCGGTATGCCATGCATCGCAGTATAAGATCAGGCGAGATGACCCTGGTGATGTTGAGGGCGAACGCCCATGCAAGAAAATCCATGCCAAGGTTATGTGGTATGCTCCTATAATACCACGCTTGAAACGTCTATTCAGAAACAAAGAACATGCAAAATTGTTGCGATGGCACAAAGAAGACCGTAAGGTACACAATATGTTGAGACACCCTGCTGACGGGTCCCAGTGGAGAGCAATCGACAGAGAATTCCCGGAGTTTGCAAATGACGCAAGAAACTTAAGGTTTGCCTTAAGTACAGATGGTATCAATTCTTTTGGAGAGCAGAACAGTAGTCATAGCACTTTGCCTGTTACTCTAAGTATCTACAACCTTCCTCCTTGGTTATGCATGTAGCGGAAGTTCATTATGATGCCTGTGCTCATCCAAGGGCCGAAGCAACCTGGCAATGACATCGATGTGTACCCGAGACCACTTATTGACGAACTTCTCATTTTGTGGAATAAAGAAGGTGTACATGTGTGGGATGAGTACAAACAGGAACACTTTGATCTGTGAGCATTGTTGTTCGTAACAATCAATGATTGGCCTGCTCTAAGTAATCTTTCAGGACAGTCAAACAAGGGATATAATGCATGCACACACTGCTTCGGTGATATTAGAGGTGTATTCTTGAAAAAATGTCGAAAGGTCGTGTACCTTGGCCATCGTCGATTTCTTCCTGCAAATCACCCCGTAAGAAAGAAAGGCAAGCATTTTAAAGATAAGGCAGACCACCTGACCAAGCCTCGCAACCGAACCGGTGAGGATGTACTCGATATGGTCAATGATGTGAAAGTCGTCTTTGGAAAAGGACATGGCAGCCAACCTATTCCGAACGACGCTAACAGTCACGCACCCATGTGGAAGAAGAAGTCCATATTTTGGGAGCTACCCTATTGGCAAGTCCTAGAGGTCCACAGCTCGATCGACGTGATGCACTTGATGAAGAATCTTTGTGTGAACCTGCTAGGCTTCATGGGTGTGTATGGAAAGCCTAAGGACACATTTGAAGCACGACAGGACCTGTGTTGTTTGAGAGAAAGAGACAACCTGCATCCAGAGAAGATAGATGATGGACGCCATTACTTACGTCCTGCCAGCTACACTCTAAGCAAAGAGGAGAAGAAAATCATGTTTGAATGCTTAAACAACATCAAGGTACTATCTAGATTCTCCTTGAATATAAAGGGTATTATAAATGTGCTAGAGAAGAAATTCTGTAACTTAAAGTCCCATACTGTCACGTTCTCATGACGCAATTACTTCCAGTTGCATTAAGAGGAATTCTACCTCCAAATGTATGTCTAGCCACCGTGAAGATATGTGCATTCCTCAATGCAATTTCTCAGAAGGCAATTGATCCAATTGATCTAGCTAAACTACAGAATGATGTGGTTCAATGTCTCGTCAGCTTTGAGTTGGTGTTCCCTCCTTCCTTCTTTGATATCATGACACACCTCCTAGTTCACCTAGTCAAGGAGATTTTCATTCTCGGTTCTGTGTTCCTACACAACATGTTCCCCTTAGAGAGATTCATGGGAGTCCTGAAGAAATATGTTCACAACCGTGCTCGCCCAGAAGGAAGCATCGCCTAGGGCTATGGAACAGAAGAGGTCATTGAGTTCTATGTTGACTTTATTCCCGACCTTGACTCGATTGGTGTTTCTGAATCGAGACATGAGGGGAGACTAAGCGGAAAGAGGACACTAGGGAGGAAAACATATATTGGTACGGAGGATGATTATTTCAATAAAGCACACTACACAGTTCTACAGAACTCCTCTTTGGTAGATCCGTATATTGAGACACACAAGGATCTCTTATGATCCGAGTTTCCTGGGAAGACTGAAGCTTGGATTACGTGTAAGCACATGGAAACTTTCGGCGGTTGGTTGCGAAAAAAATGTCAAGGTGATGAGAGCATCCATGAGCAACTGTATTTATTGGCTATGCAACCATCATGGCATATCGTCACATACAAAGGGTACGAGATAAATGGGAACATATTCTACATAGTAGCCCAAGATAAAAGGAGTACCAACCAAAACAGTGGTGTCCGCATAGATGCCACAGACCCGAATGGGAATAAGCAGACATATTATGGCCGCATAGATGAAATATGGGAACTGGAATATGCACCTACTTTGAAGATCCCATTATTCAAGTGCCAATGGGTCAAGGTGACCGGAGGCGGGGTAACAGTAGACAACGAGTATGGAATGACAACAGTAGACCTTAGTAATATTGGGTACAAAGACGAACCATTCGTCCTTGCCAAGGATGTGAATCAGGTGTTCTATGTCAATGATATGTCTACCAAACCAAAAAGAGGGAAAACGATAATGACTCAACCAAAGAGCCAAAGCGCCACATAGTTCTTTTAGGAAAAAGAGTCATCGTGGGAATTGAGGACAAGTCGGACATGTCAGAAGATTATGAAAAGGATGACCGAATTTCGCTCTTCAAAGTGAACAAAGACCCTAGCATCTTGGTAAATGATGAGGACACTCCATGGTTACGACGCGATCATAACCAAAGGACATACGTAAAGAAGTTCACTGCTGTGCCCACTTGATGATATAGTAATTTAATGTAGTGTGTGTTTGAGATATTATGTAATAATTGTGAATTCAGATGTTTATTATGTCGTGTTTCAAATTAAATCAATGTTTGATTTGGTGAGATTTCTCTCTCGAAAAGTTAAATTAGGATATTGAGTGATGAAAAATTAAAATATTAACGTTAAAATGATGTGAAAACAAATTTCCTGTCCAAAACCAATACTTTTAATAATTTTAATTAAACACTACATTTTTGCATTAACGAAATAATAAATATTAGTTACATTATGTTTTATAATTATAACAAAAAATAAAAAAGTTAGGTTATAGATTTTTCCTATGTGCAATGAAGAAAAAGTAAATCCAAATTTTTAACAAAATAATTTTATGCCTTTTATTTAATTTACTATGTATTTAACAAGACTATTGCATTTTTATTAAAATTTTTTGCTCAAAACAGGCGGGAAACGAAACTGCAGCCCACCTTTACTCCCGGGTGGGAAGCCCACCGGGGAGTAAAGGTGGGCTGCAGTTTCGTGGCTTGCCAAAAAAACCTTTGCTCCCAGTGCGTATACCTTTACTCCCGGTTGGTAACACGCACCGGGAGTAAAGGACCTTTACTCCCGGCTGGTGGCTGGCACCGGGAGTAAATCTCCCTGGTATATAAGCGCCAGTGCCTGGCGTAGATTGATCCCCTCCTCTTCTTCCTCGTCGAACACCATCGCCCTTTCTCTCTTCTTCCTCACGCCGCTGCCGATTCATCTTCCCCTACGCATCAGCCCGCCGCCGTGACACCGGAGCCCGCGCCTCGCCTCATGCGGCCGCCGACGACCTCGTGCGGCCCTCCACCACGCGTGCCCATGCGGCCCTCCACCGTGCCCGCCCGAGTTGAGTTCTCTTGGCTTTCTCTCTCCTAGTGCCATAGTATGGGCATGGCGGGGTCGCATGGCCGGCCGTGGCGAGGATGATGGCGCGGTGCCATGGCTTGCTCGTGGCTATGGAGTTTGTGGCCGGGAATGGGGGGATGGCCGACGCGCGATGTTGTGCAATTTTTTTTATTTTTTTGCCGATTTGCTATGCTATATATTGACGTTTGTACTGTGTTTTGCAAAAAAAAAAAACATGTGGACATGCATGCATGATATATAATATACTCCTTTTGATCATAGCCCCGGCCCGACGCGCGGGCCACACCCTCCAGCGCATTGACCGTAGCCCCGTCCCGGGCCGCTCCGCGCCGACGATGCCCTCCACCGCACCGACACCGCCCCAGCCCGCCTCACGTCGTCGTCGTCAGCACACCGGCCCACCTCATGTCGTCGTCGTCAGCACGCCGGCCACCGCGCCGACACATATATATACCTCATTTGTATTCGTATGCATGTATATATACGTCGCGGAGCACCGCCGCCCTTGTTCGCCCATGCGTTTCTATGTATACGGCGGAGCATCGCCGCCTTCGTTCACCCTAGGGTTTAGGGTTTATACGGCGGAGCACCGCTGCCCTTGTTCGTCCTAGGGTTTAGGGTATATACGGCGGAGTGGAGCACTGCCACTCTCGTCACACCGTCCTTTCTCACGGCCTAGTCGATCAACATTCGTATTATCGTTATCGTTAACACTAAACAATCACACTAGGGCGAATTGCGTCGGTGACTAGGACGAACCGCGTTGTTGATGTCACCGACGTGGTTCGCCCTAGTCACCGACGCAATTCGCCCTCGGCCGTTTATGTATAGCCCTAATTCGCCCTAGTACCGACGCAGTTCGCCGTTTATGTATAGCAAAGATTTGACGTACGATATATTGGTTTTGTTTTTTGAAGCTAGATGGCCAACCCGAGAAATATGGATGAGGAGGAGTTGATGATGAATTTGATCAACACTGGCACTCAAGTTGCCGGCGATGATGGTGCTAAAAATAACGTGCAAGTGGATGCAGATGACGGGAGTCAGTACTTAGCTCTTGAACAAATGAGCAACAACATATTGGCCAAGTATATATTTTTTATTATTAGCTATATATATTATCATATGTCTTATGTGTGCTCATGACATTAAAAATAATGTTTATGTTTTGTAGCCCTCTGGATCGACATCAACAACTACAACGAAGAGTAAAAATGTTCGAGGTCCCAAAAACCAATTGGAGGGCCGCTTCATCATCTCGGAGTTCAATGTGGATATAGGCGAACCGGGGGGGCCAAATAAAACGAAATTCATCCACCACTGTGGTTACCTTATACGGGACCGGCTCCCGATCAGTACCCGCGAATGGAAGAAGAAGACCAATGCTTCTCATATCAGTTTTGTCTCCGATCATGACAAGACATTAATTTGGAAAGATGTCTTGGTACATTTCACGCTCCAAACAGATGGTTATGATGATATAATAGATGGTGATGAATTGAAGAAGCGAGTTAGGGATTGGGCAATGAAGAAGATGGTCACCTAGTTTCAGACTTGGAAGAAACACCTATACACGACGTATGTCAAGAAGAACATAGCACCAGATTTCACTGTCCCAAGCCCAATCTCAAAGTAGAGGCCCTATTGGGATGAGCTTGTACAGTACAAGACGTCAGAAGAGGGTGTGAGTCGGGTGATAAAGAACCAACGTAATGCCCAACAGAAGACATACCACCATAACTTGGGATCAGGTGGCTTCCCGACTGCCATTAAGAAGTGGAACAAAATGGAAGTAGACCTTAGTAGACCTTCTTGCCAAGGGTATCACACCAGAATCACTCGAGTGGGGAGAGCGTGCAAAGAATTGGTTTTTCGCTCATGGGGGAACACTGGACCAGGAGACAGGGAAGTGCGTTTATGGCGCAAGACTGCAAGAAGCAGCTGAAAGATTGTTTTATGCTCAGAGAGCTACTGCTAGTGGTGCGCTCAGGCCCAACAGAGAGAAGGATGAACTGACATACGCCATCGGGACTATTGAACACGGTGGCCGAACTAGAGGCAAAGGAAGTGTCTCATGGGAGCATGGATTCCCTCAGGACAGACCTTCCTACAGAAGCCGCCAGAGAAAGAAGGAAGAAGAGGCACAGCGGCTCCAGAGGTTGGAGGAAGCGGTGCGTGAAGCACAGGAGCGGGAAAAAACCTTGAAGCTAGAATGCAGGAGGAAATCAGAAGGCAAGTGCAAATAGAAGTGAGTGCAAGCAAGCAGGCATCAGAGCCAGGAATCAACATTAGCCAATCTGTTTAGTTGAAAAGCAGCTGCGCTTCCACGAAGATACCAAATCAAGGGGACACAGGACTGCGCTTCCCTGTGGATGGCATCACTGAACCTTGTACATCGTGTGAGCTACACATTCCGAAGGGGAATTCCACAATCAAGGTGGCTATCGGTCTTGTTAATCCTATCGACCGAACCAAGACACCAAGGATTAATGGGAATATAATCCAAGAAGGATATGCTACCATCTCGGTAGATAAAGCTGAAAAAGGTTTTAGTGATTTGCCTCTTGACATTCCTGGAGGTGATGGCGAGAAGATTCTAGGAGAAGCAGAGAAGACATTCATTCTATGGCGCAAGCGCTACATCATCATTCCCGGGATGTCGCCTCCACCTCCTCCTGAACTACCTCACCATAGGTGCGGATGAAAACACTACATCATTAATTTATATTGGCTTAAATAATTAGCAATCTGCTCATAATAATATGTCATTCCTTTTTTATAGCAGATCCTCCCCCAACTTAAATCCAATTGTTCAATCGCCAGATCATCATAGTGCTCTGTACGATGACAATGTGTTGGAAGGCGAGGCTACATCCACACCATCTCCAAGGAGGTCTCCAACGCCGCAGCTGCCACCTCCAAGGAGGTCTCCAACGCCACTGCCACCACCTCCAAGGAGGTCTCCAACGCCTCCCCCGCCCCCACCTACCAAGAAGCCAAAGCAAGAGGCCAGCCCTGCAAACGAAGAACCAGTCCCCGCCGGCAAAGAAAGCCACTGTGAAACCAAGGGCTATTCCCAAAATAATATCTGAAGAGAAGGAAGAAGTAGCTGATGCATATAAAAAAGATATGTCCAGATTCTATGACAAACTTAAAAAGGATCAAGAAGCAAGGAGAAACCCGGAGAAACCATACTTCTTCGTAGCTCCAGATATTCTAAGAAAAAAGGTGGCTTCTTACCAGCAATAACAGCGGGAATCTCGTAAGCCGTCCAAATCAACGTTAACGGACTATGACCGCACTCTCACCAAGTCAATTGAGGCGGCACAGAAAAAGAAGCGGACAGGGAAAGGAGTTGCACAACTCGGACAACAATCGCACCAATCAGTCCCCCCGCTAGTTGTTGGTAATGAATATGGTTCGAATTTATGATTAATGCATCAGGCAAACATACCTCCGGATGTCGATTTGGATCACCTTGGTGAATTTATTGAAGAGACTGGTCTCGACCTTTACTAGATGTTTGGTGATGGAAACATTGAGAGTGCGGCGGAGGTTGATATTTGGAAGAAAAAATTTGTACTAGGCCAGAGTCTATAAAACCCTCAAGCCTTAGGTGATTTGGGGACATAAATGTACCTGCTAAACAAGTGGTACATGCAAGCGTCTATCGGTGGAGACTTCTGCGTTGGTGTCAGAATTAGAGACGAAGATTGGTTCCGTGGCGATGATGTTATGTATGTTGACTTTGCAGAATTTCATCAACTATGCCACCTGACCTCTCTAGACAAAGTTATCATTAGCTGCTATTGCCTGTAAGTAATAATTCTTTCGATCTATTATTAAACTCATCATATGTGTGTATATGCATATAAAGTATCCTAACAAGTACTATATATATGCAGATTTACGATGACAGAGCGCAGAAAGGAAGGCTGCAATGAAATTGGTTTTGTTGATCCCCATATAGTATTCAAAGACCCAGTTACTCTAAAGCCTAATTGGAAGTCTAAGTCAGAGAGTAACCTCATGAACTTCTTAGTGAACCAACGCCACAAGAAGGATATACTCTTTCCCTACAACTTCAAGTGAGTGTTAATAATGTCGATCATCCTTAATGGCTCATATGTTGATTCTAGTTAATTAATGAGTGTTATGCGTTATATCCTATAAACACATGCAGCAATCACTAGATATTGATGGACATCGATCTGGTGAGAAGTCACTTGATAATCTATGATTCGATGAGAAAACCACAACAAGGCTACCAAGATATGATAGATATTATCCAGAGGTAATTTCGGTATCTCTAGCAACTATATATACACACAAACATGATGATTAACTATATCTGATGACGTGGCAAATTTTTTATTGGGCAGTGTTTGGAAAACCTTTATTGAGAAGCAACACATGGAAAAATGCAAAGCGCCACTGAATGTAATCCCTTTGAAAGTAAGTCCCCTAAATCGCATCATCTTTATTAATTAAACATATAGCTTTCACCGGATCACCAGATTGGATGACAAATCTTTTTCTCGTAAAGTGGTGTCTGAGGCAAGAACAGAAGAACAACTACTGTGATTACTATGTTTGCAAGTTTATCAAGGAGGTCTCCCAAAGAACTCCTACAGAGAGACTCAAAGTACATTAAAAATGCACTATATATTCATTTAATTATTATTATTGATTGTGTTACTATGTCTTTATATATATATATGTATGTACATATATTAATTTATTTTCCTTTAATTCAAACCTGTAGGCTCGATGGTTGGAGGAAAAGGTCATACGGCAAGACCAAATTAAAGCAATTCTAGAGTCTATAGCCGGTTTTTTTAATGACCAGGTCATCGATTCCAAGGGCGAGTTCTACTTCGACCCAACACTGCCATGGAAGCCAAGTTAGAGGATGAGAGAAAACTTGTTATATCACAACAACTGTAATGCAATCTTTTGTAATATATGCACATGAAATAATATAATGTAAAATACACATATGCATACATGCATGTAAATATATATATGATGCATGCATGCATATATATATATATATATTTGTATGCTTGAATTGTGTGATTTAATACGTTCATTGTGCTTGAACCGAAACATACTATACGCGTGTATAAATATATTATTAGCAGCGTACAATACGACTTCGAAAACCTATTTTGAAAAGAAAACAAAAAAATGAAAAGAAAAGAAAAAAGAAAAAAAAACCTTTAGTCCCGATTCGTATTACCAACCGGAACTAAAGGGTGCTGGCCTCGTGGCATGTCAGGAGGCACCTTTAGTCCCGGTTGGTGTTACCCACCGGAACTAAAGATCCCTCTTTAGTCCCGGTTCCTGACCCGGGACTAAAGGACCCCCCTTTAGTCCCGGATGCTTGCTCCCGGGTGGGGAACCGGGACTAGAGGGGGTTCCCCATCGGGAGTAAAGGCCGTCTCTGTACCAGTGTTGGCAACGCCGCCAAGAAACACCGTTACAATAGTTCTTAACGACTATAGAAAATATCCGCGAGTGCACGAATCTATCGTTGTAGCATTTCACCCGAAAGTATTCATGATATAGTTATTTATATTTTCCTAAAGGAAGACATGGTGTAAAGAGTCTAGTATAGATATGAAAAAGATTACATACTTGTAAAGTGAACCAAAGTCTATAGCAGGAGTAAACAGTGTATAGTTCAAGATAGTGTGACACACACTTGGGCTAACCTCTAGGATCAAAGAGAAAAAAAAAAGAATATTCCTAAATAGAGCAAGCTTGATCTAATATAGTCATGCAAGAATAGTTAATAGTCATACAAATTACATGGTTAGAGCTAGATCTAAATGTAAGATGGACGGAACACCTCCGGACACTATCTGCCAGCAAGCATGGGAGGCTTTACGAACTCCTATACAAATACCCGAACGTGGGGGATTACAAGGGATAGATAGGTCTATCACCACCTGCCGCCTACCCCTCAACCGTGGAGCACCGTCACATCCAAAGGTTCCCGTATACCTGAGCACCACGCCCGTGTATAAAGAAACTACCCATATCCTCTCGGAACTCTGACCCTACGGATCGACAAGCATAGATCATGTGCAAACCCGAAGGAACAATGAACCACCACCTCAACTTAGCTCTATTTCTAATCATAAAAGTTATATGAATGATTAGGCTTAACGTTCTACATGTTAAGTTCGTAACATAGAAACTATATGCTAGTTCATATGTCAGGATCATAACATGAAAACTATACTCTAGTTCGTAAGTATGACTATATTGATAATATGAGAACAAGACTTTGGAGAAATGATTCATCTTATTCATACCAAGATCTTTCTCCAAGGAGTCAAGCCCTCCAAGGTTGCTTTGCCTTGCTCTAAAAAGAATACTAAAATATAAAATAGAGTACAAGTGGAGGTGTGAAGTCCAAATAAGGTGTGTGTGTGTGTGTGAGGAGGCTCTCCCCCTCCTCTTATACAAGTGTTCAAGGTGGTTTCAGCGAATATTCTCCGGAGATCCCATGCAAAACCGCCTTGGGGAGCATTTATTGCACCACCTGAGGAAGATGGGCCCGAGCCACGTCACCTCGGTTGCGGACGCACCCTGGGTGCCACCGCACCCTGGCTCGCTCGCCTGGGCCACCGGCTTTGCCAGGTGAGCTAGTGGCTGGGCCTGGACCCCTTCCTCGGTGGTTTGACACCCAAATTGTCTGGGTAAGTTGGCCATTTTCTTGTTCCTTTGTGCATTTCTGAATTACGTTTCTCTGGATTGCGCCTTTGGAATGATTTTCCACTGTATTCGTGTATAGGCCTACAAAACATTGATCTTCTAAATACATGTGGAATTATGTTAGTGGCAAACGCATATGTGTTATAAGTCTGCTTATTTCTCCCCCTTTTTGAATCTTAATTGGCGATCGGATTTGGTCATCAAGGACCATCAATAGTCACATCAATGCGCACAAAGTATTGGACAATGTCATGCTCAACAAAATTTCAATCGATTTCAATAAAATTTTAAGGTTTGAACGAAAGCTTTTAAATTCTAAGATCGAGTTTTTGATAGAATTAACAGGTAGTTATGATAATTTCGTTATTATTAGATTATATTAGATGGATTGGACATAAGAGCAATTAGATTGAATTGGATTGGATTTTTTCCCTTGGATTTTAGTTCGATTTATCTATAAGGATCTAGATGCTAATCTATTGCCACCTCGCTGCACCACGTCGGCGTCCACCTCGCTGGGCCGCCGCTGCTTCAAAAGAAAAAGAAAAGCAAAAAGGCACACACAAGGTCCAAGATTTGTGGAATACTGAGAGCAAAAAAACTAAATCATACTGTGATCATTGCTCATTTCACGATGAAGAAGGGTAAAAATGATCTTTTCACCCTTCGCTTAACATGATTAGAGTTGAAACTTGACCATAGTGTCATATTAGACATGAAAGAAAGAGATTGTCAAATAAGGAATTTTTCATTTTGCAGGACCAAACAAGGGTTCATTTCCGTAGTGTCAAAATAATTCTCTCCATTATGAGAAAAATATTCACAGAGGAAAAGATAAAAAGGAAGCTTTGTTTATGGTCCATAACAGTAGTATGGCGTGGCTAGTGCCTGGACGTTCGGATGGACGTGCGCGTAGCCCGCCCCCCGTCCGCCGCGCCGCGCGCCCGCCCCGTCACTGTGCCCGCTGCTCCTTTCCCCTAACCTCCTCCTCTCTCTCTGCGCGGGTGGACCTGGCAGCGGGGATGAATGGCTGAGGACAAGCATGCCCCGTCCGCATTCCCCTAGCGTGCCCCATACGCGCCTCGGCGCGCCGTACACCCCGTCTGCCGGCCCTCGGCTTGCCATGCCCCATCCCCCGGTGCCTGGGTCGTGCGCCCATCACTCACTGCACCCGTGACTCTTCGAACAACATGAAACACTTGAATGCAGCATACGTCTAAAACACATAAAACATTTAGAACATATGCATATAAAACACTTTTAACTTGCAACATGAAAACACTTGCTGCAATATAAGACTGAAATAGATTAAACATTTGAGCAAACACTTGCAATATAGCTCTGAAGCACTTGCAACATGTATAGCATCCCGATCTATTTTTGCAACATCCATATAAAACACTTTGCAACATACTCCTGAAATACTTGAAACATATATTTATAACATAGGGGAGAGAGAGGCCGGGGCTGGTCTATTTCGGCCGTCGGGGTGGGAGCCGGCAGCGAGCGACGGCGTGCGAGCACCACCAGCATCGGCCACGCTCGTGGGTGCCCTTGGCTCGACCGGAGACGACTTGAGGTGCCCCGGCACGTGCGCCCAGCAGCCATCAGTAAGGGTAGCGGCGCGCGCGACGGCATGGGAGCTAGCGGCGTAGGTGGGGCGCGCTGTGGGCGGGAGCGAGGAGCAAGAGGCGCGGATGGAGCATGCGATGGGCGGGAGCGAGGAGCGAGCGGTGCGGATAGGACGCGCATCGTGGGGAGGCAGCAGCAGAGTGGAGTGCGCGGCGTCCAGACAAACGAACACCCGCACCACACCATTATCGAAAGTAGTAGGCTGTTGTACACTTATATAGTTCCCGACATTCACATATGAGGTGACTTTTATTCAAGTTCTCTTGCTAGATTATAAGAACGTCTAGAAGCAAATACATCATGTCCTTATCAGAATATGATATTTAGTACTGCCTGAATGCCCCAATCTTGAAGGAGTTGCTAAGAAGTGCTCGTCCTATATTGGCTTGGATGGTGCTTAATATGAGGAACCCATTTACAGAGCACGCGTCACAAGGAAATAAATCAATAAGCATCATGAGCACACAGACGTACGTTCCCATGTACTATCACCGAACCACATATACTGCTTCAGCATGCACCGGCTCGGAATCCGACCTTACCACGGCCGGCATCGTAGAGCACCTCGAGCGTGCGCTGATTCACGTTGCCGATGATGCCGAGGCCGACGTCAGGCCCTGACTCCCGGAAGGCGAGGCAGTCCTTCACCAGAATCCCATTGGGGACGTCGAGGTCGATGGTGGCGCCGCCACTGAACGTGAGCGCGACCCTCGGCACGGTGACATTGCTGTAACCAGTGAAGTTGTAGCAGGTGTCAAAGTCCTCGCTTGGCACCAGGGGGTACTCTTTCATGGCCTTCCGGAGCGCTGCCTCCAGCGCCTTGTATGCAGTTTCCGGGAGCTCCGTGACGACCGTGCCGGAGTCTACGAGCATGCCACCACGGAACGCCGATTGCGGGATGTCCAGCAGCTTCCCACCCACGCTGATGCCTGTCATCGTCACCATGTATGACGTTGCGTCCATCGGCAGGTGCCACATCGGCGTGAACACGAAGGCCGACGTGTTGGCGCTCGGCGGCGTGCCGAGGGCTAGGAACCCCTCTTCGCTTTTCAGCGCCGGGAGGCAGTACGAGAAGACGCCACCGTAAACCGAAGACGTCTGCACGATGAGCGACTCCGGCGCGCCTCCGAGACCCAAGATGCCTCCGAGACCCAAGATGCCGTCGTCGGGTTCGCGCTGGTCGCGGCCACAGCCGAAATGGAAATCCTTGACGGTGATCCCCGGAGCCAGCGTCAGCGTCTCATTGCTGTACACACCCCTCGTACGCAAGCCGGATCCGTACTCGACGGAGTATCCGCACTGGGTGCCGCCGCTGGTGCAGCCGTTCTTGTAGTGGTTTCCGAGCTTCCGGCACGTGTCGGTGTCGCAGGCGATGGGAGCGTACGTGGAAGACTTGCTGGGATCAAAGAGAGGATCTTTCTGCGGGTAGCACTTGGTGGAGTTGCACGGCGCGCACTGCACCCACGTGACGTCGCTGCCGGTGTCCACGAGGAGGACTTGCGGAACGGACGGCGTGCCGAAGCCCAGCGTGACGACGTACTGCAGCGAGTCCACAGAACCACCTAGGTGGGTAGGGATGGTCACGGCGGCAGCATCTCGCGTACTCGCCATGCCCATGGACGCTCGGCTCTTGATGTAGTTCGTGCGGGCGCGGCTACGGCGGAGCGTCTCGGAGAAGGACGGCATCGGCACGTCAGAGTACTGTGACGGCGCGCACGGCCCGTACCGGTGTGCTAGTGGCACTGACGCAGTAGCGCTGCTGGGCTCCAGATTCACTGAAAGTCATCATGCGTATAAATGGTTACGTGATCTCAAATGTGCAGGCGGCCAAACAAGTGACGACGACGAAATATTGAGGTCTCACTCACGTACCTCTGGATGCAGAGCATACTACTTCTGGCTCATAAGACCTGCGTGGCACCACTACAAACCCATGCTCGTTGCCTCCATGAGCGATGTAGCAGCAGTAGCTACACAAGACAACGAACAGAAGCAGAGGAGAACCCATGGAAAAATATGTGCACTCTGAACAAAGGACAGGATGAGGACGAACTAACTTATCATAGATGAATTATATAAGCATGTCTCAACTTGGATTCACAGATATCCGCCGTGAGGGCGCGAAGACTGCTAAGATGAAATGTCTTGTTATCAGTATCCAGGAGTCCTCAAACTCTTAGTAGGACGAGATTTCCTATTTGTCGTTTGTGTGTTGCTGCTTTGCCACGTACGCCCCATCTTTATTCTTGTAATTGACACACATACATTTTTTAATTCTAAATCGCCGCCATCAGAACTTTGATTATTATATGTGTGGGCAAAATTCGTCACAGCACATGTACTCGCGCCGCTAGCAGGTATGAAAATAAATGGCCCATCACTCTGCCAATGTAAGAATTTCCTGAAAGACATCACATCTATTAAAATAGTAATTTCTAGCCAAGTAGGATATAGAAATGTTAGAGCAAGTATAGTAAAGAGATGCACGGTGTACCATATGTTGATGTGAAGGAAAGAGAGAGGAGAGTAGAGAGAGTACAAGCAGGCTGTAAGTTTTTAGGAATCAAGAAACTTCGTAAGAGCAACAAGTGGATCATAGATGAACCAATTGCTATATGAGTAGGCCAAAAGGTAGTCTGTAAGTATATATACAGCCAGCAACATACCGTATTATTAATCTTCGTCTTATGAGAGGGCCATTAATCCTAGGTGGTTCAACCGGCTTTGGTCCGCACCAAAGTGAAGTTGGTTAGATTCAACTGTCTTGGACCCACACTCAAGGCCTCTTTAATAGACTCTTCTTGCATCCTCATGTCTGGTAGTGGTCTCCGGCGAGCTTCCTACACATGTCGGTGTTGCAGGCGATGAGAGTGTACATGGAAGACTTGCTCGGGTAAAAGAGAGGATCCTTCCGTGGCTAGCATTCGGTGGAGCTGCACGACGCCACTACCACCTCACTCGCTTATTGCTTGTTAGCTATGTTAGCTGTTAGTTTGAGACTTTGAGTCATGTAGCAAGATGTAATCCCGTTGAACATTGTGTAGAGTCGCAGTTAGTTGATTTGATGTAGAATTACGGGTGGTTGGTGATGTGCCCTGGCCACGCCATGATCGTCATGTGTCTGTCCTGCCACGACGTCACGCACTGCACGTCCCATGGCGATCCTAAAGAAAGGGATGTCATGGAGCCAGGCGGGGTGTTCAGGCTCCAATCCCATGTATCCATCTATCTAAAGCAATGAAAAAAATGTAGAAAAGCTGTGGTAGTTGGCAGCGCCATTGTGTTCTTCTCCAGTTCGCGCGTGTGTTTCTCCAGTGTTTCAGTCGTCGCGATCACCGCTGATCTCGTGTGTGCCGTCATCAATCCAGGAGCTGAGCTCGGTCTTGGTTTCAACAACTGGTATTAGATCCGGTCGTGGTTGCAGCTGGTGCTCTCATCCCCATTGGCCAAAGAGGTGGCGGCGAGCGGAGACGAAGAAGATGGGCGACAACAGGCCAGGTACCAGCGCGGCATCGCAAGGCGTCAAGGAGAGTTTCGTAGCATGGCTGATGCTGACTCGCACAAACTATGCGGAGTTGGCGATGTTGATGCAAATAGACTATGAGGCGATGGAGATCTTGGATGCAATCGATCCAGGAACTTCGGTCAGGTGCTCAATCAACCGTCAAACCATGAGCGCGCTGATGAGATCGGTGCCGAAGGAGATGTGGGGAACGCTGGGTGCCAAAAAGACCGTAAAGGAGGCTTGGGAGGCGGTACAAACCACATGAGGATTGGTGCTGATCGTATGAAGGAAGTAAACGTCAGAAGCTGCTGAAGGAGTTCGTGAACATTGAATTCAAGGTGGCAAAGAGCGTCGAAGACTTCGCCATGCAGATCACCGAACCTCGTCGCCAACCTAAAATCACTCGGCCAAAAAATTCCAGTATGTGGTGCACTACTGCAGAAATGCTTTTTAGGGGCAGCTCGTAACCCTTTGTAGGGGGCGGTTTGGCCAACCGCCCCTACCCAACCGTCTCTACAAATCATGTATTTGTAGGGGCGGTTCCCAGGCCGCCCCTATAAATCAATTTGTAGGGGCGGCTCGTGTTACCAGCCGCCCCTACAAATAGATTTGTAGGGGTTGCTGGGCGGCTATAGTACCAGCTGCCTCTATAATACCTGTTTGTAGGGGCGGTTCAATCTAGAACCGCCCCTACAGTACGTTTTCCCGCAAAAAATTCAAATTTACAATTCAAATTCGACCAGAACATTGTTTGTTTCCGCGTATTCCAAACCGCGTTCGCGTTGACGAACGCCCCGCGACCAACGTTTCGAACCGCGTTCGCGTTGCTGAACGCCCCACGACCAGCGTTCCGAACCCCTTAGACTACAAGCACAAGAGCATTATATAAACTACAATTACAAGTCTATTTCACAAGAATATATACAATGCATCATTAAATATACAAATTCCATAAATATTGTTATCAACATCCTAGAGCTAGCCTTTCAGTCTCATGAAGGTGTTGGTACTGAGGATTTCTACCTAAGTCAGACTCTCGGTCATGGTAAGCGCCTTTGACGTGTACAATCTGGTCCAATATGAAGTTGCAAAGGTCGCCGACGAGCTCTAAGAGTTGATCATCCTTATATGGGTCTCTTTTTGTTCCTTTCTCTTCTTTTCACTATAAGAGAACAAGTTTCGGTTTAGTATTTCATACCATGTATGAAGTTTTTATACTACGGGTGAAGAGATTCAAACTTACCCTTAAGGGGTGTCTCCTGTAGGCACCAGTGTTACTCATCATAGAACATATATAGTATCCACAATGTACACTCCCAGGCTTCTGCTTGGGGCACCGTGTGTTTTACATATGAAAATGTTAAGTAATATTTTTGATAGCCATGTAATGGAGTACTGAAGAAGTAAGTTACACTTACCGCACATAGTGTTTTTATAGCCAGCTTTTCCTTCCTTGCTGGATCATGCCTTCCTCGATGATTAGTGATATAGAATCTAAATGCCCTGTTCGAATTATTTTAGCAAATACAACTTATTAGTATCCAAAAGTGAACGTTACAAGTATGTATACGTCTTTAGAATCGATATGAAGTCTTTGTATATCACCAAGTCCCTATCTATTGAATTAAAAACCCATGCCATGCTCCTCCCGACATTGACGGCTATACAAATCCAGTGGTTGCTGCATGGATTTAATCATAGAACTAGATAAGCTCTTTTGCATCGAATAAAATATATCGAACAAAGCTTTAAGTATAGAGTTGAACTTACTCGAAGTTGTATGGTAGCCATATAGTAGAGTGTTGTTGGAGAGTTTTGAAAGCCAGGGCAATGTATGCCGTAACCTTAAGGGACTCTTCCCTTAGTTTTGTCGTACAGATGTGCTCTTTCTCTCGAAGAGTCTTTGCAGCAGCTAGCTCTTTGGCATCTAGTATCCACTGTTTAGGGTAATTAAAATTTGTTTGGGCTATAGCTTGAGGGTCTATATACCCGGCTTTCACACTTGGCATTTGTTTGACAATATGCACTTGCATTCTACAAATCACGACGTGGGTTAGTTACAACAAAATTCAAAGATTACATTCATATCATATTAGGAGGACAAGGACTTACAGGCACCACGTGCGAATTAGATTCATCTCCATTGCTCCTAGGTGAAAGCATGTCTGCATGTCATTGAAGTCAGACAATTTTCCTGGCTGGGCTTCCAAATGTGCCGGTGGGGAAGCATGCTTGTATGAGGTCTATGCTCGTTGGGAGAACACGCAAGTACCAATCATGGAACCTTCTCATTCCAAGTGGTAGGCGCTGGATGTCCCGGTTTGGTAGGAAGAGCTTGCCTCTTTCATATGTTTTCGGGCAATCCTTTGACCATTTGATGGCATCAACATTTGGATACTGCTTTGCAATTTGGTGGAGTTTGCTAGTGATGGCCTCCTCAGAACCCTGTGATAGGACTTTTTTAACTTGGTTCTCAGGCTTGAACTGGTCATGGGAATACCACTTGGACACCGACGAAACATCTTTCATTGGAACATAAACTTGCCTTATGGTGATTGGATGCTTCTTTCAAAGTTCCCATTTAGGCACGTCCTCATCTTCTTGTGCATCACCTTCTTTAGGAGGCACTCGTTGTTCATGTATCGGCTGTGCTTGTTGAGAAGACTATGGCATCTCATCATGCACTTGCTCGGTACGAGCTGGAGAAGGTTGTGGCATCTCATCAGGCACATGCTCGCTAGGAGGCGGGGAAGAATGTGGCATCTCAGGAATGTGGTGGTCATGAGACGGTGAAAATATCTCCCCGACCTCAATAACTCGCTCCAAATTTGGGAGAGGGGGAGGCGGCGAAGAAGCAGTCAATATAATGTCCCATTTGTGCCAGAGGATGAACTGCCCCATAACATCTCTGAGTAACACCAGCCCCTCAGGAGTTGCATAGTCTATCCTCCACTGCATGAACTCGGGCTTCACGGTATGCACCTCGACCCTAGTATAGTCCGGCGGTATCTTATTATTGTGGTGTACGCCACCAGGAGGATGTGCCACACCCATTGCCACCTCCATCACAGTGTTCTGCCAGCCCCTGAGAAACACCAAGGTGCAACTAGTTGGTTCCCGTATGCGATCAACGGGGGTTGTGGCTATAGTGGAACCTTGGCTGCTAGGAACTTTCGGAGGGCTGCCAACTAATGCCAGTTCTCCCAGCGGCGTCTTTAATATCCGTGGCTCCATAGACAGTCCTTACTCCTCTAGCACCTTCACAACTAGAGCCTTCACTTGGAGCTCAAGATTAGTCTCTCGGTCTCTGCCATGTTTCTTGTACATGTGCCTGTCCTCTTCGAATCCTTGCTTCCAGGTCATCCTTTTCCCTAGCCCCCTAGTGCGGCCTGTGTGCTCCTTGTTTCCCAAGCCAAGGCTAAGCTCGTCCCTCTCTCTGGAAGGATTGAATGAGCCATTCTCCTTGTCTTCAACATATTTCAGTATCCTTGATACTGCCTCTTAGGTCTCTAGCTTATCAAACTTAAGATTACCGCCAGATGATTCTGTACTCCTCGCATATATCCAATTCCTTGAGCGTACCTTCAAATTCGTCACATCGATATTCCCAATAGCTGCGGCCTCTTCGTCCATCTTCCTAAACTGCTCTTCCTTTGCATAGTAGCCACCGGGGTCTAGATGATGGTGGTGTTTGTTCCTCTTCGCCAGCTCGGTGTTACGGGCACTGAGCTCCAATGCCTCCGGTGAAGTCTTCTGAGCCACGAGCTCCTCCCATTGACTAAGAGTTATTTTGCCAAACTCGTTAAAGGGAGTTAACCCCTTTTGGATATACTTCTTGTTGAGCTCCGACCTCCAACGGCAGAATGACTCTCCCATCATCCTGAAAGCATTTTTTTACTAGTTTGTGCTTACCCTCCGGAAATCTAAAATTGAGCTTCAGCTGCCTATCTCATAGTTCATCCTTTTTGTTCTCTGGTACCTCTTTCTAGTTAGGGATTGCTGGGTTCAATTTATCTCTTACTAGGGCCCTGATCGCATTACAGAATCGTCCTCTTAATTCCTTCAGCTCAAGGATCTCCCTGCTGGCCCGACCTCCGTTATCATATAGCATGCCTTATTTGGATATAGATTTGCTTTTCTATCCCCTCGTTTTCTCTTAGGCTTGGTAGTCGTGGTTGTGTCTTGAGGTTGTGGAGCAGAGGCCTCAATGTTCGTCTCTGTGGCTGTTGCCTCTGCTCTCCTTTCCTCTACTCCGTCTTGTCCAGCGAGATGTCGCGGACGTCAATGTCGTCTTTTTCGAGTTTCAGGAGGGACCTGCATATACGACAGGTCAAAGTCTTAGCAGAGGTCAGCCAAAGCTTTACCAAAATTTAGAAGCTAAGACTTTTTCCCTATCTTCTCGTTTGGGTCAAAATCCTTGTCCAAATCTTCCTCCGTTGGCCTCCTTCTGGCTTCACGTGGGAAAGGATCCTCAGGACTTACATATCCCTCTTCTGAGCCCTCATCATCATCATCATCAACTTCTTCACCTTCAACAACCTCTCCTTCTCTTCCTTCTGCTCCCCCTTCCTCCTCGTCACACTGCTCCTGAGTAAGCATCACTTCTAGATCCTTTTCTATCTCGTTATCAAACTGCTCCTGAGTAAGCTGGTCCTCTAGTGCTTGCTCCTCATAGGTTGGTTGCTCATCATGCTCGAGGCATCGGGCTACACTGTCTGGTGTCCGCGACATTATTTCGCGCTTTGTTCTAATAGATGCAAGAAAGTGTGCTTTAGGTACGCGAGAAGGTATAAGAAATAAAAAAAGTCTATAAACCAAAGTAGTACTATAAAACAACAATATATAAAAAAAGGAGTAGTAGCAGTAGTAGAGGCCTCAGAAACATGTCAATCATCATCTGATTTTGAACTTAGAGCATCAAGGCATCATAACAAAGAAGAGAGGATGAGGTAATGTAGGGGCGGCTACTAATGATGCCAAGTTTCTCACAAGTTCTTGATCATCAGCTCATATTTCATATAATGTATGGACTTGAACAATTTCATCATCGGCAAAACAAAGGAGAGGAGAGGAGAGGAGAGGGGAGATTTGGTAAAAAAAGCAACAGCTGCTTAACAAACATAGAGAGAAAAAGGTATAAAAAGCAGCTGCTGCTTCCCAAACATAGAAGATAGAAATGGTGGCAAAAATAGAGGAGAGGAGGGTAGCACAGGGGAGGAGCCGAGGAGGGTAGCAAGTTAGCAACTAGCGTGCGTCTGTATTTGCACGCCGTCTCTGTCATCCCACCAAAACCGGCTTTGAAGCAAAACAAACAAATGAACACCTCATCAGTCACCTCCCTGATGACCCTGCTGAAGGTGACGGCAGTGGCCACAGCAAAAGAAACATCATACTTTTGGTAAGTAACAAAGATTTCTCACATATATATAAGATAAAAGGACCAAAAGCTATCCACTAGAAAATATTCTCATGCTCAGTTCTATATTAGCTAGTACAGGTCACGGATATATCCTAAGAAAAATGTATGACTCAAGGATTTGTGTAGAATTAAGCACTTACAAGCAGGGTTCAATGAAAGTTAGATTACTCATGCTGAAATACAATTGCTATTTGAAAATTACAGAAGTAACATGAGAACAAGTAGAAATGAATGAATTTCCAACTGCTAGAATGAAATCATTATAATTGAGAAGTATCAAAGGTAACTCGCATACTGGAAGAGACATGATTAAGTAATTCTAATCTAGAATAAATCGACTTGATTCTAATCCAGAGTAAAAAGAATTAGAACGTGATTCTAATAAATTTTCAATTAGGCAAACCCTGCAGTCTGCACAATCAGATGCCTGATTCTAAGCAGCAGTAATCCTTGCACCTAAAAACAAAAGGATGCCAGTCCATTTTGCTGAAAGGAAGAGTATTCCAACAGCTAAACTGAGCACCTCCTAGTCTAAGCTCGCTTCTAATACTCAAAATCACAACAACAGATGCTTAAAACCTATTAGCTAACAAAGAACCATCGACTCCACGTGGCAGAGATGAGTCCTTGGAACCAAATGAGGTTACATGGACTGGCTGAGATGCGATTAAGTTGGCCTGGTTGCTTGCTGCCAGTAGTATTCACTTGTGCATCATACATACCAGCTGAGCTACTCAGAGAGCTGTGGTTTGTTCGCGCAGCTTTTATACCAGCTAAATGAACAAAAACAGTAGAGGGGAAGCCCAAAGTAGCAAAAGGATGTCACTACTTTCCATTTCACTGAAAGTGCAAGTCTTGTTACAGAAAAACCAAACACCTGTCATTCTAACCGCAATTCCAATACTCAAATTGCCAAAACAGGAACCCATGACAGAACAAGTACTACTACGTTTTTGCTGAAATTGATGCCACTTGCGCCTAATAATAGCAAATGGATGCCACTTGCTATTTCTTTCTTATTAGTAGGAAACAGGGAAACAATAAAGACATAATACATGCACAAATTGATTAAAGCAAAGTGTAAACAGGTCAGGGGACCAGATCTACTGCACAGTTGCAGGGGGGGGTGGAATCAAATTGCTTTAAAAATGCAAGTGTGAATGACCTTGAAGGCTAAAGCCAGTTTCAGTGGGGTTTCATACTCATTTAATGAGGTAAGACGTAAGTAGACAGTAAAAGGGATGAGGTAGCAAATAAATATAAGATAAAAGGAACTAATATAGTGTAAAATAGTATCATTTTGCCAACTGTACCAAGACTTCACTACTAATCCATGCAATTTGTTTTTGCAGGTACTTCATAGTAATCGACGATATATGGGATTGGAAAGTTATTGAATCTATTTTCCTAGGAAATAATTGTGGTAGTAGAGTGGTGATAACTACAAGGGTTTACTGTGTTGCTATTGCCTGTTGCAACAATAAAGATAATGTTTATGAGATGAAAACACTAAATGAGCACGACTCAAGAGCACTATTTGTTCATAGAATATATGGTACGGAAGAAGCTTGCTCTGATGTACCAGAAGAGATCTTAACTGGTATTCTAAAGAAATGTGGTGGTTTGCCACTTGCTATTGTCAGCATAGCAAGCTTGCTTCTAGCTAAAGATCCTAGGCAAAGGTCAACATGGGATTATGTAAGGAAGTCTTTGGTAGCCATGTTTGAAGGAGACAATCCTACTCTTAAAGAAATGGAGCAAATATTGGATCTTAGCTACAGATTGTGTATTTGACTGTGACAAGAAGAATTAAATGAAGCAACTGTTCAAACTTACCCTTAAGTCACGGCAACAATTAAATGTCAATAGGACACATCCTATAGTAGATGGCAAATCTGATTTCCTAGGAAACTAATAGCATGCACAACCAAGTTCAGATAGCGGAGGCATACCTGGAGCAGAGAGCTGGGGCGTTCAGATCAGCTCGCTTCGCCGGGAAGTCGCGGACTGAGACAAACTGAAAAATCCAAAAAGAGGGTCATAAATCCTGACTTTGCTAATTATCCTAAAACAACATCCATACATATTACTCACTAACAGGCCAGCACCCATCAAATAATGAATGGAAAATTGGAAATAACAAATTCCACGGCAAAATCAAGACTGAACAGTAAATAGCACAATTGGATGAGAGAAACAACAAAGTAATTATATGTCTAAACAAATATTGTAAAAGGCTTAGACTTATTATTTCTAAAAAAATCATGGTATGTTACAAGTTTAAGCACCGTTAAGTGTTAGGCCACAAAGACTATGGCATAGCTAGAATTCTTTTGGTGTGCCAACAGTACGTATAATTGTATATTCTCAAATCATGGCAGAGAGAGTGATTTTATAATATCCTCAAAATAAATACCAATTGACATAAAAGCACAGGGATATGCTCCTCTTCTTACCCAGACAACTTTCATGTGGCTTTTCTATAATAATTTACTAGGTCACTAAACAGAAGTGAGCATTGCTCCTGGCAGCCCCATAACCACAAGGATGACCAAATACACATGAGACTACATGGTGAAATGAGAGGCGCTCTTTTCTGATGCTACTATGGATCCAGCACATGCAGTCAATAAACTTAGTCACATCATGTGATGAATATGCATTTCCATAATATTAAATGGGCAATCATCCCTTCCCCGGTATATGCTGATAGCTTGGATTCTTTTTAATAGCTTATTCCATGCCAGTAATCAGGTCAGCACAAAAGTATCTATCAAAATCAAATTCGACATTGTGTTTCACCTCATCGCTAAACCGAAAAGTTAGGCAGCAGCATGATCAGGACTACTCAAAATAGATATAGGCAACTACCAAGTAATCGAGGAATTCTCAAACTATTTGTAAAATGCACAAAATCAGAATAATGTCAAACAGACACGGCTTATTAACAGGGGATGGGACCCAAAATTAAAGGAGGCCAGTGCACTAACTGCCACTACTAATTGACCAAAAATACCCTAATTACACCACTGCCAGTTCGTCACTAGTTCATCGAGAAAATACACTGAGACACCCGGCGGGGAAGAAAGAGATGAACGGTTAGGGTTGCGGTCAGGCTGCATACCTAGTGCTAAGAGTGCCGTTCTCCAGCGCCGGGGAGTTCACTGAGACTGGACGCGGTCGCTGGGGTAGTTCGCGCCACCGAGAAGTCGCAGGGGCCGGGCGAGTCCACGCCGCCGGGGGAAGTCACGCCAAAGACAGCAGGAGGGGATGGTGCCAGCCTGTCTTCCTCAGCGCCAGGAAGGGGAAGCGGGAGGGGAATGAGGCGGGCGACCTTCACTGCCGCTGATCCAGCGGCGCGCGTGCACGAGCGTCTCATGCAAACATTAGCCGCCGTGGCAGCCGGCCTAGGGAAGGCGGCGTTTGGGGGAGGAAGCGTGTCAGGCGACAGAGGCTGTCACAGGAGGACGACGGAGGTGAGAGGAAGCGGCGCGAAGAGAGCGGTGGCTAGGGCACGGAGATGGTGGCGGCGGCAGGAAACACTTGGGCAGCCTGACGGCGTCGGGAGGAAGAAGAGAGCGCCCAACACTTCTTCACTCGAGCGCCCCCAGTTTTATACTCAGGACGATTTGTAGGGGCGGTTCCTGAACCAGCCGCCCCTACAAATGCATTTGTAGGGGCGGTTCCTGATCTAGCCGTCCCTATAAATGCATTTCTATTTTATTAAATTTTTAATTCTGTATTTTTTAAATCACAAAAACACAAAGTAAATGTATATCATATTTTGTATTATTCTATATATGCACAAATATATATAAAAACAATTGTAGTCATAAAAGTTGTAAACATAACTCAATCTTGTCGTGTGACTACAATTTGAATTTTAAAACTTCGACTACAATTTTATGACATTAAATGAAATAAAATAAAAATGTTGTAAACATAAAAGTTATATAACTCATCAACATGTATAACTTTTATTTTGGTCATCTTGTCATGTGACTTTGTTTGAATGATTCAAAATTTGAAATTCAATCAATTTCAACTTGAAACAATATTTTGAAAGAGTAAATGATTTCAGTTGAAAAACTCATGAATACCAAAGTTGTAGAACTCATCAATATATACAACTTTTATTCTGATCATATTTTCATTTGACCAAGTTTGAACAGTTAAAATTTTGAATTTCAATAAATAGCAACTTCAAACAAGATTTTGAAACCTTAAATGATTTGAACAATAAAAGTCGTGAACATAAAAGTTGTTGAACACATCACTATCTACAACTTTTATTTTGGTCACTTCTTCATGTGACAAAGTATTAGTAAACATCGTTCACAAATTCACATATGACACATAGTTTCATGAACTATATGAGAAATATGTTGATTTGTGAATAATGTTTACTATCACTTTGTCAGATGAAGAAATAATCAAAATAAAAGTTGTAGATCTTGATGAGTTATACAACTTTGGTATTCATCACTTTTTCAGCTGAAATCATTTAGTGGTTAAAAATCTCATTCGAACTTGTCATCTTTAAATTTGAAAATTTAAAGTGCTTAAACTTTATCAAATGAAAATAATGACCAAATCAACACAGTAATTTGATAGGGCATGATTTTAGAAAATTTTAGGAAAAAAAATCATCACATTTGGAGTTAGTATGAGGGAGAAAGACCAGTTACAAATTTTACCCAGAGATTAAAAAGAAAAATTACAACTGTTCATGATGATCAATGATGAACAAGTGTGATTTCTCTTTTTAATCTGTGGCTGAAACTTGTAACTAGTTTTTCTCGCTCATACTAACTCCAAATGTGATGGTTTTTTCCTAAAATTTTCTAAAATCATGCTCTATCATTTTAGTCTAGTCATCTATCTTTGTCACTAATTTTGAACAATTCAAATTTTGAATTTCAGAAAATGACAGCTTCAAACCTGATTTTTAACCAATAAATGATTTCAGCTGTAAAGGTGATGAATATAAAAGTTGTTGAACACATCACTATCTACGACTTTTATTTTGGTTATCTTTTTATTTGACAAAATTTGAACAGTTCAAATTTTGAATTTCAGAAAATGACAACGTCAAACCTGATTTTCAACCACTAAATGATTTCAGCTGTAAAGGTGATGAATATAAAAGTTGTATAACTCGTCAAGATCTCCTACTTTTATTTTGGCCATTTCTTCATTTTATAAAGTGTTAAGTGATTTCATAAAGTTTTAGTAATAATAGAGTGGATATTAAAATAGATTCATCTAGATGTTTCAAAGGGTAGTCTCACACATATGCATAAATGTAGTCTCACACACATACAAAATATATGTAGTCTTACACACATACATAAATACATAGTCTCACACATATGCATAAATGAAGTCTTACAAACAAACACTTACACAAGCACTCTACGTTCAACAACTAGCTAGCCCGCTGTAACGACTTTTCCCTTGACACCTTTTCGTTCCCATGGCAATATATCTTTGGGTAGGTTTTTTTCCACAACACTAATCTTCTTAGGAAAGTCTGTGAATAGAGACATCTCATCGTAGTTATTATAAGCTTCAACATCGTCCACGCCATCAACTCCGATAATGTGCTGTTTCCCGGAGGCAACCACGTGCTTTGTCTTCTTTAGGGGGAGGTTACTTTGTGGATCAGACATATAGAAAACTTGTGCGACATGTGAAGCGAGCACCCAAGGGTCATCTTGGTAGCCTAGATTCTCAAGGTCCAGGACTCTCAATCCGATCTCGTTCAGTTGGTGTTGTTTGATCCAGCGACATCGAAACAGGGCCACCGTTATATCCCTTTCATAGTTAAGTTCCCATATCTCTTCAATGATGCCAAAGTATTGAATCTTTCATCCCAATCCATCGAGAGCCTCTATTCGAACGCCGCTGTTTTGGTTCACATATTTACTATCCTTTGCGTGGGTATAGTACGTATACCCATTGATGTCATAAGCATTCCAAGATGTCACTTGTCTCGATGGCCCCTCCGCCAACCTACTGATGGTAATAGAGTCTATGGTTTCTCCAGGTGGTATGTTTTGGTCCTACAACCATGTAGTTAGTCATTGTTTATGCTGTTTCATGACCCAATCATCTGAACAACCATTTCTCTCTGCCATAATGATAGCCAAGTGTTCATCAATGTACGGTTGCATCAGTTGTGTACTCTATAAGACACTATAATGTGCCCGACTCACCTCTTTGTAATCATAGTCGATGAACACTTTTCTACCACTGGTGCCCTTCCCAGCCAGCCTACCCTTGTGACGAGAATCGGGTTTACCAATCCCTTTCTGTACTTTTAGGTACTCTTGACAGCACTCGATGACTTATTCAGTACTGTAACCCTCTATCATGGAGCCCTCTAGGTATGCTCGATTATGCATGTATCGACTTAGAACTGACATGAACCACTCGTAGGACCACATTTCATGCAAGTAGCAAGGGCCCAGCGCCTGTATCTGATGAACCATGTGAATCATGAGATGTGGCATTATATCAAAAAAGCAGGAGGTAAACACATCTCTAGTTGATTTTGTGTCTCCACCACAAATTCATGTAGGTCACTCAGCTCTTGCTTGTCAATCATCTTTTGTGAGATATTCGAAAAGAAGTAGCACATGCGGGTGATGGCCATTTTCAAGAACTCTGGCTTTATAGCCCTGATTGCAATAGGTAGAAACACTGTCAGCATCACATGACAATCGTGAGCCTTGCAGTGTGTTATTAACAAGTCCTTCATCGACACTAGCTTCTTCACATTTGCTGAAAACCCAGTCGGGACTTTGACCCCCCTCAGGAAAGTGCATATAGCTCTCTTCTCATCTGGTGTTAGGTTGAAGCACACCGTGGGCAGAGTGTATTTTCCATTAGCCTCAGGTACCGCGTGAAGCTGTGGCATCATGTTTAGCTGCACCATGTCTTTCCGTGCTTTCAGACCATCCTTTGACTTGCATGTGTCCATCAAGGTAGCAATGAGACTCTCAAAGACATTCTTCTGCACGTGCATAGCATCAATGGCATGGGGGACCTCCAAGTCTGGCCAATAAGGTAGATACTGAAAGAAGATCAATTGTTTCTTGAAAGGTATGCCTTCGATAGGAGGTGTGCTTCTATCTCTGTTCGTCCCATCCAGATTCTTCTTTCCATAGACGACGCGTATGTTTTTCACCATTCTGTACACATGTTCTCCGTTATGACGTCTCTTCAGAGGGGGTTCAATCTCTGGGGCATTGTCATAAAATCTAAAGAACAATTTGCTATGGTACTTGTGACTTGTCTTTAAGAAGCGTCGGTTCCTTAGGTAAACTATCTTCTTGGATGCATCCAGGTACACCCATGTAGTACCATCCAAGCAAACCAAGCATCCCATCTTCTCTTTGATCTGTCCAGACAAAGCAAATAGCATGGGGTAATCATTGGTAGTAACAAATATTATTACTCTACATATGAAGTCCTCCTTTCGGAATGCATCGTACATCTGCTCCCCATGCCTCCATAGTCTCTCCATTTCTTGCATCAAAGGCTCAAGGAACATGTCTATATCAATGCCTGGTTGTTTAGGGCCAGAAATAAGAATAGTGAGGAGAAGGTACTTTCTCTTCTGACACAACCATGTTGTAATGTTGTACATGGTCAAGATCACTGGTCAAGTGCTGTGGTCACTCATCCTCTCATTAAAGGGATTCATTCCATCGGTGCTCAAGCCAAACCGTACATTTCTTGGGTCATCGGTGAATTTTTTGTGCTTCTCATCGAACCTTTGCCACTGACTACAATCAGCTGGGTGTGCAATCTTATCATGATCTACCTTGCGCTCATCATCCCACCATGTCATGAGTGCGGCTTCTTTAGGGTTTAGGAAGATACGTCTCAAGCGGTTGGTCACTGGCAGGTACCACACTACCAAGGCAGGAATTCTTCTCTGCTTTGCATCGTTGCCTAATGGAGTGTCCTTTGGGGGCTGAGATTCTTGTACCACCTTTTTTGTATCCTTCCTATTCCTCATTTTCCCCGTGGAGGCTTCGTCCCCACCATAAAGGTCATTGTTCTTGTACCGGCTGGCCCCACACCGGGGACATTTATCTAGTGACTTGAATGTTTTGCCATGAAAAAGTATACAGTGGTTGGGGCATGCATGGATTTTTTCAACCCCCATTGTCAATGGACTTATGACCTTCTTTGCTTGGTATGTGTTGGCAGGAACTGAGTTTGGTTGTGGCAGCACCCATGATAGGAGATGCAATAGATCATTGAAACTACAGTCTGACCAGCCGTACTTAGCCTTCAGAATGAGTAGCTCAAGCACAAAACGTAGCAATGTCCAATGTGTCGGACAACCCTTTTCAACACCATACACAGTCTCCTTCGATGCTTTTGTCACACTTTCCAAATTTTCTAGACCTTTCGGGCTATTTAGTAAAATCTCTGGTCCAAAGGCTCGAATCATGTCCTCCAAATCATCTTCATCCCCGACACGTGCTCCACCATCATTATTGGCACCACCTTCGTCGTTACCATCCCAACCACCAGCATCACCTCCTTGTTCATTGCCAAACTCAAAATCCATTCGTGCATCAAGCTCTGCTAAATATTGGGACAGGGATTCTATGGTTTTGTCATCGTATTCCTCCTCATCCTCATCGTTAACAATAACCATTTCACCATAATGAATCCACACTATGTAGTCCTCAACAAATCCTCGCATAATCAAATGTGATCTGATGATAGTCACATCTGTCTATGTCATACGGTTCTTGCAATCTTTACAGGGACAAATAATTGTATCCTTATTCTCTTTCAATGTCGTTGCATGCCTCTTTGCGGCTTCAATAAATTTATCCACCTCTTCATGGAAACTTGCCTTGAACCTTAACGAACCATACATCCAAGAATTCCTAATGGGGACGGGGATCTCGATCTTCCGTCAGGTGGTGGTAACTATCGTTGTGGTGGAGAATGACACATCGATCCGGCTTCAGATCGAAAGATTGAACCTTGCAATCTTAGCACCACAGCTCCTCTGGTTATCAACCGAGTCACGGACCAGGTTGACCTCGCCAAGAAGGCTAATCCCTACCTGCGCAACGAAGAACACAAGCAAGAACAAGAAAGAACACAACCAAATTACAGATGAATGATTAATCTCTCAAAGTTGGGGTCTCACAAACCGATGAACGGCAAAACTGTTCTTGACAGAATAATCTAAGCAAAACCCAAAACCTAATGACGGCGGAGACGTATGATTATAAAGGTCTTAGGGTCATCGCCTACCCTGGACGCGCTCCCTAATGGGCCCAAACACGATACACGACCGAATGGACCAAAAGACGGTGTCGCAGCACCCTGGCAGATTGTGGATGCTGAATTGTTTTGATGATTCCTACTAATTCTGAAGGGCTTTTGACGTGAGACCACTTGGATTGACTTATTTATTAAATTAGCTTTCCAACCATATGTGGATCGTCAAAAACGGAGTCCGGATGCGTCTTGGGTGACCAGTTTAAGGCAGACTGGTCCTAGAGGCCGAGGCAGACTCGAAGTTGAGTTGCTTTGGGCCTCCACCTCGGGGATTTGAACCGAATTAGCCTCGGGCCTCCTTCTTGACTTGGACACCCTTGCTGGCCACCTTCCCCTCCATACCATATGCCAAACATGGTCATATGCATGGGTGTCATGTCCTCATCATCCTCCCCTTCTTGACGAAAAGCCGTCCTCAGCGTCGATTGTGCTTGAAACTGATCCTACACAACATAAAGGAGAACAGGGTTGCGAAGACAAAGGGAACTGAAATAATTGTCAGAAGGAACGTGACCATGTTTCCAAGTTTCTAGCATGCCATCTCGCATAAAAATTTCAGCAAGCATGTAGACTCCATAATCCAAATGCACACGATGTATGTCAACACTATCTTGTAAATGATTAGAACTAACCAAATACAATGCAGGAATAGATGGTCTAGCAAACATAGGTAGCAACCAACAATGCTCCCCTTCTTGGAAGTGAACTTGTTTCTTTGAGGAACATGAGAAAATGTTTGTATTATTATGGCTGCCCTCTAAACGATCATAATCTTGTACAACAAAAGGAGAATTCATATTACTACGAATGTATACTCGATGTATCATATATTGTCCCTTGTTGTTATATTTGCCAATAACATGATATGTGTGTTTAGAAAACCAAGGAAAATCAACATATTTAAAAAGGCTCTCCTCCAAACAATCTAGGTTACATAAAACATCAAATTCCATGTAGCCCAAAGTGTGTAAAGAAGACAGCAGTTGGAACTCATCAGTTTTAGTAGCAATATGAATAACATGTTTATTTTCAGCACAAGTGACTGGTTCCAAAACATGTAAAACTGAAGCATCATCAACCAATTCATCTTTATCATAAGGAACTTCAAGCAAATTATCATGGGACAAAGATAACTCAAGAGAGGGTTCTACTAACAATTGCTCTATGATAACATGGTTTGTGGAAAAATTTAATACATTAAAACAATTCTCACCTTCCGTGAGTGTAGCACCATGGGCATTACCTATGTTCTCAGCAAGAGTAATAGGTGCATTGTGAAGTGATGGTTCTGAATTTGCATATGAGCTCCTTATTTTCTTCCATGTCATCCTCTCGCTTATGGATATTATCGTGCAGAAGGTTAGTCATAGCAAGAGGAATAACAACAAACTCTTCCTCTAAATGGTGCACCTCAGCATATGAAGTCAAAACAGGAGGTGGATTAACAAAGGTTTTTCGCATAAAGAGTTTCATATCATTCCAAGTTTGAGGTTTATCAGAAGGATCTAAAGAGTCCCACCAAGATAAAGCAGAATATCGCAAAACACTAGCTGCATTTTTTACCTTCCTCCTTGGACACATAAAGCGAGTAGCAAATATGTTATCTATGACAATTTTCCACTCTATGTACGCATCAGCACCTATACCATCATAAGTCGGTGGATACGAACAACCTGTCATTGTTAGAAGACAATAAAAGACAACACAAAAGTGTTATCCCTATCAAATGACTACGTGGTTGTAGTGGTGTCACTTTTCACAGCAAGAGGAAGTGTCTTACCAAGCTCTTACAAAGTTCTTACCCACGCAAGCAGTGGGCGGTACAACCGGCGGCTGGTTCGTGATACCTGTGAGGCAGTGGTACCGAGATTGCAAGGGCCTTTATCTGTACTGATCTAAAGTATATATGTGGAGCTTGGGAGTCTTAAAATATGGTAGCAAGGAATAGCAATAATTTAATTCAGAAATTGCAAGATTGAAAAGTAGTCCCAAGCTAGTCTATGTTGTCGGCCTAAACTCGTCCCAGACCTAGTTCAAGAAAGCAACAGTAGAGCTTGGCACAAAGACTCAAAGGATGCAAGCACTTCTAAATTGTTTTTTTTCACTTTCTTTTTTTTCTTCTTTTCTCTCTTTTTTGGTGCGGCTTTTTTTTTGCACCTTCTGCCTTTGCCTTTTTTTCCCTTTAATCAAAATGTGCCGCAAAATAATATTTCAAGATACAACTTGCTGTGACCAAAAACTAGAGCGACAGAGCTAGGCACATCCACAGCAGCAGCACGTTTGTCGGACTGAACACAGCAGCAAGTTCTTTGGCGCCGATCAAGGAAAACTTAGAAGAAACCTCTTCCTTCTATAACACGCTGACTTTTCTTTTCTTTTTTTAGCGGCCTGAAAAAAAAACAAAGCAAGCTAGACTAGTTCTAATGGCGCAGACAACACCAGAACGTGTTGTAGAAAAATGACCAAGGCATGCACTAAAACAAATGAACTATCTTGATACTCTTGGAGATTGAAAACTTAGGCCTTCCAAATAAACTAGGATTACTTTCTATGAAGGCACGTGACACAAAGGAAAACCTATTTGGAAACTTACAGAGATCTTCTATTCTCGGAAACAAGACCAACATGGAAACCAGCGTTCCATCACAAGAATAGAAGATGAAACACAAACTGACAATCAGATTCACGCTAAAAAAGAACTAGACCAAGACTCAATTAAACCAACGAACACGAGGATACGCGAGGGACGACCGTTCAATAAAGCAAATTAAAATTAAAAATATTGCAATGGCACAACGGGTAGTAGGATAGGGGACGAACAATGAAAAACACAAATATTTTTGTAGGGTAATTTTTTGGATTTATAGGACGAAGGAAAACACTCGAACTAGGGGATAAATGTGAACCTGATGGTATACCTTAGCTCTGATTACCACTTAATGGGGATGGGGATCCCGATCTTCCATCAGGTGGTGATAACTATCATTGTGGCGGAGAATAACACACCGATCCGGCTTCAGATCGAAAGATCAAACACTGCAATCTTAGCACCATAGCTCATTTGGTTATCAACCGAGTCACGGACCAGGTTGACCTCGCCAAAAGGGCTAATCCCTGCCTACGCAACGAAGAACACAAGCAAGAACAAGAAAGAACACAACCAAATTGTAGATGAATGATTAATCTCTCAAAGTTGGGGTCTCACAAACCGATGAACGGTAAAACTGTTCTTGATAGAATAATCTAAGCAAAACCCAAAACCTAATGATGGCGGCGACGTATGATTATAAAGGTCTTAGGGTCGTCGCCTACCCTGGATGTGCCCCCTAATGGGCTCAAACACGATACACGGCCCAACGGACCAAAAGAAGGTGTCGTAGCACCCTGGCAGATTCTAGACGCTGACTTGTTTCGATGATTCCCATTGATTCTGAAGGGCTTTTGACATGAGACCACCTGGATTGGCTTTCTTATCAAATTAGCTTTTCAACCATATGTGGATCGTCGAAAATGGAGTCCGAATACGTCCTGGGTGACCAGTTTAAGGCAGACTGGTCCTGGAGGCCGAGGTAGACTCGAAGTTGAGTTGCTTTGGGCCTCCGCCTCGGGGACTCGGACCGAATTAGCCTCGGGCCTCCTTCTTGATTTGGACACCCTTGCTGGCCTCCTTCCCCTACATACCATATGCCAAACATGGTCATATGCATGGATGTCATGTCCTCATCAGTTCCTATACTCCATCTTTTACAACAACAACAAAACAAACATTAAAGGACTACTTATTCAGATATATATAAAAATAAATCAAATTAATAATTACTTGAGAATAATTGTATATACTTCAGATATATATGAATATAAATCTAATATAATTACATGAAGCATACAAACACACCATGGTAGAGGAAAATTAATTAATGGCTTATTTATCCATAAATAATTAAAATACATATTTGTTGATTACAATAAACAATTTCAAAGACAACAATTAGCAACAATTATATTTTACCCAATATCTTTCGTACAAACCCTAATCCAATTTTATCAAACATAAATTTACAAAAACGAAATTAATAAAAAAATCAAACCCTAGATCCAGATCCACATGCACATGAAACATCTATAAAACTAACTAATTGTTCACCAAATTCAACATGGACCAAATAAGGGTATGATCTTGTTCCCCTCCCTAATTTACCCTAGTACATTCAAAACTTAGGTCTAATTTGCTTCATAAGTTGCTCAAGCACCATAGAAGAGAGAGAAAAACAAAACTCTAATTACTCACTAATCAACCATTAAAACTTCAAAAAAAGTGTGGAATAGCATTTTCTTACCTTCTACAACCTCTCCACCAAAGGATTTAAGACCAAAACCTTCCCCCCTTAGTAGAGCAATTTTTGGGAGGTGCCCAAGGCCTCCCCACCTTTCTTTTACGGGTTGGAGTGAGTGACCCGAGGAGGAAGAAGGTGCTGCAGTTTGCTTTATATGTGAATAATTTGTAGGGGCGGCTGGTGATTGATCCGCCCCTACAAATCGGAGGTATTTATACGAGTGCATTTGTAGGGGCGGCTCAATCACCAGCTGCCCTTACAAATAGCAACGCCGGGGGCGGCTGGTGATTGAGTTGCCCCTATAAATCAGACCCATTTGTAGGGGCGGGTCGTATCACCAGCCGCCCCTGTTGTTCTATTTCTAGGGACGGCTGGTGTCTGGGCTCCCGAGCACGTCACTGTAGGGGCAGCTCCATCACTAGCCGCCCCTACAAAAAAATTCGTCCCGTTGCTACAAACCGTTTTTCACGTAGTGGTGTCATCCCAGTTCAATCAAGTCGCGGTCTCAATTGAGATGTTGTGCGACGTCAAGAACCTCACAGTGGATGATCTGGTGGGGTGACTTCGTGTGGCGGAGGACCAATTTGAAGACAAGATAGAGCAGATCACTGATAAGGCCGGTAGTGATGAGCCATGGCTCCTCAAGTCAGTCCATCTATTATTTTTTTTAAAGAAGTGCAAGGTGTTAAATATTTCAACTCCAATTGACTTATTGGGTAATAATATGAAAGATACTTCTTTTATCAAATTTGGCTCATTTTATTTTCAAGTGAAGCAAAACATCATGAAGGATAGGATTTTTTACCTGGTACGGCTACCACGTGAACAAAGATTATATTTTGTGGAGATAATTTATCCAAAGAGGAGTTTTGCCAATTCAAGAAGCCACCTGATATAAGAAGCAAAATAATGATGGGCTCCAATTTTGTTGATGTATGATGCTCGCTGAGTTGTTTTATTTGAGTTATATATATGGAGCAAAGCAGATAAAAAGCGATACAAGCTAAGATCTCCTAGGTCGGTTCGACATGCATTGCTGGCTGGTTATATTAGTTAGCGAGATAATTATGACTATTATTAGCAACCTAGCCGGATTATTATTTTACAATATTTCAAGTCACAACTTTCGTTACGTGTGCCTGCATGCCCTTGGTCAAGTCGGACTGTATTAGTAGTTTGGGTCTGGTCTGTCTTTTGGCTTGTGTGTTAACGAGTCATAGTTCGGTCTACCTCTGTTGGAGTCGGAGAATTGGGCCCTGCGTGGCTATATCCACGACATCGCCCTTTGTACGGTCCAGTTTATTGTGGATTATTATTTTTCTGCCAAGCAGTTGGATTCTTCATACTGAAATTATCTTCTGGCTCCCTGTGGATCTGTGAAGTGTGTGATCAAACTGCTACTACTTGTTGGCCAGATCACACACACAAGTGGGGAATTGGACACTCCGGAGATTAGATGGCAACAATAACCATGGTTGCTTGTAATTTCATTATATAGGAATAGCAAACTTGATTCATAATAATTTCCTCAAAAAAAAGATTGATACATAAGTAAAGCATCTCAACTGCTATAGGATATTCCAACTACGAAGTAGATGTTAAGCATATTCTAGATGCTAAGATAGAAGATGGATACCGCTTTAACAAACTCAGAGTTTAACTTGATAGATAGGTAGAGAAGCACTTAGGCTTAACTCTCGATATTTATCCCTAAGCCTTGTGCTCAGCCTTAGGGTTGATCCGTATCAGCCCAATCCTTCCCCTCATCTCCTGGAACGACTTTGTTCTTTCCAGTGACTTGGTGAGGTGCTGATATGGTTGGCCTTCACACTCCCATCTTCCAATCAGCTTCTGATGAAGTGATATCTTTTCCTGATGTGCTTGCTCCTTTCGTATGGGAGAGCTCCGCTTCCAGATTTTCAGAACTGCTCCTTAATTCTACGATGGAATGAATCCATTGGATTCCTAGGAGGGGGCAGGGTAGGGAGCTGATTAGAATTGATTCTCAACTGATCCCCATAAGAATATACCTGGAGCAGGGTGAAGCGGGGTTTTTAAGCTCCCAACTCCTAGTGTAAATAGAGAAGTGATTCTCTCCTGATCTCCACTTGAATCAGTCGATATTTTGAGCGTTTGGCTGGTTGGAAGTGATTTTCGTCAGAGAAGCTAATGTCACACCCTAAAATTTCTATTTTGGGTTGTGAATAGTTTACACTAAATAAAATTAATGATTTTATAGTTCTTATAAAATTTTCAAGACTTAATTAGACTTTTAGTAATTTGAATGATGCAAAATGTGAATTTTAAATAACTTTTATAATTTAATTTGAAAGGATGTTGCATTCATGCCGGTTGCATTTGGTGTTTTTGAGTGCAAATGGTTGTAAAATACGGTAGGACGACATTTCTTTCTCTCCGGGAATTTTTCTAACCTTTTTTGGAATTAAATTTCCTTTTCCTTTGAGCTTAATCTTTTTCCTTGATCTTTCCATCAATCTTTTCATGAGGTCAAAGTACTTTATTTGACTTCCTCATCCTTCAATCTATCTCTGGGATTTTTCCGGGGATTTTTCTGAGCTCCAGGCTATTTTTCGTGGCTTAAATACTAATTCTTGATTCTCTAAATTATTTTTATTCACGAAATTAATTAATTCCGAAATTAGCCTCTAACCCTAATTTTCCATCGACCGAAACCTGTCATATAAATACATGCCGGTGTTCTCCTCGACGCCCTCTTTCCAGATCTGAAATCTCTTTCACGAGCCGCCACCCGTAGCGTCCTAGATTCATCGCTGAAGTTTCGCAGGCGAACTTTTCCGGCGAAGGTTCGGCGATCTTTTCCGTCCAAACCATGGCGTGTCGGTGTCAACCGCCACCACCTAGAGGTTTCTCTCTTTGTCCTATACATCGGCACGCCTTTAGTTTCGTGAATCCGTGTCCATTTCATCGTTTCCCCATCACTTCTTCTTTTCCGGCGAACTTCACCATGTTTGTTCTCTGTTTCAGGCCATGTCCGGCCATGGCTGTCATACTCGATGTAGAGCACAGCAGAGGTGCCCTCATGGCTGTCATACTCGATGTATTCCAGAGGAAGAAGATGAAGGACTTTTTTGCGATTATTTATTTTCTAAAATCACAGATAGGTCCCTGGTCTTTTTAATTTCCATCTATTTCATCTATAATTCATTCATATCCAATCCGAATTCAAATCTTTTTGTTCCAGCTCCCCAATATATATTTCTGGCCTTGTTTAATCATGCCACCACTATATATTTCATCGATGTCATCACATTTCAAGTGAAATACCTGAAATGCCCTTCTTGTCAATAAACCTTGCAACGTCCCTATCTTCTCCGTCCGATCTCTATTTTCAGCAGTTTTTGCGCTCACGTGATCGTAGAAACAATCCCTACGCGTAAGTAACATTTTCATAAGTTGTTTATCATGTTTGTTATACTGCTTTTATTTATTTGTGCATGTTTGTTTTGTATGTTTGTGCACCCGAAGTTACTGTGAGTGGAAGAAAAGCCGTCAGTGGATCCTAAAGACCAAGAGTTGAGTTGTCAAGTGTCTAAACAATGTTCTGAGGCAAGTGTCCTTGACCATACTTGCACCTATCTTATTTTATTTTGAGTTAGTTTAGATAGACCATTAGTTTGCATGTAGAGTCTAAATTGAATCCCATGTTAGGGTTTACTAGAACTTGTTACATCATCATTGAAACCCGGTTTGCATGGGTAGAATCATGCTTAGCCTTGCAGTCTTGGGTTGGAAGGTTTAATATTTAATTTTGACTAATGATCTATACAACTTTTATGTGGGTTGGTAACCCGTTGGTGGTAGTAACATGGTGAGTAGGAAAATTCGGCAGGATGGACCGTTTGGTTGAGGTTGGTTTATGCCATGGTATGGCCGCTGATGTTGGTGGATTGGGTTTGTGCTAGTATCCTGCCTAGATCCCAAGGACCAGTTCTCGAAGCTTGTAACCCGGCTTAACAGCGCAGCCACGAGGTCAATATGGTACGACCTGGCTAATTAATTAGTTTTCTCCAAAGTTATGCTACATCGGGATGGTTTGTGTGGGTCAAGAGGGGTCCCCTGTGGTCACTGACTTATGTACGAGGCAGAAACCTTAGAGGTAGGTCACTAGTGTAGGACTGGGTTGCAATCACGGTTGAAAACCTCCTTTAGTCCCGGTTGCTCAACCGGGATTATGAATCCAGGACTAAAGGCTCCTTTTAGTCCCAGTTCTGGGAACCGGGACTAAAAGTGGACCTTTAGTCCTGGTTGCTATTACCAACCGGGACTAAATTGCCAACAGACATTGCATTGGGGCTGGCACGTTTAGTCCCAGTTGGTGTTTCCAACCAGTACTAAAGGTTCCTTTATTTTTTCCATTTCATTCCTTTTCATTTTATGGTTTCTTTTCAATTCAATTCTTTTTTGTTTTGATTAACTTTTCGTATACAAATTCTACGCTGCTAATATACATCCATATATATGTACGTATAAGGTTCCGTTCAAGCATTATACATAAATAACACACTAAAATGTATGAAACTATATATATACAAATATTTGAAGAGGTTGTGCATGCATGAAATATGTACATATATAATAAAATCACAAATATACTCATGTCCTTGGGATTTCTTGCAACCCTAATCTTCCTGCTCCAAAAGAAATCCTAACAATGCCTCTTGAATTGCTTTGAACTGGTCACATCGCAGGACCTTTTGCTTCCTCCTTTCAATCTTCAATTCGAATGAAAGGAAAAGTATGAATATATATATATGATTATACATATCAACACAATGGTAATAAATAAATTGTGTATATTTTTACATAGTTTGAGGATCTCTTCACTTGTTCTCCTTGAGTACTCCATCAGGAACTCGTAGACGTAGTATCCAAATAAGTTGTTCCAAAATCCCTGCTGCAGACACCACTTTACGAGAAAAAGATTCATCATGAACCAATGAAGCATGGTAATAATGAATTGAACTAAATAAAGATGCGGTGACCTAGATAGTACTTACTGGATATTGGACTATATGTAGAGGCACTTCCCAATTACCATAATGGTGTTTCTCGGTGAACGTTTTCCAAGCACTACTCAACAAAATAAATAAATGGAGTTATATCATTAAAATGGCATAAGAGAGTATACAGTGTGTGCGAGACCGAAATTAGCACTAGAGTATATCAAGGGTTTCTTGGTAATCTTCTCAGGGTTTTGTCACTGAGTCAAAGATTTTTACACGACTCCTGGTCATATCGATATCCAGCAGTATCCAGTGAAAGCTACATGTTTATACGCAGGCATAACTCATTAACTAAAGTCAACATGGAGTAAGCAAAATAAAATGGGCACAAGACATTCACACTCACTTGAAGCCGTATGGGAAGAGTATCAGTGTCTTGTTAGCGTTCTTATCTAAGAACCTGAACAGAAGCTTCTCCACTTGAGGTCGCCATTTATCATATGGAGTAACCCTGTCCTTGAATACGCGATTCGGATCAATGAAACCAACCTCAATCATCGCTTTTTTCTTTAGTTTTAACATCTCATATCTGCATATATATAGTACAATATATATAGTGTGAGGATAACTATATATGAACAACGAACTAATATGCAAGTTACTTCAATTAATTATAGAAAGAATCACTTACAGACACCAACAACTGACGAGAGATTTGTCGAGAGCATCCCGATGTAATAGTTGGTGTAATTCATTGAACTCAATATGTACAACATCATAGCCCAAGTAATGCTCTGGTCTCACTCTGGCAACAAGCCATGCTGCTTCGTCATTCTCAGTCACTTTTAAGTACCACTTGTTCATCAAGAACATCTACGTACCCAGTGATGAGTAGTACTCAGGGTTGACAAGACTCTGGCCATACACATAGGTCCGGTAAATATCATAGTGGCCTGTTGGTATCGATGCTCCCCCATGAGTTGTTCAGCTATGAGATCTGTGGTGGCCATGAAGTCTTGTAGTGCCTCCTTATCTATTGGACCACATGGTGCATTTGTGAAATCACCCTCAACAAATAACGGGTCGATAGATTGCTTAGATTGCTGCCCGAGCTGTGCAACATCTTTCCCTGCTCTCTTCGCTTTCAGTGACGCCTTATATGACTTGTCCAGAGAGCGTTCATAGTCCGATAATGGTGAGGGCTTATGTGACTCACACTTCTTTTTCTCGTGCTCATTGATTTTTTCCTTAGTTCTCGTTGGGCTATGTAGTGCGGCATTGGTGGGTTTTTCTCAAGTTCAACCTTCTTGCTCTTGATTCTGCTAAACCTTGCTTCCAGTTAACCAAATCTTTTTGTGCCACCGCTTTTTATTCCTCTTCAGACTGCTTGTAAGGTAGCTTCTCCGGAGGTTGGCTTTGTTTTATGACAGCTGGCTTTCTTCTTCACCGGGGACTTCATCAGGGGCGGGGGCCTCTTCTGGCTCTACGGCGCGGGAGGCGAAGGAGGGGGAGACTACCTTGGAGGAGATGAAGATGGAGATGCAGCCATGCTATAGAACACATCATCATGGTCTAGAGCACTCTGATGATCATCATGGGATGGAAGTGGACTGAGGTTGGGAGATCTGTGAGTACAAAAATGATTGGGAATAAATGGTTATTACACGAGAAGCCAATAATTGAGAATGATTAATTATTGAAAAACTATTTCATTCACTTTCATCCGCACCTATCATGAAGTAGTTGAGGAGGAGGCGACGGTACCCTAGCCGCTGCACCGGGAATAATGATGTAGCACTTGCGCCCTAAAACGAATGAATGCTCTGCTTGTCCTAAGGTCTTCTCCCCATCTCTCTAGGAAAGTTTAGAGGCACTTCCCTATAGTCTTTGATAACTCTATCCCCCAAGACGCTATAATGGCCAGGTAGAATTGGATTCTCATGGATTATTGGTGTGGACCACAGAAGAAACAATACCATGCACCATCGAGACAGTGGCACCGGTATTCCCCAAGGGAATGTGCAGCTCACATGGCGTCAAAGGCACGGTGATGTCATCTACGGGGAAGTGCTGCAATGCTTCATCTTGATTTGGGAGCTTCGTGGAAGCGCAGCTACTTCTTAGCTGAGGGGGGCTAATGTTGGCTACATGCTCTGATGTTGATGACTGCCTTTAGCTACTCAACTGTAGTGCCACTTGCCATTTGATTTCCTCTTGCATTCTCTCCTGCATGCTTAGTTCTTGCTCCCGCGATTGAAGCACTGCCTCCTCATCCTTCCTTCACTAGCAGCACGAAATCAACCCTTTGCCTCGCATTCGCCCAGGGTGTTCAGGAGTCTGGAGGGCATACGTGAGCTCATCCTTCTCTCGATTGGGCATAAAGGCACAATTGGCAGAAGCTTCTACAATATCAAAAAGTTTTTGTGCTGCTTCTTTGATTGTTCCACCAACAATTGGCTCTCCGGTCTCTGGGTCCAGTGATGCCCCATGCGCAAAAAACCAATTCTTGGAGCGTTCGGGCTAATCGATTGAAAATGGTTGGATCCCTTTGGCAAGCAGGTCTTCTTCCATTCTTTGCCACTTTGTAATGGCACTCCTGTAGCCACTTGATCCCATTTTGTGATGGTACCACTTCTGTCACGCATTCTATTGGTTCCTTTTCACCTGTTCCTCACCCTCTTCCGAGGTCTTGTATCTCACAACTTCAGGCCAGTCGTCCCTCAACTTTTTGTATGGGCTATTTTCACTGAAATCTAGAGTCAGATTCTTCTTGACAAATTTAGTGTACAACTTCTTCTTCTAGGTCTAGAATTGTGTGGCCATCTTCTTGAAAGCCCAACTTTTAACTAGATTTCTTAAATCTTCTCCTACTGGTAGAGTGAAATATGCAGTGAATCAATCCCAAAGAATGTCCTTTTCTCGCTCAGAGACAAAACTAATCAGAGGATCCTCCTTCCTCTTTTTCCATTCATGGATGCTGATCGGGACCCTATCCCTAACAAGAACCCCATAGTGGTTTACAAACTTCTTTGCATTGTTTTTTTGGCAGGAGCGGTTTGCCGGTATTCGTATCGACTTCTGTGATTATGTAGTGGCCCTCCAACGGTTTTGTCAGTCCTCATACACTTTTCATCGACGTCGTCGATCTGGAGGGCTACGTACGAAGAAACATAAAGATTCAAGAAATATATATATATATATACGAATTAATGGAATTATGTTTAATTTCATATATATAAGAGATGCAAGATTATTAACAAATATACCTCGCCAGCATTTTCTTGCACAAGAGGTTTTTTGCTCATCTTCAAAATTCAGTAAGTATTGAGAGCCATCATCGAACTCTGGGTCAGCCTCGTTCTAGTTGTTGGGGCCATATTGAGTGCCGGCATTGATAATGTTCATCATGGCATCTTTCTAGTCGTAGTCGTCTTGCGGCTCAGCCATATTAATTACCACAACTATATATAAATGAAAACCATACGCTAGTCATGCATATGCTAATTAATGGATAGAGCCAGGGTCTTAAACTTAAATAACTATAGAATTCAGAGTTTATGTCGAGCTCTGGTTAGGGTTTGCATGTGCGGAACTCGATCAAGATATATATAAGGGTTTGGAGCAGAGCTCGTCGGGTTAGGGTTAGGAGCGAGTTTAGGATATTAGGATATATATATATATATATTGGTGTATATAAATATATCAAAATTCATGTCACACTAATTATGAAGAATCAAATATATATAACTATAGAATTTAGGGTTATTATTTACACTTTCATTAGGGTTTGGAGCGTAGCTCGGCCAGGTTAGGGTTTGGAGCGGAGCTCAGGATATTAGGATATATATCAACATTAATGTCAATATATCAAAATTTAGATATATATACTAAAAATTCATAGCACTAATAAAAACAATCTTTACAATTCATACCACTCAACATTTTTTCTATATATATATTTTATATTTAAGTAAACTACTACATTTTTTCTATTTTGTCTACAAATAAAATCTATCTATTTTTCTATGCCAAAAAAATAATATGCACACACACACATCACACACACTCATACACACACACTGTTGCTCACATATAGCACGACGAGTACGAGCACGACGGCGAGGACGAGCACGAGCACAGTGAGGAGATCGACGACGATGAGCACGAAGGACGACGAGCAAATGCGTGCGTGGAGCCAACCGGGATGAGGCATGCGTGTGCGTAGTGCTAGCCACCAGGGACGAATGATGAGCTCAAGGCGCGGTACTGGCTGGAGGTGATCTCTCGATGACAAGGATGAGGGCGCGGCGACAGGGACGACGACGAGCGCTTCGGTGAAGGAGACGACGACCGAACAGCGAGGCGTGCGTGCTCGTGGAGCTAGGGACAAAGCTAGCATTGACGAGGACGAGGATCGACGATGGCGATGAGAGCGCGGTGGATCCAAATCAGATCTGGGTGAGGGCGAGGACAATGACGGTGGATCCGGGTCTAGGCATTGTGCATGGATGGGAGAGGCGTGAGCCAGGCTACCGGCGGAGATGGTGAGAGATGGGAGAGGCGTGTGGACGTGGCAGGAGGCGATGAGGAGCGACGGCGGTGGCGGTGGCTCTCGGGCGAATAATGAAGACTATGGAGGGGGAGAAGAAGACGAGGCGATATATATTTGGGGGACCTTTAGTCCCGGGTGAAGCCACGACCCGGGACTAAAGGACCTTTTGTCCTAGGTGATGGTAAGAATCGGGACTAAAGGTCTGACCTTTAGTCCCAGGTGCAGCCACGTCCTAGGACTAAAGTTGTTTTTTGGCAAACTACGAAAACGTAGCCCACCTTTAGTCCCGGGTGGTTGATCCACCCAGGAGTAAAGGTGGGTTGAAGTTTGGCTTCCCGCCAGTTTCCAGAAGTTTTTCCTTTTTTATATATTTATTTTATATAAATATGCAGAGAGTTGTCAATTGCCTAGTAAATAAAAAAAATTTGGACCTGGTTTAGCATTATTATACACAAAAAATCTGTAAACTAAACACTTTTGTTTTACCATATAAATATTTAACATAGTGTAAATAATAATCACAATTTGCACCATGCAAAAATGAACTACTTGATTAAAATCATTAAAACTATTGCTTTTTGATAGGAAATTAGTTTTCACATCTTATTAATGTTGATCATTTGGTTTTTCATCACACATTTTCCACAGGAAATCCATCGTCAAGCAAAAAATTCATTTAAACCATAGAAAACATGAAAATACGACAAAAAATCTAAAGTCACAATTATTACATAATAGGTCTAATACATCACCATATCAAGCGGGAACAACAATGAACTTCTTCTTGACGTATGTCCCTTGGTTATGATCATGTCGTAACCATAGAGTGTCCTCATTATTTAGTAGGATGCTTGGGTCACTGTTTACTGTGAAGGGTGGAATTCCATCATTCTTTTCATAATCTTCTGACATGTCAGACCTGTTCTCGATTGCCACGATGTTTCTTTTCCCTGAAAGAACTATGTGGCGCTTTGGCTCATTGTTCGAGCCGTTGTCGTTGGTTTTCCCTTTCTTCGGTTTGGTAGACATGTCCTTCACATAGAAAACTTGATTCACATCCTTGGCTAAGACGAATGGTTCGTCTCTATACCCAAGATTGTTGAGGTAACCCCACCTCCGGTCACCTTCACCCATTAGCACCGAAACAAAGGGACCTTAAAATAAGATCCATAGTCTAATTCTCATATCTCCTCTATGTGGCCATAATATGTTTCCTTATTCCCATTTGGGTCTGTGGCATCTATGCGGACACCACTGTTTTGGTTGGTGCTCCTTTTTATCTTGGGCTATCGTGTAATATGTATTGCCATTTATCTTGTACCCTTTGAATGTCAGGATATGCCAAGATGGTTCCCTAGACAACAAGTATAGTTGGTCATCTAGACTCTCGTCACCCTGACATCATTTTCACAACCAACCGCCAAAAGATTCCATGTGCCGAGGCGTAATCCAGGCTTTAGTCCTCCTTGAGAATTCGGATTGTATAATGTCCTTGTGTACCTCGATATACGGATCCACCAAGGAGGAGTTTTGTAGAACTATGTAGTGTGCTTTATGGAAATAATCGTCCTCCTTGCCAATATATGCTTTCTTCCCTAGTTTTCCCTTTCCACTTAGTCTCCCCTCATGCCGTGATTCAGGAACACCAATCAGGTCAAGTCCACGAATAAAATCAATGCAGAACTCAATGACCTCCTCTGTTCCATAGCCCTTGGGGAACATGTTGTGTAGGAACACTGGACCGAGAATACTAATCTCTTTGATCAAGTGAACTAGGAGGTGCATCATAATATTAAAGAAGGATGGTGGGAACACCAACTCAAAGCTGACAAGAGATTGGACCACGTCATTCTATAGCTTGCTAGATGCGTTGGATTGATCGCCTTCTGAGAAATTGTGTTGAGGAATGCACATAGTTTCATAGTGGCTAATCATACATTTGGAGGTAGAATCCCTCTCAATACAACTAGAAGCAATTGCATCATAAGCACGTGGCAGTCATGAGACTTTAAGTTTAGGAATTTCTTCTCTGCCACATTTATTATCCCCTTTAGATTTGAGAAGCCAAATGGGACCTTGATGCTGTTTAGGCATTCAAACATGCTTTCCTTCTCTTCTTTGTTAAGAGTGTAGCTGGCAGGAGTTAAGTACTGGCGTACATCATCTACCTTCTCTAGATGTAGATTCTCTCGTTCTTTCATACACTGCAGGTCTTGTCTTGCTTCTAGTATGTCCTTAGACTTCCCATACACACCCATGAAGCCTAGCAGGTTCACACAAAGATTCTTCGTCAAGTGCATCACGTCGATCGCGCTGTGGACCTCTAGGACTTGCTAGTAGTGTAGCTCCCAAAATATGGACTTCTTCCACATGGGTGCGTGTCCGTTAGCATCATTCGAAACAGGTTGGCTCCCAGGTCCCTTCCCAAGGACTACTTGTACATCCTTGACCATATTGAATACATCCTCACCACTATAGTGTCAGGCTTTGTTTGGTGCTCTGCCTTACCTTTAAAATGCTTGCCTCTCTTTCTTAGGGCATGATTCAATGGAAGAAATCAACGATGGCCCATGTACATGACCTTTCAACATTTTTTCAAAAATATACCTTCCATGTCATGAAAACAGTGCGTGCATGCATTATATCCCTTGTTTGACTGTCCTGAAAGATTACTAAGAGCAGGTCAATCATTGATTGTTATGAACAACAATGCTCGCATGTCAAAGTGTTCCTGTGTGTACTCATCCCACACACGTACGCCTGCGTTGCTCCACAAAAAGTAGAAGTTCCTCAACTAATGGCCTAAGGTATACATCAATGTCGTTTCCAGGTTGCTTCGGGGCTTGGATGAGCACTGGCATCATAATGAACTTCCGCTTCATGCACAACGATGGAGGAAGGTTGTAGATACATAGAGTAATAGGCCAAGTGCTAAGGCTGCTGCTCTGCTCCCCAAAAGGATTCATGCCATCCGTACTTAAAGCAAACCTTAAGTTTCTTGCATCATTCCAAACTTCAAGAATTCTCTATCGATTGCTCTCCACTAGGACCCATCAGCGGGGTGCCTCAACATATCATCTACCTTATGGTCTTCTTTGTGCCATCGCAACAACTTTGCATGCTCTTTGTTTCTGAACAAACATTTCAAGCATGGTATTATAGGAGCATACCACATCACCTTGGTAAGGATTCTCTTCCTAGGACGTTCATCGTCGCCCTCAACCTCACTAGGGTCATGTCGCCTGATCTTATACCGTGATGCATGGCATACCGGGCATGCATCCAAATTCTCATACTCCTTGCCACGGTAGAGGATGCAGTCATTAGGACATGCATGTATCTTCTGTATTTCTAATCCCAAAGGGCAGACAACCTATTTTGCTGCGTATGTAGTGGTGGGCAATTCATTTGCCTTCAGAAGCATCTTCTTTGTGATATCAGTAACTCTCCAAATCCCTTGTCGGATACACCATTCTTTGCCTTCCATTGCAGCAATTCTAGTGTGGTACCCAACTTTTTTGCACCTCTTTGGCAGTCGGGTATAGCTATTTCTTGTGATCCTCTAGCATGCGCTCGAACTTGATCTTCTCCTTATCACTTTCACATTCTCTCTATGCATCACGGATGGCCTGACCATGATCATCATCGGGCTCATCTTTTGCCGCTACCTCTTCTTCAGTAGCTACCTCTTGTTCAACTTCCCCCATTGTAGTATCATCAAAGGCACCATATTCAGCAAAACCACAAATAATCATGTTGTCATAATTCCCTCCTTCTTCATCTTCTTCCATTATAACACCTCTTTCTCCATCTTAGTCCAACAAATATAGTTTGGCATGAAACTTGACATAAACAGGCGTTCGTGAATTTTCCTTTTGCAAGAATAATCCTTCTTATTCTTACATAGAACGCATGGGTAGCACATGAAACTATTTCGCGTGTTTGCCTTGGCCACATTTAAGAAATCATGCACGCCCCTCATGAACTCTGGGGAGCGGCGGTCAGCGTTGTACATCCATTGCCGGTTCATTTGCATTACATGACGTACAGCATATCAAAAACTTGTAATAACCCATATTATACAACATGCATGGTTAATAGTTCATTAAAAGATCCAAAATATCCATCAATCAACATGATTAATTATATCCTATACCACATAGCTGTTTCACGTACTCTTGAACATTAATTTATTAAAGCCTTGATACAATGTAGACAATCCCAAATAGCACTAAACAAACTAAACCTACAATGCACTTCAGCAGAATAAGGATTTCACAACCAATTCCAACTAAAAAAGATAGGTCATTATTCTGCTGGTTCACTACCTCATCATACATAGGTGCACTCTCATCAGCCACCTCAGTCTCCTTTACAAGAGTTTTTTAGACGTGATCAACATACTCTTCCTCCCAGTACCAACCGTCACATGATCCAGTCCCATCCCACTGAAATTACAATAACAAATAAAGAACTTTAATCAAAATCATCACAAAAAATGGCTACAAACCATAGCAAAACATGACAAAAAATTACTCGCTTCGTGATCCGGACACGTGTAGAAGATGCGCCCTTGGTTGGGACCCTTCTTCTTCACCCTATACTCCCTCACAATCTTCTACTCACACTGGCCACATGCAATGAGAGGGAGGTCTAGCCTCAGTCGCTTAGGTACCCTATGTGAGGCCGAGGACCCAGAAGCAGTCGCCATCTACGACTCTCTATACTCATTTTCATCAACTACTATAAGTTTCTCATTTTGTGAACCATGAAATTAAATGAGCTATATACTAAAAAAACCTTTTATTTCTCAATTTCTAAACCATGCATGAAATGAGGCAATGAAAGGTGCATACTAGTTTTGATGAGCTACTATAAGATTCCTTCATCTACATATGCAAACTATCAAGTGATTTTGAGCTCAAATGGCATATAAATAAAAAATATCCACCATTATTCCCAATCTAGAAAACCAAAAATTTCTTTATTTCTTGACCATGAAATGAGGCAATGAAAGGTGCATACTAGTTTTGATGAACTACTATAAGCTTCCTTCATCTTCATATTCAAACTATCAAGTGATTTTGAGCTCAAATGGTATATAAAAAAAATCCACCATCATTCCCAATCTAAAAAACCACAAATTTCTCTATTTCTAGGCAAAGAAATGAGCCATGCTAGTGATGAAACATGGGAGGATGAAGTTGGTAACCTTTAGAACTGAAGAATAGATGGAGGAATGAAGTCTTCACCAATCCCGCAAGCATGAACTCCTTCCACGAGCAAGAACAGAGAGCAGGCAGAGAGCTTGAAATGGCTCGGGTTGGGGAAGAAAGAAGGAGAAAGTATATAGCCCAGGACTTGTAGTCTCAGTTTATGGTATAAACCTGGACTGCAAGTAGAGTTCTAGTCCGGTTGGAGCCACCAACTAGGATTAAAGGTTTAGTCATGGTTGGTAGCTCCAACCGAGACAGGAGGGTGACCTTTAGTCCCGGTTTGAACCATGAACCGGGACTAAAGGTCCCCTCCTGCAAAAGCTGTGCCTCTAGCCGTTGGGTAGGTGACTTTAGTCCTGGTTGGTTGCTCCAACCACCACTAATCCTGTCTTTAGTCCTAGGCCCAAAAATAGCCCGGACTAAAGCCTAGAACCGAAAGTCTGTTCTCTACTAGTGGGTGTAACATAGACTTGGAGGGGACTTTGTAAAGGTCTTGTAGTGTGACCCCACTAAGCACCTAGGTAGTGTGAGGCATGATGGGGAAAACACGACTCATGGTGAAAGTGTGCAACCTCTGCAGAGTGTAAAACTGATATATCAGCCGTGCTCATAGACAAGAGCGCCATGAACTTCTTCTTGATTAGATGGCTCTGGTTTGGATGGTTGGGTAGTTCCCTTGGTAAGGGAGTAGGTGGATGGTTTTGGGAGCTTGGATGGAATCCAAGTGTGGTGCTCGGATGGGATCCGAGTGTTGGTTCAAGTGGTTCTCTGAGGAGAAGGCAGATCTCACCTAATTAAATAGGTGTTAAGGATTTAAGGTAATAGGTGTGTTGCTTTAAGTGCTTGTGTCAAACCTTATAAGCCTTTCCTAGTGTGGGCCCCCATGTCATATTTTCCCACACTTACGGAGTACATTTTGATGTACTCACCCTTCTCTTTGTCCCCCTTGCTACCCCACCTAGCTCTTTGGACTATTAGATGGAGTTTCCAAAAGATGGTATTTCTCAAAGATGATGTCGATGCTAGGCTAGTGTACCCCTGGTCGGCTGCCTACGGGGATGGAGACCCTACTTTGCTGGACTCTGATGTAATTTTGTGTTTAGATCCTCTGATCATTTTGTATTATGTAATCGCTTTGTAATAAACACTGCAATGTATCATTATTGTCGTCGCATGTATGAATAAACAGATCCTGGCATACATGTGATGTGCATTCGATTTTGTTTTATAAAACCGGGTGTGACAATGTAGCTCCCCCAAACAGCCCTCATGGAAGACTAGGTTCTTGGCCAGAGCTAGAGCAGACATGCTATCCACCCTTGGCTCCACTGCTTTGACTTCCTTGCCATGCAGCTCTCCCAAAAGCCTTGATAGCCATAGAGCTTAAGTTGCAGTAGAGGTGGAGGCGATGTACTCAGCTTCATAAATTGATAGAGCCACCACTCTCTGCCTAAGTTATTGCCAGTGTAAGGAAAATGGACCCTAGGCCCATTTACTTTGGATTTTGGTGTTCGATGACCAACACAACCAAATTAGACTAATAATTTACAAGTAATTGTTTTGTAGTTCAATAAGGTGCAAGACGTGACTTGGACGAAGGCGACATGACCATCCGATGATCAACACTATAAGCAAGACCCTAGAAGCACAAGAGAAGACCCAAGATATCAAGCAAAGTCAAGCACGAAGATGGAAACCAAGCCGAACGCTAAACCATGAAGAAACAAGCTTGGTAGAGGTGACCGGACGTGCCCTTCATAAGGACTGGACATGTCCAATGGGCAGTCTGAGACAGTGGCAAGCGTAAGCAGGTGACCGAACGCTGAAGAAAAAACATGATCGGACGTGACAATGTCACTATTCATCATATTGGCAACACCTTCAGCGTGACCGGACGTGGCAGATGGACGACCGGACGCACTAGGCAACAGCGCCCGATCGGTTCTAGAAAGGTCGTAGAGAGGCGCAAATGCGACCAGATGCGTCCGGTGGCAAGTGACTAGACTCAGCGCCGAGTCCGATCAACGTGCTAGCTTCAATGGTCGGGAAGACCAGACGCGTCCAATGTGGACGTGACCAGCGTCCGATCACTAGCAGATTGTTGGGTCACGGGGTCCAACGGCTCATTCTCACTTGTGGGGCTATAAATAACCCCCAACCGGCCATTTAAAGTGTGGAGACGTGAGGAAACATACCAAGGGTGTTGATACACCATTTTAGTGATCTCTATTTGCATAGTGCTTAGTGATTCATTAGGTGATTAGTGTAGGTGCTTTGCAAAGTGCTTAGGTTGATTAGACCACCGCTTATGCGCGTGCTCTAGGTTTAGGCCTAGTGTTTAGTGAGGTTTGCACACCTCTTATTAGTCGGTGCTTGTGTGTATGATTGTTGTACATTAGAGGGGCTTGTAGTCTTGCGAGATCACACCAACCGTGTTTGTGGTGTGGCCGCCACCGTGTAACGAAGGGAACAAGGCCTGTGGTGGTTCGGTCAGAAGCTTGATAGTGAAAACGGCGGGGAGCGTTCTGGGAGAGGCTTGCCAGAAGGCACACAGAGACCCACTTGCGCATGGGGAAGGATCGGGGCTATCCATGGAGTTACCTGACCGGGAGCTTGGCCCTTGCAGGGGATTCCTTGTGAGGGGCTCCAATGAGGACTAGGGGGAAGCTTGAGCACTTCTCGATACCTCGGTAAAAATACCGAAGTCGTCGACGGGAGTTTGCATCTCTACCTTATCTTTACCTTCCATATTCACATTGCTACCTTGGTTGATTGCTTTACTTTCGTAGCTTAGTTGATAGGATTGGAACCTAGGTTGCATTACTCTTTTGTGGTAGAGATAGCAACACACCTAGCAAAACCATAGTTGCACATCTAGATAGATTACTTTCTTGCATAGGTTTTAACTAGGTGGAATTAGATGCCATAGTTTAGAGTAGATTTTTAAGTTGCCTAATTCACCCCCCCCCCCTCTTAGGAGTCACGGTCCCTTACAAGTTGTATCAAAGCCGGTTGGCTCAATTTGGACCTTTGGCTTCACAGCCGTTGAGCCGATGCTATTTAGAGTGGTTGGGATGGATAGCTCTAGGCCTCCGCACTTTGATGACACTAACTTCCCATACTATAAAGCTAGAATGGCTTGTCACCTTGAGATGGTAGATTTGGGTGTTTGGAGAGTGACTCGTGATGGGATGAAACCCATTAAGAATCCCGATAAACCCACAAAGAGTGAAGAAAAAGAAATTTATTTCAATGCTAAAGCTAAAAATTACTTATTTGAATCCTTTAGCATGGATGTGTTTAACCAAGTATTCACTTTAAATACGGCATATGAAATTTGGTTAAAATTACAAGAGCTCCATAACGGCACAAGTAATGTTCGTGAGCAAAAACATTGCCTAGCTCAACAAAGTTATGATTATTTTGAAATGAATGATGATGAGCTTGTTCGTGACATGTATTCTTGTTTGAATCTAATTATCAATGAGCTCAATTCTATAGGATTAACAAAGCTAGGTGATGCGGACATCATGAGGAAGATCATCTCCATGCTACCATAAAAGAAATATGTAAGCATCATCACCATCCTTCACAGCATGGAGGACTTGAGCAACATGACCCCGGTCATAGTCATTGGCAAGATAGTGGCATTTGAGATGTCACGTAAGATGGGTCACGAAGAAGCCTCTTCATCAAGCAAAGGCAAAGTACTCGCTTGTAGTGAGCACAAGAAGATGAAGGGCAAGCAAGTTGAGACAACCTCAAGCTCAAGTTCTTCAAGTGACGAAGAAGAAGAAGATGAGGATGATGATGATGAAGAATCAAGTGATGATGATCAATCTTCCTCCTCCACCTCTGACCTTGATGAAGAATCAATCAAACTTATCAATAAGGTGAAGAAGATGATCCAAAAGCTCAATGTCAAGGGTGTGTCCATCAAAATTCAAGATTTCATTTTCACCAATCAAAGAAATGAGCAAAGTAAGAAAGGATGCTATGGATGCGGCGAGTTGGGGCACTTTGTGGAAGTTTGTCCAAACAAGCCCACACCCAAGATAAAAAATACATGCAAAGACAAAGCCCTCACATCAATAAGGTCATAGGACGATTCTTCAAGTGAAGAAGAAGACCACAACAAGAGGTGTGGGCACAAGCACTCATCATCAAGCACTTCACAAGTGTGCTTTATGGCACGAGGTAACAAAAAGTCTATCCCTAGTGATAGTGACAATAATAGTGATAGTGCTGATGAGCTACCTTCTTATGAGCAACTTATGCAAGAAAATCTTAAATGTGCTAAAAATTGCACTAGTCAACAAAAGAAGCTAAAAATGTTGCAAGAAAAGATAGATAGTTCACAAGAAGCATATAAAATGTTGCTTGAATAATATGAGACATTTGCTAATCTCAATAGTGAACTATATACTAAAATTGAGCAACTTGAGGCTAGTGCAACAACAAATGCGTGCACAATCAATGATGAGCAACTTGTAAAGAAAAATAAAAAATTAAAAGAAAAGTTAGCTAGCTCACAAGATGCCTATAAAAGTTTGCTTGCTAAAATGGAAACCATGTGTAAACATTGTGATGAGCTAACTAATAAAGTTGCTAATCTTGAAGCCGTTGGTACTACCCCCACCGAGGCACCTAAACAGAAAAGTTCAATCTTTGACAGGCCTAAAAAGAATGCATCTATTTCTTGCAATGATTTATGTTTAGATTCACCCTTATGCATCCAAGTTTGTGTTGACAAAGTTGTTGTAGATACATGCACACAAGAGGTTGCAATAGAGAATGAGCAACTCAAGCAAGAAGTGGCTCGCCTTACCAAAGACTTGACTAAAGTAAAAGGCGAAACGGAGCAAGCCCAACTTCATCAAAATAACACCGTCAAGGGAGTGAAGAAGCTTGATGAAGGATAAAACCGTGGTTTGCTATGTATGCCACAAGTCCTATGAGTGCAAGGTGAAGAATGGGGGAGGAGCTAAGAAGAAAGAGAAAAATAAAAAAGAAACAAGCAAACTCTCAAACACCTACACCAACAAGGTAGATAAAAAGGCCTCCACACCTTATCTCTTGAAGAAGAAGAAAAATGACAAGGTGGTGGCCATCAAGATGAATAAGCAAGCCAACAATGGGGCCAAACGCATTTGGGTGCCAAAGAAGACCATTTCCAATATGAAGAGCACCAAGAATGTTTGGATCCCGAAGGGGAAGTGAGAAGTCCAATGGACTATAGGGATTTTGGAGACTTGGCATAGTTTTGGTGCATTTCATGGGGTGCATCATGATGGTCAAGGTAATTGCCAGGTGGGTTAGTAAATACTATTGACCTAAATTTCCCTCCTCTTGTAAGGTAACTAGATTTAATTTCTTACAATCTCCATTAGCATCTAGTTTCTTGTCATGTCTAGATTTGTATTTGCATGTTTAATCTTTTGTCATACATACACTAGGTAAATTAGATGGTAGGCTTGCTCGGTATCACTCTTATCCTTGGAGCAAACCTACATGGTTTAAATTGCTTAAGAGCACGACACATAGCTTGGTTTACAATTGTTTATCTAATATGTGCCAAAGTCCAAATTATAGATAATTTTCCCCGATTATCACTTTTGAAAATGATTCTCATATTCATATGATATCATCTTTCAAGTGGTATATTTGATTCTAAAATCAATGTGCATGTCTCCTACAATCATTCCATGCTTGAATGCATAAATTTAGGGGGAGGTTACTCTATAAGTTGGATGCTTTGAGACTAACACTATTTCAAGCTTATCATATGTGTAGTAGCCTTATTGCAAGAAAAATGGAGTCCCCAGAGTTAAGTATTATGCTTGAAAAAATTCACCACCTATTACATGTGGTGACAATCAAATTGATTTCTAGCCGTGCCTTTCATCGAAGACGATATCGCACACCATGCGCACGTGCTGGGACAGAGGATTAAGGATTCGATAGGCCTTGGCGCTCTCTGCTTAGCCGATAAAGACACCCGATGTGCTATGGTCATCCAGCTTGCCGAGCTGGTTCAGGTCATTGACATAGGCCAAGCAGCAGAAAGTCCACAGATGCCCCACCGCCGGCGTACGCCCATGTCATGCCTCGTAGGGGTCTTGCCTTGCAAGCTCTTCTCATTGACCGATTGAGGAGATGAGCAGCGGTCATCACGGCCTCCCCCCAAGAACACGGCCGGCGTTCCTCTGATTGAGCAGTGCGTGCGCTGCAGCCACCATTGTCTGATTCCTGCGCCGGTGTAATGCATCTTAACATGTTACACTATGGGATACTGTGTATTTACCGAGTGTGAGTAACACTCGGCAAATAGTGCTACACACTCGGCAAACTCTTTACCGAGTGCCACACTCGGTAAAGTGGACTCGGCAAACAACGACTCAGTGAAGTTATTTTACCGAGTGTCTAATATCGGCACACTCGGAGAAGAGAGTTACCGAGTGCTACAATGACACTCGGTAAACAATTATGACGTGACGGTCGTCAGCCTCCAAACTAACTGTTAACGGCGACGTTTACCGAGTGTCACTAGCAGCACTCGGTAAATAAATTAGCATTTCATGATTAAAACAATTCCGCAAATAAATTTTTTGAATAATGTTTACCGAGTGTAGCTCCTAACACTCGGTAAAATAATAACCATTTTCGTGATTAAAACAATTCCGCAAATAGTCTTTAGGAATAATGTTTACCGAGTGTTCCCACTTGGTAAAAAGTAGTCAAATATTTCCGAGTGGGGAAGCGGCACTCGGTAAAAAATGGCACCCTCGGCAAAATTCACAGAATCAGAACCAATTTGGTTCTGTTCGTTGTTTTACCGAGTGCTACACTCGGTAAAACTGACAGAATCTCTGTTTTAACGAGTGCTACACTCGGTAAAATATGTCCACAGAATTTTTTTTGTTTGTTTCAGTGCATATCCAGTCACAATAAGCAACAAAATCATAGGAAATTATAATAACATGACAGATATGCAATATATATCACATATATGTCCATAAATGTCACATCCACTCACAATAACAAACATATGTCGACAAGCACCATGCAAAGTCCACAAACACCATCAACATATGTCCAAAGTCCACAAAGTTCAACCAAGTCCACAGTTCAACATACAAAACTATCAAACAAGGTCGGATGGCCTGTCACATGGTCAGAGGCCTGCGGAGAAACGGAGTCAAGTCCAGGTCTTGATCACCCTGCATATCGTTGTTCGATCCAGCTGTAGAAGGTCCCTAGAATGAGATTGCACATGTGAGTTATCTGGATCAAAGCAAATTCTAAGGTCTAAGCTATGGTAGGTCAAACTAAGGTATAAGTCGAAGGTAGCTCTATATGACACGAAAGTGAAGAGTGCATCTAAGTGACTCACAGGAGTGCCATCGCGCGGAGGTGGAGGCACCAACGGTATCATCGGCAGCGGCGGAGGCGGTGGAGGCTGGCCCATGCTCTAAGAAAAATGGGCCATGTACTTGTACCAGTCCTTGTGCGCCTGCTGGAAGGCCTCGAGCTGGGTCTGCACTCGCGCCCTCTCCTGTGCCAACTCGGCCTGGTGCGACAGCTCGAGGGCCTGAAGCTGGCTCTGTGAGGCCTGCTGTGACTCCTGCAGGGCTTCAATCTGGGCCTACAATTATTTATCACATAGTTAGAATGCAAATAAAGAACGAGTAGAAAATGAATGGACAACGAATGCAATAGAACTAACCTGGAGTGCTACCACCTGGGGCTGTGAGCGTGGGCGTATGGCCGGACTCGAACTCGTGCCCCGGGCTCTAATCTAGGCGAGTGTCTGAGTGTTGGTCATGTCTATGGTGCTGTTGCCCATATAGTACCGCTCGTGTGGCTTACCTGGTCCCAACCTCATGACGATGTCACCCTCGAGGTCAGCGGTGCTCGGATCAAATTCTGACCCATGGATCTCTCTCGCCATCGCCGTGTACTCGCTGAGGCGCCTGTGCACGCTCGGGTTGCTGTATGCCTCGGGCGGGTCCTCCGGGTTGTAGACGAGGTTAGGGTCCTTTGCCTTGCCCTTGTGTGCCAAGGCATATGCCTTGAACGAGGCGCACTCCTGGCCGGGGTGGAACCGCGTCTGCAGGAAGAAGCACAACAATAAGATATTATGCATTCAGAAGTTAGCATAGCAACAACAAAATGAAATCCACGTACATATCTGGCTACATATTCCTTGAGGGTAGTGGGGCCTTGTTTGTGCGAGGAACCCTGCATCATCGCACGGCAACGTGAGCGTACGGCGTGATATTGCTCGTACTCCTCACTCAACCACTTGTCCACAATGGCCTCCCAGCAGTTGTCCATCCCCGCACACCAAGCAGGAGGCACCTGCACGTACACGAGCACATGACAAATCATAAATCAATTTCAGTGCAATTAATCGCAGACGATGTAATCTCATGTTTACCGTCAAGTATTGCTCCTTAGTCAGGGGCAGGTGCACTGCCTGCGCTCTGGTGACTCTGTGTCCTCTGCGGCCATGGTAAATTCTTTCCGCAGACAGAGCTTTGTCTCGTAGAAGAGGTCCGCACTCGGTGAACATGGACACTGTTCACCACGTCATCCGCAAGGGCCCTCCCTACGTACTCCCTCCGCCAAGGTGTAGTAATCCTACAAGCAAATACATCAAGAATATACAATTAATGTGATGTTATTATCAAAGCATAGTGCGATGAACACGTACCCACAACTCTTTCATCACTGGTCGGCCTTGTTGTTATAACACCGCCACCTCGATCGGTCGATCATTTGGCGGCGTGCTGGGACCACTTCATGGCGGGCTGCACAACACCATCGATCCTCACCATCCCGGGGTAGTTTGCCCCTGCATGAAGACCCAGGATCCCGTTTACTCGGCGAGAGTGACTCCCTGGGATCACCATTTCCCAATCCCTCCACAAAGTTATTAAGATTGAATATTAGTTTCTATTATAACTTAAAAACACTGTGAAGTAGTGTTAACATGCAAAATTACTTACTTAGTTCGGAGGGTCGAATCACCGGCCGTCTCTCAGATGGGTAAGTCCGGGAGGCGCGACGACCCTCACACAGCCCAAACCGTAGGCACCCCATTTTCCTCTCTGCCCGACAAGTCGGCATCCTCCTCGCGCGCCAGCCCGCTCGGCCTCATCCTCCTCCGTGCCTCCTCCACCGCCTCCGCTATCTCCTCCTGGTCTCCTCCTCCTCCTCATCCTCCTCTCTGTGGTCGCTTCTGAACTGCGTGCTGTAAATGTCGTCTGTGGAGGAGGTGTCGGCTCTCGACGCCTCGTCATCGCCGTCCTCCTCCTCCACCCAGGCTCCTCCTCCACCACTGGCTCCACCTCCCTGGCACGCCTCGCGTGCCGTCCTCCTCCTCCCCCGGGCATGCCCTCCACCTCGGTCTGCACGCCCATCGTCCTCTCCCTCGGCTGGACCTCGCCACCACCAAGAAGGTCATAACCGACCTAATCTTCCTGATTCCACCACCCACCATCAATCACCTACAACAAAAGGAATAAACTATCAGTACGCATATACAAAAGTAAATGTATCATACATGTATAAAAGAGATGCAAAATAAGTAAATGTATCATACATGTATAAAATTGCCATAAGTACTACAGATCTTACATGTACTAGAAATAATCATCAAGATCATCGATAGGTGGGCCAAAAATCTCATCATCGCTATTGTCGACGTAATTATGATCGTCTCTCAAAGCCTCATCACTAGCGACACTGCCTGAATGGTGTTGCTCAAGTAATAACAAGTCCTTCGCGTTGTGAACCTCCTCTCCATCATTCCCGTCAACAATGACCGTATCATTGTCTACTTCCATTGTGAGATCTACATCTAAGACAATCTCAAAACTCCCTTCTAATCCTTCTTCTTGAAAGAACTCTCCATCATATGTGTTTGCATCGATGTTATAATCATCATCGTTTGGGACGGATACTTTACCATGCGGCGATACCTTGTACACAACATCATACGCCTTAAGACGGTCTTTGGTTTGGCACAGGTATGAGAGATAATAAACTTGCGTGGCCTGTTGGGCCACAATGTACACGTCGTCTCCTAGCAAGACGGATGACTTTAGAACTTCGACTAACCCAAGCTCAGGGGTCTTTATCACTTCTTTGGGATCAAACCAATGGCATTTGAATATGACAGGACGAAGAGGTACACAACTAGGAAACTTGAGTTTGTATATTTCTTCAATTATTCCATAGTAGTCCAACCCATCTGTGCCTGGCGTGAAAACACCGGTATTTGTGGTTCTTCGATTCGGCCGACTCTGCTCGTGCCGAGTTGTGTGAAAGCGATATCCATTGACATCATACACAGAGAATGACTTGACCCTAAATTCAAATCCATTGGCAACTTGCCTCAACTCGGCACTCATAGACACGTCAGTTTTGGCCTGCTAGTTCAAGTAGGATGATTCGTTATATATTTGTCGAGTTGAGAGTTAAGTACAAACAACCAATGAAATTGAACAATACCTCCTCCTTGAACCAACAAATAAAAGTGGGATTTCGTTCTCCCGCACCATGTCTTAGAAGGGTTTCAACTTCCGCTTCGGTGGGTTCCCTCCGTGATGGACGATGGTAGAGGAGAACAAATTTGTTGTAACGGCCGTTAACAAGAGGGTTGGATGGGTGCATGCGAAATATTGACAAGAAAAGAAACAAGTTTGTGTAAAACTTACGCAATGTACGGGCCAACCTCTTCAAGGTTCCGCAACACATACAGCTGGATAGAGCGCCACTCTTCTAGGCTCAACATCTTCAAGGTAGGTTCACTTGCACTTCCGAGTTGCCCTCGAAAAAGGCTGAGGGTCGACTGATTGTCAGCAGCATTGTAACGAGGGGGTGGATTATGCATGTTAGGAAGGTTATCGGCATAGTATCTTGTTGTGAAGTATGACACCTCCTCCACAATGGATGCCTCTGCACATGAAGCTTCAATTTTGCATTTATTTTTGCATTTTGTTCTAAGAACCTTTAGGCATCGCTCAATTAGATAGCACCAACGGGCATGCATAGGGCCCCCATTTTTGCCTCATATGGTAGGTGCAAGAGCAAATGTTGCATCAGATTGAAGAAGCCGGGGGGAAAGATCTTCTCCAACTTGCAGAGCAACACCGGGGCCATTCTTTCCATTTCTTCAATCTCGGTCCGAGATATCTCCTTAGCACATAGCTTGCGGAAGAACATGCTCAACTCTACCATCACTCGCCAGATGTGATCAGAGAAATAGCCACGAACCATCACCGGAAGAAGGCGTTCAATCCATATGTGGTAATCATGACTCTTGAGCCCTGTGATTCGCATGGTACTTAAGTTCACACCCCTCCTCCAATTCGCTGCATACCCGTCAGGGAACATCAACGATTGGAACCATTGAAGAACTTCTTTCTTTTGGGCCCTCGTTAGGACGAAGTCGGCCTTAGGCTTCTTCCATGACTTCCCGCATAAGGGAGGCAACATGTTTAGCTTTGGTCTATCGCACAGCGTTGCTTGATCCAATCTAGCCTTGACATTGTCCTTTGACTTTTCCCAGTCCATGATTGTGTGAAGGACCGCCTCGGCGAAATTCTTTTCAGTGTGCATTACATCAATGTTATGTGGAAGAAGGAGGTCCTTAAAGTAAGAAAGCTTCCACAAGCACGACTTGTGTGTCCAGGCATGCTCTTTTCCGTATCCCACGAAGCCCCCCTTTTCATTGTCGACCACAAGACCATCTAACATCTCAAGAACCTGGGCACCTGTCATCATTTCCGGTGCAGAGTCTTCCACTGTGACACCTTTTCGAAAGTTCTTCTTGTCTCTCCTGAATGGGTGGTCAAGAGGGAGGAATTGTCGATGTTTGTCAAACGAAGAAAACTTGCCCCTTCTCCAACCGAAAGAACTCCACAGCTGACTTGCATATCGGGCATGGCATCTTCGTGTGAACACACCAGCCACAAAATAACCCATAAGCCAGAAAGTCATGCATGGAATAATGGTACCAAATATGCATTCTGAAGTTTGTCTTTGTGAATCGGTCGTATGTCACTACCCCTTCGTCCCATGCACGGACCAAATCGTCTATCAAAGGCTCCATGTACACACTCATATTAGCCCCTGGGTGTCCTGGAATTATAAGTGACAAGAAAATATTTTGCCGTTGAAAGGCGACGCCAGGTGGGAGGTTGAGAGGGATGATGAATACGGGCCAACATGTGTATTGTGAAGAACCCATTCCATAAGGATTGAATCCATCAGTTGCCAGTGCAATGCGTACATTACGAGCCTCGTCGGCTTTGTCGGTATGCTTCCGATCGAAGCTTTTCCATGATTCACCATCGGACGGATGTATCATCTTGTCGTTGTATCGGGCGCCCGATTTTGTGCCACGTCATCTGCTTTTTGGATTCCTCGCTCATGAAAAGTCGTTGGAGCCTCGGTATGAAAGGAAGGTACCTCGGGATCTTTGCGCCGACTTTTTGTTTGCGTCTTCCGACCATCACCGATTCTAACTCAATGTACCTAGATGCCTTACACTTGGACAAAGACTTATCGTCAAAGATGTTCTCCCCGAATAAGATGCATCCGTTCGGACAAGCATGTATCTCGCTTTCGCACGACATCTTGAGTGCACGAAGGATTTTATTTGACTCATACGTGTTCTTTGGCGTAACGTGATCATTCGGAAGTAGGGTGCCAACCATCATCAATGATTGATCGAAGGATTCTCTACTCCGGCTAAGCGGGACTTCACGGCCATTAGACGTGCAATGGCATCCGGTTTAGAAACATTGGTGCGCGCCCGTGAAGGGGTTGTTGTGCCGCATCCAACATGGCGTAAAATGCCTTTGCAGTTTGCTCGCTCCCCGCTTCTCGCACTTCCTTCATCGAAAGCCATGTCATGGTCATTTAACATTTCGCCACCCGGTTTCAGAATCAAACTCCTCGATCCGTTGTCTCACGACCTCTTCTCTCGCACGACGATGGCGTTCACCATGCATGGTCCACCGGTATAGTTCTCTACAAATCCATTGTTGACAAGATCTTTACTCATCTCCTCATATGTTTTCATTGCCTTGTTCTTACACTTCCTCACAGGGACACCGTGCATGTCGCCGTCCGTTTGCAAATGCCTTCGTCATGAAATCATTGGCCTTCTCAATCCATTCATTTGTGTATTGACCCCTCTTCTGATAGCCCGTGTACATCCACTGACGGTCATCCATCCTAACATATAGACGATATTGTAGTTTAGAGCAATAGAGTAGTAGTGCTAGAGAAAAACCATATGAGATGATAAAGAGACATTCATGTTCTTGGTCGATTCACATAGAAGATGTTTGCTAGATTGGATGATAAGATTTTACCTAAGGTTGAAAGACCGCTATGTCACTTTGTAGATGGAGGAATACATGGAACCAATTTTTTTGTAGCCACAAACATCACTAGCAAGATTTGTTCAAAAAGATTTGTACAGTATATATTATTTCTCTCCTTGCTTCACAACCATCAAGGCTATTGTGCAGGCATCACTATCAAAAAGATTTGTTCATATGGTCTCGTAGCCCATCATTTTTGTTCAAAAAGATTTGTACAGTATATATTATTTCTCTCCTTGCTTCACAACCAGATAATGGTGGGGGTTCCTTTTCTCAAATTGTTTCCTTGACTTTCCAAGTTTTTTTTTTTTGCCTCCTGATCACCTATAATTTCCAAGCTTATAACAAGGTGTGGGTACATTGGTCACTGGGATTTTAGGTGAAAGGCCTTCCAAGTTTTCAAGTACCATATTGCAGACAGAGCTAACTTGTATATATCGGACACAAATACAAGCTCAAAGTATTGATTGCTGTATAACAAACAATTGTCTACAGATAAATAGAATAACACTTCTAGCAACTGGTATTGACAAGCAAGCTATGATCAGTCCGAAGCATCCTTTTTACAATATGGCAACTACTGTTCAGCAGCATATATTGGAATATTTATCCGAAAACTAGACATGTCATGCAATCCAGTTGGAAGCTTTTGTGGCTAACACAGCACAGGTTTCAGTTCCGAGCTTTCAGCCAAGCATTGTTGGTTAACTATCTGGAAGTTACATTTAGCTTATTACTTTAGCATTCAGCAAAAAACAACTAATGCAGGAAAGAACAGACAATAAATATACAGCAAGCACTCACTCGCTATTATAACCTGAAACCTATGACCTGAATACAAACCGACATTGGTAGCAGAGTCAGACTACAAAAACAGAGTTCATTGCAATTCTGGGAACACCATAGATAGCATTTCATACTGACTTGAACGCAAACCAGCATAGTCCGGGAAACTTAGAAAACTACATTAATTAGGATAACTGGCTACTGGCATATATGTAACCTAGTACATGATGTCTCAGCTTCCTTGCAGTATTAATTGGACAAAAAGTCTAAGAAGCAGGGGACAAAAGGAGTAACACGGCTACACTCATGCTCAAGAGTGCCGAGAGCGCACACCTCTTTACTGTCCATGTCATATGAGATGAGTTGCCAGTTCCAATATTGAACAATGAACACCAAATTTCTGTCTGGATGAATGGCAACTACGCTGTACTCAGTGCCGGATTCGCCAAGCTTCCCGAACAAATGCATATAGTCATAACTCGAAAAAAGGAAAATATGATGACTTAGGGCATTTACGGTGGCGGCGGGGTGGGAGGACCGCCCGGTGCATGGCGGTGGTGGAGGGAGGAGGCGGCGCATGGGCGGCAGTCCCATGGTGGCGGCGGTGTGGGGACCGCCAGTGGTGCATGGCGGTGGTGGAGGGGAGGAGGCAGCCATGGCGGTGGGGAGGCGCCGGCGACGGATGGGAGGCCTGGCGACGGCGTGGAGGGGAGGAGGCGGCCGCTGCTGCTGGGGCCCACCCCACCCCACCTCGCGGGAACGGGAGCGAAGGAGGGAGCACGGGGCGGCGTCGGCGGAGGGGATCGTCGTCCGGTGCGCCGGTGCCGCTGTCTCTCTCTCCGTCTCTCCGGTGGCGGCGGCTGTGGGGGACCGCCCGGTGGCGGCGGTGGTGGAGGGGAGGAGGCGGACGCGGCGGTGTGTGTGTGTGTCTGTGCACGATTTGAGGGAGGAACGACTTAGTGTTGAATGCTTACATTGCTGCGAGTGCCTAGATGTACGGCACTCGGTAAAACTCAAGCACCATGACCCAATGACATGTGGGCTGGTACATGTTTACGAAAGTGTCCAGATCTACGGCACTCGGTAAACAGAAGCACGGCAGCCCACTGTGCCAGACAGGTGGGCCGTGGCTAACCTTTACCGAGTGTTTGAGGTCACACTCGGTAAAAGTATCCATCATTTCATGCAAAACAAAAAAGAAAAAATGCCAATTTAATCCTAAAATTCACCAAACTTTCACATGAACTATTTCATGTCATCTATTTACTATCTAAAAAATTCCAAGTTCAAATCATAATGTTGAATTTCACTCTTAATAGAAATCCTACTCGTCAATGTGAATGTTTAACGTCTCTTTGGGAGATGTACCGGTTCGGCAAATGATTTAATGTAAAAATACTTCCGAAACGTTATGAAAATTTTTCTATAACATAGATGTATGCTTCAATGTTAATTCTTCCAATCTCATGATTTATCGAGTTCGATTTTAATTATTACAATTAAATTTACACGATATGTACCTAATTTTCATAAAGAATGAAAAGTTTGTGAAATATAGTAAATAAATCGAAATAAACACCATATTTTGGAATGGAGTACTAAACATCATATGTGGATAGAGGAAAAAGAATAAAGGAAAAACAAGAAATTTGGTTGAATTTTATCGAGTGCTGCGCCAATACACTCGGTAAAAGATAGCGTTTATCGAGTGTTGTGCACTTACACTCAGTAAAACTTTACGCTTAATGGGCGGAGCTGTTGTTACCGTGACGTTTGCCGAGTGTATGCTCATAACACTCGGTAAACATGTCATGCCGTGACGCCGTTTGGCCCACGGTTGCTATCCTAGGTGACGTGGCACCTCAATACCGAGTGGTTGTTTTTACCGAGTGTGCCCGTTCGGTAAACTTGTAGTTTTACCGAGTGTCTTAATTTACCGAGTGTGCTGACTCGGTAAAGCGGTCCACTACCGGATGTTTATGTTTTCCGAGTGTTGGCACTCGATAAATAATATTTTCCGAGTGCCCCGACTTTTAACACTCGGTAATTGTCGGAGCACTCGGTAACTACACAGTCTCCGGTAGTGTTAGTTCTTGGATTGTAATCTAAATCACCAAAACTACACGCATGAAAGTTCATATGGCTCGTGGGATCTGCGGCACTCCTAGCGCATACGCGGATTCAGCAATTCGCTCCCTCGACGATGTCGTGTGCTGGCGCGTATCATCAGGCCATCGTTGTGTGTTGCTTGAAGCTCGGCGTGGAACCAACGCTACCCAGTGTTTCGTTTCGTCCTTGACTGTCCATGGTCTCTGCGGCCGCGTATTATTACTCCACGCCTTCCTTGCTCTCTTCCCTCAGTTCTTCTCCCTGGCCGATGACATGACGACAGCCCCTTCTCGGCTTCCCGTCCCATCACTGCTCCAGTGCTCCACAGCCATACCGCACCACCCGCTCGGCCGAAAAGAACGGCGTGCTGCTGTGGATGCGCTCCAGACGGCCGTCTTCTCAGCTCTGCGTCGGACCGCAGAAGCTCGCTCTCCGTCGTCGCCTCCGTCGCGGCGCCGTCGCATCTTATCTGCCTCGGTCGGCCAGGAGGGACACAGTTCCAATCCTATCTCCTGCGCACCTTCGCCGGAAAGTAAGCGGCTAGGTCAAATACAATATGAATGGTGAGTTACAATTAAACTTACGTTTATTGCTGAAATTTCTACAGGACTTCCTTTTTTTTTTGACAATAAAATATCCATGAACAGAGAAAATTCAAGTGTGCTTGGAGCTATGTTGCTTAATGGATGTCTCACCTGCTTGGTGCTCTACTCCATACTATATCATTTCCCCCTCTTGCTGTCCTTGCAATGATTTGGCAAGTTCCCTTTGGATGCATAGGAATGCATTTCAAATGTTCAAAAGGTACTCCAATAGAGACTAACTACAACAAATCCTCGTATTAACAACCAAAAATTAGCGACCACAGCTAATATGTGGTCGTCGGGATTCATTTGCCATCCGTCCTAGTGTTTCTCAAGGTGCCCGACGACCAAATTGTAGCCGGTCGTGATCCAGGTTCCCTTGTGGTCGCTACACCCAATTTCCCGGTTCGTCCCTCGCCCCCCACCACGGACTGCTCGGCTAAACTCCCACGCCCGCATCGCCCGCGCCCACCTTTTACGCCGCACCTCTCCGCCCTGACAACCGCCGTCATCGCCACCGCCGCACTCCTCCTCCCCTCCCGCAGGCACCATCGAGCTTCCCACACCCACCCTCCCATGCGCCTCCCCAAACGGATGCGTGCACAGCAGCGCGGCGGCGGCGTCTCCCACTATCCCGCCGCCATGGCAGGGGAGGACCCAGTGACGGCGGCCCTGTTGATGCGTACCCGCTCCGCGGCGAGACCGGGACCCTTCGCAGGCCAGTAACCAGACACGGCGATGGCAACACATAGCCAGATCTTGATGAGCTCCTACGGTAAGTCGTAAGCTTCATTAATGGAATCCGCATCTGCATCTCGAGAAGCCTGTCCCTCTTCAATCCCTCACTCTGTATGGCCCTGCCCCTCGCCACTTTCAGTCCATGATGTCCCTGCCCATCCGCCCTTGCATCAGTGAGCGCCACTGCGCCCAGGGTCGATCCTGTGCCTGCATCTTACGTCCCCTGCAGCAGCAGGGATCAGGTCGCATCGTTCGTACGAGGTACTGGCTCGCTGCTACCTATTTCAATTAGTTAGGTTTTGACATTTGATTGTTGTGTTTTTTCAGAAGTTAATTATTGCGGATAGGTTCAGGTCTCAACTAGAACATAGATATGATTAGTTTTCTTTGCTCCAACTTTGTACCTGTACACTTGTTTCCTTCATGGCTTCATTGTATATTTCTCAAATTATAGTGGTCACTGATTATATCTTTTGCCGAGACATATTAGGGCATTCAGTATCTTCCTATATTAGCAGTTGCAATTAGTTTGTTACTTTATTACCTTCATATTACTATGATGATTATATTCTTAGGATATATGTTTAGTCTTATTTTCAGAGTTAGTGCATTGCCATTGAAGCTACTGCACAGCTAGTTTGTACTGATTTTACTTGGATATGGCTTTACCATGATTTTACTGTCATGTCGATGCATTTGATATTAAACTAACAGGCACCACATGTATCTTATATTCTATTATCTATAATTTATAACAAAGTACAATTGATGTCCTACATTATCTTATCTTTAATTAATTTCTTGTGTCAAATTCTTTGTCTGAACCTTTGTGTTATCATTTTTCAGCTTCATTCTAATGAACATTGAAATTAGCTAGCCTTTTCATATATCTGAAAATATCTTCGGCCATCAACAAACAAATATGATATCTGATAATGGTTGCAGATGCTACCTAGAATTTCTACAGCATGAATTCAATCAATTTTTGGGACTCGTGGTATATTCTGCTCTGCTAGTCAATATCCATCACAGTGCACTGAAGACTTCAGGTTTCTTTCCCTTGTGATGCCTTATGCCTCTAGGTTCTACGGAATGAAATATGATGCTGTAGGCTTCAAATTTATGTGAGTTTATTCTCTTGTTCTACGGAATGCAGTTAATTTTTATTTAGTCTTTGCTTAAGTACTATGATTTTGACTTCACCTGTCTTTCATCAAACATATGCCATATTAGACTGTTTTTTGTCAGTAGCATGAAAAGGCTGCACGAGCCACCAAACTCCTCATTGAGATAGGTCACGGCGGCAATGATTATTGCTTCTAATCTGTATTCTGATAATGCATCGTGTTTCAGTTTTTCTTATCAAATTCCTTGCCTGAACCTTTTGTGTTATCATGTTTCAGATTATTCTAGATAATTATTACTTCTAATCCTATTCAGATAATGCATCATGTTTCAGCTTCCATGCCAAATTCCTTTTCTGAACCTTTGTGTTCTCATGTTTCAGCTTTCAGACATTAACTTCATCGAAGGGGATAAGTATCATAGATATATCAGCCTGTACAATATAATGTTGCTTCAACTAGTAATTTTTCTCCTACCATTAAGTAAAGGTTAGTTCCCAAATTTTTTTCTTGTTTCATATGATTATTTCCTTAAGTTTGTGCACATTCTAATTTTACCACAATGTGCTCTTCCATCTATTGAAAATTTAAATTAGCTTCGTCCATCAGTTGAAAATAACAGAGTTCATGATTCCTCGTCCTTATAAATAAGATAGGTTTGAGTTATGTGTATTGCAGATGCTTTTTATCAAAGAGCAGCTATGATCAATTTATTGGAAAGGCACTTATTACCCATCTTGTTAATTCTTGTAATAATGGATATAGATATATACAAGGTAACAAGTTCCATTCCTTTAGATCTGGCAATTTGACATCAGTTCATTTAAATATTAATTGGTTATTATTTTGTTTGGGCCATTTATAGTGTTAACATTGAAGTAATTACAGGCTTCTACTTGTTGACAAGACCAAGCTGTCGGAGGGCAATGTTGCAGAGCGCCTCCAGTTAAAGATTAGCTTATTGCTGCTAATTCTTTGTAATAGGAATGGCCCTTAAGTTAGGCACGGTTAGTTTCAGGTTAGCTGTTTTTTTTTTCTATTTTTCGCAAAGAAATATCTTTATGTATTGACAAATTGGACAAATAATAATTGCTTGCTGTTGCAAGTTTGTTAGATGTATTTTCACTGCTATGAAAAATGTCATTTGTATATTGTGTCAAGTGGTGGCTGGTGATATAAATAAGTAACCAATGTGGAAAAAAAATTATCAATGTAAGTGTGGCCAAAAATATTGTTGATTACCAAAAATGTGGTCGTTATTACTAAAACATGGTCGTTAGTGCCTCATGATAGTTGGTGTAAAAAAAATTAACGATGAAAAATGTGGTCGTTGTTATTAGAAATGTGGTCGTTACAACTTTGGTATCAACGACCACATAATGTTTGGTTGTTGAAAAAGTTAACGACGGAAAATCTTATGTGGTTGTTAATTGTATTAACGACGGAAAAAGAGGTATTAACGACGTGATATGTGGTCGTTAAAAGTCCAAATGTGGTCGTTAAAAGTTATTAACGACCACAAAAATGTGGTCGTCCATGGTCGTTAAAAGTTCCGTCGTTAATACAATTAACAACCACATAAGACTTGCAATCAAAGTTTTTTTTATCCATGTCTATGACCTATATTTTGTGGACTATATTGTGTGGATTTGGTTTTTAGAAACCTAATACAGTTGGTTTCATTTTTTAATTATTATTTGTGTGTTTTATTATTTTACATTTTCAGAAAATAATAAAAATCTAATAAATACTTTTGTATTTGGAACCCTAAACTATTTCTAAATTTTCCAGGTTTTCCTTCTTTCTGTGTGGACGTGGTAGACTAATGGGCCACATTGCTACGTGCAAATCACCACGCAAGAGACTTGTCTGTTACGTGTGGTCAGGAGGTCTATCCGTTCGTCCCAGGGCACGTTGTTCCTTCGTTCCTGCTCTCGCAGGAGGGCGAGCGGGTTGCAGACGGTGAACACAAGCGCACGAGGCGAGCGGGGCGCAGACGCACAGGCACACGCGCACGGGCATGCGCTGGCGGACGAGCGGGGCGAGCGTTGGAGGTGCCCGTCGTCGCCGGCATAGGCTGGAGCTAGGGTGCGCATGAGCGAGGGAAGCGGAGCACACGTCCAATACTTCGTAGAGCATGGCGAGTACCGTGGCCGCCGCCAGCACGTACTAGCATCGCATCGCCCGTGTCCATGGCGAGACGTGCGCTACCGCGTATGCGGGACTACGCACGGCAGCAGGTCGCAATTGCCCACCGCCGCGCAGGCTGGAGGTAGGTCGCGCGCGGATATATTTGATTGTTTTTTTTTGCCGTATATATTTTTTTGGAAACGTTTTTTGCTGTATTTGTTTTTTTGGAAACGGGGATGTGGAATATTTTGTTTCTGAAACGGTTTTTTTTGCCACGCAAGAGACTCATTTGTTACGTCCGTTCGTTCATCCCAGGGCACGTCGTTCCTTCGTTCCCGCTCTAGAAAGGAGGGCGAGCGGGGTGCAGACGGCGGCCACACGCGCACGAGGCTAGCCGGGTGCAGACATGCGGGCACACGCACACGTGCATGCGCTGACGGGCAAGCGGGGCGAGCGTTTGCAGGTGCCCGCCGCCGCGGGCACAGGCTGGAGCTAGGGCACGCGCGGGCGGGCGAAGTGGAGCACACGACGAACACGTCACAGAGCATGGCGAGCACCGCGCCCGCCGCCAGCACGTACTGGCATCACATCGCCACGTCCATGGCGAGACGCGCGTGGCCGCGTATGCGGGACTAAGCACGGCAGCAGGTCATAGTTGCCCGCCGCCGCCGCCGATGCAGGCTGGAGCTTGGTCGCACGCGCATAGATTTGATTGATGTTTTTTGTTGTATATATTTTTTCGAAAACGTTTTTTTTGTCGTATTTGTTTTTTTTCAGAAACGGGGATTTAGAAGAGTTTGTTTCTTAAACAGTTTTTTTTTTGCCGTTTATGTTTTTTTTTGAAACGGTGTTTTAATCAAGTTTGTTGTTTTGCTAGAAAAAAAAAAAAAAAGAAAAAAGGGGCCAAGCCACAGCTCGGCCCAGTCTACTGGCGCAAAAGGCCCACGTGGCAGATTCCAGCCCAGCAGTAGGAGACCGAACGTTGGTTGAACTTTTAGATCAGGAATCCCCGAGTTTCTGAATTCAATTTACATCCTTCCACTTTTTCTTTCTCTCTTGCACTTTTCCACCTGGAACCCTTCCTTCTCTTCTATTTTGCTTGTCAACAGAAATTAGGGGCTTGAGGCAGTCCGTTTTTTTTTTAACGCGGGCGCCGGGCAGAGCAGAGGCGGGGGCACAGACGATTATGTTAGTTATTTTTTTTTTGGTAAGTAGATTTGAAGCGAAGGAGGCTCAAGTGTGTTGACAAACATAAACACAGTAGTCTCAGGTAACCAAAGAGTGGGTGAGTGAGTATTCAGGTTCTTTGTCATCCCTATGGTACCTTGACATTATTTATCTTCAATAATGAGTATGGGTGATTTAAATCACTCTTGTAGCTGGCAGCAAACCGATACTTCAGCAGGCAGCAAACCGATACTTCAGCACGCAGCAGCACGGAATCCAACTCTACCACGACCGACGTCATACAGGACCTCCAGTGTGCGCTGATTCACATTGCCAAGGATTCCGGCTTGGTCGTCCGGCCCTGACTCCCGGAAAGCGAGACAGTCGTCCGACAAAATCCCATTGGGGACGTCGAGGTCGATGGTGGCGCCACCGCTGAACGTGAGAGCAACCCTCGGCACGGTGACGTTGCTGTAGCCGGTAAAGTTGTAGCAGGTGTCGAGCTCTCCGTTCGGCACCAGCGGGTATGCCGCCATGGCCCTCCGGAACACGACCTTCAGCGCGTTGTACGCAGTGTGCTGGAGCTGTGTGACGACCGTGCCGGAGTCTATGATCATGCCCCCGGAGAACGCCGACTGCGGGACGTCGATCGACTCCCCGCCTACGGTGATGCGGGTCATATTCACCAGGTAATATGTCTTCTGTTCTTGGATCATCGGCGTGAACACGAAGCTGGATGCGTTGACGCCGCTGCTCGTGGCGCCGAGGGCAAGGAATCCCGCTTGGCTGCTAAGAGCCGGGAGACAGTATGAGAAGGCGCCACCGTAGACCGAGGACATCTGCATGACGAGCGACTCCGGTGCGCCTCCGAGACTCAAGAGGCCGTCGTACTTGTCGTTGTTGCCGCCCTGGTCGTGGCCACACCCGAAGTGGAAATCCTTCACGGCCACCCCAGGCGCCAGCGTCAGCGCCTCGTTGCTGTACACGCCCGTCGTCTGCGAGCCGTCTCCGTACGTGATGGCGAATCCACACTGGGCGCCGCCGCCGCTCGTGCAGTTGCCGCCGTAGCCATTGCCGGTGAGGTTCCTGCACGCGTCGGTGTTGCAGGGGACGGGAGCGTACGTGGAAGACTTGCTCGGATCGAACAGGGGGTCGTTCTGCGGGTAGCACGTGGTGGAGTTGCAGGGCTTGCACTGCACCCACGACAGGTCGCTGCCGGTGTCCATGAGGAGGACCTGCGACACGGCCGGCGTGCCCAAGCCCACGGTGACCACGTACTCCAGCGAGTCCACGGAGCCACCCAGGTGAGTCGGGATGCTCACGCTGGCGTCGTCTCGCGTCGTACCCTCCATGCCCTTGGACACCCTGCTCATGATGTACTTCGAGCGGGCACGGCTTCGGCGGAGTCTCTCGCTGAAGGACGGCTTGTCAGAGCTCTGCGTCGCCGCGCACGGCCCGTGCAGGTGCACCAGTGGCACGAACACGGTGTTGCTTTCCGGGTCCAGCCTCACTAAAAACTCATTGCATGCATGGGAGCAAGGTAACTTCACTTATTTTGATTTGAGGTGTATATATTCAGAGACAACAGTACTATTCAGATCATGTACCTCTCGATGTAGAGCATACTGCTTCTGGCTCAGAAGCAGTGGTCGGCACCGCTACAAAGCCGTGCTCCTTGCCTCCATGAGCGAGGGAGTAGTAGGTGCAAAGGATGACACACGCGAGCAGAGGCAGCAGTGAGGCCATGATGGAAGATGAAGAGCTGTGTGAACGGAGATATGATGGGCGAAAACTTATGTATGCACAGCACGTCTAAATTTTGGACTCGCCGACGAGCTGTACACAGGAGAGGAGGAGCGAAGATTGCTAAGATCGATGGCGTGTTCTCCAGTGTCCTAAGACTCCTAGGTATAGTACACTAGTACGTACAAAATTTCCCATGCGCTGTCGTCTATATATATGTTGCGGCTTTGTCATGTTTGTACGGCCACGCTTGTCCTTGTAAGTAACACATAATGAAGGTTTTTGACTACTAAGTACTAAGTACTAACATATTGTTTACTCAGTCAAAATGCTAAATATCACCCATCGGCAATGATTTGATCGTCAGCACTCCCATCACATGAGCGTCATGCCGTCATCACATTCAGCTGTAAGTTCATTCCTAACCCTTCTTCCTATGGAAACATCACTATTTGTTGCTTGGGTGTTATTTTTTCAAATGTATGAAATTTGTGTACAATATTAATTGAATTTTGATTAATTCATAAGATAATACTTTTAACTAGCAAGGAGGCCCATGCACAAATAGTGCGGGAAGGTAGCTTCTTTTATTTCCATTATATAACATTTGGATTTTTCTTCAAACATTTTTTATATAGTTTGTGTTTATTAGTTTGACCATATTAGTCATCTCTCTTTGTTCATCCAATTGCATTGATCGAATAATAATATCTATCACTAAGATCTTTTACAATGGTTGGAAAAGTACTATGGTAGCAAGCTTCATTGACTGCTGCAGTGCTGTTTGGCATGGCAAGCTGCAGCAAGCTCAAGACTCTTTCACCGGGGCAGCTCAAGAGCCCTCGAGCTGACCTACAGGGAGTAGACAGGTCGATGGAGGACATCTCCAGTTCTCCACCAAGCACCACTAGTTCATGCAGTTGTGGAGATCGCCGACGCGAGCTAGTGGGTGCGACTCCGGCGCGGTGCTTGCCGGTGTGGAACCCGCCGGCGCTGCTGACTCAAGGTAGGCTCTAGCTCCTAGCCGCAAGTAACAGAGAAAGGGAAAGAGAAGAACTGAAGAACCACGGAAAGGTGCGGTAGAGAAGAAAGCAAGAAGAACTGCAGCGCGATCCCAGAAGTCGTAGGAAACGCCGGCCCGGCCGGGGCGCATGCACCATGAGATGGGAGTCACCGGACACGACATTTGTTCATATTCAGATAGAGATGACACGGAAAATCCCATTTTTGCTCTTGAATGGCAGTACTAAAATAACTAATTTACCCTTATTCTAAAATAAAATATAAAATGAAAAATTGATATTGCCCAAAAGTAGGGTACCTCCTATTTTTCCACTGTCCGATCTCATCCAATGGATGGTCCATGTTTTTTCCGACCATTATAAAATTTCTCATCTATCACTAATCAATTTTCTCTTAAAGCTATTATCATCATTCTTTCATCTTCTTTTTTTCCCACTTCTATATCATGTGGTTGTGCTATTTCTATTGATACTAAATCAAAGATAGTCTTTAATTTCCTTTTCTTCAACTCCATTCCTCAATAAAACCATAATTTTTTAGTTCTTTTGCCCTCCTCTAAATTTAATGTTTGGATAATCTTGTGCATTACATTGGGCCTCTTTTGCCCTCTAGTGTTGCAAGATTGGGCCTCTTTTGCCCTCAAATGTTCTTCGTTGTCTTACTTGCGAGCTTCTCACTCATGTGCATTGGAAAATCAGTAGACTAATTGCACAAAAAATTAAAAAACAAATATATGCTTTCGTGATTTAGTTATAATTACTACTACAGAAAATCTTTTCCACAACGTTTAACTTTTGGGCTCGGAGGCGGTTGGCCTGGTTGCCCACCTCGGTTATTCGAGGCAGGGCAGCTGGGCCAAAAACCGCCTCAGTTAATCATTAACTGAGGTGGGCAACCTAACAGGACTGCCTCGATTAATATATATTAATCGAGGCGGGCATCCTAACGCAACCGCCTCGGTAAATCATTAACCGAGGCAGGCATTATAATTCAAGCGCCTCGGTAAATCAGGCCCAGCCCACTAGCCCAAGAGGCCCAGTTCCAAGCGCACATATATATACTAGACTTGTGGGTTCCCTCCCCAGCCTCACTCCCTCCCCAGCCGCGCTCCTCCCTTGAAAGGTCCTTGTTTGGTTTTGGTAATTGAGTGACAACCTCGGTGAAATAATATGTGTTTAAGTGTAATACACAGGTGAATTAGTCCACAGGTACATGTGTGTGAGCAACTCATGCAATGACGGTGAAGATGGCTTGTATTTGTTGCAAGGCTCACACATGTGATAAAGGAGCTCATTGCATATGAGACATGACATTGAGTCATGTGACTAAGGTGGAGAAGATCAAGACAAGATTTGGCTTGATGGACTAGTTGCAAGCGTGAAGGGCAAGTTGGAAGCTTTGGAGCGATGGACCACGTCGCGGTGAAGCTTGAGCAAGACTTGACGCCGATGGACGAAGGCAACGGTGAAAAGCAAGTAAGGTCAAGATCGATGAACCAACATGGTCACATGATGATATGAAGTGGATCATATCATTGTGATATGGTTGGTGCATGTGTTGCATCAACACCGGAGGAGATGGAATGGAATGCATAAGGCAAAGGTATATTTGTAGGCTATTTTATTTTACCCGTCATAGGTGTGTAGAGAAGTTTATGACCAGGTTTAGCACAGATGACCATACTATCAAGAGGGGCAAACTTGTTTGCATATCGGTCATCTAGTACCACTTGAGTGATCTAACTTTGCGTTATTGCTAGGATCGAGTGGCGTGGTGAATTGAGTGACTAATACTTTGAAAAATGTTTGTGAAAATGTAACACACTTTCACATGGTGGTGTACACTTGGTGATATTGGCACATTTGCAAAGGAGAAGTTGTTGGAGTTGAATTGGATCAACTTAGAGAAGAGAAAAAGGTTTTTCGGTATACTTCGAACTATAGGATGGTCCTTCGATTGGAATTATACGTTGATACATTGTGCTTTGGATCAAATATACAAGTGGGATGTGTATCCCTCTGAGTAAGCTTTCCAAAATGTCCAAGATCATCGAATTCGAAGTTCGGAGCTAAGAGTTATAGCTGTTTTAGTGTTGAAACGCTGTGACCGGACGCTGATGACCTGCGCGTCATGTCAGTACCTGCGAGTCCGGTTAGAGAGTCCAGTCAGCATTTCTTACATGAGTAGAAGCGACCGGATGCTAGGAGAGTTCGGTCAGTGATGACCTGACGCGTTCAGTCGACGAAAAACCTCTCTAGAACCTCTCTAAAAGTGACCGGACTCAATGAGTCTGGTCACGGAGAAAGCAGAGTCCGGTCAGTTGTGCAGAGGCACGTTTGTGACCGGACTCAGCTTAGGCGTGTCTGGTTCCTAGACCTTGGTGCGTCCAGTCCTTTGGCAGTGGAGCGTGGGAAGTAGCCATTGGTGCCAACGGTCGGCTTCGAAAGGAGGGGACGCGTGGCATTGTCCTAGCGACCAGACGCAGGGACCTATGTGTAACACCCTAGGTGTTAGGCTTGCATAATTTTACACGCATTGCATGAGCATAATCATCAAGCATTCATATATGAGCTTTTACATATGAAACATATGACTAAAACATATGAAACATGCCTTGTTATTTTATGTTTCCTTTGTGTATGCTTACGACCATGTGTGAATAAGTGTAAGTGGTTGATGTTGGTCACTAAAACACCCTAGCTACACTTAGGATGACTAATGGAACATTGTTCATGTAGAACACTTTGTCTAATTAAGCTCCTAAGTAATGATATGCTGGTTGACCTAGGAGGTTTTATGTGTAACCAATGTATGAAATGCTTGTATGACCTTAGGAATACATTAAACATGTTTAGAATGTCATTATGAACAACTTTGGTATTCATGACTAGGGCTAGTTTGGTCACTAAGTCATAGTTCTAGTGTAAGCCATCATTTGAAAGTAGTATGTTTGACCTAGTTTGAATTATGTCATAGATACTTTGCATGGATGTGTTCACTAAAGCAAAGTTGTAGTATTTGGGTAGAGCAACAACTTTTATTTTTGGTCATGAGCTAATTCAGTGCATAGCTTGGTCTTTTTGAGCTCACAAAAATCCACATTTCATTGTTTTTCAACACTTATAAATTTTTCTAAGTCTTGGCGCGTTTACAGTTTGATTGGCCTGCTCGGTGAGAATTAGACTATGGTCTTTTAAGAGAAATTGTAGATGGTATGTAGGGCTACCACTTTTGTTAAGATTGTTTGCACTGATGAGCTATGGATTAGGAGATTTATCGTCGCCAAAACTTGCTGTCAGGCCGGGCGCGGGGCTCTGATGGCCAAATTGGGCCGGCCATCAGTGGCCGACCGGCTCAGGTCTTGGCCGCCGCGTGGAGGCCACGCGTCGCCGATGGCCTAACCAGCCAAGCCACATCGGGCCGCAGCGCTCCACTTCACACCTTGCACTCGCCTGCCCTCCTGTGCGCTCTCATTTCCTCTGCCTTCCTTCTCCTTCGCTCTCGCCTCCGTCCGCGGTAGCCGCCGCAGCGCTAAGCTCATCGCCATCGCCATTGCCGGCACCTAGCTCACACCGCATCACTTCTCCACCACTATAGCAGCTTTGTTGTGATCCCACCGTCTCACCGCGCCCGCATTGCTCGCTAGCTGTGCAAGGTAAAGAGAAGTTGTTGGAGTTGAATTGGATCAACTTAGAGAAGAGAAAAAGGTTTTTCGGTATACTCTGAACTATAGGATAGTCCTTGGATTGGAATTCTGCATTGATACATTGTGCTTTGGATCAAATATACAAGTGGGATGTGTATCCCTCTGAGTAAGCTTTCCAAAATGTCCAAGATCATCGAATTCGGAGTTTAGAGCTAAGAGTTATAGCCGTTTTAGCATTGAAACGCTGTGACCGGACGCTGATGACCTGCGCATCATGTCAGTACCTATGAGTCTAGTCAAAGAGTCCAGTCAGTATTTCTTATGTGAGCAGAAGTGACCAGATGCTAGGAGAGTCCAGTCAGTGATGACCTGACGCGTTCGATCGACGAAAAACCTCTCTAGAAGTGACCGGACTCAATGAGTCCAGTCACAGAGAACATAGAGTCTGGTCAGTTGTGTAGAGGTGCATTTGTGACCGGACTCAGCTTAGGCGCATCTGGTTCCTAGACCTTGGTGCGTTCGGTCCTTCGGCAGTGGAGCGTGGGAAGTAGCCATTGGCGCCAACGGTTGGCTTTGAAAGGAGGGGACATGTGGCATCATCCTAGCGACCAGATGCAGGGACCTACATGTAACACCCTAGGTGTTAGGCTTGCATAATTTGACTTGCATTGCATGAGCATAATCATCAAGCATTCATATATGAGCTTTTACATATGAAACATATGAACACATGGCTTGTTATTTTATGTTTTCTTTGTGTATGCTTAGGATCATGTGTGAATAAGTGTAAGTGGTTGATGTTGGTCACTAAAACACCCTAGCTACACTTAGGATGTGTTGGCATGAAATTTCGTCCCATGCCGAGGGCACACGAGCAACCCGAAAGGGTCTGGATCCGCTTGGCTTCAACGCAGGGGTGGTCGATCCTGCGTACTCCTCCCAAAACATGCTAGTTAATTTGACCCTGCAATTGACAAGAAGAGAAAGCTAATCAGTAATTTAAGGCGGAACATGCTAGTGTTGCCAGACAGTCCCAAATGTGCAGCTCTGAGAGCCGATATGGAAGGAGATCGACTAAATAGTCGATTCCAGCATATTCATAAGAATAAATCAGTTAAAGCTCACAAGGTTGTGTAAGAAAAATCGGTTATCATTCAGGATGAATATCATTATTTAAAGAAATATTAGTCAATGGCAATAAGATGTCAACAATAATCAGTTTATGCTAAGCCAATGACTGCAACTAACCGAATCTCTTGTATATAAAGAAGCAGCTCATCATCATTTAACCATTTAAGAAAGATAAATCTAATGAACATATTAGATCTCATCTATAGCTATGACCAGTGGGGCATGAGGCAGAATCATGCAGGCCATAGAAATAACAATAGATTTGATGACTCTAACTCATTACTAATATCAGTGGGGCATGAGGCAGAATAATGCAGGCCGTAATACAATAATAAGATCATGGGGCTAACATATCTTTCAACCTATCTTTACTTCAACGGTCTCGTGATGTGAACTGCATATGTGAAAGCACTCGATATCGGCTAAAATAGTCGATTCAGGCATAGCGCACAGTTAAGTTCATGCCCTATTAGGAACAAATCTACCAAGTAACGATCTGTAGGATCTACAGGAAGATAAAGAAGGCCTAGAGGGGGGGTGAATAGGCCTGTAAAAATTCAACTCAAAACTCTGTTAGAACAGAGGGCGGCACTGCTGGCCTTACAGGGTAGCACTACCGCACTATGAAAAATAATCTAACACAGTTGAGATTTAACATATATGAACCTGACCCCACTAGTTGCTTAATCCTGCAATATTAAACCAAGATTCAGTTCGAAGACTGGATACCACAGAAACTTCACACAACAGTGAATCGAGCAACTAAACCCTAGCAACAGCTAGCAACAAGGTAAACAGCAGTATAGTAAAGATGAAGCACGCGAGACACAAGATTTATCCCGTGGTTCAGCTCACCACTAAGGTTTGCCTAAGTCCACGTTGTTGAGGAAGCCACAAAAGGCTTGAGCTTGCCACCAAGGCTTGCCTTACCTTCGTTCTCAAATCAAGAGAGTGAACTCTTGAAGTGAGGAGTGATTTCTTAGCTTTTGAATGAGGTTACAAACCTCCCAATGCTGCCACACAAGTTAGCAAGCACAAGAGCGATGCCTAGCCGGCTAGGAGCAAGCTCCAAGAGTAAAAAACCCTAGAACCACCAACCAAACGTGAACCAAATGCTCTTAGACTTTGGGAATCAGTGGATCTTCTCTCCAATCGAGTTTTGCTGCCTTTTCTCTCAAGTTGTGATGGTTGGAATCAAGGATTAGCTTGAGGGATGGAGGAGCAACAATGGAGGAGAGAGGTGAGCTTTGGTTCTGTCTTGTTTCGAGCTGAATGACTCAGTGGAGAAGATAACCGTTGTGGGCCGGGCCTGAAGGGTATAAATACCCCCCGTGCCCAACGGTCAGTTAAGGACGGCGCTGCCGCTCTTAACAGGGTGGCACTGCCACCCTAGCCAAAACAGGTAATATGATATCGAATTTAGCTGGCTATTTTGACTAGGTTGGAGGATGTAGATCTGTGAATTTGAGCATCTGATTCAACAGTTGACCAACTATCCTAAAATCCCTCTTAATAGTACGGCTTTCCCTAAACTCAAATTCAAAACATAAAAGAATTTAAACCTCCTTTGAGCTAGGTCTGGCCACCTTTTATAATTAGGACACCTACAACCTGTACATCATCCTCATACTTTGATTCCCTGCTTGTCATCTCGATAAATCTTATTAGTCCTCTAATTTGGTGGTCATCAATATCAAAACCCACAATAGGGCTTGATTGCACTTACAATCTCCCCCTTTTTGGTAATTGATGACAACCCAATTAGAGCTTATAAATGATATGAAATCTAAACTGAGATTTTCGAACCATGGGTGTAGGAGCCTCCCCCTAAATATGTGAATAAAGATTTGAATTCTCAAATTTGCATGAAAGACCATGATTCACATTTTAGGTGTGATGGGAACCACCCCCTACATCCATGCCTGCTGTGGGGTGCTGAACTAAGTGTCACAGGAATAAACTAGATGCATATGACATGTTTTATCAGTTCAAGCACACAAGATTCTGGCTGATACAGCAGAGGGCGGCATTGCCGGCCCCATAGGGCGGCACTGCCATCCTGATTATGTCAGTCAGGTAGCAATCAGATTTCTATAGCAGATCATATGAATATAAGACAATTTAAACTCAGAATATGACAAGCTAAAATTGTAACCATGAATACATGTCCATATCCAAAGCAAATAAAGTCACAAAGTAGCATAATTTTATAAAATAGAGTTTTGAGCGACTCTCAAACTCAACCTAACAACTACTCTCATCGGATCTGAACATCAAGCGCAGCAGCGAAGAACATATGGCGTCGAAAAACAGTTGACCCCTCTAATTTTCTCCCCCTTTGGCATCAAGTACCAAAAAGGGAAGAAAAAGCAGAGAGATCACTCATCACTGTCGGAGTCGATGCGGGCACGTCCGGCGACATGGGTGTGTGAAGTGAAGCGTGCTGAACGTCGTGAATGTGCTGCCCCAGCTGATGTAGAAGGCCCTAGCTAATCCGTCGAAGGACGTGGTCTCCTAGAATATGTGCGAAGCAAAGCTGCCTGAACCTATGGATCGGCCTCTGTAGGGTAGATCTCTGCACCAAGGTCCTGCTGACTTGGGGGCTCCTCAAAATGCTGTCCCTATGGGTACCCGTAGTACTGAATGAATGACTCATATGAGTGCCCATGTTGCTGATCATCTGGTTGTTCATCATGGTGCTCATCTGCCTGATCCTGCTCCTCATCTGAAGAAGAAGAAAGGCGAGGCAAGTTAGGAAACTGAGGTGGTGGCTACACTGGTGGAAGTGGTGGCAGCCCTGCCATCTCCCTAGCATGCCTCATTGCTTCCCTATTCTCCATTCGATCCTCATAAGCAGTCTGTGAAGCATATGCACAATGAGTAAAGATAGCCTTCATCCATGCACTCATCTTTCCTCACTTAGACTTCTTCTTTTGTTCCCTAGCCCTGGATGGCTCAGGAATATCTATGTGTTCAGCTCCAGAAGAGTGAAAGCCTGCTGCCCCACTATCTCCAAGTCCTCCAGAACTAGTGTGCTGAGTAGCTGAGCCAAGTCCCCCTAAACCACCATGGGTCTTTTTGATCTTGTAAATAGTATGCTCACAATCCTTAGGGAACCACATGCCAGTCACTCTCTCAATCATAAACATGAGGTAAGGAGCATAGGGCAAAGATCTCCTCCCATCATCCATGGCATATGCTAGCTCAACCCAAATGAATCTTGGAACATTAAACTTTTCACTGCTGGGAAACCTAGACAACACATTAGTGATATAGCCATTCAAATCTGTTGCATTGTCTTTAGGGTTGAGAGTGATCCCGAAAAGATTGTTCATGATGTAATAGAAACTCTTGAGCTTTGTCCTTGACCAATCAGGAACTGCAAGATTTTGATCCTCCCACATGAAGCTTACTTCCATTGGCTCAAAACGACACTCATTATGTATCCTCTCATATCCCCTGTGGATGTGTCCAAACCCAAGAATGCGATAGAAGGTGACAAAATCAATATGATAATGTCGCCCATCAGTCATCCAATGAAGCTCATCCACTTCCCTGTTCTAATAGTAAGTAGCATGGAATTGGGCAAGAATCTCCCTATTGTAATCGTACCTGAAACTCATGATGTCTGTCATCTCAAAGCGGTCATAGGTCTTGATTACTGTAGCAAATTGATGATCATTCCTGCTCTCCAAGTCACCAAAGTCAATGTACTGCATCTTGCTAATCTTCCCTTTGACTTGGATAGAATGGTTGTAGCATAAAAATCAGATTGGAAAGCATTCCAAAATTTATAATCAATGCCATTTGATCTGTCAGAGGAGTATGGATCAATCTCTCTGGCTTCACCAGTCTTCTTCCAACTCATGGAATAATCAACAACTCTATGATCATCACTATTTTGGGGAGGAATGAGATCTCATATAGCTGCTATCAAACTCTGAAATGTGCAAAGGAGAATCAGGCCACACACGAATGGTTCTTCCCATCCTCTGAATATTTTCCTCTTCAGCAAGGTCTTCATCAAGATTTCTGTCTCTGGGAGTATAGCTCGCCTGTCCCCTTCCTCTCTTGACCTTTTGCTTAGTTGTCAACACCTTCCTTTTACCTCGGTCCATCTATGCAATATAAATGAGACTTGATAAGAAACTGTATAAGATAATGAGTTAGACACAGCTGCAAGCAGGTTTTAACAAGAAAAAGAACTTTGAAGATGACACAGGAAGCAGTGCTGGATTTGGAATCAGCATGGTAGGGCGGCACTGCCGCCCCCTGAGGCCGGCACTGCCGCCCTCAGTTGCTTCACTATTTCATCTTCAACTTTCTTGTTCTGGTTAAATCCTATTTCCAACAGTGTCTATTCATCATCACAATTTCAGAATCACAGTCTAAGCAAAGAATACATGAAACCCTAGCCATGAATTTGAAAGATTTAGTATGAAAAACTTTAGAAACAATTTTTGATAAATAAATCCAATCCATTCTGAACTTCATCGGATTTATGAACTTGAGAATAGCAGTTAGAATCTGCTAGGGGTGCCATTAATGGTCCCAAGGGCGGCATTGCCGCTCTCCCCAAAATCATCCAACCAGTGAAATCTAAAATCAACTCAATTCAACCATCAAAAACCTTTATAAACCCTTCATACTCCCCCTAGAAACTGAAATCCATGACTAAAGGCTTCATATTGCATAGATCGAAAGGGGTTAGGGTTTCACCTTGCTTCCAAACCGTTGGAATGGAGGGAGAAGAGAAGAAAGGGCTTGGCCAGGAGCCTCCTGCAGTGACCAGCGATGAAGAGACTTGGCCGGCTATAGGGGCGGCACTGCCTGGGTGGCAGTCCACAAGAAACGGCGGCGGCACATGCTTGTGAGAGAGGAAGAGAGAAGCACGGGCGTCGGCGTCGGCTGGGAGAGAAGGAGAGAGTTGGGTTGGGGGCCAGAGAAAGAATAAGTAGAAGAAAACGGGCCCCGCGACCCAGCCAAAATTGACTGAAAACGGCCCAGTTTTTAGAGAGCGGCACTGCCGGCCAAGATGGGCGTCACTGCCGCCCTACCAATTTTGCAGGGTTTACGTAGAAACTTTATGACCTCCTTCACCTCAGATATGGATATATATTCTCTAAATATCATGACCAGTAAGCAATCAACAATATAGACAATGGTCATGACACTTAGTTGGCCTTTTGAAATGGTTTTGAAACACAATATAATACCCTTTTAAATCATTTTCCTATGTCGCTGAGTAGTCAAACAGAGGTGTGCTATATTTCAAACCATGTTACGAGAATCAAGTATATTTAGCTCACTACTCAAAGCACAAAATCTTGACTCATCGAGAGGCTTAGTGAAGATATCGGCTAGTTGTTTTTCGGTGCTCACATGACGAATTTTTATATCTCCTTTGGTTTCGTGGTCTCTCAAGAAATGATGTCGGATGTCTATATGTTTGGTTCTTGAGTGGCTTACGGGATCATTTGCTAGCTTTATGGCACTTTTATTGTCACACAAGAGTGGGATTTTGGTGAATTGACATCCAAAATCACGAAGGGTTTGCCTCATCCAAAGTAATTGAGCACAACATGCACCGGCTGCAACATACTCGGCCTCGGCGGTGGAAAGGGCTACACAATTTTGCTTCTTAGAACTCCAAGACACTAGGGACCGTCCAAGAAATTGACATGTCCCTAAAGTGTTTTTTCTATCTATGTTGCAACCGGCATAATTGGAATCCGAATAGCCAAGTAGATTGAACTTGGAGCCCTTGGGATACCACAAGCCAAGGTTAGGAGTGTGTACTAAATATCTCAATATTCTTTTAATAGCCACTAAATGACACTCTTTTGGGTTAGCTTGAAATCTAGCACACATGCACACACTAAGCATTATGTCTGGCCTAGATGCACATAAGTAAAGTAAAGAGCCGATCATGGAACGATATACCTTGATGTCTATGGCTTTCCCTTCTTCATTTAGATCAAGATGTCCATTAGTTGGCATGGGAGTTTTGATAGGCTTGGCATTCACCATATCGAACTTGTTAAGCATATCATGGGTGTACTTGGTTTGGCTAATGAACGTCCCTTCCTTCATTTGCTTGATTTGAAATCCAAGGAAGAATTTCAGCTCACCCATCATGGACATCTCAAATCTCTTAGTCATAATCCTACTAAACTCATCACAATACATATGGTTAGTACTACCAAATATTATGTCATCGACATATATTTGGCACACAAATATATCATTTCCATCTTTGTGTGTAAAGAGTGTAGGGTCGGCTTTGCCTATTTCAAAGCCTTGTTTGAGCAAGAATTCCTTAAGGCATTTATACCATGCTCTTGGTGCTTGTTTAAGCCCATAGAGCACCTTTTGGAGTTTATAGACATGGTTGGGGAACTTGGGATCTTCAAACCCCGGTGGCTGCTCCACATACACCAATTCTTGTATTGGGCCATTGAGGAATGCACTCTTGACATCCATTTGGTACAGCTTGAAGTCTTGCCACCAGTGCATATGTTTCTTCAAAGTCCAAGCCCTCTACTTGAGTGAAGCCTTGGGCCACCAATCTTGCCTTGTTCCTTGTCACCACGCCATTTTCATATTGCTTGTTGCGGAAGACCCATTTGGTACCAATGATATTGGTATTGGGCCTTCCCACCAATTTCCACACTTGATTTCTCTCAAAGTTGTTGAGCTCTTCTTGAATGGCCATGACCCAATCTGGATCTCCAAGGGCTTGTTCTACCTTGAGAGGTTCCAAAGAGGAAACAAACGAGTAATATTGATAAAAATTTGCTAAATGTGAATGAGTTGTTACCCTCTTTTCGAATGCTCCCAAGGATGTTGTCAACGGGGTGATCCCGTTGTATAGTTTGACGTAGCCTTGGATGCTCAACACCTCCTTGTTCTTCTTCTGGACCTTCAGCCTCTTCTTGTTCAAAGATAGGCTCCAGGTTGAGCCCTTTAGGTGGTGGAGTAGGAGTTGAAGGAGCTGCTGCTGAGGTGGATGGGGCGGCACTGCCGCCCTCATGGGCAGCACTGTCGCCCTGCTGATGTTCAGCAGGTGAGTGCTGCCCTTGTCGATGGAGTACGTCAGCAGAAATTTGTGCAGCAACATCCTGGGGATCCTCATCATCAGTGGCTTGATCTTCTTGTGGCCTAATGTCGCCTATAGCCATTTGCTTGATTGCCTCACATAGTGGATCCTCCTTCCCTACAACACTTGAATCAACTTGCTCCACTTGAGAGCCATTAGATTCATCAAATGTCACATCTACCGTGACTTCAACTCTACCCATGGTTTTGTTGAAGACACGATAAACATGCTCATTTGATCCATAACCAAGAAGAATGCCTTCATCAACTTTAGGTGCGAATTTAGAGGTTTTGGGTCTTTTGTTAAGTATAAAACACTTGCACCCAAAGACTCTAAAGTATGACACCTTTGGTTTGCTACCGGTTAGAAGCTCATATGAAGTCTTCTTGAGTTTCTTGTGTAAGTAGAGACGGTTGATGGCATGGCAAGCGGTGTTGACGGCGTCACTCCAAAAGAAGTCCGACGTCTTGTATTCATCTAGCATTGTCCTTGCCATATTAAAAAGTGTACGGTTTTTCCTCTCTACTACACCGTTTTGTTGAGGGGTGTAAGGAGTTGAAAACTCATGTTTGATGCCCTCATCATCAAGAAACTCTTCAACTGGAGTGTTCTGAATTCGGTCCCATTGTCACTTCTTATCTTCTTGATAGGAAGACCGAACTCCCTTTGTGCCCTTCTCACAAATATCTTGACTTTCTCTTGCACCTGGGACTTATCATAAACAAAGAACACCTAAGTGAAACGGGAATAATTATCAACAATAACTAGACCATATTTGTTACCCCCGATGCTTATGTACGCGACCGGTCCAAAGAGATCCATGTGAATCAACTCTAACGGTTGTGTGGTAGTCATGATGCTCTTTGGTGGGTGAGGTACACCTACTTGCTTTCTGGCTTGGCAAGCACTACAAATCCTATCTTTCTCAAATTGAATATTGGTTAGTGCAAGAATGCGGTTGTCTTTAAGGAGTTTGGCCAAGTTCCTCATCCCAACATGAGCCAGTCGACGATGCCATAGCCAACCCATGCTAGATTTTACCACTAAACAGGTCTCAAGCTTAGCTTTACTTTGCTGAAATGAACTAAGTAAAGCTTGTTCTTTAGATGACCCGTAAAGACAATAGAGGAATCCTCCCTCTTAGAGACTTCCACACCCTTATCCGTGAAGAGACAATTGTAGCCCATCTCACATAATTGAGAAACGGACAACAAATTGTACTTCAAGGAATCAACATGTAAGACATTTGTAATTGAATGATCAAGTGTAATAGCTACTTTACCAAGTCCAATCACACCCCCTTTTGAATTATCACCAAATATGATATTCTCATCTGAATTTGTAGTTGGAGAATATGATGAGAACATACTCCTTTCTCCGGTCATATGATTTGTACAGCCACTGTCAAGCACCCAACTTGACCCACCGGAGGAGTATGCCTGCAACACAAGTTTAGTTCCTAGTCTTAGGTCCCCAAATATTCTTGGGGCCTTGCATGTTAGTCACAAGAACTTTAGGAACCCAAATGAAGGTATTATGATAAACATTTCGACCATTTCAAACAAACTTGGCAAACACCTCCCCCTTGTTGTTGTGCTGCAAAACAAAGTTAGAATCCAAACATTGTGGAGGTGTTTTTGCCTTTGGTTGGTAAGCATATCTATTTGGAGTGATCCAGATAGATTTCTTTGGTTTTTGAACAACTTGCTCTGGAAGTGACACCTTCTTCTTGGGCTTGACATGAGCAGAGGAGTAGGAGGTGGTCTTCCCTTTTCTGTGGGGGGCGGCACTGCCACCCTTCACAGCGGCACTGCCGCCCATAGGCCACGGTGCTGCTCTGGGCTGGCCTTGTGCCACCTTCTGTGCAGACCTATCTGTACCTTCCTGCCCTTTGCTCATGAACTGAACACACTCATATCCATTTATTACTTTTCTCCCATTGATTTTACCTCCATGAGTGTGCCCAAGCCCATCTTTGATGCGTGGATTTTTTCCATCTTTGTATTGTGGCCTCTTTGGTTTTTCACCTTTGCCACCAGCAGGTTTCTTACCTTCCATGCCCCTTTTTCCTAACATAGCATTGAGCCTAGCAATCTCCTTTTTCATGACCTCCAAGTTTGCAAGGTTAGTGGAATAAACATTTAAGTCAAGATTATAGCATTTTTCACATCCTTGGCTAGTGAAGGGAATAGAAATGTCATTTGTGTTGGAGGGAAGTGGGGTGCTGTCGCATAGAAGGTTATATTGCTTCTTAAGTTTGTTGTGCTTTTCAACTAAGACACAATACTTGTCATTGAGTGCAATATTTTCCTTCTTTGTGAGAGCATGTTCTCTTTGTTCTTCGGCCAAGGCCTTGTTCAAAGAGTCCACCTCACTTCTCTCTAACTCAAGAGCTTCCTTGCAGCCAATATACATCTTTTCGGTTTCCTCAAGATAATCATCTCTATCGGCTAGCTCGACTTTGACACTTTCTAGTTCCTCCATTAGATTCATGATGAAGAGCTTGGTTTTAGAATCTAACTTTTTAGTCAATTTAGCATATTTCTCAACATCACTAGTATCATCATCACTAGAATCACTAAGTTCACTACTAGAGATGTCACTAGGAGGGTGGAGGAGATTTAGCTCTTCGTTTTACCTTCTCACGCTTTGCCATAAGACAAACGTGAGTGGAGCGGTGGTCATCATCATCGGACATGTTGTTGAAGAGCCTTGATGTAGAGGATGGCTTTTGAATGGCCACAGTTGCAATCTTCACATCCTCTTCACTTGACTCTTTAGTTGAGTCCCACTCATGCCCAATGTGTGCCTCTCTTATTTGCTTGTATCTCTTTTTGTGCTCATGCTTGCCCTCATTGTTGTCCCTCTTGTATTTGTTTTCTTTCTTGTCATAGGGACACTTAGCAATGAAGTGCTCCGTGCTGCCACAATTGTAGCAAGTCCTCTTCTTCTTGTTGGGGAATCTTCTTTGTACTATTTTATACCCATTCTTTTTCAACCCCTTGTGATAGCTCTTCATGAACAAAGCCATGTCATCAATCTTCATATAATCAGCCCCATGATCTTCATCTTCACTTGAGGATGAACTTGGATCATCATTTTGTGGAGTTGACTTGATTTTGTTGGGTTAACTTGTTGACGCTTGCTTGCTGCCCTTTGCCTTGTTGGAGGTGCCTTGATTGCTGGATTTATTTGCCTTGAGAGCTACTTCCTTGATTTTCATGCCTTCTAGCTTGGCTTGCAACTCACCAAGTCTTCTCCTCTCATTTGCCTCTTCTCTTTGCATGTCAAATGTCAACAATCTTCCAAGCACATCATTAGGTGTGAAGTGCTCAAACTTCTTCTTATCTCTAATCAAAGTAACTACGGTCTCATTTCTTGGTGAGTAGGCTTCCAACATAACCTTCACCACTTTGTGATCATCAAGCTCATCACATCCATAGCCTCTAATCTTGCCCACCAAGGTCATCAATCTATCAAACATCTCTTGTGGCCCCTCTCCATCAACAATCACGAACCTATTTAGCTTGGCCATCAACAAATCAATCTTTGCTTTCCTCACTTTATCTACACCTTCATGTGCTATATGCAAAGTGTCCCCAATCTGTTTTGCAACATTGACATTCATCACTCGGTTGTACTCATTTCCATCCAAGGCACTAAGAAGAATACTTGTGGCTTGGCCATTGAGATGGACAGCAGATAGCTCTTCATTGGTTGGCACTTCGGGATCTTCTGGTGGCTACAATCCATTCACCACAATCTCCCAAAGACCGGGGTGAAGACCTACAAGATAGGCACTCATCAAGTGCTTCCACTTGGCAAAGTTTGTCCCATCAAAATGAGGCAACTTTCCCACGGGTACATTGACAAAGGACCTTTTGTTATGGTTAGACAAATAAGAATAATTAAAGGATACGGCAGCATATTTGTTCTTGTTGTTGTTGCTGCCCTTGTCCTTGCTATCCTTCTTTTTGTCCTTGCTCTTCACTTCCTTGCCATCTTTTGATGCATGGTATGACACATCATCATCTCCATCATTCGAGCTAATAGAGAGCTCACTAGATGATGCATCATACTCATTCTTCTCTTTCTCTTGAGCTCTTGCTGCTCTTCTCTTAGCTCTTGCCTCTCTTATGATTCTTCTAGCTTCTTTTCTCTTTTTCTTGTCTTTGAGCTGCTGCTCTTCTTTCTTCTTTTCTCTAGCTTCTCTTGTTGCAATCTTTGCGGCTTTTCTTTCTTTTCTTGCCTTTCTTCTTTCGACATCGGTGGTCTTGGGTTCTTTGATGGTGGCATCACTTACTGTGGACACGGACAGCTCGCTGCTGCTGCCGACATCCTCAACGTGCACACCACTTGCGTCCACAATGCGAACGTCCTTCGAACCTTCTCCTTCTTCCATACTTCACGCGGTGAAGCGTATACGAAGCAACCTCGCTTTGATACCACTTGTAGGATCTATAGGAAGATAAAGAAGGCCTAGAGGGGGGGTGAATAGGCCTGTAAAAATTCAACTCAAAACTCTGTTAGAACAGAGGGTGGCACTGCCGGCCTTACAGGGCGGCACTGCCGCACTATGAAAAATAATCTAACACAATTAAGATTTAACAGATATGAACCTGACCCCACTAGTTGCTTAATCCTGCAATATTAAGCCAAGATCCAGTTCGAAGACTGGATACCACATAAACTTCACACAACAGTGAATCGAGCAACTAAACCCTAGCAACAACTAGCAACAAGGTAAATAGCAGTATAGTAAAGATGAAGCACGCGAGACACAAGATTTATCCTGTGGTTCAGCTCACCACTAAGGTTTGCCTAAGTCCACGTTGTTGAGGAAGCCACAAAAGGCTTGAGCTTGCCACCAAGGCTTGCCTTACCCTCGTTCTCAAATCAAGAGAGTGAACTCTTGAAGTGAGGGGTGATTTCTTAGCTTTTGAATGAGGTTACAAACCTCCCAAGGCTGCCACACAAGTTTGCAAGCATAAGGGCGACGCCTAGCCGGCTAGGAGCAAGCTCCAAGAGTAACAAACCCTAGAATCGCCAGCCAAACGTGAACCAAATGCTCTTAGACTTTGGGAATCAGTGGATCTTCTCTCCTATCGAGTTTTGCTGCCTTTTCTCTTAAGTTTTGATGGTTGGAATCAAGGATTAGCTTGAGGGATGGAGGAGCAACAATGGAGGAGAGAGGTGAGCTTTGGTTCTGTCTTGTTTCGAGCTGAATGACTCAGTGGATAAGATGACCGTTGTGGGCCGGGCCTGAAGGGTATAAATACCATCCGTGCCCAACGGTCAGTTAAGTGTGGCACTGCCGCTCTTAACAGGGTGGCACTGCCGTCCTAGCCAAAATAGGTAATATGATATCAAATTTGGCTGGCTGTTTTGACTAGGTGGGAGGATGTAGATATGTGAATTTGAGCATCTGATTCAACAGTTGACCAACTGTCCTAAAATCCCTCTTAATAGTACGGCTTTCCCTAAACTCAAATTCAAAACATAAAAGAATTTAAACCTCCTTTGAGCTAGGTCTGGCCAACTTTTGTAATTAGGACACGTACAACCTGTACATCATCCTCATACTTTGATTCCCTACTTGTCATCTCGATAAATCTTATTAGTCCTCTAATTTAGTGGTCATCAATACCAAAACCCACAATAGGGCTTGATTGCACTTACACGATCCCCACTCCACGGTGCTAATAGTGGGGTGTGAGGCAGAATCACACAAGCTGTGATAACGGGCCATGAAACGGTTTTCGTTAGCCAATAGATCTATTCAAGACAAAACATGCCTTAACCACACACTATGGGCGATCAAGATTGATATAAAACAACTGATAAAACATAACTCATCATTTAATATGCAGATTAGATCAGTTTAGATTAACAAACGATGGGTTAAATAGGATATAAGGCCGATCTTGATCAATCCCAATCGGGCGAAGTGATATTGCTATAATTGAATAAATAATGAAAGCAATAAGCAATATCGGCAACTTAATGAATCTATCCCAAGGACGCCACCCTTAGATAGAGCCGATAACTTGACCTTAATCTAGTTTGAGCAGTGGAGGTCGACCAGATCGATGCAGCCATACTTGAATTTGAGTCCGATATGTAGTTTCCTGGCGCCAACCATAGCCCATTATCGCTATCTGCTGACATCATCCAAAGAGATCCAATTCCAAAGTCATATCTAAATCAGCTGATATCGATCCTTATGCAATTGATTCCTTGATCGACACAATTTTGGAAGCTTCGAGTTCCCGCGTTTTTCTCTCCAAATTTTGGTGTAAACACATGCCCCCCAATTTTGGGATAAAAGTGATTTTATTCCAAAATTCCTATTTATCTGTTTACTACGCCGCAACCGTTTCGCTCTGAGATATACGCGCGGCTCCTAACTTCCCGGGCCAAGTCTTATATAATGTCCCAATAGTATCTTTTTTGACTCACTCGGCCTATTTGCTTTCCCCTTCTTTCTCGAGCAAATCTCAACAGCCAACGCCGCCATCGCCAAAGCTTCAACCCTAGCAAATCTTCTGTCCCGTCAAGCTCTTGTTCAAGCGGTCTTCTTTAGATTCACATATGTCTCGGCGGTAATGGCGACCAGCGACCATGTCCCCGAGGTATGCTCTCAAATTCCCATTCTCAAAATGTCGGTTGTTACCCTGTATTTCCTTTGTCCTCAAATTTGTTTCATCCAATTTCTAGGAAATGAGGAACAAAATCATGATTCCATCAGCTATTACTTCCAATGTTTATTTTCTTGGGCCTATGGGTGATCCTGACCCATCTGATTTCATCCGTCAGAAACCAACCAAATCCCCTTTAAACAGTCTGTAGTGATTTGTCCTCTTGGAATACCAAAACTCCCTTCTAAAATTGGCCCAAAATATCTAAGGGATGGAGAAATTGGTTTTGTAGGGTGTCTGAGAAAAAGTGTGTAGACTGGGAGCTTTATGATTTGAATCAATGCTTGACACTCTCGTTGTTCGGGATGGAGAGGAATGATTCACTCTTGATTTTTGCATCTTATTTTTGGTCCAATGCCCTAAACGCCTTCGTTTTTTGTCACGGCCCGATGACCATTACCCTGGCCGATGTTTACATATTGATTGGCCTTAGAATAACTGGATCAATGCATCCTTATGAATACTTGAGCGCTGGTTCCAAAAGATTAGCCAAAATATCAGATTGTTTAGGATGGGCAAGTTATATTATGAACCATATTGGAGACGAATCAACTGTCAGTGAGAGGGAATATGTAGCTTTTTTGAATATGTTGTTGGAGAGATTCATCTTCTGTGGGTCATCTTGTGTCCCGACTTACAACCATAAGCTTATGGCAGAGCATCTGGCAGTAGGCAAGGAAGTCCCCCTTGGAAAGTATCTGCTAGGGGCTGCTTATCATCTGATGTATCAGGTAACTGCCCAATTGCTAAAGAATGAACCAGTGCATACTATCAGTGGCCCTTGGTGGTTTATACAGCTATGGCTGAACCTGTATATGCACAAGATTGTAGGGCCTGATCTTAGAAACCTCGGCTTTCCTTCCTCCAAGGAAACCTTGCCAGAAGAGACCAAAAATTAGCTAAGGGATGTTTTGCCAATATTTGAGAAAAATATAGCCGATTTGGTCCAAGACACTGATCCAATGCATAGAGTTTTCTTGGCCATCAAGGGTAATCCATCCCCAGCTCTCTCTAGAGTCTTGTATCCTTTTTCTATCTTTGAAGATCAGGTCCTAAAGGTGAAACAGGCTCAGAGGAATCTGTTTGATCGTGAAACTTTATTGGCCAAGGGGAACTCTAACAGGCAAGAGGCTAAAGAGTTGTCATAGTCGATTGATCACTTGAAGAGCTCCTCCCTCAGTATTGACCCAGATTTGTCTCAACTAGAAGCCAGGCGTGCAGAACTTGAGAAGGAGCTAGAAAATATGAAGGCTGCCATTGATCGTCATAAGTCCACCCTAGCTCAAATACCTGATGCCATTCAACAAAAGAAATAGGAACTGCTGGCCAAAGTCACAGAAGGCAGAGCCATCTGAAGTAGCCTCGAGATCATTCCTAGATCAACCGAAGAAGATAAACAATAGATCGCAGAAGCTGATGCTATTTGGCTAGAAGTGTTGAAAGTGATCCAGGATGTTCTAGACTTGTAATTCATGTATCGACATATGTCTTGTGTACAACCAATGACAACCACACTTTCAGTTGTCTCACTGTGTTTTTCTTTGTTCCGGCTAAAGAGCCGATTTTGAAAATAGCCGATTCCAGACTCCCGATCTTAATCCCATTTAGGTCTAAAAACACGGCCTTTATTAAGAGAGCCCTTCGATCTTCTGTCCTTAGTCATCCGGCGCTGTATAATCTTTGGTATTAGCGAGGTGGCGTTTCACCTCCTATTAATTATGGTTGCCTTTTGCACGTCCCGAGGCGTCCACCTCTTCGTTCTGTGGCTTCAAATACCAGCCGAGGGCTCCGGCCTCGAACACATCCGCACTCGTAATCGTTCCTATTCCTTTGCTTTTCTCCACCCTCGCAAAACTCTATAGCGGCCTCCCTCCCTTCCTATAGATCCGATCGACTTCATGGCCAGCGAGGAGAACCACGGTAAGCGCGCGGTGGAGGAGGTTCCGGAGGAGAACATGCCGGTGAATTAGCGCCTCTGACACATGAGGTGAGATCGACATCTTCTGCTTGTGACGACGAACTATTCTGATTTGTCTATAGATTCATTTTGAATGATAGTCTCCATCCTCTTCCTAGGGCCAGTGAGCCCTCTGACGCTGCATCTTCCACGCCGGCCTCGTCGTCGGATTCTTCTGACTCATACAACGGCGACGATGCCCGACGCTTCTTCCGAGAGTGGAGGGTGGCCTAGGATCGCTATTCCGAGGTGACTCAAAAAAACGGCCAGCTTGAGATCTATCTCGGGGTCTTCCAAGCGGCCCTTCATGCGGTTGAGGAGGAGGCCAGCGCTGTTCGAGCATGGCTGGCCGAATCTGATGTCGTGGTGGCGGGTAAGATGAGTTCCATGAACGCTTCTATTTTGATTTCCACTGTCTTTATCTTGATAGTTCTTTTGTTTTCTGTGATCGTCAGCCTTGACAGTGCAAACTGGCGGCGAATGTGGCTGCGGACGCTGCAATGCTCAGGGTTCGCTCATCAACGCTCGACTCCAAGATATCCTGGCCCGCGTTCAGGAGATCGCTCTCCACAGAGTTCGTCATGGCGTGTCGGTGGCGCTGACTGTGGCACAAGTCCAAACAGGGTACGAGCTCCATGCCATGGACACTAGCTTCCTGATGGGCGATGGCCCCGAGGAGCATGAGGACCTAATGGAAGAATTCATTGTAGCAGCGGAGACCATCGTGGACAGCACATCTGCCCAGGATGTAGTGAACAAGGTCTTTGATTAGTCTGTACTTAGGGCAAATTAATGAATGAAACCTTCTATTCTTTCATGAATGTATCTCAGTGCGATGCCCCCGTATGTGTCATGAATGTCTTTGTTTTTTTGTTTTTGCTCTGGAGGCGATACATATCGTATCAGCTTTTATATATTCGAAGATCTTTATTTTTTGAACTAGAGTCGATACCTTCTGGTACCGGCTATTAGAGCCGATGACTAAACGAATCTGCTATCAAGTGTTGATCAAATGCTAGGATAACATTCCTTTAAATATTTTTCATCGATCGTTATTGATAGATTGCACCAGAACTTTTCATACCAAAGGTTAAATGATCGATCAACTCGGGCCAATCATCTCATTAAGCGAAACAGAACTTCCTTTAATAGATCTATTAACTCTGAATGGCACCTATGACTCGACTTGGCATTCACATACGTCGGCCTAAGACCATCTCTAGGACCAGTGCTTATTCTTCCTTAATCCAATGGCCGACGTGGTGCCATGACTATTTACTAAAACAAACTCTTAGAGCCGATTGCTTGCATCGGCTGTTGGCTTTCATTGCTGATTTTAATGAAGCCTCCTTCCCATAACTTGCCCAAAAAGCATTCGAAGTCTCCTAGTTCCCAAAAGACTAGATCGGCTATTGCGATACACACAGACTCATCAGCGTGAACCAGCTCGACATCATCTCCATGCCATTGAATCAAACATTGATGTGTGGTTGATGGTACACAATAGTTTGCATGAATCCAATCATGACCAAGGAGCAAACTATATGACCCTTTTCCATCAATGACAAAGAATGTGGTGAGCAGAGTCTTACTCCCGATTGTTAGTTCGACGTTCATTGCCCCCTAGGTCTTAGACGCATTACCCCCAAAGTCCTTAAGCATCATGTTAGTCTCAATCAGATCTCTTGGTCCCTTGCCAAGCTTACGACAAGTGGTGTAAGGCATGAGATTGATAGAAGCACCTCCGTCCACCAACATCTTGTTCATTGGCTTCCCATCAACCAAACCTTTTACATATAAAGCCTTTAAGTGCTGATGCTTGACTGGTTTATCAAATATTTCTTGCTATATGACCGTCAACTTGGCAACTATCTCCTCATACTTCGATTCATCGAAATCCAAATAAACTTCTTGATCTACTAGAGCTCTGAACTCTAATGGCAATAAGAAAGGCATCTGAATATTAGCCAATGGTTTCCTTCTATCGGCTATTTGCTTAGCACGCCATACTTGAGGTTTACTTGATGCTTGAGCCTGTTCCAACTCTCTATTCCTTAGGCATTGCACCCTTCCCTTCTGGCTTCTTGTCAAACCTCCTAGACACCATTGGCCTTCCTACCAAACGTATTATCTCTCGTTACTCTCTTCTTCATAATCAGCCTAGTTTTGATCAACAACCCTTTTTCCAAGCCGATTATGAACACTTCCATTTTTAAGCGTCGATCCATGTTATCATGATGATATGCATCTTGAGCATGGACATAACGGCGGTTGGCTTAAGATTGCCTAAACTCCCAATACTGATGACTGCACTCTAGACAGCTATTCCTGGTAGGTAACTTTAAACCTTCATTCCAGCAATGTTTAAAGAAAGGACAATTCCAATGCAATTCAGCTTGCTTTCTTTCATACTCAATAGAATTCAAGATGTAACCCATGGCTTTATCGCCCCTTCTTTTGATGTTTCTCCTGCTCATATCGGCTCATTTGCTTATCGCGACGTCTTCTAATTTCTCTATATTCGTCAGCCGATATTTGCTTCTTGGGATCGACTATTTCAGCTTCTCTCGATTTGGTTGATGTTAGGACCTTAGTCTTTCCTTTGAGCAACCTAGCATCGACCATGTTTTGATCTCCTGGGAAAATATTATCATCAACTTTGATTTTCTGAGGCATATCAAATTTGAGTCTTCCTTGCTGAATAGCCCTCTGTATATGCTGCCGGAAAATTCTGCATTCATTAGTGGAATGAGAAGTAGCGGTATGGAACTTACAGAACTTCTTATTCTTCAACTGATCAGGGGGCAACATAACATAATTATCGGGCAACTTGATCTATCCCTTCTCAAGCAAGAAATCGAAGAGCTTGTCTGATTTTGTGACATCAAAGTCATAGCTCTCCTCGACTCCTCTTCTCCAAGGATTTGACACCATTACTATCTTTTTGCCCTAATTCCATTTGGCCGCGGCAACCTCTTCTTCTCTATCTTCATAGCCATCATTGACTGAATATGGATTATAAGCTTCAGCCATTGTGCTACTCTAGAATCAGGTATCTCTGCGCATACTCTGGAATTGGCTATTGAGTGCCACCACTCGTTGAGCCAATTGACCCAAGTTGTCAAATTCTTGTCCCAACAGTTTTTCTTTCCATGTTGGCAGCATCCCTTGAATGGCCAAAGCAGCTAGCTGATCATCAGTCAAGTTTAATGAAAAGCATAAATTTCTAGTCTCTCGGAACCTCTGCAGAAACTCTGTGCCCGATTCATTAGTTTTTTGCCTTATAGTTGTCAGATCAGTAATCTTCTTTTCTCCAATCCTAGTATAAAAATATGTATGAAATTTCTTTTCTAGGTCAGTTCAATTGGCAATGGAGTTGACTGGCAGTGATGAAAACCAAGTGAAGGCTAGCCCTAACAGGGACAAGGAGAAGAAACGAACTCGATGGGCCTCTTCAACAGATGCTTTGCCCAACTGTGTAAGATACCGACTGATATGTTCTATTGTTCTTGTGCTGTCTTGGCCAGTAAACTTAGCAAACTCTAGGAGCCTGTAATTTGTAGGAAGAGCGACCGAATCATACCATTCTGGATATGGGCGTTTGTATGAGAAGGTTAGTCTTTTTGTCTTCAGATCGAACTGATTCTTCATCATCTCGGTCACCTTTAGCAACAACTCATCAGCATGTGAATTTAGATTTCTCTGCACCTGCTGACCCATTTGTGGATTGAAACCCCATGTGCCTTGATACCCTGGATTCGAAATCATGTGAAGGGTGTTATAATATGTGCCATAATGATACCCTTGTGGAATCTCTATCTGCTAGGCCCTTTGCTGGTTTGCTGCTTGAAGTCTCTGGTTATAGACATTAGGATCTATATCTCTACGGATCCTTTGATTTGATGATGCTATTTTTTGAGCCGACGATGATATGTGGCCTGATGTGCCAAAATTAATCACCTAGTTCTGACCTTGCCTTGTCAGCTGTTGCACATGCTGCACTGACGATCTAGGATTATACTGTATTTGATTCATAGTAGTGCCTTGAGCTTGTTCAGATGAAATCTAAATTGCCTAGACATCATCATTACCAGCTGGTGATGCTTCTCGATGGCTGGTACTGACTTGATTAGTCCCTTGGGTCAACGGATGTGGAATGTTGTAATAAGCCAGCCCAACCTGACCAACTGGAAACCCATGAAACACCTCTTTCATGGCATTGTGGAATGTGTCCAAGAAAGCTTCATTAAGGCTTGATATGGCATCACAAACAGATTTGTTTATAGCTTTTGTGAAGAAACGCCTGTCTTCAGCTTCATCTGCATCTATCTGCCCGAGCAATAGAACTCTTAGCAGTGGATGTTTCTGAACAATTGTATTGTCACGTGTTTTGGTGTAGGACAATAAACACTTGTTCTGAAATTCTTCTATAGCATTGCCGATGACATCTTTATCTCCATTAGGTAGATCTTCATAATGTACCATAAGGATGTCGTTGTTGATGTAAACCGCCATGACGATTATGGGGTCCCACTGGGCATGCCAAGAACGTGTGTTGGCACAAAATTTCATCCCGTGCCGAGGGCACACGAGCAAGCTAGAAGGGTCTGCTCGATGGAGCTATAGATCCGCCTGGCTTCAGCGCAGGGGTGGTCAATCCTGCGTACTCCTCCCGAGACATGCTAGTCAATTTGACCCTGCAATTGATAAGGAGAGAAAGCTAATCATTAATTTAAGGCAAAACATGCCGGTGTTGCCAGACAGTCCCGAATGTGCGGCTCTGAGAGCCGATATGGAAGGAGATCGACTAAATAGTCGATTCCAGCATATTCATTAGAATAAATCAGTTAAAGCTCATGGAGTTGTGTAAGAAAAATCGGTTATCATTCAGGATGGATATTGTTATTTAAACAAATATTAGTCAATGGCAATAAGATGTCGATAATAATCAGTTTATGCTAAGCCAATGACTGCAACTAACCGAATCTCTTTTATATAAAGAAGCAGCTCATCATCATTTAACCATTTAAGAAAGATAAATCTAATGAACATATTAGATCTCATCTATAGCTATGACCAGTGGGGCATGAGGCAGAATCATGCAGGCCGTAGAAATAACAATAGATTTGATGACTCTAACTCATTACTAATATCAGTGGGGCATGAGGCAGAATAATGCAGGCCGTAATACAATAATAAGATCATGGGGCTAACATATCTTTCAACCTATCTTTACTTCAACGGTCTCGTGATGTGAACTGCATATGTGAAAGCACTCGATATCGGCTAAAATAGTCGATTCAGGCATAGCGCACAGTTAAGTTCATGCCCTATTAGGAACTAATCTACCAAGTAACGATCCCCACTCCATGGTGTTAATAGTGGGTGTGAGGCAGAATCACACAAGCCGTGATAACGGGTCATGGAATGGTTTTTGTTAGCCAATAGATCTATTCAAGACAAAACATGCCTTAACCACACACTATGGGCGATCAAGATTGATATAAAACAGCCGATAAAACATAACTCATCGTTTAAGATGCAAATTAGATCAGTTTAGATTAACAAACGATGGGTTAAACAGGATATAAGGCCGATCTAGATCAATCCCAATCGGGCGAAGTGATATTGCTGTAATTGAATAAATAATTAAGCAATATCGGTAATTTAATGAATCTATCCCAAGGACGCCACCCTTAGATAGAGCCGATAACTTGACCTTAATCTAGTTTGAGCAGTGGAGGTCGACCAGATCGATGTAGCCACACTTGAACTAAACAATAGTCGATAACTAGCTTATACCAGAGTCGCAGTGGAGGTCGACCGAATCGATGCAGCTGTACGAACAGAAGTATAAGCCATGACGGTACTTACAGACAAGCCAGAGGTCGGCCGAACCGATGCAGCCCTGCTCACTGAAGAACTCACCAAGATCTACTCTACTCCTACTCCTACTCCTAAGGGGTGACTGGAGCAAAAAAAAAGTAAGTAACTTGTATTTGATTGATTGTGTTTTTACAATAGCCAGGGTCCAATATTTATACCCGGGGCCTAAACATGAATCCTACTCGAGCATGACTCATTACAATATTCGGCATAGAAGAAAACATTCCTAATTTAAGATAATTTGGACCCTAATATTTTCCTTTTTGTAGAGTCCGATATGTAGTTTCCTAGCGCCAACCATAGCCCATCATCGCTATCTGCTGACGTTGTCCAAAGAGATCCGATTCCAGAGTCGTATCTGAATTAACTGATATCGATCCTTATGCAATCGATTCCTTGATCAACATAATTTTGGAAGCTTCGAGTTCTCACATTTTTCTCTCCAAATTTTGGTGTAAACATGATGACTAATGGAACATTGTTCATGTAGACCACTTTGTCTAATTAAGCGCCTAAGTAATGATATGCTGGTTGACCTAGGAGGTTTTATGTGTAACTAATGTATGAAATGCTTGTGTGACCTGAGAAATACATTAAACATGTTTAGAATGTCATTATGAACAACTTTGGTATTCATGACTAGGGCTAGTTTGGTCACTAAGTCATAGTTCTAGTGTAAGTCATCATTTGAAAGTAGTATGTTTGACCAAGTTTGAATTATGTCATAGAGACTTTGCATGTATATGTTCACTAAAGCAAAGTTGTAGTATTTGAGTAGAGCAACAACTTTTATTTTTGGGTCATGAGCTAATTCAGTGCATAGCTTGTTCTTTTTGAGCTCACAAAAATCCACATTTCACTGTTTTTCAACACTAAGAAATTTTTCTAAGTCTTGGCACGTTTACAGTTTAATTGGCCCGACTTTGGGATGATTTTACTCTTTGCTCATTGAGAATTAGACTATGGTCTTTTAAGAGAAATTGTAGATGGTATGTAGGGCTACCACTTTTGTTAAGATTGTTTGCACTGATGAGCTACGGATTAGTAGATTTATCGTCGCCAAAACTCGCTATCAAGCTGGGCGCAGGGCTCTGATGGCCAAATCGGGCCGGCCATCAGTGGTCGACCGGCTTAGGTCTTGGCTGCCGTGTGGGGGCAGCGCATCACCGATGGCCTTACCAACCAGGCGACGTCGGGCCACAGTGCACCACTTCATGCCCCGCACTCGCCTGCTCTCCCGTGCGCTCTCATTTCCCTTGCCTTCCTTCTCCTTGACTCTCGCCTCCATCCGCAGTAGCCGCCGCAGTGCTAAGCTAATCGCCGTCGCCATTGCTGGCACCCAGCTCGCACCACATCACTTCTTCGCCACCACAGCAGCTTCATCGTGATCCCACTGTCTCACCGTGCCCGCATTGCTCTCTAGCCACGCACGGTAAGGCCTCCGTGCCGTGTTCGGCCTCATCGGTGTTTCGCCACCGTGTCCCATCGCCGTGGCCGGGCCGTCTCCGACCACTGCGGGTCATGCTAGTAGGTGCGCTAGCATCGCCATAGACTATAGAAGCTTGGCCGAACCCTCGATTGAGCTATCTTGGCCATCTCTGATGCCTCGCCGTGGACCTACTCCGCTGCACCGCCATGAACGCCGCAATCGTCGTTAGCTCCGGCAAAAGCTCCTACTAGCTAGCTCAGTGGGTGTAGGATGTCATGGGGATTACTGTAGTACCGACGCCATCACCGAAGAAGCTCGCCATCAGCGAACTCCGGCCATCCCATGCCGTTGCTCTATTTCGTGTCGCTGACACATGGGCCCGTCTGATTCTTGGACCCCTGCTGTTAGCGGCTCAGTTTTAAAAGCTAGTTCATTTATTTCTAGATTTGTATGCAACTTTGAAAAATCATAAGTGGAGTTCTAGATGTCCATTTTTGGTGAACCAAATTTTTTTGTGTTCCTCTTGAAGTGTAGTATTTTATAAAAATATGAGATGTAAATTTTTTGGTATTTTTCATGGTGATAAAAATGTATTTATATAAATGCTTTTTGAATGTTTACAATCTTGTAAATTATATATCTTGAGCTAGAAAAGTGATAAAATTGTGATTCCAATTTTGTTAGTCTTGTGTTGACATGCTCTAGCTAGAAAAAAATATTAAGCTTGCAGTAAACTTGATTGAAATATGATCTTTCTATTTATCTATTAATAAATGACATTTTTTGAGGAAAATTATAGGGATAACAATATGTAACATATTGCTATGCAAATTTTTGTACAGTAGTATGGAACTAATATGAATCTAGAAAAAATATATAATCTCTTATTTGGCACTTTTCTATAGGGTTTACTATTTTCACTAAAATAGGCCTTGCTAGCTTGTCATTTTTGTAGAGGATGTTATACATTTCCAAATGGTATGAAATTTTTATAATAGTCTATTGTGAGCACTAGTAAGATACTATAATTTTATGAGAATTTATTGTGCACATTTGTTGTATGTTTGCTATTTCCCCTAATTATTTAATTAAATTAATAAGGGTATTTAAGTAATTAAATTGTGATTGACCATGATGTTTTCTATGGTTCTTATGATGCATAGTAACTGTTGATGTCAATAGTAAGGCTTAGAAGCAATTGATTGTATGCAACTAACTAATTATCACTTTATAATTCAAATAAAGGGCTGCATGTATAGTTTCGGTTGTGTGGATGATTTCATGTTGATAATGGACTTTTCTATAAAACTTGTTAATAACAAAGTTGTATATAACTTACTAATATACCTTGTGTTAAATTTTCATGGACATAGGCCTTAGGGTTTAAGAGTTTTGGCTATTAGAAGTTTGCTGTCCTAATTATTTACTTTCTAGATAGATTTGTTTGACTAAATTGTTTGACCTAGATAACTATTAAAAGAAAGTTGTATACAATTTCATAAGCTTTCCATAATGTCTAGAACCATATGATTTCGATGTATATAACTCTAGGTATGGTTAAAACAAGTAGTTGCTGTTTTATAGTTCGGTAAATAAATTGCAGAAGTATTTGCGTAAGTAATAGAGAAGAGATATGCACCTACTCAGTAAGATAGGATGCACTTGTTATTACTTTGACACCATGCTATTGAAAATACTTACAAGGATGCATTCATCCCATTTTATCATATTATACGTGTCGTCATACATGCATTCGTGATATCTTATACCATATTCATGCATATAGGATCGACCGAGGAGATAACGTTGCTGGAATTCAATGAAGAAGAGGAAGGGGATCAGCAGGAGACTCCTCAAGCCGCAGCTCTAGAAGAAGAGGAGTAGACTCCAAAAGAGCTCCCTAAGGGCCCTGATCATCGCCCCACCTCCTTTCTCAAAGGCAACCCCCGGAGCATTCTAAGTATCCCAGTGTTTTACAAAATATTACTTGAGTCATTTATAATGGATGCATTAGGTTATAAGAGTTGACTAGAAACACTTGATGCATGGAACTACCTTGTCCAGATATATACACCTTTAACCCTGTGTAGGTCTAGGACCAAATATCTGCTTAGCCATGCTTAGACCGGTAGAAGTCGAGTGATTTCCTGTCACCTGCGAGATATAGGTGGATACCGAAGCACGGTTGGCTATATTTGCTATCGTCGAAAAGAACCATGGGGTAAAGTAAATGGAGGCTGGGTAGAGTCTATGTGTAGGCCGACTCATGTGATCCCATCTGTGCCGATCAAGGACCGTACCGTTGTTGGAACTTTTGACAAGATTGAACGCATGCCTATCACTTAGCTGGCCAGATAACTCGTTCCGACCATGAAGCCGAGTAGCTCAACTCAAGCCAGGCCCTGCTCTGTCAAAGTGTGCAGTCTGGATGGTAGTAAGGATGTGCGGGGAGCCAGACATGAGTCCAAGGGCAGGGTATCCTAATTGTCCTGGCAACTGATTGTCTCTAATTGTGCGGAGCTGGGCGAACCCACGAAATGTGTACTTGAGTTGTACCAAAGGTGACCTAAGGTGACCGTTGATCTAGTCTGCCTAGGTTTGTGTTAGAAATAAATTCCTAGTTAGTTGAAATCGATTCGAATTGCCATCTCTCCCGAATAGTGAGAAAGTTGGCTAGCTCCAACATCGTAGTAATTGTATTATGGAATGTGATGGTTCGGATAAACATGGAATTACTACACCGGATATGGTTACTATTGTATGCTCTTAAAATGATATACCACATGTTTGGCAAAGGATAGTTGCTAATCTAGAGATGAATAGCTATAATTAACTTGATGACCGAAGTATAATTATATAATTGAGTTAATCGCTTTTTATGCAAAACGTTGTCAAGCTACCTCCACTTATACAACCTTGCATAATCCTTGGAGTCATTTTATTTTTGATTTCTGATGGGTAAGTCTAGCTGAGTACCTTCTCATACTCAGGGTTTTATTCCCATTGTTGCAGATAGCACCGTCTATCACGGCTATTGCAAGAATTGCTTCTATCCCACCGTGGATGAGGAGTGAGCCTTGGGCAGGCATCTTATAAATTGGTTTGTTCTGTGACACTGCGCGTCAGGTCGTTATGACCTACGTGTCCGATCAGTGCGTGTTTTTGCCAGTGAAGGGGCAACGGCTCTTTTAGCCCTTGGGTCTATAAATAGAAGTGGTGGCCAGCCTTGGGCTGGTTGCTAAGCACCCTTAAGCTTTGGTGGCTTGTGTAGGTGTGCTTGGGAGCCCTCTAACTCACATACGCTTGGTAGGGATCATCCGATTGAGTGTGAGTGCGATTCTAGTGCGATTACATCGTGAGGTTGCATCGAGTGGCACTAGGTGATCGAGTTGCAAGTCGGTGGTGCTTGTTACTCTTAGAGGTTGCCACCTCCTAGATGGCTTGGTGGCTTGTGACTCTGTTGAAGCACACGAGAAGATTGTGCGGTGCTCCGAAGGAGGATTTGTGAAGGGGATTGTGCTCACCCTATGGGGATCGTGAAGAGCAACTCTAGTAGAGCATGTCATTGAGGTACCATCACTTTTGGGGTAGGTTCTAGCGGTGCCCGATGTGCGGGCTTGGCGGGTGATGCTAATTAGCCACCGAACCACTAAGTGTGTGGTCGACACAATGGGGACTAACTTGGTGGCAACCAAGTGAACCTCGGGATAAAAATCACCGTATCATCCTCTTCCTGTTGGTTTGCAACCCCATACACAAGCTTGTTTTTACTTTCATATATATTGTGCTTGTGTGGTTGCTCTTGTAATTAGTTAGCTTGTGTAGCTTGCTAGTTACCTTCTTGCTTGTGTAGCATAGAAGTAGCTCCCTTGTGTAACTAATTTGGTTTTAGTAACCTTGTTAGTTATATTGCTTAGTTTGTGTAGGTAAGTAATTTGCGCTCTCTAATTTGATATTAGTTGCTTTGTTATTGAGCATTGCTAGTGAGCTTAGGCTTTTTGCTTTTGCATACTAGTTGTGTAGGAGCTCCCCCATGCTTGAAGTACTAGTTGCATAGGTTTATGTGACCTTGCTCCTAGAATTTGTTAGGTGAACTCTAGCTAGCCCGACACATTATTTGCTTAATAAGTATCTTTGTAAGGTGCTAGAGAACTTAGATAGAGGGGTGTAGTCTTGGCTAGACCATTAGTTTTAATTCCACATTTGTTTCGGTTAGCCGGTGCGATTAATTTTAGAAAGGACTATTCACCCCCCTCTAGTCCGCCATCTTGACCCTACACATGGTATCAGAGCTTGGTCTCTCATTTGTGGTCTTCACCGACCCGAGAGGATGGTGACTTATGGGCTAGATGTTGACTGCCAACACATTTTTTATGGCACACACTTTGCACAGTGGAAAAATTGGATGATATACAATTTTAAGTTTATTTACCCTCAAATGTGGTGGATGATAGATGTGGGTTTTTCTCATGTGTTGGATGAAAATAATCTAATTCAAGCATAAAGGAAATGCCTAGATCTCGACACCCAAGCTATTGACTTCATGTATAGATCTTTGGATGATAGCATATTTAGAGATATCATTAACATGAAGACCGTCCATGAGATTTGGAGTTATCTCAATGAGAAATATGGGATGGTCTCCGATAATGAGGATGAGCCCAAGGCGGAGGCGCTTGAGTATGTTGAGCATGACCACGATTTGGTGATTGTGGAAGATTGCTCCAACTCATGGTCAAGTGATGATGATGATGATGATGATTCTACCACAAGATCACTTAACAAGATTAATGGTTATGATGATGGATCATGCTCGAGCTTTGAGAGTGATGTTTCTTCAAGTTCTCCAACTACATCACATTGCTTCATGTCACAAGGTGACACTAAGGTATCTAATGCAAATGTGATTGATCTTGATTCATACGAGGAGCTTCTAGATAGATTTGGTTGCATGATCAAAGCTTTAGAAAAAGAGATGGCTAAAACCGAGAAATTGAAAAATAAAAACTCTTTTCTAAAGAACACATGTGAACAACAAAAGCATCTACTCTATGTTACTACTTGTTCACATGAGGAGCTAAAATTGGCTCATGAGAAACTTAGTGTTACTCATGATAACTTGGTACAAGACCATGCTTTTCTCACTAAAGAACTTTCAAATAAAAAATCTAAAACTAGTAAAAGCTCATCACATGGGTCAATTGATCAATCACATATTGTTGCTAACCCTTGTGATGTAGGCAAGAAGCATGTATCCACCTTTTGTGATGATTTATTAGCTATGCCATGTTCTTCATATATAGATGCTTGTTCAAGTTCCTTGTCTTGTGAGACTAATCTTTTGAAGGAGAATAATGAGCTCAAAAGTGAAGTAAAGAATTTGAGAAACAAGCTAGAGAGGTGCTACAGCTCTCAAGTCACCTTTGAGCATATGTTGAAAACTCAAAGGAACTTTGGTGATAAGAGTGGTGTCGCCTTAAAGACTAGCCAAGTCAATCATCAAGAAAGCCGCAATAACATGAGTGGCATTGTGTAACAACACAGGTTTTCCAATAACCCAAAAATCTAAACTTAAAATTTTTTTCTAACAAAACCCATGCATGGTGAGTGTGCATACTAGGAAACCACCTGTGTATTTGCACAAGTTAGCATGGTTGAGCATTTTGCATTTAATTCAACTTGTGAGTTGCTTCATCATGATTTTATGTGATGTAATAAAATCAATCCAACCTTTATAAATAAATTGTGTGTGTGAGTTGCCAACCCCTGCCTTGGACCCCCAGGATCCTAGATGGCCTTTGGTGGACCCCACTAGGATGTATATATGTTAGAAAGACATATATACATGCATAGGTGTAGCGTGGAAATAGGAATAGAAATAGAAAAGGAATTGGAAAAAGAGAGGAAAATAGAAAAGCCAAAGAAGCCAAGCAGCAGCAAGCAGCCCAGCCCCCGCCGGCCCACGTGCCCACGCGGCCCAGCACTTGTGCCCCATCCAACACGCGCTTGCCAGCCTACTTCGCCTGCGTCGTGGCCTAGCACTGCGTCCACGCTCCCGCGCATGCTCGCACCCGCATGTGTCTGAGCCAGCCCAGCAGCAGCCCGCCACGGTGATGCACCCGCGCTCACGTCGCCCTCTCGCTGCTGCTGACTGGTGGGCCTACCCTGTCATCCCCTACCCTGCTCCCCCTCTCTGCTTTAAGCAAAGCAGAGCATCGTGCCGTGCCGCTTGCCTCGCTAACCGTCCATGCCCCTACCCCTCACCCGTACCTACGTGGATGCATGCCACATCGACGATCCGTGCCACCACCTGCCCCAGATGGCGCCCGCCTGCCCGCTGATGCGAGCGCCATGGCCCACGACCCTCATAGCACGCCTGCCACCACCTGCCACCGCCGTACCCACCCTTGACCGGCCACCACACGAAAACTGGAGCACCAAGGAAAATGTGCTCACCCCTTCTCCCTAAAACCCTAAGCCAGAGCCCCTAATCGCCTTCCCCATGCCCTCTTCCCCTCCATCCACCATCCGCCACCGCCATGGCCACGGCCGCCCTATAAAACCCCCTCCTTGGAGCACTAGCGCCTTCCCTTCACCCTATCGCATCTCTGTGGCAACCCATGAACCACCATGATGCTCTAGAGGAGAAAGAGTAAGAAGAAGGAGGGAGGGAAGGAGCCGAGCCCACCAGAGTCGCCTAAGCTCGCTGGAGAAGAAGACGGCGCCCCAATCGTCTTCCTCACCGTAGCTGCTCGACATGGCACTACACCACCTCACCATGGCCTCAACTCACCACCACACCACCATCCTACCTACCCTACCACCATGGTGAGCCCCTGACATTGCTCTCCCATGCTCGCCACCGTGGACGTGTCAAGCCACGCCACCATGTTCTCCCCCTTTTTGCCGATACGGCCGCCCTTTTCGCTGATATGGTGCACCACACACACGCACACATGTACATGGCCAAGGACTTGGCGTTGCCGTGCCTTGGATGCTTGGGAACGCCGGTGTGCCCTCGCCACGCACCGCACGGTCGCCATGGCTGAGGCCACCCATGGTGTTGCCACGTTTCGGCTGCCTCAGGCTGGTTGAGATCAGACGAGCGCCTTAGCGAGCTTCTTCTCACCGAGGGACACGATGCGTGCTCGGTAGAAGGGGAAAGAGACCCACGAGAGCTATGTACATGGCCAAGGACTTGGCGTTGCCGAGCCTTGGATGCTTGGGAACGCTGGTGTGCCCTCGCCGCGCACCGCACGGTCGCCATGGCTGAGGCCACCCATGGTGTTGCCACGTTTCGGCCACCTTAGGCTGGTTGAGATCGGACGAGCGCCTTAGCGAGCTTCTTCTCACCGAGGGACACGATGCGTGCTAGGTAGAAGGGGAAAGAGACCCACGAGAGCTATTGGCCGTGTTCCACCTCACCGGAGCTACGCGCCTCCCATGCCGCCGCTATGTTCTCCCTGATCCCGACCTCCTCACGACACGAGGAGGGGCCAATGAGGTTTGTCGTCACCCCGCGCACCCCGCCATGTTGCTGGTTTGATGAAAAGCCCCGCCTTGCCTTGTTTCGCCATAGCTGCAAGCTCACTAGAGCTCTGCCACGCACCTTGCCACGGTGCGGACTCCGCCGCGCCTCTTGGTCACCGTTAGTGAGTCCTTTGCCTTCCCTATGCCCCAATCAGAGAAAAGGAGCCACCATTGGCTTCAATTGAGGCCATACAGACCTCGCCGCAGCGCACCATCGCCGCCGCGATGCCGCTGCTGTGGCTAGCCTTGCCGGAGCCCTTAGTGCCACTCCTAGAACCCTAGCCATGATCTCTGTGGCACGGGGAAGCTAATGGAGCTTTCCCTAGAGCCTTACCATCGCCTAGAGCACCTCTCCGCCAAACCCACGCCGCTGCGAGCCACCATGCGCCGCTGGCGGACTTCATCGGAGGCCAAAGTGTCATTTTTAGCCCGCTGGTGAACTCACCGTGACCCTGTGAAGCCGTAGAGCCCCTTAGCCACCCCGCTAGGTCACCGTATCACACGACCGAGCGAGCTCGCTGCCGTCGAAGGGCGCCGCCACGAGTAACAGAGGAGAGGGGGAGGCAGCCACGCCCCTTCACCCGAACCTGCCTACGCCTGGTTCACCGTGAGTCGAAGGGAGAAGAGAGAGGAGTGGACATGGTCCACCATAGACCGAGTCTAAGGTCCATAGACCCGCGTCACCTGCTCCACCGTGAGCTGTGCATGGAGACCGAGCCTAGTAGTGGCCCACGCACACCATGTGGCCGCCAGCCCACACGACACGTGTCCCGGCCCAACCCAGGCCATTGGGCCCAGTCAAGCCTAGTCAACGTTGACTATTGACCGGTCAATGCTAATCGTTGACCTGACCCCACCTGTCAGTCACTGTTGACAATGGGTCCCACCTGCCAGTGACTATATTTCCCGCATCTAATCACGTGCTGACACGTGTCCTTCACTGTTCAAAATTCTTATTTTCTTTTTTAGAAAATAATTTAAACTTAGAAAATTCATACGACCTTAGAAAAATATGAAACCAATACCCAAATTTTTCTAAAAATGAGCTCTACGTCATAGGCTTGTGTTGGAGTGCATTTGGATCTTTTGAATTTCTGTTCCTTATTTGTGATCATCTATAGGAGTCGCTTATCGTGGCTATATGTCTCATTTGATAGACCCAAAGGTGCCATAGACTGAGGAGCACGACCCCGACTACACTGAGGATCTTAGAGATGACCTATTGGGTGCCACGTCCCACCCAACCTCGTAGAATCCTATTAGACATGCTACAATGTAGATGCTAGTGCTTTACTTTTATGCAAATGATCTATGATAGGTTGCATGGTAGAATTCATTGTGAGCCATTACCTTGTCGCAACCTATACCCCTGCACACCCGCTGTTAGGTTAGACGCTCGCTTACTTACTTGCTACTACTTCTACTGCGCATTATATCTATGATGTGATGCTTGGTGGGGGATTGTTTGTGAGTGGTTAAGGTACTGGGTGCCGGTAATGTGGTAAGAACTAGGGAGATCTTGCCGTGCGTTTTGGGTGTGTAGTGAGGTTAGAGTCAATCGGGCAAGATCTTATGATGAGTCGTTGGATGAGTCTTGCCAGGGGGTGCGACCTGGGCATCCCCTATGAGTGGTACCTGTGGCGGGTGCATGTGAGATGAAGAGATCATGGGGTGGAGTGTCTTTGAGGGATGAAGCCTCGGGATGGAGGTGTCGTCGAGGCACAGGGTGTTGGTTATCCTCTTTGAGAAGATATCCTGTCCGGTCCCCCTATGGACTGGTATGTCGAGAGAATCGGATCATAGGACCCTACATGCATGATAGTTATCCCTGAATGGGCGGGGGACAGATGCTAACCACCTAGGATGGTGCCACTACTATGACCTACGTTTCCCTTGATTAGTGAGTGGAGTCATTTCTTCTCCCCCCCTGGGTTCTTGTGTTTGTTTTCGGCTTTGGCCGATGAGGTAAGGTATGAGCGGGAGTCATCCTTATCGCCTAGAGAGTGTGAGAGTGGTGAGATGTGTGTGATGGGATGGGAGAACATGTGGATGAGATGGGTTAAAACTTGACATACTCGCATAGGAAACCACAACCACAAATAGGTCTTTTGGTCTACCCTTGCATTCCACTACCACAAAGCAAACACAAAGCATAGGGTGGGAGCCAGTGGCCAGTACAAATCATACTAATAATTATTTGATAGGTTTTGAGCCCGAGTACGACTTCTAGGGAGACGATTGGGAGGATTAGCGGTCTTGTTCCTATGCTCAAGTTTGGTTGAGAAGATGGAGTCGACGTCTGCTACCTTCCTACTTGATGCTGTTCTGGTTGCTATATGCTCTGAGTGATTCCACCAAGTGGTGATGTAATAATGAGTAAACCTTGTTATTTATACTTTCTTGAGACAGGTATTCGATGTATGACTGTGGTATCGATTGTTATTTGATAATGTGATGGGATGATCACCTGGGACTATCACGTTATACTTCGAATATATGGATTTCCCTTTGAGGAAATTCGGATCGTTTCAGTTTGGTATTGGAGCCATACTTGACCCTAGGACGAGACCCTTACGATTGGATGGTAGAAACATGAATGGAACTTGTCTTTTTTGGTTATATGTACCGACCTTACATCTTTTTATGTATGGCTTATCTTTTTCTAGTCTGCTGATTCCCTTTTTATGGACCGATTTCCAGATGGCACCAGCAGTTGAGCTTCCCATCGATGGTCTAAGCTATTGGGGTTTTGCTCAGATGCTATATGACATCCTCAAGGAGCTTGGTATCCCTACCAAGCAGGTCGAGTATGTCTATCATGGCGAGCCTAGACCTAACGGACTACAGGGCCAAATCATCATCCACCTTAGGGTTCCTGCGAGTGAGACCCTGCTAGAGCTACATGCCTTCTAGGAGCTACAGGTGGAGACCTCCATCGTAGCTTGTGTTTAGTCCATTTCGCGTTCGCCCTTCACCGCGTGATGCATCACGCCCACGAGTACCTCAGGAGGGGACCGTATCGCTTGCTTCCCTGAGCCTTGGTCCTTACCAAGAGTAGTAGGAGGTAGGTCTTGGCCACAGAGCAGTCTGTCTACGCCGAGGAGGGCCCTTGACTTTAGGTGTCTGGACAGTACATCCTCTGCTAGGATAGGTACATCATGGAAGCTGAGTCACAGAACCATCGGTATCGGGACATGCTGTTCTAGGCTGACGAGGCCATCCTAGAGGAGGAGAAAAAGAAGGAAGTACTCAAGGAGACCATCCGTGTGGAGCGTGAGGGCTACGACCACATGGAGGCCTACTACTAGGCATGTGAGAGCTAGCTGAAGGAGGAGATTGCAGATCTAAGAGACAAGGTTGGAGACTTTGGGCTCCGCAATGACTACTGAAACTACAAGGTGCTTGAGCTTGAGGATGCCCTCAAGTGTAAGAAGAGGCGCCTAAGTGACCACATTGAGATGGAGAAGAGGTATGGTTTCTAGAAGATGATGCTGGAGAGCCATTGAAACATTTTGGAGAGGGAGGTGGTTCAGTTGAGCGTTAACATAGCTCACAACCAACACCACCTTATTGAGTACATGAAGTACATGGAGTTCCTAAAGGATAGGGCAGATAGGATAAGCTAGGCATCGGTTGACACTGACATCAGGCGAGTCAAGAAGTTTAAGGAGATGTAGAAGTTCCTACCCCCTAAGTCGCGCAAGAGGCCATGCAAGGAGTCCTTCTGAGTTGAGCCCACTGAGCTCAATCTAAAGGCATGCCCTTCCGAGGACTACTCCGAGGCCCTAAAGAGCAAGCAGTTGGAGGAGGCCTTGGAGTACATCTCAAGGATGCACCTCATCGATGCAGAGCTCCAGGCAATGGATGCTAACACTTCACCACCACCTAGTTAGAGTTAGCTTCCTAGTGATGCTCTAATAATGTAGTAGTCATAGTGTTGATGATGATCCCTGCGTGGCTATGAGACATGACTCACTTTTAGGAGCAGAGTAGAATGTCCCTCTTTTGGAGCCTACCTGCATGTAGTGCGATTCCCCGCGAGTTTCTAGTGTAGCTGCTGGAGACATCGCCTTGTAATAAACTCATGTAATGAATGTTTGGATCTTAATGCTTCTTATGGTTGTTCCTGCTTCTTTGTTTGAGTGTATGGCTAGAATTGAATTATTAATTGAATTGCTAATAAATCATCTAACCACTTAATAACAACTTGTAACCTAACGTTTGCAGCAAAGATGTTGTGTCAACGCTCAGAACATCTGAACCATCGATCTTCATCCCCCATGCCCGCTGGTCGTGGTCATGGTCGTGGCCGTGGGCATGGGAGAGGACGCGCTGCCTAGCCTAGGGGCGAGGATGCTCCATGTGGGGGCGATGATGCTCCACCACAACCACCATTCCTGTTTGAGGTGATGGACCGCCAGACACATCTCATGGAGAGATAGGCTGAGGGGCTATTGCGCCGCAATGGGGGACCACCCAATGACATCCAGAGGATGTTGGAGGGTTTCCTCAAGCTGAGGCCTCCTACCTTCGACAGCTCGGATGATGACCCCATTGTCGCCAAGGACTAGCTGGATGAGATGGAGAAGAAGTTGGACCTAACCACTTGCTCTGACGAGGAGTGTGTTGAAGTGGCAGCCCACTAGCTCACTAGCGCTGCATGTGCGTGGTGGGACAGCTACTGTGACACAAAAACTGACCCTGCGCACATCTGATGGGAGGAGTTCACCGAAGCCTTCCGCGAGCACCACATGCCTGAGGGCATGATGGATGCCTAAGTGGAAGAGTTCTGCAACATTTTTCAGGGATCCTAGAAGATCTAGGAGTACGCCAACCGCTTCACTCGCATGATGAGGTACAATCCCAGTGAGACAGACTCCAAGAAGAAGAAGATGTACTTCTTCAAGAAGGGTCTGAACACATGGCTCTAGGAGATGATTAACAAGGTCCTGGTGATGGAGCGGGATCATCTGGAGGCTGACGCCCTCTACAAGGAGAAGAAGCACCGGTCCGAGAGCACCTCTCGTGCCCTGGCATCTCAGAGGCCGCATGCTCACGTGCACTCGTAGCTTCGCCCTCATGTTGTCTAGGGCAACTGCACCTACTTTTGAGCAGTGGTGGTGGTACCCACACCACCAACTACCACTGCTCCGCTTCAAGCCGCTCTGCTCAAAGCCCTAGCACAAGCAACACCGCTATGCCTACCGCCATAGGCAGCGTGCCCTTCACTTACTTCGGCTATGGTCAACCGGGCCACAAGTTCACTGACTGCCCCGTGAAGAATGCTACACCACCTACTCTGACCCCAATGAGATAGGCTTCTATTCAGGGTGCGCCACATAATCCCGCCATGGTACCAACCTATGGTCGTCTCACCCACCTGACCACGGAGGATGCCTAGAACGCCCCCGACGTGGTGTATGGTATGTTTTTAGTGCATGGATCTAAGGCTACAGTGCTATTTGATTCTAGTGCTACATGTTCGTATGTGTCTACCAAGTTTGCACAAGAGCATAACCTACCCATAACTCCACAAAGAGTGCCCATAGACACTAGTTCACCTTTGGGCAACATTAGATGCACCAAGAGATGTCAGGGAGTGAACATCGCCATTGAGGGTCACCCCTTTCTAGCCGATCTTATGTTGCTTCCCTCTGATGGACTAGATGTCATACTAGGGATGGATTGGCTGACTCAACACAAGGGAGTAATATCTTGCTCACCATGGTATGTGGAGATAACACACTCGAGTGGTCACGTAATCCGATGCAAGCCCAACCTTGATAGGATAGTTTCCATGTTGTGTGCCTTGGAAGCCAAGTTAGTCGAGAAGGTGCCCATAGTATGTGAGTACCCTAATGTGTTCCCCAAAGAGTTGCCTAGTATGCCACCTGACTGGTATGTGGAGTTTGTGATTGACCTTCTGCCTGGTACAGGACCTATTGCTAAGACGCCCTACTGCATGTCGGTTGACGAGCTAGGGGAACTCAAGAAACAACTCAAGGAGTTGTCTGACAAGGGATATATTAGGCCCAGTGCTTCACCCTAGGGTTCCCCTATCTTGTTTGTGAAGAAGAAGGATGGTTCCATGAGGATGTGCATTGACTATCGGAACTTGAATGTCATGACTGTCAAGAATAAGTACCCACTACCAAGGATAGATGATCTGCTAGACCAGCTAAGGAATGCCAAGTTCTTTTCCAAGATTGATCTTCGATTAGGGTACCATCAGATGAAGATCAGGACTGAGGACATTCCCAAGACAACCTTTGTCACTAGGTATGGGTAGTATGAGTTCACCATTGTGTCTTTTGGACTCACCAATGCCCACACCTACTTCATGAATATGATGAACAAGGTGTTCATGGAAGAGCTAGATAAGTTTGTGGTGGTATTCATCGATGACATTCTTGTCTATTCGGCCACTGCAGAAGAACATGAGCAACATCTGAGAGTAGTGCTGGAGAAGTTGAGATAGAATTAGCTGTACGCCAAGTTTAGCAAGTGCAAATTTTGTCTTGAAGAAGTCTCCTTCTTAGGTCACTTCTCACTGCTGAGGGAGTAGCTGTTGATCTTGCCAAGATAGAAGCTGTAAAAGAATGGGAACAACCCCACAATGCGACTGATATCAGGAGTTTTCTTGGGTTGGTAGGATATTACCGCCGCTTCATTGAGAAGTTTTCCAAGATAGCCAAGCCAATGACCAACCTTTTGAAGAAGACCAATGAGTTTGAGTGGATGCCCGAGTGCGAGCAAAGCTTCTAGACCTTGAAACAGAAGCTTACCACCACTCCTGTGTTAGCATTGCCTAACATTTAGCAAAACTTTGTGGTCTATTTTGATGCGTACATACAGCGACTCGGCTGTGTTCTGATGCAAAATGGGAGAGTTATAGCTTATGCTTCCCGTCAGCTGAAGGACCACGAGCAACGCTACCCTACCCATGATCTTGAGCTTGCAGCTGTTGTGCACGCCCTGAAGATCTGGAGACACTATCTAATCGGGAACAAATGTGACATCTACATTGATCACAAGAGTGTTAAGTACTTTTTCACTCAGGAGGATCTAAACATGCATACTAGCATAGGAAACCACATCCACAAATAGGTCTTTTGCTCTACCCTTGCATTCCACCACCACAAAGCAAACACAAAGCATAGGGTGGGAGCTAGTGGCCAGTACAAATCATACTGATAATTGTTTGATAGGTTCTGAGCCCGAGTATGACTACCAGGGAGACGATTGGGAGGATTAGAGGTCTTGTTGCTACGCTCAAGTTTGGTTGAGAAGATGGAGTCGATGTCCGCTGCCTTCCTATTTGATGCTGTTTTAGTTGCTGTATGCTTTGAGTGATTCCGCCAAGTGGCGATGTAATAATGGGTAAACCTTGTTATTTGTACTCTCTTGAGACAGGTATTCAATGTATGACTATGATATCGACTGTTATTTGATAATGTGATGGGATGATCACCTGGGATTATCACGTTATACTTCGAATTTGTGGATTTCCCTTCGAGGAAATCGGGATCATTTCACATTGCCTTCAACAAGAGCAAGATCAAAGGCAAGAGATGGGGCAAGAGAAGATATGAAAGAGAGATAAAGTAGCTAGAACAAATGAATCTATCTCATTTCATGTGCTTCAAATGCCATGAAGTGGGACATCTTGCAAATGGTTGCCTCAATGAAGAAAAGCTCGAGTTGAAGAAAGAAGAAGAGAGGCTAAAGCATGTCAAGTGCTTCAAGTGCCGCACATGGCATCATATCACCTCTGTGTGCCCAACCAAGCAAGTGGTGAAGCAACAAGAAGAGCCTCAATTAAAGCCACAAGTTGAGTAAGAAGAGAAGCCCCAAGTTCAAATCAAGATCAACCATGAAGATGGTGGTGATTTCATGATGAAGAGGTAGAAAACAAGAAGGGGTGGAAAAGTAAGAGAAAGAGCAATGCGTTCAAGGATGAATCAAGATGCAAAGAAAGTGAGGAAGAACAAAGAAGAAAAGATGAAGATGATTCCTCACATCAACTGCCATAGTTGTGACATATTAGGCCACCTAGCTTTGGGTTGTCCAAACAAGTTTGAGAAGAAGGCTCAAGCAAACAAGAAGAAGCAAGGCACCACATGAGCAAGGAAGAGAAGGCTCAATTAAAGAGAAAATGCTACTCTTGCCGGGAAAGGGGACACATGGCACATTCATATCCCTTAGGTAACTCTCCTAAGCCTATTTCAATTGATGATGATTTTACGCTTACAAAGGATGGCAATGGTACCCCATTGGTTGCAATTGCAAAACATCCTGCTACTCATACTAAGGTAATGCCTAAGTATGTTGCATCTAACTTGAGAGGACCCAAACAAGTTTGGGTATCATCAAAAAGTGGATAATTGTTTGTAGGTACTATGGCATTGGAGGCTTGATTCAATGGGTTTCTCATTGTTCATCATGTGTTGAATCAAGTTATGAAGCTTAATGCACATCCAAACCCAATGCCATGTGAAAATTGAGTGAAGTCCAAGTGCTACAACATGCAAGTGCATATTGTCCAGTTGTGGATGATTTATTGGTTATAATTGGTGGCTTGCAAATATTTGAGTTGAAGCTTTCTATTAGATGATCATGATCTACCAAGGTATATTTCTTGTTGATCAAATTCATTTGGATGCATATGGGTTGATTGAATTGGATATATATGCATCTGTTGCTTGCTATAAGATGTTTTAATGGATTGAATGATTAGTAATCAAATTTGAGTTGATTTGAGTTGGATAAATTCATAAGATGACTTTTAGTAAGTGGATTGAATGGACTTATGTCTTATGAGACTATTCAAACAAGTTGAGTTCATGGAGCATTTCGCCCATGTGTCGACAGCTTCCTTATCCTTATAGAACCACTGTCTCGCCTTCCCCACGTGGGAGAAGGGAAATTGACGAAGTCTGATGCTTTCTGGTGCGACATCCTTTACGACAATGGTGTCGCACAGCTCGAGGAGGTGTTGAAGATGTGTGTTCGTGTCCTCGCTAGGCAAACCACAAAAAGGGTTTGCCTACAGCATCATGATCAGCACAAGCCTGAGTTCAAAGTTTCTGTTGCCCATGTTGACAGTGGGCCCAACGGGCATGTTGGCAACAATGGAGATGGAGTACTTGCACAGCGAGTTTTGGGCCATATCGGTAGTAGTGGATGGTGTGGGGGCGACCGGTTCATTTGTCGATGGAGTGGCAGAAGAGGAAACGGCACGAGACCGGTTCTTCCTTAGGAGTGCCTCCGGATTTTCTGTGAAGTTCATCGGCAAGTTGAAACCAGTCTAACACTATCCTATTTTCATCCACAATAGGCAAAAACAAGCAAAGTTATCCTGTTATGAGCAATGGCTACTACACATGCATATTATCATGAACATGTCCTAATAGATTCTTTTAACCAGTGCCTTCCCCAGCAACGGCGCCAGAAATGCTTGTTGGCCTTTCTTAACGGCATCACTAGGATTGTAAGTCCTAGTGATGCCACCAAGAAATACCTTGATTATATTTCTAAACATATATAGAAATATTCCGCAGGCGCACGGATATATCATTGTAGCATTTCACCCGGAAGTATTCATGATATCGTATTTTCCACTGGGAAGGCATAGGTGTAAAAGATTCTATCAGGTACATGAACAAGATGACATGTTGTATAGTATACCAAAGTTCATAGCAGGGGTAAACCAGGATAGATATATGGAAAGTGTGACACACACAAGCCAATCTCAGAATAAGGAATAAAGAATAAAATCTAAACAGGAGTAGTCATCCTAATGTACACAAGGGTAGAGTTGATGAGGATAGAGATGGAATCCTATGGTTTTAGGACCTAAGGATAGATCAACTTTACTTCTACTTCCTTGCTTCGGGCACCAGGTAACACTTGGTCTACCAAGCATTGCTGACCTATAGCTCTACGCCATACCTGAATGTGGGAGATTATAAGGGACAGACAGGGCTGTCACTACCTGCCGCCTACCCCTCAACCGAAGAGTACGAGGAAAACAAAGGTATCCTCTAGCCAAGACACCATGTCTACGCTATCAACTACTACTCTAGCATTCCGATAGGGTTATCTATCTTTATCAGTGCCCTCTACTAGAGTATCCGCTTAAGAATGGATGACTAACCCGCAAGCAAATAAGAGTAAAGATTAACTAACCAAAGAACTTTATACCAAAAGAACCACAAACACTTAGCGAATGAATTCACAAAATAAGTGTTTGCTGAGGTGCAAGCGGGGGGGGGGAGGGGGGGCTACTGGCTAGTCTGGCACTTCCCCAACTCTCCCTCACATCTCTCTCTACTCAACTCTAACTAGCTAACTAGGGCATTAGCCGTAGGAGTGATGCTCTTATCCCTAAGGATAGTGTAGCTCTTCTCCTTGTGTGTTGTATGAATGATAGAGCATCAAAGACCATATGCTAAACTAGTAACATAAGGACCTAGCTCTAAATCATGATCATAGCAACATTGATAGAATAAGAACAAGAACAAGATGAAGAACATGACATGAATCAAAATGAAGAACATTATATTGATCATACCATATATCTTCAAGATGTTCTTGATCTCCAATTACAAGCCTTACCAAGCTCCTAATACTAAAAATAGTAAAAAGAATACAAGTGGAGAGGGAGAATGGCTCTTGTGTGGTGTGTGAGAGAGGGGAGGCCTCCTCTTCTATTTATAGTTATGAAAACATCGGTTCGAAAGAGATTTCCATGCCTGCCCACATGCAACCGTCATGGGGGAGCCACCAGAGATGCCACGTGGAAGGAGGAGGCGGTTGGCGCCCCTGGGGGTATGGGCGCACCCTGGGTGCGGCCGCACCCTAGGTGTGGCCATCCTACCACCACCTTCCACATGGTGGTTTGTAGTTGGCCCAGGAGCGTAGCCATGCCGGTGCTTGGCCTAGATTGGATGGGTAGGTGGGGCTTTCTCCTTATTTGCTTATTTTGCGCTTTCCTGGTTGTGCATTTTAACTCCATTTCCATGTGTTTCATGTATATGCCCTATAAAACAATGATTCTCCAATACATATGGAAATAGGTCAATATAAATAACATATGTGGGTAATCATGCTAGTGTATCCTTTGTTTGTGTCTAAATTGGTGGTTGAATATGACCATTAAGGACTGCCAACAGCACGCCCGACGCCCCCTCACTCCGGTCGTGGATCTCTCTCTTAGCCATAGCCGCACAACTTAGAAAACGTCCCTCTCTCCTCTCTCCTGGGGCAGAGCTAACCACTCTCCTCTCTTTTTCTCTCTCTCGGGGTGGCGGCGGTGCGGCCTCCCTCTCACTCACGCGGCATAGCAGTGCGCACACCTCTCCCTCATGCAGTGCTAGAAGGCAGATCCCGGTGACCCTAAGGTGGATCCGGCGGCCCGAAGGCAGATCCCGACGGTGGTGAAGAAAGATGGCGGCGGAGGAGTTTGGGCGTGGTGGCCACCACCTCCAGTCCCTGGTGGCCGGCATAGGAGATCGTCCACCTCCAGATCCAATGGCACTGGCGTTAGCGGAGGCAGATCCAGTCGCGGCGGCGCTCCTCCCCTCTCCCGGCGGTGGCACGGTGGCTGGGGGCCGCAGCCACGCCCTTGCTCCAGATCCAGTGGTGGTCAGCGTGCGGCCCCGTCCAGCGACGTGCGCCAGGATCCCGGTGGCCGGAGGCCGGATCCGGTGGCGGGCGACCAGATGTAGAGGCGGGCGGGCGGATCCCGACGGTCCGGCAAGGATGCGTCATCGGCGAGCAGCTGCGGCGGCGGCTCGTGGATGGGCTCGGCGGGCCCCTGGATGGGACCGCCGAGCTTGTCCATGGATTTTTTCTTTTTTTCTTTTTTTATTTGATTAACCAAGGCAGGCATCCAACCGCCTTGGAAAATCCCCCATTTACAGTGACCTTTCGTCCGAGGCGGTTGGCTTGTCCGCCTTGGTTAATCGATTTTGCCCGCCTCGGTTAAGTTTTGTGCAGTAGTGAATATCAGCTGTAGAAACTTGTTCTTCTCCTAGTTGCTGATGAAAGCGGTCAAATTTGAGCCATGATCATTAGAATTGATACACTATATTAAGTTGTTTCCACTTTTGCAACATCAATTAATTGTGATGGAAAACTTTCTAGCCACAAACACGAGGAAAGAGCAACATGGAAATCTTAGAGCTACGGCGATCTAATTACTTCCATGATTTCTTATTGGCGTGCAAGGATATTGATGTGTCCAGCTTGCACAGTTTATTTTTGCGAATAATCCCTACCACAGACGTTCCCCAAGGTTCCCTTGCTTTTTAGAACCACCGCAAAAATCCAATTGTAACATTGTTTGAATTCCATAACAATGTTTGTTTCCATATATGTTCTATATGTATGTGTGTATTTATAGGTTATTTTCTATATCTTTTGTTGGATCTAGACTATTACTATATATATTTTTTTGTTCTATTAAAAACATCTAGTCCTTCCTATGTAGTTCAAGCTTTTATCGTATTCAATAATTTGGATAAAAGTTTTAGTTATATCTAATTGAACACATATATATACTCAGGAATTGCCACCTTTCATTCTAAAAATGGTAATTAACATAAGAAAATGATGTGTGCTTTGTACTTACATTCTACATGTCTAATTTCCCTTGGGTATTTATTGAAATGTAATCTTTTGGCATGAACATGACTGACTTATTTAATTGTTGTTCATGTTTTTATTAGGAATCCAAATCAAGAAAACACATGTGTGGATCCTCAATTGCATCATCGAATAGAAAAGCACTAAAGAAACTTGAAATGGATTCCTCGCCGGTTGGTGTATGTTTTCGCTCATTTTCTATCATCGACCCACGTTGTTGAAGATGTTGTTTAAATTTTGATTCTTTTGATTATCATCCACTGATTCACTTCCCATTAATTTGTGCCTCCACTTGTGATGTTCATTGTATAAGGTTCATGATATTTTTCTTTGACTCAATTTCTACATGAGCTGATATTGCTGGATTTCGTTCCTTGTCATTGTTTAATTGTTGTGTGGTCATTGTTAATTGCAGAAGCTTTGATTTGCATCTGCCCGTGTATTTACACCCAATATAATATTTTTATACTAGACGAAATCCAATGGTGCATATTCTTTTTTGGATTAATCTTGTAATCTTTAGAGCCTCTTGGTGAACGTCAGGACTTCTTTGAACATTGCAGCATAGATATAATAGATTGGTAAGCTTCTGTCATGGCCTGTCTTAAAAGCAATGTAAGAAATTGCTCATAGTTTGACCTAGCACTATTAACCCATTAATGATGGACTGTCACTTTTATGTGTTTTTCATGTGTTTTGGTGGGGCATATGTATAAAAAGTAGTTTGAGTCATATAAATCGAATTTTCACTAGCTCGTAGGTAGTCCACAAGAACTTTGAATGTGTTATAGGTCAACTTTTTAAAAACATAGTGATCCCTTGGTATGGATAAAATCCTTTTTATATACATTACTGTACATGGGATAATGATGAATTTGTAGTGAAAAACCATCTTGAGTAATACAATATATAGCTTCTAACTTTTTTCCAACATATTACTTCTGCAAAAAAAATTAGAGGACAGAAAGGACCGAAGCCCCTACTAGAAAAAAATTAAATGAAACTCAAGGAAATAAACTTAAAGCAAAAGTATCCAAGAAACAAAAAAAAGGGAACAAAAAGGATAAACTAGATTACACAAAAGTCTCTACCCTTGAACAGATGTGGAGAAAATAGTGCTTATTTGCATGATGGATAACCAGTGCAAATATAGACTTGAGATAAAACTTGCATCTATTTAAACTAGTAGATTCTCCTCTAAAAACGAGAATATCTCTAGTAGTCCAAATACTCCAATTCTTGAGAATAATAAACTCTATAAAAATGGAATGGATAACTGATTCTTGAAACTTTCTAGGAGTCTTGAGCAAAACCACAATGCAAAAGATCTTGCAAGGTTTCCTTTAGCTGGTAATTATAAATAACATAGGTTTGAGATTGAAGCATCATATTTTTTCCATCTCAAAATATTCTTGTGTGGAGTCTGTCTTGGAGAAGAAGCCAAAAGTGGACTTTGTGTTTATGTTGAATGGAAGATTTCCATAGCGACCTGAAGGCATAGTGCGCTCCCAAGTGACTAGTCAGATGTTTATAATCATTCGAGGATGATAAAGAAGAGCTACACCAAAAACATAGGTCCAACCGTCCAAGCATTACTATCATCAGAAAGAGAAAGGCTCTACAAAGAGGATTCCAGGAACAAAAGTTGAGAAAAAGCTTCCACTAGTAGAGATAGGTGAAAGAGGGAGCGCAAGGGAGAAGAGGCATGAGCATTAGCCAAAGTCAAGGTAGGAGTTTTGGCAAAAGAAATAGTTCATTGTACTCATGCTTATGCATCCTAGCATGCCAATGATGTTTCAAAGAAGAACATATGCTCCATTTTTTTATGTTAGTTGAAGCAATTTTCCTTTGAACTTATCTAAGAGTTTGGGAATATGTCTCCACAAAAAGGAGCTATTTTTGACATGGTTGGAAATATTTCCAGTACTATAATACTTTTCCCTAACTAGATGAACTCAAGGGATATTAGCTTTGTTGAAAAACTTGTGTAGATTTGTCAAGAGATCCTCATTCATTGTCCAATGATTCAGAACACCAGGACCACCTTCATCTCTAGAAGATTAGGGGCCATGAACCTTTGGGTTGTTGTTTAGCATTGACATAAGAACTTGTCCACAAACACTGTTCTAGAAAATGTCCAGAGCATGCCAATCTATGTCTAACCACACTCGCAAAAAAATTATGTCTCACCATGTTTTCATAACTTCCCACAACAAAAATATGAACTACAACCAGAATGAATGCAACACATAGTAATGATGAAGATTCATGTTGGTTACCCTCACACTAGTTGTTTCTCATGTTTTTGTTGTGGAAAGTTTTTAGAATGTGTTTAGACATCGATTATAGTTTCTAGATTTTCCTAGAGCTCAATCCAATTTTGGAGGGATAATTTCATGAGCTTTAAATCTTTATTTGGGAGTCTCTTATCCAAATACATTTCTAGGAATTTTCTTGGATTTGTAAACTTGAGTACATTTTTGTGGTTTACAAACCATATCTAGTGTTTATTGGATCTATTTTCAACAAAAAAGGACCACATGGCTCAACACCACTTTTAACTTGTGGAGGGGGTAATTTGTTCAGTTTTGAATGTGCATTACAAAGTATAAGGTTTATGGTTTTTGAGTTGAGAGTTGTTCAGATTTGTGACTAGTTCAATAAGGGTCAGATGGATTTAAGTCTTTGATAAACTTGCTCTGTTTATTTTGTGTGGGGGGTACGACCCCGGATACCCACGGCAGACCACATGGGCTACGCCCCTAGGGGCGGCCCAGCCCACAAGACAAAGCCTTGCAGGGCACAACTCTGGTCGGTGCCTTCCACAAGACATCTGGAGGATATCCTGAACATACTACGAGATCTGTTAGGATATGTATGATCCCAAGATTCCTGTAATCAGTTATTACTTTCCGGTTATCTCTCAGATCTAACTGACTTGTAATCCTACTCCCTGGACTATATAAGGCGGGCAGGGACCCCCTCCAAACACACGCAATATCATATGATAGCTAATACAAACCAGCAGACCACATGAGTAGGGTATTACGTCATACTGATGGCCTGAACCTGTCTAACTCGTGTGTCTCTGTTGCCTTCTTGTTCTTGATCTCACGCTCCTCTGCCGATCAATCAACCTTCGCGGGATACCCCTCGGAGAACTGCCGACGATATTCTATCGACAGTTGGCACGCCAGGTAGGGGTGTGCGTGCTGTTTTCTTGTTGAAAAAGATGGCTTTTTCCATAGGCTCTTTGTCCCTTCCGCAGCCCGGCCAGATCTTCATGGTCGGATCCATCTCGTGGGTCATCAACGCTGACGGAGTCGGAGAGCTCCTCGATCCGGTGCAGATTGTTTCTGCGCCAATCACCCCCGCACCTGCAGCTACAAATCTGATCTTGGAACCACTTCCGAGGTTGCCTTCATCAACAACTCGTCGCCCACTTCCTCGCTACCAGAGGAGGCAGATCAACAATGATGATCTGATCGAATCTATCGATCGGGTCGGTCTGAAGCTCGCTGATTGTCTCTCCATCGCCGAATCGGCTCTGGGCACTCTCGTTCAGCACCGACCATCCTCCAATCTGGATCTATCGGAGGCTGCTCGACAAACTCTAGGGGTTATGGCCCTACCCTTCGGGCTCACCAACGCCGCTGCTACCTACCAAGATGCCCTAAGGGGCAAATTCACTGACCAGGTGGGGGATATCCATCCTCTCGCTGATCAGTTCGCCGACTAGGTGGGGGTATCCATCCTCTTGCTGATTAGTTCGCCGACCAGCTTCCGCCGATGGTCAACATGCTGCACACCAGCCAATGTCTCGGAGCATCCCTCTAGACCATCCTGAAGGAAGATCTGGACTCCGAATCCCAGGGCTCTATGGAGACCCTCGACGAAACCTTCACCGAGCAACCCCCTCTCCTGCCTTTCTGGGGTGGCACGATCTTCAACGTCAGCGTCGATAGCCCCCCTTGGAACGATGAGACCGATGAGGAATGTGCCGCTCATGAGAACAGCAACATCAACCACGCACAGCGTCATGCAAATGAGCACGCCATTGCGACGGCCGAGGCTGCTCACAACAACCAGTTTGACTCGCAAGGAAGGCCACTCCATCGCAACCTCAACGAAGAGTTCCTATGTGTTGACGGCCACGACGTCTTCAAGACCCCGAGTGCCAATCTGGCAGTAGCTGCCAATGAGCTCGCCCACCTCCCGCAGACACCTGAGCTCACCAAGGTCACCGCCATGCTTAAAGTAGCACACTATCAAGTCAATGAGATCCTCGAGGATCAGAGACCTTCGTGCTCCACGAGCACGATTCGCCGATCAGCTGTGCCAAGATCCAATCACCGCCCCAGTGAAAGCCATTTTGCCGACCAGTCATTGCCTCTCCAGGGGGAGCCAGGGGCCACCGCGTCGAACACCTTCACCAACATGACCAGGAGGTCGAACAGGACGCTCAAGTGCACCTCAGCAACCTCTAGGATGCACGATGGCGTATCGAGCAACGTCGCTTCGGTCACCACGAAGATGAAGTATGCCGCCGCTAGGAGTATGAGCAGGAGTACGGAAACCCAGACTTAGCTCTTGAGCCAATCGACGTCGACAATGCTGTAGTCGACGCCGACCACAACCCCGAAGGGCCCCCAGCGTTTACGAGGGCGCTCCGAACACTTCGGTGGCCCCGCGGTTTCAAAATCACTAGGGTCAAGTCCAACGAGGGAAGGATGAATCCAACACAGTGGCTATAGGCTTACGCCACTACTGTCCGTGCCGCCGGAGGAGACACCAGCGTCATGGCGAACTATCTTCCCGTCATGCTCACTCCAGCCACCATGAGCTGGTTCACAAGCCTTGCCCCAGACTCCATCGGGTCCTAGGAAGAGTTGAAGAAAGTCTTCACCAACAACTATATGGCTATGTGTACACAGCCGGGCACCAAGCATGATCTCAACCGCATCACCTAGAAGCCATCCGAGCTCCTCCGCAGCTACATCAGACGCTTTTCCGAGATGAGGAATTCTATTCCTAACATCACGGAAGCTGAGGTTATCACCGCCTTCGTCCGAGGACTTCATCACCGCGAGCTTTGTTCCAAGTTCAATCATAAGCCACCTACAGGCATCGGCAAGATGATCACGACCACCAACCAATACACCGACGCCGAGGAAGCCGAGGTGCACTTCAATGATGATACGGGCACTCATCGCCCGCCTCACCGCTATGACGACCGCCCCAACGACCGACGCGACAATGACCGCCGCTACAACGACCATAGTTTCCACTGGGACAGTGACCGTGATCGGCCAGAAGGATCCAAGCCCGGTCAAAATCACTGTCGCTGGCCAGACCACATCGTCGCTGCCATCAATGAACCTCGCACCAAGTGCAACTACGACAAGCAATACAAGAAGATCCTCGATGGCCCTTGCCCCCTCCACAAGAACACCAAGCATAAAATGAAGGATTGCCTCGGTTTGGCCAAGGAGTTCCAGGACAAAAAACTGGACGACGATGCCAACGGCGGGAACGGAGGTCACCGACCACCTAGGGACAATAACAATGCCTTCTAGGACCATGACAAGGTGGTCGCCACCATCTTTAGAGGCCTCACCTCCACCGAGAGCAGAAAGAGAATGGAAGCTCGCCGCCCGATGAGTGCTCGCCGTCACTTCAGAGGAAACCACAACCAACCCCAGCTATCGCCCATGGTTCGAGGTCCCAATCACCTTCAGCAAGGCCGACCAATGGGTGGATATACCATACATAGGGTGTTTCCCCCTCGTCCTCGATGCAACAATCCAGAAGGTGTTTTTTAGAAAAGTGCTCATCGACGGTGGGAGCGCTCTGAATCTACTCTTCGCTGGGGCCCTAAAGGAGTTAGGCCTTGAGATAACAGATCTCACACCCTCGGACTCCTCGTTCTGGGGTGTGGTACCTGGCAGGGCATCCAAACCACTTGGAGAGATCACCCTACCAGTACAGTTCGGCACGGCAAGCAACTACCGTGTTGAGCATATCACCTTCTATGTCGCCAACTTTGACACCACCTACCACGCCATACTTGGTCAGCCAGCTCTGGCTAAGTTCATGGCCATGCCGCACTATGCCTATCTGGTGCTGAAGATGCCTTCGCTTGCTGGAGTCTTGGCCCTGGGCCAACCTCTCCATCGCCTACGCCTGCGAGACAGAGAGTCTCGCCCTCGCCAAAGCTACCGACCTCTCCATCCAGATGGCTAGCGTGGTCACCGAAGCCAAGACGGTGGCTGCCAAAGACATGGAGATCCCAGAGCTAGAGCCTTGTCATGCCTCTGCCAAGTCAAAGGAAGTCAAGGAGGTCGGCCTCGGCCTCGACGACCCCTCCAAGACCGTGAAGATTGGGGCTCACCTTGACCCCAAATAGGAAAGCGCGCTCGTCTCCTTCCTACGTGCCAATGCCGATGTGTTTGCTTGGAAGCCTGCAGACATGCCGGGGGTACCACGGGAGAAGATCGAGCACTCCTTGAATGTCTCGCTGACCGCCAGACCGATCAAGCAGAAACTCTGCCGATTCATGCCAGACAAGAAGGAGGCTATTAGGGTAGAAATAAAATGGCTCTTAGTTGCCGGATTCATAAAAGAAGTGTATCATCCAGATTGGTTAGCAAACCCTGTTCTTGTTCAAAAAACGAATAAAGAATGGAGAATGTGTGTTGATTATATTGATCTTAACAAACACTGCCCTAAAGACCCCTTTGGCCTACCTCGGATAGACGAGGTCATAGATTCCACCGCTGGCTGTGAACTGCTCTCCTTCCTTGACTATTACTCCGGCTATCACCATATTTCCCTAAAGGAAGAAGATCAGATCAAGACATCATTCATCACACCTTTCGGTGCTTACTGCTACACAACTATGTCCTTAGGACTCAAGAACGCCGGGGCGACCTATCAAAGGGCCATCCAGATGTGCCTCGACCAACAGACCGGCAGCAACATCGAAGCCTGCATCAACGATGTGGTCGTCAAGACCAAGACCGCTGACAACCTCATCACCGACCTTGAGGAAACTTTTGCCAACCTGAACAAGTACCGATGGAAGTTGAACCCTTCAAAGTGCATCTTTGGAGTTCCATCTGGTATACTGCTGGGCTACATTGTCAGTGCTCGAGGCATCGAACCTAACCCTGACAATGTCTCCGCCATCACCAACATGAAACGGCCGACATGCGTCAAGGATATACAGAAGCTTACAGGCTACATGGGTGCTTTAAGCCACCTCATATCGCGCCTCGGCGAAAAAGGGCTACCTTTCTGTCGATACAGAAAGTGACCAACTAGTGAATATTTGTAGTTTTGCTGTACATTGTGATCGGAGGTAGTCTAGCACTCAATGACATAGGATTTATACTGGTTTTGGCAACGTGCCCTACGTCCAGTTTGGGTCGATCGGTGACTTTAGTCCTGAGCCCAGGTGCTTGAAGTCTGTAGTGGGGTTACAAGCGAGAAGGAGAAGGGTGGGTGTACGAGAGGCCTGGTCGGGTCCCACCAGAAGGGCCGAGGGTGACCGGAACTCCGCTATGAGCTAGGTGTTTAAGCATGTGCTTGAAGGGTTGTGAGTTATCGATCTAGTGAATCTCAACTTGTAGAAGTCGACCTCCTCATTGGAGGGAGCACATCCCCTTTTATAGATGAAGGGGATGGACTTTACAGGTGAGAGGGAGAGAGTACAGATGTTACTAAGCCTTGTTGCCCATGCCGATGAGGACACTGATGATGGTAGGCACCCACAATACTGTTGATGTCACTGTAGAATGTTAGGTGCACATGGGAGGTTGCGTTGTCTTCTTCAGGAAGGGTAGATGTCAGTACCTACAAAATATTGTTGGTATGTGAGGAGCCCTACCATGTTACCAGGTATGGTGAATCCTGGCGCCCACAGTACTATCGATGCCCAGAGGCATGTGGGGGGCTCTTTGCCGTACGGGAGTCCAACGGCGCCTACAATACTGTAGACACAAATGTCAGCACCTACAATACTGTTTGTGTCAGAGCAGTTGTGGAGCACTATTCCTACAGGCGTATAGGGTATGTCCTGGTAACATGGTTTGACTTGTGCGCTGCCTTCTCTGTTCGCCCCTGGTCCCTTCCGAGCGGGCGTCCCCGGTCGGATGGCCCCAGTCGGCCCTAGTCGCGCTAGTCGGAGAAGAGCAGCAAGCAGGCTTCCTATGGGTCACCGGTCAGAGATGGGGGTCAGAGTAGGAAGCAGCGTTTTGGGCTAGGCCTTCCGATCGGAGAGACCGCCCGAAGGTGGCTGGTGCCCGAAGCGAGTGCTCCGGTCGAAGAGGTGGGCCGAAGGAGTTGACGAGCGGGTGTTTGTTCCTTTGGGTAGACCTTTCGGTCAGCGACCGGACTGTCCTTCCGACTCGTTGTGTTTTAGACCCTTGGGCCGACCCATGAACTACATGTTGTTTTCTTGGGCCGAGCCCTGGCGTGGAAGCCGGTCCCCGAGGGACCCCAGGTTTATGAACCCGACACTTTCTTTAAACTCCTCAAGGCCTCCGAGCATTTTTCCTGGTCGGAGGAGGCAGACACAGCTTTCGAGCAGCTTAAATTGTTCCTAACAAAGCCTCCGATCATGACGGCACCACGACCAGATGAAACTGTGCTGATCTACATCACCGCTACTTCTCGCGTCGTTAGCACTGCTATCGTCGTCCAACGCGAGGAAGCCAGGCATGCCTACAAGGTGCAACGTCCGGTCTACTTCATCAGCGAGGTACTTAATGAGCCCAAAACTCATTATCCTCAGGTACAAAAGCTGTTATACGCCATTCTGATTACCTCACACAAGCTCCAACACTACTTCGAATACTACAAGATCGCCGTGGTCACTGGGTTCCCTCTAGGGGACATTGTCCGCAACAAAGAGGCCAACGGCCACATCATTAAGTGAGCTATTGAGCTCGGCACTTACTCCATTGAATTCAGAAGCAAACCTACCATTAAGTCACAGGCGCTTGCTGATTTCATCGCTAAGTGGACCGAGATCCAAGAACCCATTACTGCCACTTGCCCCGAGCAGTGGGTGATGTACTTCGACAGTGCCCTTAACATCAATGGTGCTGGTGTGGGCATTCTATTTATTACGCTGACCAAGGATAAGCTACGCTATGTTCTTCGGATACACTTTCTAGCCTCCAACAACGCCGCAGAATATGAAGCATGTCTCCACGGTCTCCGTATAGCAGTCGAGCTCAGCGTCAAACATCTCATGGTGTATGGGGACTCTACGCTGGTTATCAACCAGCTCAACAAAGACTGGTCCTATTCTAGTGAGAAGATGGACGCATACTGCGCCGAAATCAGGAAGCTCGAAGGGAAGTTTTACGGTATCGAGTACCACCATGTGGTGCGAGATGACAATCAGCCAGCCGACCAACTCTCAAAGATAGGTTCTTCTCGTGCCGTAGTTCCACCAGGGGTCTTCGTTCAAGATCTCTTGCACCATCCATTAAACAGGAAAAGGAAGTTGAAGAGATTCCCCTTGCCTAGCAGTTGGTACTCGTGGTACCTTTATCAGTCGCCGACTGGAGGGAGCAATTCATCAAGTACCTCACTAGCGCCGAAGTACCGGCCGACAAGACCAAAACTGAATGCCTAATTCGCTAAAGCAAGGATTACGTGCTGGTAGATGGTAACTTGATGAGGAAAAGTGTCAAGGAAGGGATACTGCAGAAATGCATCACCCAAGATGGAGTAAAGCTACTTCTTGAAATTCACTCTGGTTCCTGTGGCAATCATGCGGCCTCAAGAAACCTGGTCGGCAAAACTTTTCGAGCTAGTTTTTACTGGCCCATGGCCATCTCCGATGCAGAAGACGTCGTTCGACGCTGTGAAGGATGCCAGTTTTTCGCCAAGCAAATACATGTACCGGGCACAGGAACTGCAGACCATCCCAGCTTCCTAGCCTTTCGCAAGCTGGGGACTGGACATGATTGGGCCTTTCAAGCCAGTGCTAGGAGGTTTTCGGTATGTGTATGTGTCCATCGACAAGTTGTCCAAGTGCATCGAGTACAAACCGCTCGTCTCGGCTACCGCAAAGAAAGCAGTCAAGCTCTTCAAAGATATCATCCACAGATTCGGTCTCCCGAATAGCATCATCACCGACCTCGGAACTACGTTTACTGGCCATCACTTTTGGGATTTCTACGAAGACCGGTGCATCTCCGTCAAGTACGTCTCCGTTGCCCATCCTAGATCCAATGGCTAGGTCGAACGGGCGAATGGCATGATCCTTGATGCCCTCAAAAAGAGGCTATATCAGAAAGAAGAAAAGCATCCGGGCAGATGGCTCAAGGAGCTACCAGCTGTGGTATGGGGACTGCGCACTCAAGCTAGTCACAGCATGGGTGTGTCTCCATATTTCTTGGTCTACGGCTCAGAGGCCATACTACCAGCGGATGTTGCCTTCCGAGCACCTAGGGTGGAAAACTATGATGAAGAGCAAGCCACAGCTGTTCGGACAGAGGACGTCGATAGGGCCAAGGAAGAACGCCTGATCACCTACGTCCGCATAGACAAATATCTAGAAGGCTTGCGGAGATACTACAACCGCAACATCAAAGGCCGTTCATTTACTGTCGGCGACCTCGTTCTCCACAGAAAACAAAAAACCAAAGGGATGCACAAGCTCTCCTCCCCATGGGAAGGGCCTTACGTCATCAAAGAGGTTACCCGACCAGGATCCTATCGCCTGTCTGACCTAGATGGAGTCGATGTCCCCAACTCATGGCACATCGGGCACCTTATACGTTTCTATCCTTGAAACGCCCCAGATATGTACCCTTCACTTTGTGATGAATAAAGTTTTGGTCTTCATGATTTATCTCCATTTTTTCTCCATTACGTTTTAATCTCCACATACGGTCGTCGGGCACTGCAATACTCCATAACGAGCTCCAATACGAAATCTCCGAGCACATTTTCTACAAATCGCCAAACACGTTTTCTCGAAATCACCGAGCACGTTTCCTCCAAATCGCCGAGCACGTTTTCTCCAAATCGCCGAACACGTTTTCTACAAATCGCCGAACATGTTTTCTCCAAATCGCCGAACACGTTTTCTCCAAAACGCTGAACATTTTTTCCTCCAAATCGCCAATGTATTTCGCCAATTATGTTTTATATCGCCGAACTTTTTTGCACCAAGTCTCCAAGATATTTCGCCGATCAGCGAGCAGCACACGTTCGTTTCTGTTCTGTCTAGAGAAGACCCAGTCTCCGATCTCTCCCTACACGTGCCACGAGGTCCACGCTCTGCGTTATGGGTGGTCGGCTGTGGTTCCTTGGTAACGCCTATTCCTCCTACATGTGCATGGGCTCCGCGCTCGATGTTATGGAGTATGGGCTAGCCGAGGCCGAGAGTTCAGCAAAAAACTAACTGCTCGGATGCCACTTATGCTACATTTATCTCCAAGTTATTTCACCAACCGCCGAGCAGCAAACGTTATGCTCTACGTTCTATGGAGAAGACCCAGTCTCCGATCTCTCCCTACACGTGCTACGGGCTCCGTGCTCTGCATTATGGGTGGTCGGCTACGGTTCCTTGGTCACACCTGCAACTCCTACACATACACGGGCTCCACGCTCGACGTTATGGATTGTGGGCTAGCCGAAGCCATAGGGCTCAAGCAGCGAGCCAACTGCTCGGGCGCTATTTTTACTGTGCATAATTGCTTTCTGGTTGAAATCACGAAGACATTTCCACCAAAATACCAGCAAACTGCATACACATGCGCCTTATAACATTTATCATATACATATGTGTTTTTTGCGCTTTCGCGCGTTCTAACTACACTGTCTAGATGTTACAAATGATAATCTCCGAGCAGGTCACTGAGCACCGCTTTCGCCGTCTGTCTCACCAAACAAGTCTATATCGTTGGCCAGCTTCTTCGCTGCATCCTCCACCTCATCCTCCAGCTACTGGGTCTTCGCATCGCTTAGTCCTTCGGTGAACCCACCCCCTATCGACTGAAGGTTGATAGTTGGGTAATGGGACCAAACCACCGCAAGGACATGAGTAGCGACGGACACAATGGCATCGTGGTTGAAGCTCTTGAAGTGCTCCCCCACTGCCTTGGACCTCTGGATGATAGTGTCTGAATGTTGCCACCTACCGTCGGGCTGAGTAGCCATTTCTAGGTCGACGCAGTCAAGCACTGGCTTAATTGCGGCAACTACGGCGTCAAAGTTCTCCCTTTGGGTCTTGGCCTCCTGCACCAGCACATCAAACTGCACCTTGGCTTTATGATGGTAGCCTGTAAGGGATAGAATGTTCCATCATACAAGGAAGCTACTTCAATAGCAATTCCGACCAGGAGGTATTCACCTTTCAGCTCCTCGGCCAGTTTGTCTGCTCACTCTGACTCCTTCGCCTTCTCCTGGCGAAGTTGTTCGACGGCCTAGCGCAGTTGGCCGAGCTCTGCATCTTGCTCTACAAGCACAACAGTTAACACCAAAAATATGGCTTTCTAGCTATATAAAAGTACATTCGCCGATATACCATATCTGCTTTCTGCTTGAATACATTTTTGAGTTGTTCGGCTTTCTTTTCCAATTGCTCGGAGGCGCCTTTCAGTTGGCTGGAGACAACGTCCAACTGCTCGGACTAGCTCTACAGCTGCTCAGACACGGCCTCCAGCTTTTCGGTCAGGACGCCCTTTTGGTATTCCAGGTCCCGCAAGTTAGACTCTGCAAGGTCTCACTCGCGTCGGGCCCTCTAGATATTTCTCTCCGAGAGGTTCATCACCTCTTTGAGTTTTTCGTTCTCCTCAGTGAGGGGTCCCATCCTCTTTATCAGCAGGCGGCGCTACTCGACAGTCCAAGTTATCTCCTGTAAATTCAGAATGACAATGTTGATACCCAATTACCAACGTCAACGAGGATCTTTCCAGATGTAGTACTAACCTTGATCTGCTTCATCACCCCGGTAAGGGCATTCTCCAGTCTCCTGAATTCCTTGGTGGTGTCCTCCTCTTCGATAATTACTATATCGTTGCCGTGCTTTTGGAGGATTCGGACAGCTTGAGCTTGAGGTTCTTCACGCTCGATCTCCTCCACCTCGTCATCTTCTGTTGCAGCTGGAGGCACTGTCTAGGGGCTTGGTGGTCAGATGGCGGGTCCGACCATGCCGTCTGACGCCTCAGGGGGTGCTGTCTGGTCCTTCGGCGTTGCAAGATTTTCCGCCCTAGATTCCGGTGTGATGCCGGTTACTGCAGCTTCTACTCCTGAGGACCCGGTGGTGCCCACCATTGCCGAGGGGGCTATCGCCGACTCGTTCGCCATTGACGATAACTGTTCGCCACCGCCAAGTTCGCTAACCGTAGCGATCGGCTCCCCCGCGTGCTGCCGAGCACCCAGGAACTCTGGGATGGGGTCCACCGGCATCTCCCCCATCCTGGGGCCAGCTTTCGGCTGCTGCTCAATCTGGACAGGCGGGGTTGGATCCGTCATTCGCCTTGCACTGCATCAAAACGGTTCATCAGTCACCACAAAAGTTAAGAAACTACAGCAAAGTAATTTCAATACAAGGATACTTACGGTTTGGTTTGCCGGTTTAATTTCTTGAACCGACGGTGCCTGCCCGAGCCCCCAGGCGCAGCCATGGGTCAACTCCCATGCTCTACGGGGGAGGTCTCAGCTCCTCCTTGGTTGACCTATGTTCTGCCTGCCGATCTGGGGCCCTCTCCGCCTGCTGCTATAGGTTCGCCTCCGCCTGTTGCTCGGGGACTTTCGTCGCTTGCCCCATAGGGACTCCCATCATCTGCTGTGCGGGAACTTCCCTCGTCTATGGTTCAAGGACTTCTTCGCCTCCCCCTGATTGATCCCCAGCGCTTGTGCTTCGTGGAGGCTCCTTCGTGCTAGGTGGAGGAGCCATCAGAACTTCGTCGTCATCAGACCAATAGAACACCGTGGTCCTTCGCATTCGAGTGGTCTGATCATCACCAAGCGAGATGCCACCTGGTTTGTGGGGAGCAGCAGCTGCCGTCTTCCTCTTCTTTTGGGCCGGCTCGTTTGCCGTTGCCCTCTTCCCCCGGGCTTTCTCTAACACCGGGGGAGGACTCTCCGTCCGACCAACATCCATACCCCTGGACTCTTAAGAAACACCGACAGAACTTTCTTTAGGTTGAGCTGGCGGTCGTGCATCCACCGCTGGTGGCCAATTGCCTCTCGGCATGCCCGAGAAGTACACCGCCCTATCATGTGAGTGGATCTTCATATTAGTGAATCAGTATACTGTTCGGCAATAATAAAAGAAAACGCTTCTCAAAACACACAGCTGCGATATTTACCTGAGGAGGCAGATTTTTGCAGTTAAAGGGCTTTGTATACCCTGACAAGCTGAATGAGGCAAGCGGAGCAAACAGCTTTGCAGTCCGCTCTTCAACAACGTTCCTCGACAGTATCTCTAGCCTCTCCCGGGTACCATCGGTCTCCCCTTTGAACTTGAAGCTTGGGTGCGCTCTCTCCTTACAGGGCTAAACGCGGCGCACTATGAAACTCGCTGCTACCAATCTGCTATTGGTCCTTACGCCATTTATTAAGCCGAGGAGTTCCTTCACTTGCTCCATATCATCGTTGCTCGGCGTCTCCAACCAACCCCTCTGGTTCTTCGGGATATGGTCGGCGTCGCAGCGGACTGCTGGGTGATTTTGTCTCATGTAGAACCACTTGGCGTTCCACCCCTTCAGTGACGTGTTCAGCGGCACAGTAAGGTACTCGCCCGCAATCCCATCGCGCAACTGGAGGTACACCCCGCCGACCACTTTGGAACCAAAACAGGTGACGGAAGAGGTTGAAGTGGGGTAGGATTCCGAGATATGCCTCATAGAAATGGATGAAGATTGAGCTGTGAAGAATGGTGTTGGGATGGAGGTTGCACAGACTAACTGCCCAGAGGTCCAATAGATCCCTCAGGAATGGATGAACAGGAAATCCCAACCCACGCCAGAAATAATCCTCGAATACCACTACTTCGTCAGTATGAGGCGTTAGAAAGGACTCACCGAGGGTCGGCCGCCATCCGGTGGTGGCACGGTCAGGGAGAGCGCCAGCTTCCACCAGTCTGTTCAACTCCGCCTCTCTCGTTTGTGACAGCACCCACTCTCCATCACGTCGGGCGTCGGCGCTCGCCTTCTTGTGGCTTGTTTTCTTCGATTTGGCCGCTCCCTTCTTCGGCGCCATCTCTCAGATCCGATTAGGGTTTGGTGGCGGCTGCAAGTGTGAATGTGAAATTGGAAATGGGAGGACTACGGAGGAAGACAAAATGGCAAAGTGGCAAAGGTGGAAACTTGGGATGCGGTGGCGCAGTTATAAAGCACTTTCCCCACTTCTTCGCAGTCGAGGGTTTTTGGGAAAATGTTCCCGCTATTTGTGCCTCTCCGAATCCTCTACAACAGCAATGTGGGCCGTAACCTAGGCTTTTGCGCAACCGTAGCCCACGTCGCCCATTTATCGCCGCTGTCAGTTGCTACTCGCCGAATAATCGCCGACTTCTCCACCATTTATTGAGGCTCAGTAACCATTACTGTACAACCATTACTCCGGTTTTTTCTCCATGGTTTGATTTCTCCGATATCTCCGCTTGCAACTCGGGGACTAGCTGCCTGCTCTGCTGGTCTTTAATTGTTTCTCTGTTTCTGACCTAGGCACCACGTGACTACGTCACCTACTGTCAGGCTTGGGGACTAAGTGGGCACACTTCACCTTGCGGTGAATGTGCTTTTATCTCTTTTTGGGGCCATGCCCGGGGACTGGCTACCTGCTCGGCTAGTTTTCTACTATTCTTCTACTTTCTAATCCTGGCACCACATGACTACGTCAACTACTATCAGGCTCGGGGACTAAGTGGGCACACTTCACCTCGCGGTGAATATGCGGTATTTTTTCTCGAAGACTACATGCCTCTTGAAGAAGATTAACTCCTTCTCCCATGGTCGGACTCTAAGTGGGCACACTTGGTCCACTGCGAAGAATTTTTCGATTCTGGACTTGAGCTCCTTACACCCTTAGGGCAAGCCGTACTTGGGAAATGCCGCTCGGTGATGATGCATGCTGCATGGAAACCACTCACAACTGCTCAGCGACTCTTCACGGTGGTCGGACCAAGAGTTTGACTACTCGGCTCTATTCGCATGTGCTCGGACAAGCTCAAGACGGCGTTGCACAACGAGTATAAGGCACTCGGGGACTAGCTATGGGGGGTATGACCCCGGATACCCCTGGCAGACCACATGGGCTATGCCCCCAGGGGTGGCCCAGCCCACAAGACAAAGCCTTGTGGGGCACGACTCTGGTTGGCGCCTTCCGCAAAACATCTAGAGGATATCCTAAAGATACTACGAGATCTGTTAGGATATGTATGATCCCAAGATTCCTGTAATCAGTTATTACTTTCTGGTTATCTCTCAGATCTAACCGACTTGTAACTCTGCTCCTCGGACTATATAAGGCGGGCAGGGACCCCCTCCAAACACACGCAATATCATACGATAGCTAATACAAACCAACAGACCATAGGAGTAGGGTATTACGTCATACTGATAGCCTGAACCTATCTAACTCGTGTGTCTCTGTTGCCTTCTTGTTCTTGATCTCACGCTCCTCTGTCGATCAATCTACCTTCGCGGGATACCCCTCGGAGGACTACCGACGATATTCTGTCGACATTTTGTGTTTGTTCCTTTGGTATTCTGTCCTGATTTTTAGAAAATGATGAGGTACGAAATGGGTTTGTTTGCATATAACGTGGGTGTGTGTGTTTATATATATAGTAAGATATAAGAGTCTTAAGACCCATTCATAACCTGAGTTTTAATTTCCATGAGTTGATTGTTATTCATTTAAGGGGTTTTTTCCCTTTTATTTTCTTGTTGGAAAATAAATAAATAAATAAAATAAAATAAAAAGTGAATGACCGAACTGGGCTACTTCAAGGCCTGTTGGCCGAGCAGCCCAGCTCGGCAAGCACTTCTGCCTCCTCACCTGAACACGTACGGGAGAACAAAGGGACTCGACCGAGTCGCACGGGGGGAGCGACGGGCGGACAGCCCCTGGCGGCAGCGACGTTCAACGCTCACCCCCAGGTGGCAGGTCGAGCCGAAGGATGCGGTCGTCCGAGCGAGGCCGCGACGCTCCTCCACACCTTCAAAGGGGTGCGCCTTGTCTCCCGTTTTCTACACATCTGAAATGCTAGTTCTTCACCTTCTCTGTAATCCACTCGATTCCTGCGATTTGCTCCATTGGAGGTCCGGCAGCTGCTCCCCTGAGGTTCGATTGGTCGGTAGTAGCACCCGTGACGCATTAGGCACTCCTCCTCGCCGTGGTGTGCACGGTCACTAGCGTCTATTGTCGGCCGTTGTCAGTGAGCTATCGGACGTGAGCTGTGGTGATTCGTGTGTTGGGCGACCTTTCCTGGGCAGCGTCTTTGTGCGCGTGCCGTGGTCGTTGCGACTGCACTCTGTGCGGTCTGGTGGTGGCGTGGTGTTATGCTGCTGGTTTTGACCGACGGCATGCTGCTGTTGTTGTGCGAGCGTCTGTGTGGTGTTGAGCAGGATTGTTCTGGTGTTGTCAACCGTGGCCTAGTTCTTGGGCTCCCTGCTGCGCGGTGTATCTCTGCTTCTCGGGTTGGTGCCATGGACGTCTCTCTCAGCTCCGACAGTGGCTCTAGTATCTCCGTCTACCACCCGCCGTGCAGGCTTGGATGTGAGCGGTGGAATTGGTTTTCTGGGACAGAACCTTGCGTTCAGTTTTCCCACGTAGACAATCTACGTGCTATGAGTTAGCCATTGCCTTGCTCGGTTTACAGTTCAGAAAATTACATTTGTGCAATCTGCTAGTATGGTGTTACTTGGGTGTGATTGCACTTGCATGGGCGGATTAAATTGCTCGATGATACAAACCGGTGTAGTGAGACAACGTGGCAGTCACGGGTTTTAGAGTGTTGATTGTTTTCAGCATTGTCTTATTACTTGCCTAGTATTTTTACCTCTACTGTTGAACTGATTACTTGCTGATCAGTTAGTTAAACCTGTGAGCATATAACCTGTGTTACTTCTAATATTTGTGTACTGTTCTTAAACTTTAGTAACTAGGTACTTGGTTATATTGCTGTCTTTCTAGGCATTTAATTTTTTATCTAAAAACAATATAATTTGCTAAGGAGGACTGTCACGTTAGTCTAGGATCTGAGATCACCAACAAGCGTTGGAAGGTGTTGTTCTAGGCCATAGCCTTCGAACACTAGGTTGAGGAACAAGCCAATCAAGCAACCGAATACCAATTCGAACACTGGGTGGACAAAAAGGAAACTCATGTATTCATTATGGAACCACATGTCTCTATTTTACAATCCCCGCCAAGGGGGCTATTTATACAAGCCTGTGGGCAGCCTACAGACAACATTGCCCCTGCAACTACTGCACATTCGGGGAATATTCCCGTCCACTCGGGACATGTTTGCCATTTTGGAGATAATGTCCGCCCTGGATGGCACCGGCCCTCTGGTCCACGACTGGTCTCGCCTTATGCTGCCTCTTTGCCGACCGAGCGGGCCTCGACGGACCGGGGCTATCGGCACCTTGTCCCACGACGGACTCCTCTCACCGGCAAAACCTACAAAGTTAGTCACACGACCTAACGTCAACTATTCACCCAAGTGAAAGGCCGACATAGTACCTAACAGGACCGAATTCCCTAGCGAGCGGTGGCTATTTGTACGGGCGAACAGTCCGAGCCACTTCAGCATTCTGACGTGCCACCTATTCGGCCCGGCGAAAGGATCCATCCTCGAATTGTTAGGGCACTCGCCATATCGCCCTAGCGAAAAGACTGGTCCACGTGTAGGTCGAGCGTGGAATCAGCGCGCGAGGCTCTCTCTATTTGCCTTGGCGAAAAGGCAGCGCCACGCTGTAGAACTCTCCTCCCACCCCCGTAGTGCATCCATCATTCCGCCAGTGTGAAGTGTTGGCTGCGCCCCTGAGAGAGAGAGAGAGGGTAAGGACACCCGAGCACCGTGGGGGTGCCCATAGGCTGGGCCTCCCCGCAACATTAGGCCCTCGACATCGCGTGAATAGCTTTTGCCTTTCGCGCGCATGGCTTACTTGATGAAGGAACTACAGACGCCCATGGGGCCCGAACATAGTCCCCAACAAAGAGTGGAGGTCTGGCTCGTTGATTTGATTGTTTGATTGATTGATTGATTTTGATTTATTTTTGAACACGACCATTTTTGTGTTTTTTCGGTTAGCGTGCTGCAGTTACATTTCGTGGGAGGCGAACCATTGCGATGATTCCTAGATGCGCGTGCTGCCGATGAGGAGGGAGGGGGGGTGGGGGTTGCCTATATAAGCCCCCCTGCGTGCGGGGGAGAGCCGTGCATTCCTTTTCTTCTTGACTCCTAGCAGCGACGCCCTTCCGCGCTTCGACTCTCGCTCGCCATTCTCTCTAGGACTCCGCTCTTCGCTAGCTCCCTGACGTGAGTTTTTGTTCCTTTCTATTCACTTTCAAGCTTGACTTGTATTTTTACTATTGTTGCCCTTTACTTCTTTACTCTTTTTTCGGCTTCGCTTTTGCGTGTGGTGGGCTTGGACAGATGTCAAGTGAGTCATCGCCTGGCGAAAGCTCGTCCAGCGGGAGTTCATCCGGTGGTTCTAGCTTGGAATCACGTACTCGCTGGCAGAGCCAAATAGATCATATAGTGGTTGATTCTTCGCAGATGTGACATGATAACCTGACAACAGAGCATGCTGCTGTAGATGATCAGGGCCAATCACCCGATTCGGCAATCGAAGAGACTGACATGTATGTTGAGATAGTGGAGGAGGGCGAAGAGGCTGAGACTGCAGGGCCCGTGCCTTCTAGTGTGAAAGAGCGGCTGGATCTTTCCCCGGCCACATTTCGGATTGGCCGGTCTTGCATAACTGATGACGACCTTGACAAGTATGTTCAGCGTGGGCTCATAAAGGCCTCACTTCAAGGCTTGTGCCATGCCCCGGGCCGAGAGGAGGTGCCCAAATCAGAGCCCTATGAAGCCGTTGTATTTCAGGTTTTTTTTATGCGGGGCTACGTTTTCCCTATGAGGATTTCGTCGGTGAGGTTTTCAACGCTTCAACATGCAAACTCACCAGTTGACGCCAAACGCTTTCGCTCATTTGGGAGTGTATGTTATGGTGTTCAAGATGGCTGGTTGTGCTTTGAGCGTCTATACCTTCGCTCGCTATTACGAGATGCACTTGCACAAGAAAACTGTCAAGGACAAGCCGACGAAGACCGAGATGGTGGCTCACTTTGGGTCCTATAATTTTGGGTCTAAGAAGACGTGAGGTACTATGACAATAGTGCCGACTTATTGCATTAATTGCTCGTGTTGGACAAGTTACTGGTTCTATCATCGCATGTGCACCGACAAAGATGTTGTCGTGGCGATGACAAATGGATTGTCGAAGGCACATATTTTGGTTTCTAAGATGGAACCTATGGACGGGCTTTGCTTGGCTGAATTTCGGACAGGTAGCATGGGTGATGCTACAGCCGCCGATGCTCTCGCATTGATGTCTCATTGGTAGATTAGTCGGGACTTGGTGGAGGAGTGGGTTGCATGCGACGGCCCTCCGTTAAATAGTGAGACCTTGATTTTTGAGTTTGAACGAAGGGATGGATATGTGTATCCCAATTTGTGTATCGTGCCATCGGATGCCTTTTCGACTGATTTTAGCTTTGTGAATCACATAGAACATAAGGCCAAACAAATTATTGGATTTTATGGTGACAAGGAACACAAGGGCAAGTGTCAATGTTTCGTCGGGAAGAGGCGCCTGAATCGCATGTTCAAAGCGATGGGCCTCTGCTATGCTGATCGAGATGGTCCCTCGATGAGTCTTCTAGACGAAGAAGTTGCCCCACGCGGCCGTGGGGCTCGGGGTCGATGAGGTCGGGGGAGGAAGGTGACGGTGGGGCGTGGGATGAATATCGCCGCCCTGGAATCCCGTAAGAGAAAACGTGATGGATAGGGTCAGGGCGCCATCAAGCCCGCTGATATTCGCATCAAAAAAGAAATTGCTAGCAAGGTGGGCAATAGCAAAAAAGTGGTGATCAGGCAAACATGCTGTTTCGGCCAAGTTTGGACCGAAATGGTAGTTCTTCCCTTTATGCTTCTGACTTTTGTTCTTGCAACTATGGTTTTGAGTTCCTTTCTCAGCCTCTCATTCTTTTGCTTCTTGTGTTTACGCTCTATTGCCTTCGCTGGTGTAGGACGCCAACATCTTTGATGGAATGGGCAGCAGGGCAAAAGTTGCCGATGTGAACGAGGCCTCTGGCGTGGCCGATGCCATGTCTATCGGTGACGTCTTCGGAAAGAAGCAGAAGAAGAGCACCCGCTAGGCTGTAGATTCGCCTGTGGGTGTTGCTCTGAAAGGGCCGAGGCTGTCTTTTGTTGCGGTGGCCGCTCCCACTTGGCTGGCTTTTGCCTCAATGCCATCCCTCGATGCTTCCATTTCGTAGCAGCAGCAGCAGGGTAAGTCCCAATTTTACGCGGAGTCCATTCGGTTAACCGACAGCCTAATTCGCATGCAGTTGTTCAGTCATGGGGAGTTGTGGTTGGGTTCTAGGCCTGAGGACTATGGTGAGATGCGAGTCTATTTGGGGTCGAGCTCCTCTGACGAAATGAATTCCGTAAGGGAGGAGACTTATTGGATTGCTTGTTCTTTAGGGGCTGCTTCGAACTCCTGTGTGATCACCAATGTGGATCACCGCACCATTGGCTTATTACCTAGCAAGGCTGCGGCTGATTTCATTGATGCATGTGCTGGCTCATTTATCGCTCTAGACGTGGAGAGGGGGCTTGCTCTAGACGTGGAGAGGGGGCTTCTGAAGGTGCCCAATTCGTCTCTTGTAGAGGCGGTAAATTTCCATGCCGCTAGCATAAGTACCCATACCTTTTCTCTTATTTGTTTTTCTTTCTGAAGAACGTTTTGCATTCTTGCATTTTGACATGTAGGCCATGCTCCTGGCTCGGGCACTACTACAAAAAGTCCGTTCACCGCCGAGACCTTCACCAACGGTTTTGAGATAACCGGTAGTGATACATATCACCACCGGCTTATGACCTATGGGGCCCCTCCTAGCCAAATAACTAGCGGTGATGAACGCTTTCGCTGCTAGCTCGGCGTATGATCTGGCGGTGAACATGATGTCGGGCTTCACCACCGTATCGTACGCCAAACCGGCTGTGCAACGCTTACCACCAGCGGCCATTGATCCGATGCGTGACGCATGAAGAAGGCGTTAGAGATAACAAGTTTTCACCACCAGTGCAAAGACTGATGGGTCCTACACCGTAAGATCTGGTGGTGACGCTTATGTAGCACCGTCGGTTCGTCGTATGGCCTGGCGGTGGAAATCGCAATAATTGAAGACGTCTTCCCGCCCTTTCCTGCCATCAGTGATAAGAAAGTTTTACCGCCATTTTGTTCAGACACTGAATACCATAATCTACAATCCAACGGAAAAACTTAGAATCACCACCGGCTCTACATCTAACCCGACGGTGATAAAGGGCTGCAAGAGCAATGAAAACCCCATTTCACTCCTCTTCTTCTTCACTCGTTTAACTTTTCTTTAGCCGTGGCTCCCCATTTTTGGCAACCACCAAGCTAGTGAAGGCTGTTTATTTTCGAAGGATGTTCTATATTGGGTGGTATGTAATTAACAACCCTTTTCGTGTAGCTACCTTAGTTCGATCATGTGGTTAAATTGTGACAAAAAATCATCCTTCTTCGTTTTAGAGTGCTTCTTGATTTCAGAGGCGGATTCTCTGATTCTTGATTGTTGCGCGCGCACCAAATTACCCTACAATTAGTATGTATCCTATAATTTGGATTGTATTAAATTGAATGACACATTAGTTAGTTCAACCTATGTCGATAAGTAAAGTTGCATTGTGTTAATCACAAATGTATCATGTGGATGGATGTACTTGCTGCCCCGTTCGTGGAAGGCATTGACTCTTTTGTGAATGCGGCCCCTATGGTTAAATTGTGATCGAAAATCATCCTTCTTCCTAAGGGAGTGCTTATTGATTTCTTCTAATTGTTGATTGTTGCGTCCACACCAGATTACCCTACGGTATGGTCCGTTTGTATCCTCTAGTTTGCTTGTATTAAATTGAATGACTATAGTTGACCTATGTCACTAAAGTTGTGTTATTCATAGATGGATCGTGGATGGATGTACTTGGAAACTGCAACTGTCGTGTTCATGGAAGGCATTGACTCTTTTGTGAAAGTCGCCAAGGCATATGTAGGAAGTAATGTTCTGAGTAGTAAAGGATACATACACTGCCCATGTGTTGATTGCAAGAATGAGAAGGCATTTAGGATCCGCAACATCGAGCAGATACGATATCATCTGCTAAGTAGGGGTTTCATAAAAAACTATAAGATTTGGAACATGCATGGCGAGGAGGGTGACAACTTACCTGAGAAAACCGTCCAAGGACCCTTGTCGGAGACAACAACGAATGAAACCTTGCAACAAACCGTCCATGAAACAATCGGTGAAACCGTGCTGGAAACAGTCCATGAACCAGTGAGTGAAACCGTGCAGGAAACCATCAATGAAACAGGCCATGACACTTTGCTAGATACTGAAGTGCTTAATGCTCTAGAGAAGATGATACATGATGGGGAGCTAGACTTCCTCGATGCAAGAAATTTGAAGAAGTTGGAGCAAATGAGAAAGGATGCAAAAATGCATTATGGTTCTTCTATGACCAAGTTAGAAGCTAACCTTTTGCTACTTGAGATGAAGTCAAGGAATGGTCTATTAGACAAAGGATTTGATGATCTGCTAACTCATTTGAAGAGCAAGATGCTTCCACGACCAAATGAGTTGCCGGAGAACACATATCAAGCGAAGCAAATGATCTGTCCCATGACTCTGTGCATGGAGAACACATATCCTTTCAACATGGTCAGCACCAATCACAGCACCTGGCCCATGACTCTGTGCATATACAACCTTTTGCCTTGGTTGTGTATGAAGCGCACCTACATTATGATGTCGTTAGTGATCCAAGGGCCACACCAATCTAGCAATAATATTGATGTCTACCTGCAACCAGTGGTGGATGAGCTAATGCAAATGTGGACATCAAAGGTCATGGTGTGGGATGAGTAGAAGAAAGAACACTTTTATCTAAAAGCGTTGCTGTTTGTAACAATCAGTGACCTACCGAGCCTTGGTTGCTTGTCTGGATAAGTTACAAAAGGATACAAAGGATGCGTGGTTTGCATGGAGGACGCTGATGCTAAATGGATGAAGAACAGTAAGAAGATGGTGTACATGGGTCATCGTCGGTTCCTAAGCATGGAGCATCCATACCGCAAGAACAAGAAATCCTTTTATGGCAAAACTGAGGATCATCTGTCTCCTCGGACTCTAACTGTGAAGGATATCTTAACAAAAGTGAACAAACTAAAAGTCATCCTTGGATAAGGCAAAGGAAGCAAACAGGCAATGAGTTCCTCTATGTTCGAAAAGAAATCGATATTCTAGGATCTACCTTATTGGCGGTTCTTGGATGTTCGCCACACACTTGATGGGATGCACATCACTAAAAATGTGACTGAAAGATTGCTCGGCACCTTAATGGAGGCAAAGGGCAAGGGGAAAGATTCACTTACACTCGTTTGGACCTGCAAGAATTAAAAGTCAAGCCGGGGCTACATCCTGAACTTCAACCTGATGGGACATAAAAACTTCTAGTAGCCTCATGGACCCTAGAAACAGAGGAAAAAAAGAAGCTCTTAAGTTTCTTCCATGAACTCAAAGTGCCTACTGGCTACTGCTCAAACATTAGGAGGCTAGAGAACATGAAAGATTTGAAATTCAACATGCACTTAATGAAGGCGCACGATTGCCATGTTATCATGACACAGTTGTAGCCAGTTGCAATTAGGGGCGTCCTACCGAAGAAGCTGCGTGACCCAATCATAAAGCTGTGCTCATTCTTCAACACAATCTCACACAAGGTTATAGGTCTGGCTACACTTGACAAGCTAGAGAAAGACATGCACCATACTATGAGTAGGTTGGAGATGCATTTGCCACCAACCTTTTTTGATATGTCTGTACATCTCATCGCATCTCGTTCAGCAAATAAGAGCACATGGTCTGCTGTTCTTGCATCAGATGTTTCCTTTTGAGAGGTTAATGAGCGTCCTAAGGAAGTATATCCAGAATAGGTACAAGCTCGAAGGCTGCATGGTGGAAGGATGGTCGATAGAGGAGGCAATCGAGTTCTGCACATACTATTTGGGTCTAAATCGAATTGGTGTTCCTGTGTCTTGGCATGAGGGAAGGCTACAAGGTAGGGGGTGATAGGGGAAAGGTCATGTAACACCCCAGATGTTTATCACCAGTTAAGCAGTGGGTTTGAGCTTAAACATGACATGTTAGGTGGTAATCAAGAGCTCTAGTTCAAACTAGTAAGTGGTGACAAAGGTGATGAGATCAACCCTCTAAGAATGAGTCCCAACTTAGGCTTGGACAGCACACCTTTGCTCACATGTTGATCCCTTTTCATATATATGATTAAGTAATGGTAAACATGCCTCTTTCTTGTGCATCACCTCAGGAGCAAGCTCTCTTGAGCATTGGAAAAGTTTCGTAAAGTTTGGAATCAAAGCGTCACTTGAAATTATAAGTTACATTTTGCTTAAATTGCTTCATTAAGCAAATGGAAACATGGGCTGTCGAACAAACCTTGCAACCTTGCTCAAACAGTTCTAATTCAACTCATGAACAAAAGTCATGAACGGTTCGTGTTTAGCAAATATCAAGAAAATACCTCAATTGGCCTAAAACTCTAATTTAAGCCTTATCGTGATGCTGCTTTGACCAAGGTGAAACAATGATTTCGGTACCAGATATGAAGTTTGACCTTAAATAGAAGTTGAAGTTTAAGTTCTGCATAGCAAACTTTATTTTTCTACCCAGCCCTAAATCAACCTAGAAGCAGGTCAAAAAGAGGTTCAAATTTTGAATCTGCTGCTGTTTTGTCAGACTCAAAATATTTCGAAGTCATCAATTGACAGCAGGTTTGCGCCAAGTTTGCGACATTTTTCTCTTGCAAAATTGTATGGTAACTCAATTGGATTCCTTAATATAAGTTGAAGTGCTATCCATGGAGATAACAACAAAATAAGTCTCACTAGATTTGGAGCTCATTTGGTCATTCAAAGGTTCTCTTCAAAATGGCAAGTTCACTGAATTCGGTCACACTTTGCTGAAACTCTGAAATCCGAATTTCAATTTCATCTACCTATCTTTGGAGATTTGTATCTTCCTAACCAAGCTGAACCAGTCCATGATCCTTTAAGCAAACTTGCAGAGCAAGATGTGTACAACAAACTTTGTTCAAAGACTCAATCCAAAATCACCATCAAAGTTTGTCAAACAGAGGCTCGAAGATTGAATCTGCGGCTGTTTTTAGACTTAGAAATATTCTAAGTCCGGGATTAGTAACCACTTAATTGACATGCCACGTTCTCATGTTTTTGTTAAGCAACTCAAGTTGATCCAAATATAAAAGTTGGAGTATATGTTTTGGGAAAGAGCATGCAAAAACATGGCACCAGTTTGACTTCGTTTTGACCATCAATTTGGATTTCTGCTCATTGCTGTTAATGCGCTGACATTATCATGTTGGGGCGCTAACTACCCACTAATCTGTTACTCTAATGGCCGAGCACCCTAAATATGAGCTGGAGAGCATTAGGAAAGGAACAATTTGTCTTTAAGGCCTGAGGCCCAGATCGGATGGTAAGTAGCCCAAAATCGGGCCCCAAGCCGATCACTTTGTCGCCCGCCACCTGTTCGTTAAAATGGGCGCGTGGCCACCATGCAGGGCAGTAGCGCCCTACCTCCTTGCCACGTGGTCGCACCCCTGCTCCTCTATCAACAGACGCTCGAGCCCTCCCTCGGACTCCCTCACTCGCTCTCGCTCTCCCTGGCTCTCCCCCATGCTCTATGGCGTGTGCGCGCGGGCACGCCGATCTTCATGGCCGCCGTCGATCTCCACTCCCAAGCGCCTCACTGCCCTGCACCATCGTCACCGCCTTCGCATCATCGTTCTCTACCTCGCACACACGCTCACCGAGAAGCACCATTGTCGAGCAGTCGCCGGAGCCGTGCCTCTGGTGCTGCATGGCCAGGCTGACCTGGCCCGCCTTGGGCCGAGCCAGGCAGCCCTGCGGGTGCGCTCAGGCCCCTAGGTGCTCCCCGCCGCTGCCGGCCCCTACTGGCCAAGGCCGGTCGACCCTGAGCCCATCCTCGTCGACCGTTGGGCCGTTGTTGCCGTGGTTGAGCCGCCTCCGTCCACCACGGGGCAAGCCGCGAGCGACTGCTAGTGCGCGCGGGCCCCCCTGGCACTCCACCACCGCCGCTCGCCACCGGAGGTCGACCACCTCACCGGAAAATCGAGCCACCGTCGACCTCCTTTGCTCCAACTCGCGTCGGGGACCTCACGCTCAAATTGGAAGAAAGGGAAGGGCCTAACTACAAAGCTATTGACTCATGTGAACAGTGCATAGAAGGACATTTTCGCAGGAATCTACTTTCTTGAAAGTTCAGGGTCCTCAGTGCAAATGTGTTTATCTTTTATGGCTAAAACTTTGGAAAATCATAGTAAATCGTAGAAAATTTGTAAAATAGCAAATGAACATGTTTTGGAATCCTTGTGAGTAGATCTATGCAGTAGAGTCATAATATGATATGTGTTAGTAGAAAGTTTCTGCTATTTTTATTTATTCTTGTAATGTGCTTTTAAAAAATGCTTTTAAGTTGGATAGATGCATATCTTGAGTTATAGAAGTCCAAAAATGGTAATTCTAGTTGTGTTAATCTTGTGATGACATGCTCTAGCTAATAAAAATATTAAATATGCTAATTGTGTATTGTTTTTATAATGTTTTGACTTTATCTTGTTAAATAGGCAATTTTAGCTTGTTTTGCTTGTTATTCTCATACCTGAAGTTGTATTGCTCAAAATGGCATGAAATTTTAATTATATGATATATATGTGATACATGACATCTGTTTGAAATTTCATGATTTGTGGTGCATGTATTACTAAGTTATTAATTTATCTCGCTAGGTGCTTGATAAGTAGTTGTAAATGCTTGATAAATATCATAAAGGTGTAAAAAATGGAAAATGTTGTTCCATTGCCTTTGCATGGTGTGGTGGTAACCTAAGCAAACCTAATTTGGTCATGTCTTTACAGAAAATGTGGAGGTTTAGATTTGTCTTGCTCTCACATGCTTATTTGCAATTAAAACTTGTTTTGCATGTAATAATCAACTTATAAAACTTGAGCATGTAAAATTTGTACAGTAGCCATGCTTTGTTATCATATCTTTGTCATAAAAACCTAGGCTCCAAATTACAATGTTTGCAACATCACCTTTTTATTAGTTGCATGTTAATGAAACTTTGAATGAGCATGTGCTTTTCTTATTAGATGCTTATACATAGTTCTTGTGATGCTAATGTCATGTGTTGGTTTGAGATGAGGTTGTATGGGTTCCTCACGATGGCTTAGAGCTATGTGTTGGATGTGCTTTTATGTCACCTTGTTATAGAATCAAGTGAAGCACCACTTTGCTTATGTGGTGAAAATGGCTGCATGGTGATATTTTCATGATGCAAATGATGTTTTCTATAGATATGTTAAATACAAAAGTTGTAGATAATTTCCTTATCTTGCTTGTCCTCAAATGTCATGATTTTAGGCCTGCTGGTTTAGGAGTTAGAGATTTTACAAGTTTGCTGTCAGCTTTTGTATGTCCTCTGATAAGATCTGAATGATTGTATTGTTTGACTTATGTAAACAAGGAATTATGTCTTGGTGATAACAGGAGAGTTGAAGTGATTTTTATAGGCTTTCCAAATTGTTAAAGATCACTCCTTTTGGTGGCCTAAATCTACAGATATGGCTGTCTCAAGTTTAATGTCAGAATATGTCCAAATCTGTACAGAGATGCCTTCATTGTGTTGTTTGGCCTTGTTGGCTGTGAAATCATCTTAGGACGATAATAAGAAACTTATAGATAACTTAATAACCTTTCTGTAAAGTTAAGAATAATGTTTTATGGATGATTAAAACTCTAGTTATGCATTTCTGAAGTTCATGTCAGTTTTCTATCCTAGTTTGAGGTGATCTGTTTGTTAGTATTTTTCAACCTTGTTAACCTTTGAATCAGCTCTAGGTGTAAATAACAAAGTTGTAGACAATTTCCTAAGATTTCCAGAAAGTCTAGGATCACCTTTGTTTGATGCCTATAGCTCCAGTTATGGTTGAAACAAGTGATTGTTGTGCTGCTGCCCAGAATCTAAGCATGTACCTAAAGTTGTTTGCTTCACTTTGCATTGCTTTGTATGCTTGTTAGTGTTAGCTCATGACACTACTAGAGTTAAATTGATCTACCCGAGGTATCTTATAAATGTGTTATATAATGTTGGTCAAGCACGTAACTAATAAATGGTCATGTATGCATGTTGCCACAAAATGATCTTGATGCATGTTTTGCTAGAGCTTTAATTATGTTGGTGTCGTTCACCATAGCCCTAGTTCTTATGTGATGCTAGGCTTAACTAGTTCTTGATTGATAAATGCTTGTAATAGTTTGACTTGAGTTAACAGGTGTGCCATGCTTGTTATGCTTGCTACCCCTATGCTAGACTTGAGTGAGAGTTAGTTAAATGACTTGCTCTCTAAGTGCATATGTCTTGAGGTTGTGGCAGAACCTCAAAAATTATAGGGCCCATATGCACCTATCACTGTCCAATGACCTCTAACGACTATGCATATGTTCCCGGTAACTTAAGAAGATTGTCTGGTGTCCACGGAGAACCCCGAATCATCCACGACTTCTGAGCAGGATCCCATTACAGAGTCATTGCAGTATTACAACATTTATTCAAATATCTACATCAGAGTAAAATAGCGGAAGTCTTACAATAACTTAGTTTACAAACTAGTTGTTTCAAACCTTACAAACTAAGTTCGATAATTATTATAAACCATAGTAGTGGAGTGGCATTAGTAACATAATACAAAACACACAATATAAGTACCATGCCCAAGGGTCACACATTCACTTATCATCATCGATTTGAACAACAGTCATGCAGCACGGTCCAAAGCAGACCTGCTCATGAGGCTCACCTGCAACAAGGGTCAATGAACCCTGAGTACAAAAGTACTCAGCAAGACTTAACTGAAGTAAAAATTAATAAGACTCGGGAATGCAGGCTAGGGGTTCAAGGTATGGCTTTAGCAATAAACAAAGTTCTTTGCGTAAAAGCTCTCTATCAAGATTCTTTCTTTCAACATTTATATCTTCATAAAACAGTATATGAATCTGCCATGATCCGTATTGAGATCATGAACTTCATATCAAACTCTTTCTCAAATCTAGCTCAAGTTTCATTTATTAACTACGATGATGAACAGTGAGTTGAGCCTCCATAACTGAGGAGCAACGATGATTGAAACTGATTCAAAACCCAGCTGGGGATTCCCAACCACATGACATATGCAAGTCCCTGACCTACATATACCAACCTACCCTCAGATCCTCTAAAACAAGAATGGGTCCGCGCCACCCGAGAATACAGTACTCCACCAATCCAGCCCATTGCCACGTGGGTACACGCTATTCTCGCCATCTCTCCACTCCCAGTGCGCGAGTAGCTATTCTCGTAATAGAATAGCCAAGTTAAGGCTTACCGGAGTATGTGGCTAGTACTACAAAGTCTCACCTCATGCAATTCAATAACAGACGGTTCTTAATGGACACAGGCGGAAAGAAGCCGCTCATAAGACCTCCATGTCTTGTGGCTCTCACACACCGAGTCCACCTGGTCTAGATTTATTACTCCACATGCTCATATCTCATGATAACATAAGTAACCAATCATATCAAAATCCCATGTAATTCTCACAGGTGACATGTAATCACCCGACGTTTATTTATCTAAGCATGACTAAGCATAACTAAGCAATTCTCAAATTAAAACGGGTAACAAGGTTGATATGGAAAAACAAGGTTGGTAATGCACCAATTAGGTTTTCACTCAACTCCTAATCACTTAATGCAGTATTGAAAAGCAAAAGCGATATAAATTTGAAAGCACAACGTAGGTTTAAATGCATTCGGGGCTTGCCTTGATTAATGGAAAAGTCAGGTTCCGGAGATGTTCCACAGATATCAAATCCGACCTCAACAGATGGATTAACTTCCTCCACAACTTGATTGACTACCATGTTCTCGCTTTCATTCACTACACGTAGTAACAATGCCATGTTTAATATGATGCGAGATATAAAACGTGATGCTTGATGATGGATGCAAAAATTATTAACTTGAATGCAACTTTCATTCGCGGTACAGTTACAAGTCAAAACTAACTAAACCTTTTTCATAAACCCAAATACTTACTTTAAGTACCAAGAATTATTTTATACTAATGACCCAAGGTCATCACTCAATCCAACATTCAAACAAAACCTACGTTATTAAAGTTTACTATTTGCTTTTATGAATTAATTATTTAATTAAAAGATATGAAATAAATCAACTTTCTCCAAATGAGCTAAATTTTTTTGTGAAGGCTTATCACATGATAACTAAGTGGCACAACAATTTTCATAATTTTTGGATAAATAATAAAGCCTAGAAAAATCATGGAAACTCATTTATTAATTAATTAGAGCAATTTTTATCACATTCAAAATGTACTGAAAATAAAAATTTAATATTTTTCCTAAATAGTTTACATCACAGAGAGGTCACACAACAATTTTCATAATTTTTGGAGCTCTAATTAATTCTATACAAAAATAACAAATCACAGCACTATTCATTCAATTCTGCAAAATAGAAAAATCCATTTTTCAACTACACAGTCACTGACAGGGTGACCCCAGCCGTCAGTCCTCGCTGACCACGGTGGTGAGCCCTCTGACCGGCGATTTCTCGCCGACGGTGAGGTCTCCGGCCACGGCGAAGGTACTAACACATTCCCCACGTCACAACGCATCGATTAGAGGTACTAGCTAGACCAAATAAGGTGAGGTTCGAGCTTGACGCCGGCCATGGCGACCACGACGGCGCGGCTATGGCACGCCAGCGAAAGGAGGCCGGTAGCAGTTAAGCAAAATGCTTGGGAAGAATCAGGAGCTCACCCCAAACACACTCAAGCAGAAATCTGGACCAGAGGAGCAACAGAGAAGTGAGTCGACGATGACCGCAGACACAGCGGCGCAAGCTACATCGACGGCGGTGTTCCGGTGACTGCAATGGACGAAATGGTCACCCAACAAAGCACAAAGAATCACGGCAACATGGCAAAGCTGAAGGCATGCCTAGCAAGGGCAGGGACAGACCGTAGAGCGCTGGCCACGGCTATGCGCACTCGACGGCTATGCTGCCGGCCGCGAGGAAGAAAGGCACGCACAGCCTTATCTCGGCGGAGTCAAGCTTCAAGGGCTGGTCGACTAGGTGCGCAAGGAGCAAGCGGAGCTATGGCAAGCTTTTCTGAGACTAGAAAGGCACTACGGTGATGGCACAAGCTCGACGGAGCAACGACGGCGTCGTCGGGAAAAACAGGGGAGAAGAACGGAGAAAAACGGCGACGGTGAAGACCTTATAGCGTGGCTCAGAAGCAAGAAGAAGCCACGCCGCAGCCTTCTCCACGCCAGCGTGAAGCCAAACGTGGCCACGAGCGCACCTGGAAGCCAGAGGAAGCTCGCCGACGGTGAGGTGTCGCTCGAAGACACTGTTCATAGAAATTACCGAATTGCCACTTGTCTATTTGCCCAAATTACTCCCAAATCTGTATGGTAACTCAAAAATCTTCAAAAATAAAAGTTGTTCCAAATTCAAAGTTCTACAACTTTGCTTTAATAACCATACTCTAATTCGGTCTACATTTTGAAATGCAAGTTTAAAATCAAAAGGGGACACTTTAAGTACATAACGCCTTTTCAAATTACTTCAAATTTTATATAACAACTTTGAAAACTCCAAAAACCAACTTTGTACACCTTGACAAGCTCTACACTTTTGCTTTTAAGCTTAACCCCAAAATGTGCTTAGATTTTGAAATGGGGTTTTCCAGGGTAAAATTAAATGCTGGAAATTAGGGTTTTCGGAAATTCAAATCAATACAAAGATTTTGAACTTGATTCAAACCATACAAGTCAACACATATAACATAATGGTAAACTTGTTTTAGTGTATGCATATCAAAATTTTCACTAACACAAAATGATGTGCAATGCATATGATGACATGGCAGGTTTTAGTATTTAAAACACCCGAGGTGTTACAATCCTTCCCCCTAAAAGAAATCTCGTCCCAAGATTTAAAGTCCAAGGGTAGGTAATGGAAAAGGAAATGTGTCAATCCATAAACATTCAAAACCTGTTCATAAAATAGCTAAGGTCCTTTTACAAAACATGATTCATAATGACAGAGCACAACTAACATTATTCTATATTGCCGCAAGAAACTCTGGAAACTGTTCTAGCAAGTAATCTTCGGATTCCCAAGTAGCTTCTTCTTCGGAATGTTGATTCCATTGTATCTTGTAAAATTTGATTGTCCTCCTTCGAGTGACACAGTCTTTCTGATCTAGAACTCGGATAGGATATTCAGAATAGGTCAAATCAGGCTCAAGTTCAACTCCTTCAACCTCAACATTCTACTCAGGCACTCGAAGACACTTCTTTAATTGAGAAACATGGAACACATCATGCACAGCTGAGAGATGTTCTGGTAACTTCAAGCGATATGCCACCCTTCCATACCTCTCTAAAATTTGAAATGGTCCAATATAACGAGGTGCCAACTTGCCTTTAACACCGAAACGGGTAACTCCCTTCATTGGTGATACCTTCAGATATACAAAATCTTCCTTGTTAAACACCAATGGTCTACGTCATTTATCTACATAACTCTTTTGTCGGGACTGAGCTATCTTCAAATTACTTTGTATCTGCCTAACCTTCTCTTCTATTTCTTTCACAAGGTCAACTCCAAAGAACCGTCTTTCCCCGGGTTCAGACCAATTCAGCGACGTTCTGCATCTACGACCATAAAGTGCTTCAAACGGAGCCATTCTAATGCTCTCCTGATAACTATTGTTGTTTGAGAACTCAGCCAAAGGCAAACATTCATCCCACTTATTGGAATAGTTAAGGACACAACATCTTAACATATCTTCAAGTACTTGATTGACCCTTTCAGTCTGACTATCAGTCTGTGGATGATAAGCTGTACTATACAGGAGTTTGGTACCCAACGAAGCATGCAATTGTTTCCAAAAATTGGAGACAAACTGTGTACCCCTATCTGACACTATGGTCTTTGGTACCCCATGTAAACTCATGATTTGTGCTAAATACATCTTGGCATACTGGATAGTAGGATATATACTCTTGACTAGAAGAAAATGTGCTGACTTAGTTAGTCGATCTACAATAACCCATATTGAGTCAAAACCTTTTGATGTCTTGGGTAGACCAATGATAAAGTCCATACTAATATGCTCCCACTTCCAAGCTAGAATAGGCAATGGCTGTAATTCTCCAGCGGACCTCAAATGTATAGCTTTTACCTTTTGACAAGTATCACACTTTGCTATATATTGAGCAATCTCTATCTTCATTTTGGTCCACCAAAATCTATGTTTCAAGTCATGGTACATTTCATTACTTCTAGGATGAATAGATAACCTGGTGGTATGTGCCTCTTCAAGAATTGACTATCGCAACTCAGAAACCTTTGGTACCACAAGGCGATCCTTGAACCATAACACATCTGTAGCATCTATCCTAAAGCATGTCGCTTTTCCATTCCTGACTCTTTTTTTAATATGGGCTATACCCTTGTTTTCTTTTTGAGCGGCAACAATCTGGTCTCGAATAGTTGATTCAACAGTTATATTGGTCAAACTACCTTGTTGAATTACCTATACATTCAACTTCTCTATCTCTTGACATAAAGTCAGATCTATTATTTTTACTGCTAGACAATTGCAATGACTCTTACGACTGAGGGCATCTACAACCACATTTGCCTTACCAGGATGGTAATGTACCTCCAAGTCATAATCTTTAATCAATTCTAACCATCTTCTTTGTCGCATGTTTAATTATGATTGAGTAAAGATATACTTTAAACTTTTGTAATCTGTATAAATATGGCATGTATTACCAAGCAGACAATGCCGCCAAATCTTCAAAGCATGGACAACTGCTGCTAACTCCAGATCATGAGTTGGATAATGTTCTTCATGTTTCTTAAGTTGTCTAGAAGCATAGGCAATGACTCGGCCTTCTTGCATCAATATACATCCAATACCAATACCAGAAGCATCACAATAAACGTCGAACGACTTCTCGATATCTGGTTGTGCTAATACTGGTGCAGTGATTAACAATCTCTTCAAAGTCTAGAAAGCTTCTTCACAATCAGATGACCAGACAAACTTGGCATGGTTCTTCAACAACCTAGTGATGGACTTAGATATTCTAGAGAAATTTGGAATAAAACGACGGTAATAACCCGCCATTCCTAGAAAACTCCAAACCTGATGAACAGTGGTTGGTGGTTTCCAATCTAGTACATCCTTAACTTTGCTTGGATCTACTACAACTCCTTCAACTGACAAGACATGTCCTAAAAACTGTACTTCCTTTACCATAAGTCACACTTACTGAACTTGGCATATAGCTGATGTTCTCTTAAGCGTGTTAGAACAATTCTGAGATGTTCCGCATGTTCTTTCTTGTTCTTAGAATATACTAAGATGTCATCAATAAAACCCACTACAAACTTGTCTAGCTCAGGCATGAATACTGAATTCATCAGATACATGAAATGAGCTGGGGCATTCGTCAAACCAAAATACATTACCAGGTATTCATATAATCCATATCTTGTGGTAAATGCCGTTTTGGGAATATCTTCAGGCTTAATTTTGATTTGGTGGTAACCTGACCTCAAATCAATCTTGGAGAAAACTTTGGCTCCAGCCAGTTGATCAAAAAGTAAATCTATCCGAGGTAAGGGATACTTATTCTTAATGGTTACTTCATTCAATGGACGATAGTCAACACATAACCTCAGGGTCTCATCTTTCTTCTTCACAAAAATTGCAGGACATCCCCAAGGTGATGAACTAGGTTGGTTAAACCCTTTATCAATCAACTCTTGTAATTGAGTCTTCAACTCGGCTAATTCCTTGAGAGGCATCCTATAAGCTCTCTGAGAGATCGGAGTTATTCCAGGTTTTAGATCTATGTAAAACTAAACATCCCTATCAGTTGGTAGACCGGGTAAATCTTCAGGAAAAACATCAAGAAATTCACAAACTACTGGGATATCTCTAATCTCCTTAACGGAAGTTGCACAAACTTTTTCCACTGATCTCCTTAAGGTTGGAAGTTGGATAAGAAGCTGAGAATTACTATCTGGCAAACTCAACCTTATTGTCCTATTCAAAGCATCTATAACAGCCTTATGCTGATACATCCAATTCATTCCCAAGATCACATATATATCCTGATCCTTGAGAATAATCATGGTAGTGGGAAAAATATGCCCACCCAGGTTTATGGGTACCTGGTACACCATTTCCTTAGTACACAGACGTCCCCTGGGCGACTGTATAAAGAAATTTTCCTTTATTGCCCAAATTGGAATTTCATGCTTTATGACAAAGGTTCTATTGATGAATGTATGAGATGCACCAGAATCAAAAAGCATAATTGCAGGATGATCGGCGACAGGAAACATACCCAGCATCACGGGCTCCCCTTCTGGAATCTCCCCGGCTTGAATATAGAACACCCGCCCTGTCTTCTTTTCATCTTTGCCATTCTAAGCATTTTGGTTGTTGTTCTTGTTCTGAGCTTGACCTTGTTGTTGATTTCCAGGAGCCTTCTGAAAATTTGGATTATACTGCTTAGGATACGGACATTCCCTAGAGAAATGACCTGACTTTCCACAATTGAAACATGGGTAATTGTGGCCTTGGGGTGTTGGAGCACGAACACCAGGAACATTAGTTTGTTGAGAGTTCTGGTAACTTGTGGCAGGACTGACATTTGATCGTTGACCGGCTTGGAACTGCGGCGGACAATAAGAACGACGATGGTGATTCACTGGATGATAGATTATCTTCTGTCTCTTTTGATTACCACCAAAAGATCCAGATGGCACACTCTTTTTCTTCTTAATCTCCTTATGTTGCCGTTTTTTCTCCTCCGAAGCAATAGCAATGTTGACTGCCTCATGATATGTGACATTGGTGCAGGTAGTCATCATTGTCTGAAGTTTGGTATTTAGACCCCGCATGAACCATTTCTTCTTCTTGGCATCTGTGTTCACATGCTCTGGTGCGTACTGTGAAAGGTGATTGAACTTGCCCACATACTGCATGACTGTTTGATCACCTTGCTTCAAAGCAAGAAACTCATCAAGCTTCATGGCCATAACTCCCTCTGAAAGCACAGAAAGCAGTGCGGAACTCGGCCCAAGTTAACTGAATGCCTGCTGGTTGCATAGCCACAAGGTTTGACCACCAAGCACCTGCTGCACCTCTAAGCTATTGAGCAGCAAAATAGGCTTCTGAAACTCAGTGCATGGAATGAGGTCAAACTTCTGCTCCATGGTACGAAGCCAATCATCAGCTTCCAGTGGTTCGTCAGCCTTGGTAAACACTGGTGGTCGGGTATCGGTGAAATCAACATATGTAGCTTCTTGCCTATGATGATTGCGACCACGGTTCCCTTGCATCATATTATGATTACTTTGAGCTAACTCCCGAAGCAACCGAGCATTATCGACAGTCACATTGACCAGCACTGCAATAGCATCAGCCAAATTTGGCGAAACTGGTGGCGGATCAGGAATACCATCCTCATCTTGTGAAGTACTAGGAATAGTCGAACCCCGAGTACGACGCATCTGTTCATGACAAACCAAACTTTACTCACAAGCCTTTATCAAACTATTAAAAGAGCTGACTACAAACACATTATACGGGTTTCACTTATTTAAACACAATTTCGAACTTAAGCAAGACTACCCAACTTAACTAGAACTCACTATTTTACGACTCTACTCTTCTCCTCGATCACCTCAAACCTCATGATCGGTATCCATTCCGGAAACATCTCCGCCTTCATTATCACTTTCATCCACCATCACTAATTCTTCTAGATCTTCTTCTTCTTCCTCTTCAAGTTCATCATCATCTGCAATGGTGACACCTGGGTCCATTGCATCTGCCTGAGGTTCATGATTTGGATCCAAAAGATTGTTCCGCCTATGGACTTCCTCATGTAGATTGGTAGAATATTCTTCTAAGTCTTCTACATAGAACTCTAACTCATGAGCTCGGGCTCTAGCTACATCTTCTCTATGCCAAGCCTCATTTCTTCCTTCCACCATACGAACTAACATATGCTCATAGTTCTTATGAGCGGTGGTGAGACACCTCAATTGATCCTGTAATTTGCCCACCTAGATGGCATCCAAGGCCCTATCTTTAGTAGCCTGTGCTAACTCTACTGAAAGCCTCTGTATCTCTGCCTAGGGATCAGGCCTAGAGCTGCTACTGCTAGCACCGTCACTCCTAGGGCAAGCTGGTGACGAGGAACTCCTTTGGGTCCAATGGACTTACGGGGTGTTACCTTGGTACGAGCCATACTGTAGGAAGCAAGATTTCAAAACAGTAAGACGATCTGATAACAGCCTCAAGAGCAGCAAGGGTGGACTACACAACTCAACCTAGACTCACTACACAACCTAGACTCAGAGGGAAAGTAAGTAACAAATGGATTAATCATGATGCATGAATCGTTCTTACGAACAAAAACATCAAAGCTCATAAGGTACATAAACAATAGTTGTTATTATATAGGGCATAATAAGATTACTACTCCACCACACAAAGCCTTTTTAATCAAATAAGGAATGTCGAGAATGAAATAAGATAAGTCGAAAGCAATTTGGACCAAATTAACAGGTTAAATTTATTTGTCCCAAATCATTTTGAATTTTTTGTAAAACAATACAACAAAGACTTTGTAACGATAGCTCTGATACCATTTTGTGGTAGAACCTCCTAAATTATAGGGCCCACATGCACCTATCACTGTCCAATGACCTATAACGACTATGCATATGTTCCCGGTAACTTAAGAAGACTGTCGGGTGTCCACGGAGAACCCCAAATCATCCACGACTTTCGAGCAGGATCCCATTAGAGAGTCATTGCAGTATTACAACATTTATTCAAATATCTACATCAGAGTAAAATAGCAGAAGTCTTACAATAACTTAGTTTACAAACCAATTGTTTCAAACCTTACAAACTAAGTTCGATAATTATTACAAACCATAGTAGTGGAGTGGCATTAGTAACATAATACAAAACACACAATATAAGTACCCTACCCAAGGGTCACACATTCACTCATCATCAATGATTTGAACAACAGTCATGCAGCACGGTCCAAAGCAGACCTGCTCATGAGGCTCACATGCAACAAGGGTCAATGAACCCTGAGTACAAAAGTACTCTGCAAGACTTAACCAAAGTAAAAATTGATAAGACTCAGGAATGTAGGCTAGGGGTTCAAGGTGTGGCTTTATCAATAAACAAAGTTCTTTTGCGTAAAAGCTATCTATCAAGATTCTTTCTTTCAACATTTATATCTTCATAAAAATAGTATATGAATCTGCCATGATCCGTAATGAGATCATGAACTTCATATTAATCTCTTTCTCAAATCCAGCTCAAGTTTCATTTATTAACTACGATGATGAACAGTGAGTTGAGTCTCCATAACCGAGGAGCAACGACGATTCAAACTAATTCAAAATCCAGCTGGGGATTCCCAACCACACGACATATGCAGGTCCCTGACCTACATATACCAACCTGCCTCAGATCCTCTAAAACAAGAACGGGTTCGTGCCACCCGAGAATACAGTACTCCACCAATCCAGCCCATTGCCACGTGAGTACACGCTATTCTCGCCATCTCTGCACTCCCAGTGCATGAGTAGCCATTCTCGTAATAGAATAGCCAAGTTAAGGCTTACCGGAGTATGTGGCTAGTACTATAAAGTCTCACCTCATGCAATTCAACAACGGACGGTTCTTAATCGACACAGGCGGAAAGAACCCGCTCACAAGACCTCCATGTCTTGTGGCCCTCACACACCGAGTCCGCCCGGTCTAGATTTATTACTCCACATGCTCATATCTCATGATAACATAAGTAACCAATCATATCAAAATCCCATGTAATTCTCACAGGTGACAGGTAATCACCCGACATTTATTTGTCTAAGCATGACTAAGCATAACTAAGCAATTCTCGAATTAAAACGGGTAACAAGGTTGATATGGAAAAACAAGGTTGGTAATGCACCAATTAGGTTTTCACTCAACTCCTAATCACTTAATGCAGTATTGAAAAGCAAAAGCGATATAAATTTGAAAGCACAAGGTAGGTTTAAATGCATCCGGGGCTTGCCTTAATTAATGGAAAAGTCAGGTTTCGGAGACGTTCCACAGATATCAAATCTGACCTCAACAGACGGATTAACTTCCTCCACAACTTGATTGACTACCACGTTCTCGCTTTCGTTCACTACACGTAGTAACAATGCCATGTTTAACATGATGCGAGATATAAAACGTGATGCTTGATGATGGATGCAAAAATTATTAACTTGAATACAACTTTCCTTCGCGGTACAGTTACAAGTCAAAACTAACTAAACCTTTTTCATAAACCCAAATACTTACTTTAAGTACCAAGAATTATTTTATACTAATGACCCAAGGTCATCACTCAATCCAACATTCAAACAAAACCTAAGTTATTAAAGTTTACTATTTGCTTTTATGAATTAATTATTTAATTAAAAGATATGAAATAAATCAACTTTCTCCAAATGAGCTCAATTTTTTTTGTGAAGGCTTATCACATGATAACTAAGTGGCAAAACAATTTTCATAATTTTTGGATAAATAATAAAGCCTAGAAAAATCATGGAAACTCATTTATTAATTAATTAGAGAGGTCACATTCAAGATATACTGAAAATCAAAATTTAATATTTTTCCTAAATAGTTTACATCACAGAGAGGTCACAAAAATTTTCATAATTTTTGGAGCTCTAATTAATTCTATACAAAAATAACAAATCATAGCACTATTCATTCAATTCTGCAAAATAGAAAAATCCATTTTTCAACTACACAGTCACTGATAGGGTGACCCCACCCGTCAGTCCTCGCTGACCACGGTGGTGAGCCCTCTGACCGGCAATTTCTCGCCGACGGTGAGGTCTCCGGCCACGGCGAAGGTACTAACACATTGCCCACGTCACAACGCATCGATTGGAGGTACTAGCTAGACTAAATACGGCGAGGTTCGAGCTTGACGCCGGCCATGACGACCACGACGGCGCGGCTACGGCACGCCAGCGAAAGGAGGCCGGTAGCAGTTAAGCAAAATGCTAGGGAAGAATCAGGAGCTCACCCCAAACACACTCGAGCAGAAATCTGGACTGGAGGAGCAACGGAGAAGCAAGTCGACGATCACCGCCGACACGGCGGTGTTCCGGTGACTGCAATGGACGAAATGGTCACCCAACAAAGCACAAAGCATCACGGAAACATGGCGAAGCTGAAGGCATTCCTAGCAAGGGTAGGGACAAACCGTAGAGCGCTGGCCACGGCGACGCGCACTCGATGGCTATGGTACCGGCCGCGAGGAAGAAAGGCACGCACAGCATTATCTCGGCAGAGTCAAGCTTCAAGGGCTAGTTAGTAGGGTATGAAAGTAGCAAGCAGATCTATGGCAAGCTTTGCCAAGACTAGAAAGGCACTACGGCGACGGCACAAGCTCGACGGAGCAACGGCGGTGTCGTCGGGAAAAACAGGGGAGAAGAACGGAGAAAAACGGCGACGGTGAAGACATTATAGCATGGCTCAGAAGCAAGAAGAAGCCACGCCATAGCCTTCTCCATGCCAGCGCAAAGCCGAACGTGGCCACAAGCGCGCCTGGAAGCCAGAGGAAGCTTGCCGACGATGAGGTGTCGCCCAAAGACACTGTTCATAGAAATTACCGAATTGCCACTCGTCTATTTTCCCAAATTACTCCCAAATTTGTGTGGTAACTCAAAAATCTCCTAAAATAAAAGTTGTTCCCAATTCAAAGTTCTACAACTTTTCTTTAATAACCATACTCTAATTCGGTCTACATTTTGAAATGCAAGTTTAAAATCAAAAGGGGACACTTTAAGTACATAACGCCTTTTCAAATTACTTCAAATTTTATATAACAACTTTGAAAACTCCAAAAACCAACTTTATACACCTTGACAAGCTCTACACTTTTGCTTTTATGCTCAACCCCAAAATGTGCTTAGATTTTGAAATGGGGTTTTCCAGGGTAAAATTAAATGCTGGAAATTAGGGTTTTCGGAAATTCAAATCAATACAAAGATTTTGAACTTGATTCAAACCATACAAGTCAACACATATAACATAATGGTAAACTTGTTTTAGTGTATGCATATCAAAATTTTCACTAACACAAAATGATGTGCAATGCATATGATGACATTGCAGGTTTTAGTATTTAAAACACCCGAGGTGTTACAGAGGTGTAACCTTGTACTTATCTTGAATGCTTTTATATGATACATCTCATGTTACCATTCTTCGCATTCATGCACTGGCATTGTTGCATCTCATCTAGGTACGCTAGTTGCACAATGCGTGGATGTGAAGCATGTGATTATGGAGTCGAACCAGAAGACAGTGCTGGTGGACCTATCCCGAAGATGGAAGGACCCCTGGAGTGCATGCCTAGAGTGAAAGATGTTCCCAAAAGTGGTGCAAGCTAACTAAACTGACTTTGTGTTGGATCTCAGGCAAGCCTCGGAGCATTCTAAGCCTCCTATGTTTTTACAAATATTACTTGCGTCCTTTATATTTGATGCATTAGGTTATAGGAGTTGATTAGAAACACATGATGCATATAACTTCCTTATCCAGATATATATACATTTAACCCTGTATATGTCTAAGATCGAATATATGCTTAGCAATTCTTAGACCGGTAGAAGTTGGGTGATTTCCTATCACCTGCGAGATATAGGTGGATACCAGAGCACGGTTGGCTATATTTGCTATCGTGGAATAGAACCATGGGGTAATGTAACTGGAGGTCGAGCGGAGTCTATGTGCAGGCTGAATCATGTGATTCTGTCTGTGCCGATTAAGGACCGCATCGTTGGAGGCTCTCTTGTCATTTTGAAAGCATGCCTCTTACTTAGCTGGCCGGATAACTCGTTCCGTCTGCAAAGCCGAGTAGCTCAACTCAGGCTTGGCCTTGTTCTGTCAAAGTGCACACTCTAAATTGTAGTATGGATGTGTGGGGAGCCAGACATGAGCCCAAGGGTAGGGTAGTCCTAATCGTCCTAGCAGCTGGTTGTCCCTGGTTGTGCGGTGCTGATCGAACCCGTGAAATGTGTACCTGAGTTGTACCAAAGGTGACCTAAGACTACCTTGACGCAGGTATGTTTGGGTTTGTGTTAGGAATAAATTCCCAGCTAGTTAAAATCGATTCGAATCGCCGTCTCTCCTGGATAGTGAGAAACTTCACGGAGCTTCTTCATCGTAGTAATTGGATTATGGAATATGATGGTTTTGATGAATATGAAAATCTTACACTAGCTATGGTTATTATTGTTATGCTACTAAATGATATACCACATGTTTGGCACAATTTAGTTGCTAATCTAGAGATGAATAGTTATAATTAACTTGATGACCGAATTATAAAATGTATAGCTTAATTAGTGGCTTTTTATACAAAATGGTGTCAAGCTAGCTCCACTTATATAGCCTTGCATGATCCTCGGTGTCACTTTATTTTTGGTTTATGACGGGTAAGTCTAGCTGAGTACATTCAAGTACTCAAGGTTTATCCCACCATGTTGTAGGTCAAGTTCTCGGCCTGCTGAAGATGGTGGCTAACCGTCGGTGGGCTCGGCGACTCTATATAGTGTTCTTATCTATATGCTTTTGTCAGAGGATGTCCCGTATGCTAGCAATGTATTTGGAACTTATATTATTGTAATCAGTTGAAAGCTATATTGTTTTCACTAATCGGTTTTGAAACCCAAACTTGTATTATTATTTGTGAACTCAATGTAAACATTATTTCCGCTGCAAATCTATGTATATGATGTGTATTTGCTTAATCGTACGATCTTGGTTCTGATGTGGATTTACCGAGGTCCTTCGTGACACTCGACGGACTACCCGGTTTATATAAGTGAAAGTATGTGCGCGTCAATGTGTTAAACGAGGATAGTCATACTTGGTTTTGTATAAATTGGGCGATTCTGTCACAGCTGGCATTAGAGCAAGATTAAGCATAATATCGTCATGTACGTAGTTTTAAAAACAAAGTTTTGATTTTAAAAGCCTATTTGGACTAAAACCTTAGCTATAGCCAAATTTGTCAAAACTAATTTGCAAAACTATGCTAGCGACAACATCTAGTTAAGCCCAATTAAGGACTACTAGGTGGCTAAGTAAACTGATACTAACTATGGGGGATTTACTTAATTGCAATTTTTATTTTGTCGTCCATACGGCGTGCTATTGTATGGATGCCATTCGCTTGAATGGTAATGTATGGATCAATATACCTCTACGCCCAGGTAAGTTGGTGAGTGGCATGACCACAAGATGTGAGCGTGCGGTCAAAGAGGGGAGGTAGTTTTGATACTAAAGTATATATATCTCATATATATACGGAAGTATTTAATTGTGGGTTAGTTTTGATATGGCTGTATATGCATATTTATATGTATGTATAGACGTATTTACATATGGGTAGCTTTGATACAAAAGTATATATATATTCTATATATATATGGAAGTATTTAGAATGAAACCTAGAGACTAGATTTTCATTTCCACATACATATAATTGTGGGGTTGGGCTAAAACGGAATCTTCTGTAGGTACGCTAACCACGAATGTGTAGATTGAATGTAGCTGACGACTAGCTATATATCAAGAGAGTACGTATTATACCACCGACATAGAACGTGATTGCCACCTTAGGCTGGCAATTTTGTGAGGATGAATAGTATGATCATGCATCATGATTGTGCTTGTGCATAAATATGTTTCCCTCACTTTGTTCTAATACTAAGTAACTTGTGATCAATGTGATGTTACTATCTTCCCTGTGTAAAGCTAGGCAAAATACCTTGTTCCATGCTATTTGAATAGTTGTGATTGAAGATAGTGTGTGATTAGCTTTGCCTTGTATGTTTGCTTCTAAAGGAAATAGATGACAAGTTAGTAGTTAGCAAAAACTTTACCCTTTTGAAAACGAAAACTAGTAGTGATACCTTGTTAGAAGCCTGCACATGCTTTTCTTTAAATATAATGTCAAGTTCTTCCTTTCAAGTTATCTTCACATTAGTTCTTTAGACATGTGGTTGCTTGCTTTCTAGGTATTACCATGATGCATGTGTGAATGTGTTGTGATCTAGGTGGTACCATAGCTGTCACCCTTTTTGTCCTCGGTAAGCGTACGAGTGTCGAAGAGCCTTATCCTAGAATAGCACCCAAGTTATGTTCAATCACATGGTTGTCTCCTAGTAGATTCCCTTTGCTTAGGAGCTTGAGCCAATATGTGTGATTATTAGCCCTTAAATGTTTGTGTATCCATGCCTTTGCTTGACTCATGAGCCTAAGCTTAGTTTCCTTGAATGCTTGCATGTGTCGTGGTTGTTTTGCTCCTGTGTGTGAAGACCCTACCCAAAAATCCTTATCAGACCCCTCTGCTTCTTATCCTAAAGATGATCTGGTGCAACACTAATCTCTATCTACCCTAGCTTTGGAACCTTTTCCTAGCAGATCACGTCGTTGCTTTATCAACTGAACCCCTAGTCAGTGTATTGGCTCTGTCCCTCGAATCTCATTTGTTTTGTCTCCAACTCTCTCAAGTCTCTGGATGTTTATTGGTCTTGATCTCATGTTGCTGCTCGGCAAGACCAAATATCATGTTAATCTTTATCTGGTAATCACATTGGTGGACACAAGGCGTATATGGAAATAAAGCAAGAGTCTCATGCTCGGTTGTCTTTGTTAATTAATCAATGTTCCCTTGTGTTGTGTTTTGATCTTTGGATCGCCTCCTTGTTGACTCCTAACCTTTTGACTACCTTTGCTGGCTATCCCTCCTTCACATAGTGCTTGCTCCTATGCAACCCAATTTGTGCCATGTGAGATTTCTTGTAGGTTGTATGTTCAGTAATTGTGTCTTGGTTAATGACTAACGGTGCTGTGACAGAACCTAGGACCTCCTTGTGGCCGGCCGACACATGGTTGTGCTACTGGGTGCACGCTAGTATTGAGGTTTCTAGTCATGACCCATTATGGAACTACACCGATGAGTTGTCTCCTTATGAGCTTTTCCTTGGTAATCTCTCCATATCCAATCAAAAGATCCATATATCGGACCAAAAGTAGTAGAGTTTCCTTTTGAAGTTGCAAAAAGGATAACCTGGAAGAACAGATCACCGACGTAAGCAATAGCAGACTATAAGAGGTGGTAGACAAGTGACTCTACTTGACTATCCCTATAATGACATCGGCCATCTATTGAGCAACTCATGTCATCCCCGTTGGATCAGAATGGTACATAGCACTTGAAGTTGGACAAGTTATCAGTCGGATGATAAATGGATCGGGATATTATGTCCTATAATAGGTCACCTAGTACTCATGAGCTTCCTGTCCAAGTTCTCAATCTTTAGGTGCATCAGGATCATGCAGACAAGAACCAAACTTCTTCGGTGTCACCCCTTCTCGGCTGACTTCCATGGCGACTGTTTGTTTGCACATCCACTACAATTGTTGCCATCAAAAAGGAAATTTTTGAGCTTTTTAAGTGTTGAGAGATAACTAATTAGTTCCCTGTAGGAAGGTTAATCTCTAGCTAGGTAACGACTCTTCAGTAGCTATGAAGGCTATGTCTCACAGAACAATGACCAACAAGGAGTTGATCAACTAGTCAACAGCCTGAGTGGCACTCTATCTTCCAAAGTTGTTGTGATCAAGTCGACTCCATCTTGAACCATCACATAGATAGTGCAAAATGCTATATCAGCTAAGTAAAGAGCTAGAGAAAGCACGCCCCTAGTTTCGGTCAGCATCGTTATGTATATGGTGCTATCAAAGGATTTGTTTAGGACTCTATTGGATGAAGCACAGAAGGGTAGTTAGAAACGGTCCCTTATCTTTGATGGACTACCCCTCTACATGTAGTATGCATTGTGCCCTACAAAAATAGCCCACAAGTGTAGTGCTTATGTATCGTCGAGTTGGTGTCTAAATCAACGATTGAGGTTGTTTCCTAAGAGGCATGTAAGGAAAAACCCTAGCCTCCATCCTCAGTGAGAAAGCTACTGCTGCTTTTGTACGAAGAGTTAGAGAGTGCGGAACACACTCCACAATGTGTGATGCAAAGAAAAAGAAGAACGGGAAATCTGTCCAGATTTCATGGCACGAAACCGGTTATCCTTAAGCCGGTGATTAGAGGCTAAAACAAGGTTGGATCGTCACAAAACTTGCTGAGCTCATTCTTCGCTTGGGGTACTTCGATGTCTGAAGTTGGTTTGAGCATTGGTTGAGTAAAGCATCGGATTTGAGAAATGTTTTGTCAGTTCTGGTCATTAAAATTTCAGAACAGAGTAGTTTTGGTAGATGACTCGTTTAGATAGTCAAACCAAGGTGTACAGAATCTATGATTTCTCTGTTGACTGCTATCATCCCTCATGTTAAAAGGTTGTGTTTGTGATTGATGCCAAGATTAGCAACATGGTCAATGTTTTGCCGTTAGATAATCCTTTAGATGCCCTAGAGAAGACTCTTTGCACCCCTTTATGGCTCACTTTTGCTCTCTCATATCAACAATGCTTGAGCAGTCAAGGTGTTCTACATGTCAATTTGTGCCTTTGCGAGTCGAAAACAATTTGAAAAGTGTCAAACAACAGATTTTAGATTATGATTATGAGTTGTTGATTGACATTATAAAGGAAGCTTCAATGTCAAATGTAGTCCAACAAAGCTAGTTTTGCTATAGTGCAAGTTAACCCAACTTACTGTGCAACTACACCATGAAGGAAATTATACTCAACCTGTTGGTAGTGTACCGTTTCTCTAGTTTGGTGAATACTTGCAACCTTGTTGTCCTCCAGGCCTCGCTATCATCCTTCTATAGCAATGATTTCTAATGCGGACTTGTCCTTTGGTACCTTTCATGTGATTTTACCCAAGAGGTTGCATCAGATTCAACCTAGGTAACGGTTGCCGCTTTAGTTTGGTAAAGTGGCATGAGCAGAACAAAGTAGCTATCACATTCACTGCTTTCCCCAATAGACTCAGATAATACAGTGTTGTTATCTGAGAAAGAGAACTGCACACATAAAACATTATGTAGTTTTCTATCAGTTGGCATATGAGTGATTGAACAGTTACGACCGGCATAGACTTTGCCTGTTGGTTAGTCGGTTTCTCACACCTCAAAGGATGTTTACCCCATTTATGATCTCACCCCTCATGGAAAGTTGTACATGTCATTTTCCCTAGAGAAACAAATACTTGTGAGTAGTTAGTTTATGCTCCATAACAATCTCCATATCCCAAGAACAAAGTATAGTGCTATTTTGGATTCAACCCAAAGTAATAATGCTTCTTGGGAGTCAATGAAGGAAATTCTTCAGACAAAAATTTACTACAAAGAGCAAGTATTAGAAAATTGTATTGACCAAATTAGCCTCTCTAATGCTCGAAGCTATGTAGCCTAATGCTATCGCTGGTCTTAGAAAATGGATGACATGCTTCTCTTCCCTTAAAAGTCTTTCGCACCGAATCTCAGGGCGAGATTCTCGTAAGGAGGGAGGGTTGTAACACCCCAGGTGTTTGTCACTAGTTAAGAAGTGGGTTTGAGCTTAAACATGACATGTTAGGTGGTAATCAAGAGTTCTAGTTCAAACTTGTAAGTGGTGACAAAGGTGTTGAGATCAACCCTCTTAGAATGAGTCCCAACTTAGGCTTGGATAGCACACCTTTGCTCACAAGTTGACCCCTTTTCATATATATGCTTAAGTAATGGTAAACATGCCTCTTTCCTATGCATCACCTCAGGAGCAAGCTCTCTTGAGCATTGGAAAAGTTTCGTAAAGTTTGGAATCAAAGCGTCACATGAAATGATAAGTTACATTTTGCTTAAATTGCTTCATTAAGCAAATGGAAACATGGGATGTCTACCAAACCTTTCAACCTTGCTCAAACAGTTCTAATTCAACTCATGAACAAAAGTCATGAAGGCTTCATGTTGAGCAAATGTCAAGAAAATGCCTCAATCGGCCTAAAACTATAATTTAAGCCTTATCGTGATGCTGCTTTGACCAAGGTGAAACAATGATTTTGGGACCAGATATGAAGTTTGACCTTAAACAGAAGTTAAATTTTAAGTTATGCATAGCAAACTTTGTATTTGGACCCAGCCCTAAATCAACCTAGAAGTAGGTCAAAAAGAGGTTCAAAATTGGAATCTGCTGCTGTTTTGTCAGGCTCAAGTCCTCAATTGACACCAGGTTTGCGCCAAGTTTGCGACATTTTTCTCTTGCAAAATTGTATGGTAACTCAATTGGATTCCTTAATATAAGTTGAAGTGCTATCCATGGAGGCAACAATAAAATAAGTCTCACCAGATTTGGAGCTCATTTGGTCATTCAAAGGTTCTCTTCAAAATGGCAAGTTCACTGAATTCGGTCACACATTGATGAAACTCTGAAATCCGAAGTTCAGTTTCATCTACCTATCTTTGGAGATTTGTATCTTCCTAACTGAGCTGAACTAGTCCATGATCCTTTAAGCAAAGTTGCAGAGCAAGATGTGTACAACAAACTTTGTTCAAAGACTCAATCCTAAATCACCATCAAAGTTTGTCAAACAGAGGGTTGAAGATTGAATCTGTGGCCGTTTTCAGACTTAGAAATATTCTAAGTCCAGGATTAGTAACCACTTAATTGACATGCCGGTTCTCATGTTTTTGTTAAGCAACTCAAGTTGAGCCAAATATAAAAGTTGGACTATATGTTTTGGGGAAGAGCATGCAAAAAGATGGCACCAGTTTGACTTTGTTTTGACCATCAATTTGGATTTTTGCTCATCAGTGTCAATGTGCTGACATTCTCATGTCGGGGCGCTAACTACCCACTAATCTATTACTCTAATGGCTGAGCACCCTAAATATGAGTTGGAGAGCATCAGGAAAGGAACCATTTGGCTTTAAGGCCCGAGGCCAATATCGGGCGATAAGCAGCCCAAACTCGCGCCCTAAGCCGGTCACTTCGTCACCTGCCACCTGTTCATTGAAATGGGCGCGTGGCCACCATGCAGGGCAGCTGCGCCCCACCTCCTTGCCATGTGGTCACGCCCCTTCCTCAGACTCCCTCACTCACTCTCACTCTCCCTGGCTCTCCCCCTCGCTCTATGGCGCGTGCACGTGGGCACACCAAGCTCCATGGCCGCCGTCGTTCTCCACCCCCGAGCGCCTCACAGCCCTGCACCGCTGTCACCACCTTCGCCTCGTCATTCTCTACATCGCACACACGCTCACCGAGAAGCTCCATCACCGAGCAGCCACTACCACCGAAGCCGTGCCTCTGGTGCTGCACGGCCAGGCTGACCTAGCCTACCTCAGGCTGAGCCAGGTAGCCCTGTAGGTGCGCTCAGGCCCCTGGGTGCTCCCCATCGCTGTCAACCCCTACCGGCCCCAACCCTAAGCCCGTCCTCACCAGCCGTTGGGCTGTTGCTGCCATGGTCGAGCCGCCTCCGTCCACCATGGGGCAAGCCGCTAGCGCCCGCTAGCGCCTGCTAGTGCGCGTGGGCCCCCTGGCACTCCGCCGCCGCCGGAGGTCAACCACCTCTCCGGAAAATCCAGCCGCCGCCGACCTCCTCTGCTCCAACTCCTGTCGGGGACCTCATGCTCAAACAGGAAGAAAGGGAAGGGCCTAACTGCAAAGCTATTGACTCATGTGAACAGTGCATAGAAGGACATTTTCGCTGGAATCTGCTTTCGTGAAAGTTCGGGCTCCTCAGTGCAAATGTGTTTTTCCTTTATGGCTAAAATTTGGAAAATCATAGTAAATCATAAAATATCAAATGAACATGTTTTAGAATCCTTGTGAGTAGATCTACATAGTTGAGTCATAATATTATATGTGTTAGTAGAAATTTTTTGCTGTTTTTATTTATTCTTGTAAAGTGCTTTTGAAAAATGCTTTTATGTTGGACAGATGCATATCTTGAGTTATAGAAGTCAAAAAATGGTAATTCTAGATGTGTTAATCTTGTGATGGCATGCTCTAGCTAATAAAAATATTAAATATGCTAATTGTGTACTATTTTTATAATGTTTTGACTTAATCTTTTTAAATAGGCAATTTTAGCTTATTTTGCTTATTATTCTCATACCAGAAGTTGTATTGCTCCAAATGGCATAGAATTTTAATTGTATGATATATATGTCATGCATGAGATCTTTTTAAATTTTCATGGTTTTTGGTGCATGCATTACTGAGTTATTAATTTATCTTGCTAGGTGCTTGATAAGTAGTTGTGAATACTTGATAAATATCATAAAGGTGTAAAAAATGGAAAATATTGTTCCATTGCCTTTGCATGGTGTGGTGGTAACCTAAGAAAACCTAATTTGGTCATGTATTTATAGAAAATGTGGAGGTTTAGATTTCTCTTGCTCTCACATGCTTATTTGCAATTAAAACTTGTTTCGCATGTAATAATCAATTTATAAAGCTTGAGCCTGTAAAATTTGTATAGTAGCCATGCTTTGTTATCATATCTCTATCATAAAAACGTAGGCTCCAAATTAGAATGTTTGCAACATCACCTTTTTATTAGTTGCATGTTATTTAAACTTTGAAGGAGCATGTGCTTTTCTTATTAGATGTTTATACATGGTTCTTGTGATGCTAATGTCTTGTGTTGGTTTGAGATGAGGTTGTATGGGTTCCTCACGATGTCTTAGAGCTATGTGTTGGATGTGCTTTTATGTCACCTTGTTATAGAATCAAGTGAAGCACCACTTTGCTTATGTGCTGAAAATGGCTGCATGTATAGTTTCTGTGGTGATGATATTTTCATTATGCAAATAATGTTTTCTATAGATATGTTGAATACAAAAGTTTTAGAAAATTTCCATATCTTGCTTATCCTAAAATTTCATGATTTTAGGCCTGCTGGTTTAGGAGTTATAGATTTTACAAAGTTGTTATCAGCTTTTGCATGTCCTCTGAACAGATCTGAATGATTGCATTGTTTGACTTATGTAAGCATGGAATTATGTCTTGGTGATAACAGGAGAGTTGAATTGATTTTTATAGGCTTTCCAAATTGTTAAAGATCACACCTTTTGGTGGCCTAAATCTACAGATATGGCTGTCTCAAATTTAATGTCAGAATCTGTCCAAATCTGTATAGAGATGCCTTCATTGTGTTGTTTGGCCTTGCTGGCTGTGAAATCATCTTAGGACGATAATAAGAAACTTATAGATAACTTAATAATATTTTCATAAAGTTAACAATCATGTTTTATGGATGATTAAAACTCTAGTTATGCATTTCTGAAGTTTATGTCAGTTTTCTGTGCTAGTTTGAGCAGATCTGTTTGTTAGTATTTTTCAACCTTGTTAACCTTTGAATCAGCTCTAGGTGTAAATAACAAAGTTGTAGACAATTTCCTAACATTTCCAGAAAATCTAGGATCACCTTTATTTGATGCCTATATCTCTAGTTATGGTTGAAACAAGTGACTGTTGTGCTGCTGCCCAGACTGTGCAGCTGCTTTGTATGCTTGTTAGTGTTAGCTCATGACACTACTTGTCAGGTTCATAAACTCGGGGTCCCCAATAAACCCACTTCCCCGCAAAAAATTAGTCCTAGTAGACAGCATTGCGACAACACGCGCCTCTCGGGCCGGCCCAGATACATAATGATAGGCTAGGGCAACAATCTGGTTCCCGACCGAAAGGCCTAGCCAAGTTGGGGACACAGTCTAACTCCGACCTCCTTTTCTGACCGGGGATACACCGGACCTCTGCTCATGATTCTTCCCCAACCGACATGATCAGGCCCGACTAGGAATGATTGATCGAGGATGCCCGCTCGGTGAGGGCCCAGGGATCAGGCAAAGCAGATAAGGTAAGGCGCTCAAAGTCAACCGCAATACCGAGGACCGTACCCTGCCATGCCCTATGCACCTTCGGGACGGTGCCACTAGGCCATGCCAGACGGGCACTATGCAACCTTCTAGGTGTGTCAAAGTACAAATAGTGTTGTGGGTGCTGACATTTGCCTTACAGTATTGTAGGCACTGACATTTTCCATACCAGGCGAACACGGTAAAGCCTGCCACATGCATCTAAACATAAACAGTATTATGGGCGCCGACGACCGTCTCGTACCCAACAGCGTGGGCAACAAGACTAGGTAGCACACGTATATATTCTCTCTCTCTCACTTGTAAGAGCCCATCCCCTTCGACTATAAAAGGGAACAAGCTCTCTCCTAAAAAGGGATCGCATCATTTGAACCTCAATAGCTTTAGAAATCTAAAGTTACACAGAGCATACGCTCCAATACCTAGCGCATGTTAGAGCTCCTGTCACTCTCGGCCCTTCGGTTCGGAGTCTGACCAGACCTTTAACACCCCCCTTCTTATTCCTACTCATTTGTAACCCCACAACAAACTTCGAGCACCTAGGCTCAGGAATAAAGTCACCGACCGACCGAAACTGGATGTAGGGCACGTTGCCTGAACTAGTATAAATCCTGAGTCATTGAGTGCTAGGCCAAATCCAATCATAACACACGGTAAAACTTCAAATATTTACTTGTTGGTCACTTTTTTCATCGACAGTTGGTGCTATCCATGGGGAGAATGCCGTGCGTTCACGCTTTTGGTCATCGGATGGCCCACATTTCCACCATCTTTGGCATGGCGGGCTCGAGCGATACGATTTGCTTTGGCTCACTGGAGTTTCGTGCGCTCCCACCTGTTGGGATTTGGGTTCCTCCTTTCTTCAACCCACTCCAGACCTTCCTCTTTAGAAGTCTAGACTTCATCACCGACCAGCTTGGCATGCTCTGCCTTCACGAGGAGGCGCTCATCCTGGTGTCCACTGGAGGAGGAGCGCCCTTGACTGGCCCTGGGCCGCTCGATGATCTCAATGTCGAGACACTCGCGCTTTTCCTCAAGCCCATGCTGGGCTTGAACCCCACGGTGAGTGATGTATATTTTGTTCTTTAGTCGCTGTTTAATACCTTCCGCTGACTCTCTAGAGGGACCCCGCTGTCCCCACTGTGACTATCGTGTGACCGGTTCCCCTACCGCTTCACGTCCCCCGTGGACACGAATACACGGGGGCTCCGAATGATGCTGACGCCGCCCCCTCTTACATCTGAATTCATGGGGATGGCAGGCTACCCTCCTACCTCCTTTCACGACCTCATGGATGACGAGGTCAAAAATGATGGCTCCAGCATCGGCGATGTCGTGGCACCTGGCCACACTTTGTCCTGGGAGTGCACTATGGCGGATGCTCTGGGACAGCCACCAGTGGTAGCGGAGTCTCTACAGACTCACACCTCTCTGAACCCTCATGCGGAGGCCCTCGCGCATGCGCAGAAGCACAGCGAGGAGTTATGACAAAGGCTCTGCCACCTGCGCTGGCGCGCTCAGCGCAGCACGCTGCACCACGCACGCGTAACCCGGTGAGCGGTGCGTCGGGGCCATGCCCATCAGGTCTAGCGCAACATCCTGGATGGAGGGAATCACCCGCCTCAGTTCGCTTGAGCTAGCCAGAACATCGCTGCTGTGGCAATCCTTCTGCACGGCCTGCATGAGCCAGCCGACCCCCAGGAACAAGCAATCCACTGAAACCTCCGAGCGCTGGTGAAGACCACCACCATTCAACAGGCAGAGAGCTCCGCATCGCGACACCAACTTACAGCCTCTTGCCCAACTGGAGGACTAGGGCCATACCAGTCGAATCGCTCCGTCCACTCACCACTGTTGTTGCCGGGGGTGGGGTAGGAGGCCACAACTACACCATAGCCTGACCCAGCACCTGCTCCACCCCGACCATCTGTGCACGAATGCCTTGGGACAAATCTTGACGCTCGTAGCGTCATCAACAATCGATGCCATGCCCGGTATGATGATGATGCCTATCAAGTGGCAATGAAAGCAGGCGATACAGGCCCCAGCCTAACCATCGAGGAGTGCGGGGACACGCACCCCAGGCATGGTGGTCGACCAAATGGCTGGAGTCCTAGCCTAGATGGCCCAGGACAATGGGCCTTTGGTCATCGAATCCAAAAAGTGTCGTTCCCATAGTGCTTTCGACCACCCACCAACATCGCCATGTACACTGGGGAAACGAACCCTGTTATATGGCTCGAAGACTTCCAGCTTGCTTGCCGAGTCGGAGCAGTGGATGATGACCATTTCATCATATAGTATCTCCCCATCTACATGGGGGGCATGTTCGAGCATGGCTCGAATTCCTTCTGCCCGACAGCATCCGCGACTAGGCAGATCTCAAGAGGGTCTTCGCTGGGAATTTCCAAGGGACATATGCCCATCCTGGGAATTCCTAGGACCTCAAGAGCTACCAGCAGGAGCCCAATAAGTCCCTACAGGATTACATCTGTAGGTTCTCAAAATGGTGCAACTCCCTTCCTGATGTCATTGACGCAGACATCATTAGCGCATTCCTCTTTGGGACAACCTATTAATCCTTGATCCACAAGCTCGGCTGTCTGAAGCCCCATACCACCCGTGACCTGCTCGACATTGCCACGAACCATGCCTCCGGCAATGAGGCGGTCAGGGTAGTCTTTAGCAATGGTCGGGACAAGGGCAAGGCCAAGCACTAGGACCAAGATGAGGGCCCCTCCATGCAAAGGGGCAAGAAGAACAAGAAGGATCGGCGCCGACCGGCCAACCCAGCTTTGGTCGCCACAGCCGATCATATGGGCAAGCAGCCCTAGCAGGGCTAGCCCAACCACTTTGACAAGCTCATGGAGAGTCCATGCAACAACCACGCCTACTCCGTCAAGCATCTCTACAAGGACTACGAGCTCCTCAACCGCTTTCTGCGATAGGCTAGTAGGCCAAAGGAAGGAAAGGGCAAGGAGGCAGCGGCCAAGAAAGGAGGCGCGGTGGGCAAAGATGATGATGGCTTCCCTAACCTCGAGCAATGCCTCATGATCTTTGGGGGATCCGACACCATCCACTCTAAGTGCCACCATAAGGTACGCTATAGAGAGGCATGCGCCGCTGAGTTGGCCATCCCCTCTTTCCTCAGCTGGTCGGACTCCCCGATCACTTTTGATCGGAGAGACCATCCTTCTCACGTCGCTCGACCGGGTCACTACACGCTCGTCATCGACCCCATTGTCCACAAGAAATGCCTCACCAAGGTGCTGATGGACGGAGGCAGCGGCCTCAACATTCACTATGTCGACACCCTTGACACTATGCGCATCCCTCGATCGGAGCTCTCCCTTCCACGACGTGATCCCAGGGATGCAGGCACACCTTCTCAGGCAGATCGATCTGCCCATCATGTTTGGCGACCGAGCCAACTTCCGCTCGGAGGTCCTCACCTTCCAGGTGGTGGACTTTCTAGGGTCCTACCATGCCATCTTGGGGCAGCCATGCTACGCCAAGTTCATGGTGATCCCTAACTACACCTACCTCAAGTTGAAGATGCTAGGACCGAACGGCATCATCACCGTGTGTAGCATCTTTTTGCACACCTACATGTGCAACCACGAGCATTACAAGCTTGCCACTGCCATCATCAACTCTGCCAAGCTCCTAGAGCTCAGGAATTCATCGACTCTGGTAGTCCCAGACTGCAATGAGCTGACCTCATCCAGTGCCTTCCACCCGACCGAGGAAACCAAGGCAGTGGGGATCGACCTCGCTGACCCGACCAAGATGGTGCGGATCGGGACCAAGCTCCTGGACAAATAGGAAAGCGAGCTCACCGACTTTCTATGCGTCAACCGCGATGCGATGTCTTTGCGTGGAAACCTTCTAGCATGCTGAGCATACCAAGGGAGGTCATTGAGCACGCATTACGCCTTGTCCCGGGCTCAAAGCCTGCAAAGCAACGCTTGCGTCGCTTTGACGATGAGAGGCACAGGGCCATAGGCGAGGATATCACCAAAATCCTGGCAGCCGGATTCATCAAAGAGGTATACCATTTCGACTGGCTAGCTAATCCTATTCTTGTGAAAAAGAAGACTGGGAAATAGAGAATGTGTATTGATTATACTGGCCTCAACAAGGCATGTCCAAAGGACCATTGTCCTTTGCCATGCATAGACCAGATAGTCGACTCCACCTCAGGATGCGACATCCTCTCCTTTCTAGATGCCTACTTAGGCTATCACCATATCATGATGAAAGAGTCCGACCAGCTCGCAACTTCAATCATCACCCCGCAGGGTTCATACTGCTACATAACCATTCCTTTTCGGTCTGAAGAACGCTGGCGCCACCTATCAACGGTGCATGCAGCGATGCTTCACCGACCAAATTGACCCGCCCAACTAGCCTGACCAAGTCTAGCAACCGAAACCAACGATCGTCATCTATGTAGATGACATAGTGGTCAAAATGGCTCAAGCTAGCAACCTGATCGCAAACTTGGCCGCAACATTCGTGAACCTCCATGGGTTCAACGTCAAATTCAATCCTAAAAAATGTGTTTTTGGGGTCTCAAAGGGGAAGCTGCTCGGATACATCGTGTCCAAGCGGGGCATCGAAGCCAACCCTAATAAAATCATGTCCATCTCCAACATGGGCCCTATACACAACATCAAGGGCGTACAGAGGCTCACTGGCTGTTTAGCTGCCCTGAGCCGGTTCATCTCCCGATTAGGCGAGCGGGGGATGCCTCTCTATAAACTTCTCAAGAGGCACAGTAGGCTTTGGAAAAGCCTCAAAGCATGACTGACATCGTCCCTAATCCTCATCGCTCCTGAACGGGGAGAACCCCTCCTCCTCTACATCACGGCAAACAACCATGCTGTGAGCGCCACCCTGGTTGTCGAAAGGGAGGTGCCAGGACACCCCCTGAAGGTCCAACGACCAGTGTTCTTTGTCGGTGAGGTACTCACTAATGCCAAGGTTCGATACCCCAAGGTGCATAAGCTTCTATATGCCATGCTGATGGTGACCCAGAAGCTCCTACACTGCTTCACCGACCACGAAGTCATGGTCATCACTTCATACCCACTAGGAGACATCGTCCGCAACCATGACACTGCGAGACAAATCTCCAAGTGGGCTCTTGAGCTCATGGGCCACGACATCAGGTATATCCCCCACACTGCTATTAAGACTCAGGCTCTCGCCGAGTTCATCGCCGAATGGACAGAAGACCAGCTCCCAACCCCATACATCACACATGAGTACTAGATGATGTACTTCAACAAGTCAGTCATGGCGCCCGGCTTGGGGGCTAGAGTGGTTCTGATCTCCTCAGATGGGAGCAGACTCTGCTACACGATCTGTCTCCATTTTTCAGCCTCAAATAATGTCGCAGAATATGAGGTCCTCATCAACGGACTACGAATCGCCGTCGAGCTCGGCGCCACACGGCTGTATGTTCGTGGCGATTCAGAGTTGGTCATCGACCAAGTCATGAAGGAGTCCTCCTGCAAGAGCCCTCTCATGGCAGCATATTGCCAGGAGGTGCCTATAACGTCCCACCTCTCTGAGGCTGGGCCCGCTTATATCTGGCAGCTTAACTAGGATATAGACTGCCCTCACAGACCAATACAGGTCTTTTCTGTGCACTTTGTCCTCACTCATGCGCACTCGGGAAGAACTTCCCGGTCGGTCACCCATCGCTCCAGGCCAAGCACGCTTAACCTTGGAGTTCTTAAGAGATGGGCTTCCAGAAAAGAAGTTGCAACTTCTTAGTATGAGTATCATATTAATCCTGTTAAGCCATGGGCCGAGATGTTACATCCTCACCCCCTTAAGAGATCGACGTCCTCATCGATCAATCCTAAGCCAGGAACATCCCCTCTTAGCCACGTCCGTGTGTCCAGTGCCAGCGCATGTGCTATGCTGTGTGACCACGCCAGATCCACACCAGCCATGCGCACCTTGCCTGCGCAACTACGACACACGCACCCATGAAACCGCGAGAGTCGGCTCTGATACCATTATGTAATGTCCCACCTCTCCGAGGCTAGGCCCGCTTACATCTGGCAGCTTAACTAGGATATAGACTGCCCTCACAGACCAAAACAGGTCTTTTCTGCGCACTTTGTCCTCACTCGTGCGCACTCAGGAAGAACTTCCCGGTCGGTCACCCATCGCTCCAGGCCAAGCATGCTTAACCTTGGAGTTCTTAAGAGATGGGCTTCCAGAAAAGAAGTTGCAACTTGTTGGTATGAGTATCATATTAATCCTGTTAAGCCATGGGCCGAGATGTTACAGTGCCCAAGCTCGAGGATAAATTCTGAGGGATCAAACCGCATCATGTCCCCCAAAAGGACAATGATGCCGCCAATTTCCTCGCAAAATTGACTGCTAGATGGGTGTCGTCTCCAGATGGGGTCTTCATCAACGATCTCCATGAGCCATCTGCCTGCATTCTAGAGGATCCAATCTAGACACACTCCGACATCAATCTGGCACCAGAGGGCTCCGACCTCCCGATGTGCCCCAACCCCGACCAAGTGCTCAGTGGCTCCAGCCTTGGTGCCTCCAGGATGATGTCGCCCACCGATGTCACCGTGGTGGCACTCAATCTAGTCGACTAGAGAGCAGCAGTGCTCGCCTACCTCCTTGAGGAGGTTCTCCCACCAGAAAGGACTGAAGCACGATGAATCGCTCGACGCGCCAAGATGTTCGTCACCATTGGTGATGAACTTTACAAGCGGAGCCCGTTGGGAGTATTCATGAAGCGCATCTTCTCCTTGAAGTTCATGCCAAAATCTGTGGACATCATGCGGCCCCAAGGTCGCTGGTCGGGAAAGCCTTTCTCCAAGGTTTTTACTGGCCCACCGCGCTGTGAGATGCAGTGGACGTTGTCCGTAGGTGCGAAGGATGCCAGTTCTATGCTCGGCAAACTCATCTGCTGGCACAGGAGCTTTAGACCATCCCCATCACCTGGCCATTTGTGGTCTAGGGCCTCGACATGGTTAGACCCCTCAAAAAGGCCCTAGGTGGTTTCACTCACCTACTCGTAGTGGTGGACAAATTCACCAAGTGGATAGAGGCGAAGCCCATCACCAACATCCGCTCGAAAGAGGTGGTCAAGTTCTTCCTTGACATCATCCATCATTTTGGTGTTCCTAACTGTATCATCACTAACCACGGAACAAACTTCACCGGGAAGAAGTTCCTAGACTTCTGTGATGGATATGGCATCAAGATTGTTTGGGCCTCGGTCGGACATCCACGTACTAACGGTTAGGTCGAGCGGACGAATGGCATGGTCCTCTAAGGACTCAAGCTCTGCATCTTTGACTGACTCAATAAGTATGCTGGGTGATGGGTTGCAGAGGTCCCAGCGATCCTCTGGAGCCTGAGAACGACCCCGAACCGATCCACGGGGTTCACACCTTTCTTCCTCACATATGGAGCCGAAGCAGTGTTGCCCTCCGACCTCGATCATGGCACCCTGAGAGTAAAGGCCTTTGACCAAGACCGAGCCATGGAGGCTTAGAAGGACACGGTCGACCTGCTCGAGGAGGCTCATGAGACGACTGTCATCCATTCTGCTAGCTACCAACAAACTCTCCATAGGTACCATGAAAGAAAAATTGGAGGGAGGATCCTCGAGGTCAGTGATCTCGTACTCAGGAGGACCCGGTCCACCAATGACAAACATAAGCTCTCTCCACCATGTGAAGGACCCTACATGGTGACCGAGGTGATCCGACCGGGTGCCTACTGGTTGAAGGACGACAACGGCAACGTTCTCACCAACACATGGAACATCGAACAGTTACGTCATTTCTTCCCCTAAAGCTCGGTCTTACCTTTTCTTTTCATTCAATGGTGCTCTTACAGCACCCTAGCCCGAGCACTCTCAGCCTGCATAGCTCAGGGGCTCCATGGGGGTGCGATACCACCCTTCTTTTTTACCATCATATAGTAATACTTTTCACACAAACGAAAGGGCGTCGCCCAAACGAAAGGGCATTCCATTCCTTTAATTACCCTACATAACTTATGTTTTAACCTCCCGACCGATCACACCCCGCCATGACCTATGGTTACGAGCAGCTGAGCCTCACGGGCCATGCCCGAGTTCTTAAGGTTGTAGCCTACGGGTCAACGGGCAGGTGCAAAAAAGAAAGGACAAGAAACTAAAGCTACGCAAGGGTAAACACAAGGGCGGATGGGACAAGCTTCCCCTCATGAGTGATTTCATCACAAATCAAACTCAAAATATTCACAAATGTAAAACTATTCACATGCGGGCTTCCCCACGAACTCATTTTTTACATGAACTGACTATTTCTACTCTAAATTATATTATGGCCGCCTGGCGACATCGGCTCTGTTGGGGGTGGGATGATTGTTGCCTCTGACCTAGTCTCCACTCCTTCCACAGGAAGGACAACATCTTCCTGGCACACGTCTTTAGCCATGCCCAAATGATGAGCCTCCATCATCCACTGCCTAGTGATCTGCTCGGCAATCATCTGTGCATATGGCACCAAACTCTCTCCTAGTGCATGGATTTCATCTGCGCTCCATCTATCAGTGTATCCTCTGCAGATGGCCACAAAGTCCAGCTTGGGTTGATGGGTTGCCACTAAGGTCACCACCCCCGACGTCCTATAGAACATGTCGTAAGAGATGAGCGCCCAAACTTTATTCGAGACCTCCACAAGCTGGACGACAGGCGTACTGGTGCTCAGTCCCGACCCAAACACCTCGGAGATGACCACCTGCATGATGTTGTGAATCTAGTCAAGCTCCCACTCAAGAGCACATCGCTCCTCAAGGGACTAGGCTAGCGCCTCCGCACCCCAACCGATCACTGCTTTGACCATCTCCAGCTCTTGCTCTAGAGAGCAGATCTTTTCACCCAGTTCTATAAAAAGACAAAAAATTCAGAAGCAAAGGAAAGGAAAAATCAAGGCATTAACTGACGGCGGAATAGGTACGTACCAAGGTGGGCACTTTCGAAATTGGAGAGCCCTTCCTCTTGCTGGGTCACCCTCTCGAGCAGTCAAGCGTTAGACTCCTATACCCGGAGCAATTGCCCCCTAAGCGCAACCACTTCTTGTTTGGCGTTCGATCGGGCCTTCCGCTCTACCTCCAGAGCCTCCAAGGACTTCTAAAGTGCCACCTCAGTCTTCGCCAAGTGGACCTTCACCGCGTCAAGTTCTTGCTCGACAGCAGTCGCCCGCTCGACCGCACGTAGCTCCGCTGCTCATGCTCCTGTCGCCTCGGCCGCCCGGTCCTGGGACTCATGGTGGGTAGACTCCGGCTGGTACCTGAGCTCATCAACCCACCACGATGTCATCGCTTCATGCTCCATCCGACCGTGCTCCTCCTAAAGAAATCAGGACTTACGGATCAACATCATCTCCAGATCCTATGAGATAAGAAGCAGGCATGCTAAGACAACCATAGAAAGGCCAAGAGTCAAGGATAACACCAAAAACTTAGAGAATTTACCTCCACAACATGTGGCATGTCGACTATCACTGCCTGATGGATGAGCTCCACCCTCTCTAAGGCCTCCTTGAGCCTCGCCTTGGTAAGGGTGAGATCGTACTCCATCGATAGTCCTCTCTTCCTGAGTAGTTGCCAGAGCTTCGTCTCCTCCTTGTCACGAAGGATGAACCAGGCCTTTCTCAACTCACCGGGGCAAGGCCACACCTGCTCATGGGTCACCCCCGACACACTAGAAGATCTAGCCATCGTAGTATCATGCGATGACCGGATCATCACCAGCTCCTGAGACGACGGGATGGCCGGTGGCTCCACCCCAGTATTTTCCTCACCGAGAAGGGGATCTCCACCGCCTGGACTCCATGGCTCACTAGTAGATTTTCTACCCCCAACCTAGCCATGTCTCCTCCCGACCCCTCCAGCTCTGACCAGGAGGGCGAACCATGCGCTCCTCCATCGGGCGAGGTAGGAAGCCTGCTTTCCCACCTCTCCTCAATAGCTATTTTGGGAGGGATCACGAGGGTCACCTTCGACCCAACCTCCACTATTACCATGGGGATCACTGCCATCACTGCCACCGCCGCTACTGCCATGCTCGTAACTAGCTAGGAAGATGCAACCCCCAGTAAGGAAGGTTGCACCACCGCCAGCCTGCTTCCTTCACCGCTCGTCGTGACCCGCTGTTGGCTGGGTCTCCACTCTTCTCACACGGGAGGTGGGGAGACTCCTAGTCCCGCCAGCCCTTGGCTACTGTTAAACAAGTGCAGTTTATTCACACTCAAAAAAACTCTACTATAAGAACAGAAGGGAGCATGAATGCTTACCTAGACGAAAGTGGCAGAGCCCTAAAGCCTCGACCGGCTGATGATGAGCCAACCAGACGAGGACCGCTTCTGGGTCATGACTCACGCCCCCTTGTATTGACCAAGGGACGATCCAACCCGGCCGGTTCCCAATCAGCTCACGAACGGCCATGACCGCTAGCTTGTGGCGAAACCAACAGAGTAAGTGACGGAGCGTCTCTCCGTTGGGGGTCACGCACACGCGCTGACCCCGGAGATGTAGGGGAACGATCACATCCCCCTGACTGACTAGCACACCCCACCACACTCGGAGTAGGGGTGCAGAGCCAACAATGCCTCTAAAGGGCGCAACGACCGCGCCTGCTTCACCTCTCGTTCGAGGGCGGCATCTTCGCTCACGGCGTGCTTCCTTGACTCAGGAACATCACCACGCGTCTCCGTATTACACCCACTGCCGGATGCGGCTGCGAGCTCATGGTGCTCTGCTAAGGTCACAATAGCGCCCCTGTCTCACTTGCATCGCCACCCATCTCTGTGGGCTCCTCCAACTTGAGCTCTGCCTCCATGTCGCTCCGGCTCTCGCCCGCTTAGACCCGTCGGCTGATCTCCTTCTCCTTTTCGAACCTCCTCTAGGCCTTCTCGGTTTTCTTCTTCTTCTTGGCCAGCATCGCCTCCCTCTAGGAAGCTTGCCAAACTGTGCCCTATAGCCCCCTTGGAAGATGTGGTCAGGATTTATAGCCCGAGAGTCCCTTCAAAATGGGCAACTCGAAATCAATCACAACATCAAAAACAAGGAGGATAAGGTCACGAGAAAAGGGGGCATACCAAATTGGACAGCTTCACGGCGTGTAGAGGTCTAGGCATCCCTTCGAGGGAGTCTTTATCCCTCACTTGCAGCACCCAATCGAGTCGACTCCAGACTTTGTCCTTTGGCAACTCCTCCGGCAACACACGGTCAGGATCCATCAGGCCAGAGTACTCCCACATCGGCCGCCTTCTTTCCACCAATGGGGTGACCCAACAGTGGATGAAGGTGTGGAAGACCCGCAACCCATCGAGGCCATGCTACACAAGCCTCTGAAGCTCCATCTCGATAACCTTCTGCTTATTCTACCGATCGGCGGGGCCCCACGACCAGCTTTCTCTCCTCTCCAGTCTTCTTCCAGTGAACGTCGGGAATGGCGCTTCTGCCTGGTTCCTAATGTAGAACCACTCACTGTGCCACCCCCGGTTGGAGTCACAGGGGGAGTATGCAGGGTAGGGGACCGACGGTGTAACACCCCAGGTGTTTGTCACTAGTTAAGCAACGAGTTTAAGCTCAACCATGACATGTTAAGTGGTGTTGGAGATGTCAAGGTCAAACCTATGGAAATAAGCCCCAACCTAAACTCGGATATTGCACCCTTGCTTTACATATAGGCCCTTTTCAAGATATATGCTTGGCTGGTGTTATTGGAATATCTTCATGTATCTCACATCAATATCCATCTATATTGATCACTGGAAAAGTTTCATGAAGTTTGGAATAAAAAAGTCACATGAAATGATAAGTCATATCTTTGCATGAATTGCTTTATCAAGTGTATGGAAACCTATGAAGTCAACCAAACCTTGAAACCTTGCCCAGTCAACCAAACCTTGAAACCTTGCCCAAATGACTCTAGATGAACTCTACAACAAAAGTCATGAAAGGTTCATGTTGGGCAAATGTCAAGAAAATGCATCAATCGGTCTAAAACTCAGATTTAAGCTTTATAGTGATGCTACTTTGACTTGGTTTGAACTGCAGCTTAGATTGTTTGCATGGCAGTGGAACCTAAATAAAAGTTGGAGTCCATGTTATGTACAACAAACTTTATGTTTGGACCAAGAGCTAGATCAGCTTGTAAGCAAGTCAAACCGAGGCTCAAACTTTAAATCAGCATCTGTTTTTAGCACTTGAAATTTGGCAAGTCATGGATGACTGAATGCATGATTTCAGTTTTCGTGTACTCTACTTTGGAACCTTGTATCTCCCAAACGAGGCCTAATTAGGCTTTGAAGCTTTAATAAAAGTTGGAGCTGGTATGTAGATCTACAACTTTTATTAATAGAGTTTTGACTAACTCGTCGTTATTTAGGAGCTACGGAGGCACGAAGTATGAGTTTTAGTGGTATGTTTAAGGTAGAATTGGAAATTTGAAAGTGATGAACAGTGCCGACACCGTGCAGAGCTGCAGGCCGCGTGCTCGCCTCGCTGCTTGCATGGCCGCCAGCTTGCCTCCTTGCCTGCTCTAGTAAAGGACCGGCACACTCTTCTCAACTCTCTGTCTCTCATTTCCCTTCCCTCTCCTGCTCTCTCCAAGCCGACCCAAAGCCGCTGCCGCTGCCACGAACGACGCTGCTGCTTGAGCTCCATCACCGCCGGCCACTCTCTCACAGTCATCCAGATAAAGCCGGTGCTAGCTCCATCGTCGCCTCCTCCCTTGTCCTGTGCCGCTTTGCCAACCGCGCCACTACCCTCGCCATGCCGCTGCTGCACGTGCTGTCCTGCAGCCATGGCCGCCCATGGGAGCTTCGTGGCCATGCCGCCGGTGGCCAGCTCGGGCCGACATAGTGCCAACCGTGGGTGCGGCCTGCCCCAGCGCCCTTCCTCTGCGATCGCCGGCCACCCTGGCTGCCTGAACCGATCGGTTCCGACGACCTTCCCCATTGGAATCATGTCAAGGACCGCGCGCAACAATTCGACATAAGGGAAGGGTCTAACTGTGAACCTGTAGACTTAGATGAATAGTGCCGATAAGGACCTATTTGTAGTAATTTGCTGAATCTTTGGAAATTCATAGTAATTCATAGGAAATTCGTAAAATAGCAAATGAGGACTTTTTGGAATCCTTATGAAATTCTCTATGCATTAGATCTATAATATGACATGTTTTAGTTTCAATATTTTGCGGTAAAAATAGATTTGTGTAGTAAGGTTGTAATGCTAGTTGAATTTGTTATTTTCTATAACTGCAGATCTAGGGCTCCAAATGGAGTGAAATTTTTGTGTCATGCTACTCATATGATAGTTGATGTGTGGTAAAAATTTCATGAGTATTGGATGAAGTATGAGTGAGTTATTGGTTTATCTCTCTCTCACATGATTTCTTGCTTTAGCAACTTGTCTTTTTCATAGAGGTTGCTATACATATTAAAATGGAGTGAAATTTGTACAGTAGACTATTGAGAGGATATGTGAGCCACTGTAATTTTTGTAGAATTTATTGTATACTTTTGTATATGTTCATTAAGTCACCTTGTTATCTAAAATAAATTAAGAAATGCATTAAAAAAATTTATTTGTAGATGGACACTAGGTTTTCTGGTGTTCTTTAGTCATGTGTGACATGTTGGTAAAGTTGGTTTTGCCTAATTATGTGTTTGCAACATAAGTTAATATTTATTTTCTTGCAAATGTGGTTTATGAACAGATCTAGGAACTTAGCAAAGTTGTTCATGATAAGGTGCTTTGTTGTGAAACTTGTTTATACAAAAGTTGTAGATAATTTATGTATATAGCTGCTGTTAAAATTTGGTGTCATTTGGCCAAGTAGTTTAAGAGTTACAGTTGTTTTAAGTTGGGTTTCAGAAATGGCTGCTCTCTGTCAATTGTGGACCAGTTTCTGTAAATATATAATTTCGACCTACTTAACTTGTGAATCATGCTATGATGGTTATAGATGAAATGTAGATAATTTCATAAGCTTTCCAAAATGACTTCTTGCAAGTCATTTGGATTTGTGTAACTCCAGTTATAGCTAAATCTTGTAGCTGCTGTTTGCATGTCCAGAAATTGGCAGATTCCAATTATAGTGTTTGCTTGTATATTGTTAAGTGTGACTTATGCCTTAAATGATGACTGAGTTAGAGCACCTGAGATCTTGGGAAACTTGTGTCATGCTTGGTGTTGTCGTCTTGTTTACCATCTTAGCATGATAGGTTGTGTGATGTTAGTTAAATAGCTATTGGTGTCTATGTCTTGCATAATCTTGTGTTTGTCTTGAATGCTTATGTGATACATCTCAGGGTACTATTCTTCATATTTATACACATGCATCTTGCATCTCATTTAGGTACGCTAGATGAACCATGTGAAGGATGTGAGATGGAGTCAAACTCGAAGATTTGGTTTGCTGGATATATCCCGAAGATGGAAGGACTAAGCGAGTGCTAGGACGGAGATGTCACCAAGACGGTGCAAGCTAACTGAACTGACTTATGTCGGATCCCAGGCAAGCCCTGGAGCATTATAAGCCTCCCATGTTTTTAAAAATATATTGAGTATCTCTTATTGTTGATGATGCATTAAGTATAGGAATTGGTTGGAACCAATTGTTGCATTATATCCCTACCTTGTCCAGATAAAATCCTGTGAATCCTAATTAAGTGTAGGATCGAATGATGCTTAGCTATGCATAGACCGGTAGAAGTCGGGTGATTTCCTGTCACCTGCGAGATGTAGGATGAGCTCTGGTCACGGTTGGCTATATTTGCTATCATGAAAAAGAACCATGTGTTAACAATGAAAGGAGACCGGACGGGATGATGGTAGTGCAGCAACAAGGCATGGAGGTCTTGGGTGTGAATCTATCCCCGTCTGTGTCATTTAAGGACCGATACGCTGTACGTCCTCATGTCATGTTGAACGCAACCTAACACTTAGCTGGCCGGATAAGTCGTTCCGACCGTGAAGCCTAGTAGCTCGACTCAGGCCGGGGACGCGAGCAGTGGCGTGCATTCTGGAGGTAGTAAGGATGTGCGGAGAGCCATTGGCATAAGTCCAAGGCGGGTTAGAGTCCCGAACAACCTTGGCAGAGTGGTTCTCTGAGAATGTCGATCTGTTCAGACTCACGAGTCCTGAATCGTACCAAAGGTGACTCGTTTGCGACCCTGACGGGGGAAGCAGGGTTTGTGTTTAGGAATACCCCTCTAGTTGGACAGGAATCGATTCGAATCGCCGTCTCTCCCGGATAGTGAGAACTTGACTGAGCAGCGGCAACGTAGATTCACTAAATATAAAGATATGGTTAAATGATGATGAGAATTATGATGAGCCATGAAATACCTGATATGGTTATTATTGTTTGCAACTAAATCAAATGGTTGATTAGTACAGGTGCTAATATAGATGGTAGGTAATGGCTAAAAGTCAATGCTAGTACAGGTGAATAATGCTAATGGTTACTCAAGCTTTTATGCAAAAAGGTTGTCCAGCTAGATCCACTAATAAAGCCTTGCATACTCTTTGGTGTCATTTATTTTTGGTTTATGACGGGTAGGTCTGGCTGAGTACATTCGAGTACTCAGGGTTTATCCCACCATGTTGCAGGTGGAGTTCTCGGCCTGTTGAAGATGGTGGATAACCGCCGATGGGCTCGGTGATTCTATAGTTACTTCTCATCTATATGCTTTTGTCGGATGATGTCACTTATGCTAGCAATATATTTGGAACTTATATTAATGTAATCATTTGAAAGCTATGTTGTTTTCACTAAGCGGTTTTGAAACCCAAACTTGTACTTTTATTTGTGAAACCTTATGTAATATTATTTCCGCTGCAACCCTGTGTGTGTGATGTGTATTTGCTTAATCACGCGATCTTGGTTGTGATGTTGATTTACCGAGGTCTTTCGGGACACTCGGCGGACTACCGGGTTTATATAAGTGAAAGTATGTGTGTGTCAATGTGTTAGCGGGGATAGCCGTACTTGATCTTGTATAAATTGGGCGGTTCTGTCACAGACGGCTTTGGTTTCTTTGCAAGGTGAACCCCCAACCGACATGATTCTGGGCGGCTTCCCTTCGGACAGGGCTCGTCCGCTGAAGATCCACTAGAAGACGTCCACGTGTGGCTCCATCCCGAGGAAGGCCTCACAGACGGTGATGAAGCCGGTGATGTGCAGCACCCCAGTCGGGTTGAGGTGCAGCAGCTCTAAGCCCCACTCATTGAGGAGCCCGCACAGGAACCAGTGCATGGGATACCCAAGCCCGAGCTCATGGAAGGCGAGGAAGGTGATGACCTCATTGGCCCGGGGTTGCAAAACAATTTCCTCCGGTGTAGGAGCCCTCCAATGCGCCACCTCCTTCGATGGGAGTAGCCCCTTCTCAGCGAAGGTGGCCAGCACCTCCTCATCCACGTTGGAAGGCCTCCAGTTCGACATCACATCTTGGATTCATGAACGAATCTACGAGTCTTCTCCCTCGCTCTACTCTCCTCTCTCCTAGAAACCACCGCGGCACACGAATAGATTTGGCAAAAGGGAGGAAGGAGGAATGGCGGTGGTTGGAGGAAGGCAAAAGAATGGGAGGAAAAACCACTCCCTTCCCCCTATTTAATGCGGAAAAGCGTGTGGTGGGACGTGGCCCTTACTGATGGGACGCGCCCTGCCCAGTGAAATGTCGCCCAGTTAGTGGGACATGGCCTAGGCAGGGCCTACCACTACCGCAACCTAGGCGCAGGAAATAAGGCGCAACTACACACAAATGATCCTTCGCCTTCCCAGGAAGGATTTGGAAGGGCCCACCAATAGAATCTCCTTCGAGGAGAGACCAACGGGTCACCCGAGTTGATCGGATGGCTCGCGCAGCTGCCAAGAGATAGGTAAGGAGCAGCAGGATGCGTCATGCAGGTTATACCAACCCCATCACGAATGATGGGCCCGGATTCCATTCGGACATATCCGATAGGAGCTCCCCAGACCCATCACTCAAGCCATCGAAGTAACTTTACCAAAACCCCTTTTTGTTTTCTCATGCATACATTCATACATTCATCCATACATTCATCCCATACATCCAAGCATCGCATATGCAATTGTTGCATCACAATGCTTCACGTTGTGCCATGAAGCGGTAGTTGCCTCAATCGATATGAGCGATGACCGACTAGGGTTCGAAGGCCGGCCCGCGAAGGGCTCGAGGCCGCCTCGCATCAAACGAAGCTCAGGGAGAAAACACAAATCAGCCCCAGTGGCCCTCGCCCAATCTGCTCAGAAGCGGACAGGGTCATATCAACTTTCTCATTCGATCCTGACCTCGAGCCATGCCCACAGAATCTCCACCGAGGTGAGGCCAGCGGGCCCCCTGAGTCAATCTTTGGAAAGGCTCGAGCATCTACCAGGAGGCGGGTTAAGGAGCAGTGGAATGCCACTTGAGGCCTATACCGACCCTGTTACAAACAACAAACTTGGATTCCACTTGAACGTACCCGTTATTAAGCTCACCGAGCACATCACTCGAGCCATTGAGGCAAGCGATGTTAGCTCAACCCCTCCAGTTGCAAAAACCATGGATGGGGTAACGCACAAAACTAGACCGGCCCCTATGCCACACCCCGACACCTTGGGATGGCGCTCCGCCTCACCCGACCCCTCGGCCGTGCCTGATGCTTGGGTTGGCGCTTTGCCTTGCCCGACCCCTCGGCCGCGCCCGATGCTTGGGTTGGCGCTCTGCTTCACCCAACCCCTCGGTCGCGCCCGACGCTTGGGTTGGCGCTCTGTGCTCGCCCGACAAATCGGCCGCGCCCGACGCTTGGGTTGGCGCTCTGGCTCGCCTGACCCTTTGGCCATGCCTGACGCTTGGGTTGGCGCTCCACCTCGCCCGACCCCTCGGTCGCACCCAACGCTTGGGTTGGTGCTCCACGCTTGCCTGACCGCTCGGCCGCACCCGACGGTTGGGTTAGTGCTTCGCGCTCGCCCGACCCCTCGGCCACGCCCGACACTTGGGTTGATGCTCTACCTTGACACTTGGGTTGGCGCTTTGCCTTGCCCGACCCCTTGGCCGCGCCCGACACCTGAGTTGGCACTCCATCTCGTTCGATGGCGACCCACAATCTTACACCCACCAGGCGCGCTCGTGAAACGAGTTTAAACAATCCCTTCATGACTTCACAAAAGTCCCAAAAGGGCACGGGGGCTCCTGTCCGGTTCAGATACTCAGGGTCCCCAATGGACCCGCTTTCCCACAAAAAACTCAGCCCATCAGACGATGTTGCGACAATGTGCACCTCCCGGGCCGGCCCAGATACATAATGATAGGCCAGGGCAACAATCTGGTTCCCGACTAGAAGGCCTAGCCAAGGTGGGGACACAGTCCGACTCCAACTTCCTTTTCCGACCGGGGATACACCGGACCTCTACTCATGATTCTTCTTCGATCGACACGGTCAAGGCCGACTAGGAACGACCGACCGGGGATACCCGCTCGGTGAGGGCCCAGTGTCAAGCAAAGCAGATAAGGTAAGGCACTCAAAGTCAACAACAATACCGAGGACCATAACCTGCCCCCACACTAGGACTTTTATGTCACTTGACATTAAAAACCTAGTGTAGGCATTGGGGAATCTCATAGAATGTACTCCCATGATGTCTCATTCGAGTTATTGTCATCTTGCTGTTTTGACCCTTCATTCCTTTTGTGTTTAGCCTGAAAGGTTTAGCGACAAAACATACCCGAAGGATACAAGTTCTACAAGATGCTTTTGTTCTCACATTACAAAGTTACTTCTTCATCTTTTTTCAGGTGAGAACAAAAAGAAGAGACTAAACTCTCTTTTTTAATGGAGGCTTTATTAGAGGAGTTGGTGCAAGCTTATTATGCAAATAAATTTTGATTTTATTATTTTTAAGATTATTTTTAGTTTTTTTTATTATTGTTCTAATTTATTATGCATGAAAGGAAAGGGACTTTATTGAAAACTAAACATGCAAGAATTGAAAATTAAAAACTTATGCAAAAATTAAATATGGGATGCATACCGATTTACCTATCGGTGAGGGCTTATTGTGTCAAGTCAATTGATCATGACTTCCCCATTGAATTCATCTTGAATTTGAATCATCCAATCCTAGAGATGGATAGGGATGATTGCACTTCTTGTTTTTGCCACACCATCTTGATCTTCGCTTGGTTTTGGCTTGGCGGGACTGTTTTAGACTTGAAGGTGTATGCCTCACCTCCCTCTCGATCAAGGTTCCATTTCTCTTCCCTACAAAGGTTAGTGGACAACACATACCCAAAGGAATTCACAAAGAAACAAGGGTGATTGTTGTCATTGAGGCTAAAGGTTTTCTTCTATGCTAACGACAAGTTGGCGCTCTTGTTTAGTTAGCAAAGATCCTTTTCCCCATGTTTCTAGCACTTGTTTATTGTTTACCAAGTTCTTGCAAAAACTTTCACAAAGCACGACATGACACAAAAGAGAGATTTACTCACGATGCACGTTTCCAAGATGAGAAGTGACTCTTTTTCATGATGTGCAAAATTTATTGAAGCGTATCACAAGATTTTACCTACATTTTTTAATTTATCTTAAAGACTTACCTACTCAAATCAACAAATTCTTCCAGGGTTTAGCCCATACATGCAACCAACATTTACACAAGCAGTTTTAGTTTAGTAATCAAACCAGACACCATGTGAGTGAGTGATGCAACGTCTTTATTCCGTCATAAATGATGATTTAATCTGCTTTTGACAGTGACCTTATCTCCATCTACACATTGTTAGAATCTATATATATACATACATATGAGATGGTAGGGTCGAGGTGTTGATGGTTCATGAATGACCAGGCATCCTGGGCACTTTGATGATTCTCTTTTTTTCTTGTGGAAATAAGCCAGAAGGTCGAATGATTGATGTTGCCCTGTTTATTCCACACTCAATAGGACAAGGGTAATCCACAAAAGCTAGTGGTACACTAGATTAGTAGACATCAAGGTCAATATCAAAATCTTTATGCCAATTGCTTCCCTGGCAAAGGTGCCAGAAATACTTGTTGATATTTCTTATGCTCAAGTAGATAATTCCGCAAGCGCACAGAATATCATCATAGCATTTCACCAGGGAGTATTCTAGGCTATCGTATTTATCCACAGGAAAGCAATGGTTAAAGAAGGTGATAGTTAACCATCATTTATATACTAACTAGTATACTGACTAGACCAAAGTGGGGGTAAGTGATATACAATAAGATAGGATGACACATAAGAAGATCCACTCTAGAAGGATAAAGTGAAGGCATAGCTAAATGGGAGGACAACGAGTGAGGGAGTTTCCTAAGTTCTTCTTTATCACAAAGGTTCTTTCTTAGATAAAGCATAGCAATATAACTTAGCATAACAAGATTAATGAGCACACACAAAGCACTTCGGAGCTCTATTTCGGTCAAGCACCACAAAAGATAACTTGTGCCGTTACAGCTTCAGGACCTACAATTTAAGAACTTGCCCAAACACGTGGTGGATTACAGAGATTAGATGGGGCTGTCACCACCCACTAGCTACCACACTTTCGCGGAGCAAGCTGCAAACACAGGTAAACTTTAGTTTAAGCACCACGCTTACACTAATGAATACTACTCTAGTTCCTGACAGGAGATCAAACTAGAGCACTCCACTAAGAGCAGTGAACCCATGCAAAGGTGTGAACATTACTCTGATTATACTAAAGAGATACTACTAACACTATACTAAAGCAACCAAAAGTATTATTACAACAAAGGAATAGTAACACTTACACTAGGCAAAATAAGTGAATAAAGAAGATACTAATATATTGCATAAATAAAGTCTTACAAGAAAGATAAAATACAAGAGCTAGCTCACCTTACCAAAGACTAAAGCTATATCTTGAGAGAGTAGAGAGAGCTTCTCTTGTGGTGTGTGTTACAAGTCAGGAGTGAGGGTCCTATTTATAGTGGAGAGGTGGAGAAGGGGCTACTCCAGCGCCATGTCAGCGATCCGTGTGACATTGCCTGGCCACCATTAGATGAAACAACCATAGAACTGACTTGGAATGGATGCCTGAGATCATCTGAGGTGCATGGCGGCATGCTAGAAGTCGGTGGAGCTAGTTGGGCCTATTTGGCACGTTGGGTGACGCCTTGGGCCATCGGCCGATGCCCCTATGGCCTCCATTTGTGCAAACTGACCTTCCCTTGGGCCCTATAGTGTGTAAAGAGGCTTTGGACAAAGTTTGATAGGGTTTGGGTTCAGTTTGGGGTCGCCCGACATGGTGCCACATCGCCCGACGTCCTGCTTTAGCCCAGCCCATTTCATGATCTTTCGGAATGCATAAATTTCTCTTCCGGACTCCGAATTGGATGAATCAAAACTCTATTTCATGTATCCCAACGAGATCTTCGACGTGGTGTGCTCAAATGTGGCATTTGAGATTGTTTGTAGTGATGCTCATTGGGATGCCATCTCAATCCCATCTTTGTATATGTTCCTTTCGTATATATTTCAAGCATATCTTGCAAAACACTTGGAGCTACCAAAACTCATGGAAATGGTTAAAAATAAGCCCTATGACTACAGTTTAAGATTCATTCCATGTCATTTTATGTAGGAGTTGATGGTCAACATTGGTGCTTAAGGACCATCAACACGGTGGATAGGAGCATTTGGAACCTGACGGCATGGGCCGTCGACCTCTTCTCTCTGGGGGGCCTCACATCTGATGGCAAAAGGGCCTCTAGCAAACGGTGCTACAAGCGTGAGGGATGGTGGAGAATGGCGGGGTGGAGGGGCACTAGATGGCGAGTGGTGGATAGGAGCATCTGGAACCTGAGGCCGTAGGGCGTCAACGTCGCCTCTCGCTGGGGGTCCTCCCATCTGCCAGTGCGACCTCATGGCGGTCACGTCTAGCTACCTGCCCACCATCCCACACAGTACCTCTGAGGTAATCAAAATTAATTAGCTTTGGAATTGTAGATTTATTTTAATTTCCCTTTCGAATGCTGTGGATGTTCTCAAATTGTTGTTAATTTTGGGTTTAAAACTTCAGTACAAGTAGGTGGTGTATTCTAAAACAGTATATATGCCATGCCAAAGATTTGGCAAGCCAAAGTTAGGTAAAAAAGTTGCCATGGATTTGGCAAGCCAAATATGAGAGGTTGGCAAGTTTTGGTAGCCAACCAAATAATAGTCAAAATCATGGCTTACCAAATCTTTGGTCTAGCAAATTTTGGAAGCCAACCAATCAGGCTCTTAGCTTGTTCATCGATAGAGAGAGTTCATACACAGAATATGTTGACCCCGTGCACATTGTTTTTTGTTAGGACTTTTTCTACCAAATTAGGGGATGATGTACACTACGAATGAAGTAGCAGTGGCTGATGGTTTTGCTAGAATCATCACACTCAACCTGGAGTCAAATGACAAGGAGGTAATCCATGTGCATATCCATAGCAGTTGTTTCAACGAACAATCTTATAGCCTGAGTATGGTGCAGGCGCCCATGGTTAGTGAATACAATGTCAAACAACCCGTGGAGGCAATTGGTGTCATGGATCGAGTAGAAGTTGTATCAATTTTACAAAAAAGTTCACCCTTGGTAGGCATATTAGGTGGTCGATCGACCATTTCAATTTCGTTAGTATATATAAATGCATTTTGTAAACACCGAGTTGAATGTGTCTAACTACACATTTAATTGTTTTGTAGGTTCAATGTACTCAAATGCATGTTGAGATGGGGTTCTTAAACCTAGCCAGTGATTGCAGTTTTTGATGAATTGACAAAGGGCTTGCTGTTTAACAAGTCAGGTATCCTCCATACTTGTAGCCATGCCATGTAAATTTGTTGCAAATGACTCATTTTGTAGTACACATTCCATGTTGAGTGGTTCAGCCCAGCTACTTTCCATGGGGACATTGTGAATGCAGGAACCATTATATATGTCCATTTTGACATCATCTTATTGGAATGCACTCTCAGTGTTTTCAGATGACCAATTTGGAGATATCTAGGTTGCAGGCTCTTGGCAGTTTCATTATGGAGTGATTTCGTGTGTGGGATGAATCGAATGCGCATGTAGCCTCAGCTATAATCTCTCCTCTAGCTCAGAGGTTGGCCCCTGAAGCCCTTTAGTCAATTGACAACCTAGCGACCTACTTAGACTATGTAGCAAAGCTTGTCTTAACTATGTTTCACCTTTTTTTCTTGTGTTGTAGACAGTAGTGTCATCTTTAGTGGAGCTGACCAGTTTATAGATATCTGGGTTGCAAGAAGATCATGGCGGTTTCATTATGGAGTGATTTCATGAGTGGGATGAATCTGATGCACATGCAGCTTCATCTGATCTCTTCTCTGGCTCAGAGGTTGGCCCCTAAAGCCCTTCAGTCAATTGACAACCTAGCAACCTACTTAGACTGTGTAGCAAAACTTGTCTTAACTATGTTTCACCTTTTTTATTGTGTTGCAGACAGTAGTGTCATCTTCAGTGAAGCTAACCATTTTGGAGATATTTGGGCTGCAAGAAGATCTTGGCGGTTTCATTATGGAGACCATCACCTTATCTAATCAAGGTGCTATAGTTCCTAACCTTGGAATGCTGGTTTTATTTTGGATGTCTATTTGTGTTCTAAAAACTATATAATCATTGTGGTTTAATTTGGATGTTATGTCGCAGTGGTTTAAAACTATGTATGTTGCTGTTTTTTGTATGGATTTTTGTCTCAGTGGTGTTCTGAAAAAAATATATGTTGCTGGCGATATGTAAGCCATTAAATTTCTGTATTGTTGGTGCTATAATGTATTGTGAACAATAATGATGCATAGTGGTAACGCCGGCGGTAATGGACAAAACATTACTACCGGAACAAACACAACAGCGGCAGTGACGCTGCCCCTCATTACCACCAGAGGGAGCACCGACTGCATGCGCTGGCAGCTACATCACCATCGGATGGTACAACGGACTGGCGTTGATGTTCTCGTCAACACATCCGGATGTCATGCCCGTCCGGTATTGATGTTCTCGTCATTGCAACCGGATGGTAGGATGGCCCGATGTTGATATGTTCATCATCTCCACTGGTTGGTACGCTGCCCTAATGATGATAGGTACATCGTCACCGACAGATGGTACGCCGGGCTAGCGTCGATGGTTACATCATCACCGTCGGATCGTACGCCGACCCGGCGTCGATGGTTACACCATCACCGCTAGATGGTATGCCGGACCGGCGTTGATGGACACATCATCACTGCCGGATCATATGCCAACCTAGCATCGATGGTTACACCATCACTGCCGGATCGTACGCTAGGCCAGCGGTGGTAAGACACCATCACCGCCGTATGGTATGTCGTACCAATGGTGGTAAAATACCGTCACCACCGGTGCGCAACCGGTGGAGATAAAGGTCACCGATCACCGCCGACATACACCAACGGGGGCAAAAACCATCGGTAATGGGGGTTCTAGAGCCAGCGGTGATTAGTTTTCTGTAGTAGTTGGGGGCTCCAGCAACAGGGGTTAGCCTTTCGCCAGGGCCTCGAGAAGGAACTAGCGACTATGGATGATAGGATCCGGGCCCTCAAACAGGAGCTGGAGACGGTTAAGAAGCTTGTCGAGGAGAACGAGACTGCTCACAAGGCTACCGAGGAACAAATTGCGAAGATGCGTGAGGAATTCGACACTTATCACTAGCAGAAGCGTGATGAACGGAATAGGATTATGGCGGGCGCCTAGAGAGCAGCAAATGTGTACAAAGAGCTGATCTAGAGCGTGGGCGAGGAGACGGAGGCGCCTAGCGACGCACCAGTAGTCGATTTCATGGAATGGCTTGCTAATGAACTGGCCACCTTAAGCGACTATATGGCCATTGGGCAGGAGTGTGCCTCTTTCATTTCGCTTCACGCCTTCACTCAAGCCTTGGAAGAATGTGGTTGTGACCACCTCGACAAGGTTGAGGTCAAGGATCCCCAGTCGCATTGGAATGCCCCTAGTTGTGCGCATGATGCGGCGAAAAGGTTTTTTTGATGGATTATGGCGTCCCGGTGGCTGGGATCTCGCTCTTCTTAGGGCTGCTATGACCCATGGAAAGGTATGTTCTTTTTTGATGGTGTTGTCTTTTCATTGCGTTGGCCCTTCTTTTGTGGATGGTGAAAAGCATTCTTATGTGGTTGAGATCTGTTTTGCAGCCCCCCGAGGAGTGCGCTACTATCAAGGAGAAGGTGAAGAAGTTTATCGCTAACCAAAATGCCCGGGAGGGTGCGACCGGGAGTGGTTCGGGCGATGTGGGCGCCCCGTCTACTGCTGCTACCGAGATCCCAGGTGAAGATGACGTGGCTGCTCTAGGCGAAAATGCTGGTCAAGATGGGGTAGAGAATTAGGACTTGACATTTCGGATAGTTTCAGGCAGTTACATTTGGTTGGTTGTTGATGTAAAGATTCGAATTGAACTTCTATGGTTTAAGCGCATAGGTTCCTGATGCGGAGCATGCGCAACCTATGGTGGCTTATCCGTTAATGATTGATTGCAACGACTTTTATGTTGGAGGTGCTTCCTGGTCTCTCCATCGCGAGAAGTTCTTGAGTTCTAGTATGACCGGTTTTTTGAGGTCACGTTTCCTCCGCATGCTTAAGAAAACATAATTTCTTAATAGGTTTTTCTATTCGGAGTTTGATCCAACTGTTTTGGAGGAGCGAAAAGCCCACCGCGAACAATCTAGGTGAGACCGCGGGGAGCCCTTGTCATCTGGTCTAACGGATGCCAAAGAGGAGCCTACCGAAGAAATGACGCTGGATTTGGAAACCATCGATATAACTTTTATCTTCGCCCCGCTGGGGGCGGAGTGTAGTTTGGTGTGTAGGCGATGTGCAGTGCTTGTAATTCCCCCCATTTTATTGTGTAAAGTTCTCCAAATGTTTGTGAATGTGTATTAGTTTTTATCGCGCTTCGAGCTTTTGCTGATTGGCTAGCTTGGCGTTTCTTAATGAGAGGATGCCGTCCTCTCCACCTTACGGGACGAGGGGATTAGGCGAATACACCAGCGCACGAGAGACTTCTGTGCCAGCCCCTCGGCATGCTTCTTAACAAAAGGACGCCGTCCCACGCCACCTTATGGGACGAGGGGATTAGGTGAATGCGCGAGCATGCGAGAGACTTCTATGCTAGCCCCTCGGTGCGCTTCTTAATGAAAAGATGCCGTCCCCCTCCACCTTACAGGACGAGGGGATTAGGCGAACACGCGAGCGCACGAGAGACTACTATGCCAGCCCCTCGGCGTGCTTCTTAACGAAAGGACGTCGTCTCCCACCACGTTGCAGGATGAGGGGATTAGGTGAATATGCGAGCGTGTGAGACACTTTTGTGCCAGCCCCTCAACGCACTTCTTAACGAAAAAGATGTCGTCCCCCACCACCTTATGGGACGAGGGGATTAGGCGAACATGCGAGTGTGTGAGAGACTTCTGTACCAGCCCTTCGGCGCGCTTCTTAATGAATGGACGTCGTCTCCCGCTACCTTGTAGGATGACGGGATTAGACGAATACATGAGCGCGTGAGAGACTTCTGTGCCAGTCCCTCGGTGCACTTCTTAACAAAAAAATGTCGTCCCCCGCCACCTTACGAGACAAGGGGATTAGGCAAACACGCGAGCGTGCGAGAGACTTCTATGCCAGCCCCTCGGCGTGCTTCTTAGCGAAAAGATACGTGCTCTTTAGAGAAAAGATATCCCTGAGCTGAACTGGATTATAGCTTTTTCAAATTCGAAGTATCGAAAAGATGTTTTTACATTTATAGTTGGTACCGAGTGTATTGGAAGATATGCACAATCGGTATCTTTCCTTCTACATCTTGGCTAGCCACATCTAGCTTGTGTTATTGTTTCGCCTGGGAGAATTAGCAAAATTGCTGGGCGAATTAGATAAATTGATGTGCAGCGCTGTGGTGTCGCGCTTACCAGCTTGAAGCTGCTATAAGGATGCAGTCTCTTGGAGGTGTCGGGCTTTAGGGTGTGGTTTTGCCGAACAGGGGGATGTTATGTTTTTTCTTACGACATCCCTCCATGCTTGCTTATCATGGTGACGCGGCCACATCCTACTGAGCCATCCTCCAACATTGCTCAAAGCAATAACCAGGTGCATGCTCCTTTTGGATAGTATGCAACCTGGGCTTTACGTGTTTTCTCACAACATCTATATTTCGCTACTTAGTGCTCTATGCCTATACAACCTTTTATCCCATGCGCGAGACCTCACTTGGTGTGTGAAAGCAGAGGCCCCTGATGCTCTCTCAAACCCACTCGCTACCTGCATGTGTGAAACCCTTATAGCGCTCTCGCAGCCGCTTTGAGCGGTGGGGGTGGCTATCCTAATGCTTTGCTCTAGACTGAAGGCTTGATTTGATTTGCAGGGAGCCTTAGGTATCTTATTTATAGGGTTATGTGGCCTTGCGATTATTAATTTTGGTTGTTGCGGTAGGTGGTCGTGTTTGCTACAAGAAGTTTGGTGCTTGTCTTGATTGCGCTTTGTCCTTCGGTTTGATTGTACCAGTGTTTTTTGGTCTTTGTTGTTTCTATGTTTTTTCTTTTTGCGCCTAATGCTTGTTGTTTTGGATGCGGCGAGGTGTTTATGTCTTTTTCAATTTTTGGCTTTCGTGTCTTTGCATGGATTTTGACTGCTCAATGTATTGCCGGTGTTCAAACTTGATGGCTTTTTGTTGGTGTTGGTTTCGCTCAGAGGAAACCTGTGACTTTGTCCTCTTGTCTGTTTGAGAGGTGAAAAGTCCGAAAGGCTCGCAGGCTTAAGCCGCTCGCTCTCGCATTTTGTTGGAGTAACAAGGCGCTTGTTTTCCCCTTGGGTTTATCTCAATCGTTTTCTTGCCTTTTTGGAGAGTCGGAGAGTTGATGTAGCCCTTGGGTTGTATGAGGTTGCATTATTGTTAGCCACTAAATTTTACGGTAAGCCCAGACTTTGCATCAGTAGGTCTTGCTTCGACATTTTTGCGGTAGAGTTGAGATGGGGGAAGCAGCAACTTAGGATTGTCTTAGGGGTACAAAAGTTTGCCTTATTAAAAAACCTCACACCTTTTCGTAGAGGCTTCCCCTGTGAGGTAAAAGAGCGCGAACCCCATTTCAGTTGAAAGTTCAAAAATAAACTGAAAATTACAACCCGCTCGGGGCGAATGACTGGAATCTACTTTTTAAGGATAGAAGCGATGTAGGTTGTCTGTGTTCCATGTATGACTTGTCTCATTTCCTTCTTCATTGAGCAGTCTGAATACTCCTGGTTTGACCATGCTTGCCACGACGAAAGGGTCGTACCATTGATACTGCAATTTGCCTTGCTTGTCTGGGTGGCAAATGATCACCATGTACCCTGGGTTGATGTTTTTTCATAGTACTTTTTTATCTCTCCAGGTTTTTGTCTCTTGGTGGTACTTGTCGAGGTTTTCTGTTGCTTCAAGCCTAGTGTTTTCTGTGGCTTCGAGTTTGACATATCACTGCATGGGTGTTGTTGCAACTATTTCTGTTCGGAAAGATCCCAACTTGATCTCCTCTGGCGTAATTGCCCCCTCACCATATAGCAAGAGAAATGGTGTAAACCCTATAGTTCTGGTTCTTGAGATGTTGTGCCCCCATACGGCGGTGACTAGCTCCTGTGCCCACTTTCCATTCAGTGAATCGAATAGCGCTTTTGATATTGCCGTGAAAATAAGGTTGTTTGCTCTTTCGACCGTGTCGTTGCTCTCAAGGTGATTGACTGATGCAAAAGCTAGCTTAATGCCCAGTTCGCTGCAGAAATTTCTGAATTTCGTGCAGTCGAACTATTTCTTGTTATCTATTGTGATGTACGCTAGATCACCAAAACAACATATGGCGGAGAACCATAGGTTCCCTAGCGCTATTGGCAGAGGCCCGACATTGTCGACTCCCCCTCTCTGCAAGGGCCATGTTGGGTATATTGGTCTAGTTGGGTTTGCTAGTGCCTTTTGCTTCTTGGCGAACATCTGGCAGTTTTCGTAGCTGCGAACTAGCTATTTTGTGTCTTCAGCGGTCATTGGCCAGTAGAACCCTTGTCTCATTGCTCTGTGGGTGATTTCGTATGGTCCCCTATGAGCTCCGCACATGCCTGAGTGCATTTCGGCTAACAACTAGGTTCCTTGTTCTCTGGTGATGCATTTGAGAATTGGAGCCACGATTCTGCTTTTGTATAGGTCTCCTACCACTATGGAGTAGTGTTTCATTATGGAGTTCATTCTTTCGATCTCATGCTTTGACCTTGTTTCATAGGTTCTGGTGAGGCATGCGAATATGGGTGCCCTCTAGTCGTCGCTGGAGATGGCGTGTACGCTGAGTGGATGGTCTTCCTCTTCTTTGATTGCCTTTATTGTCAGTGCTTGATAGAACAAGTCTGTTGGTAAAGGCGGCTTTTGCGCTACAGCTTTCACTAGCTCATCTGCTTCTAGGTTTTCGCCTCTCGGATTGTGTCAAAAGGAGAAGCCAGCAAAGTGTTTTTGCATTCTTCTTACGGCTGCCAGGTACTTGATTAGTTCTAGCTCTTTTGTGGTGAACTCCTTTTCAACATGCCCCACAACAACTTGGGAGTCAGACTTGATTATGCATCTGTGGACACCTAGTGCTCTTAGCTTTCGCAAGCCCAACAACACTGCTTCATATTCGGCTATGTTGTTGGTGGTAAGGAACTCTAGTCTTGCTGCATATCGAAGCTTGGGCCTATTGGGAGGAGTTAGGATCGCTGATATTCCTGCGGCGGACATGCCGCATGCCCCATCGTAGTGTACTATCCAAGTGGGTTTGTCAAATTGAAGCATTGTGTCGAAGGCTGCCGGTGTCCAGTCAACAATGAAATCAGCGAATGCCTAGGTCTTGATTGCTGATCTGTGCTCAAATTTGATGACATATTCGTTTAATTAGGCAGCCCACTTTCCTATTCGGCCAATGGCTTCACTGTTTCAAAACAATGCCTCGAGAGGTTGTGCTGACAGTACCCTGATTCGATGTGCTTGGAAATAATGTTTCCACTTCCTAGATGCCATGACCACATTGTATGCTATTTTCTGAAGCTCTGAATAGTTCAGCTTTGCTCCTTATAGGGTCTTAGAGATGAAGTATATGGTCAACCGCTTCATTTTGTTTTCATGCTCTTTCTCTTTGACTAGTACTGTGCTTACTGTTACTGGCGAAGCTACCAGATAGAGCAGTAAGGTGGCCAAGGGCGATGGCTTGGATAGTGTTGTCAATTTGGTTAGGTAACTTTTTAGGTCCTCGAAAGCTTGCCGCTACTCAGGCCCCCATTCGAAGGGTTCGGTGTTTCGTAGAATTCTGAAAAACAGCAACCCTTTCTCCGCTGATCTTACGATGAATCTATTTACCGCTGCTAGCCTCCCCATTATCTTCTATACTTGCTTTCTGGTTGCTGGCGGTCTCATGTTCATCATTGCCGCTATCTTCTCTGGGTTCACCTCTATGCCCCTTGCGGATACTAGGCACCATATGCATTTTTTAGGGTTTAGCTTGAGACCACTCTTTGTCAAGTTCCCAAAGGTTTCTTGAGATCCTAGATGTGAGTTTCCTTCTTGTCGCTTTTTACGACAATGTCGTCGACGTAACCCACTAGGTTTTTTCCTTTTTGCTCATCGAATACTTCATCGGTCATCCTTGAAAAGGTGGGACCTGCATTGCGTAGCCCCTCTGTCATTTGCCGGTAGCAATACGTTCCTCCTAGTGTGATAAAACTCATTTTCTCTTTGTCTTCGGGATTCATCCAAATCTAATGGTAACTGGAAAAATAGTCTAGTAAGGTCATCATTTCACAACCTGTGGCGATATCTACCAGCTTGTCAATTCTCAGTAGTGGATATGGGTCTTTTGGGCAGCACCTGTTGAGGTCTGTGAAATCCACACACATTCGACATTTTTCATTTTTCTTCCTGACCATGATGACATTAGCCAACCACTTTGGGTATTGCACTAGGCTAATTACGTCGGCGTCTAATAGTCTGTTTACTTCTCCTTTAGTTGTGTCTGCTCGTTCTGTGGACATTTTTCTCAGTTTCTGCTTTCTTGGCTTTGATCCTTGGGCGATGTTCAAGTTGTGCTATGCTAACTCCCGGCTCACTCCCTGCAAGTCGCTTGCGGACCAAGCAAAGATGCTTTTGCTTTCGTGGAGGAAGTCTAAGAGTCGGTCTCTTTCTTCTTGGGTGAGGTCGGTGCCGATGTGCACGCATTTGTCTGGTGCCAGCTTGGACAATGGAGTTCTCTCTGTGTCTTCAGCTGTCTGTGCTCTTGGGCTGGCTATGCTTTCACTATTCTCCTCGTTGCTGGTTGGCTTCTTCGCCACTTCATTAATGAGGCTGTAGCCTGGGATAAGTTTGCCTTTTATTCGCTTGGAGGCTAGCTGATCCCGATGGATTGTGGTTATGTCGAATGGTGATGGCATTTTCATGCACAAGTAGGTTTGCTTGATCACTACCTCAAACCTATTGAGAACACCTCAGCCGAATATGGAGGTGTAGGGGTAATCCATGTTCACTATGTCAAAGGTGATTGTTTCTGTGCGGACCTTTTCGCCCATGGTGAATGACACATGTATGGCTTTTTTCCCAGCACATCGATCTTCTTTCCGCTAAAACTAAAAAGTGAGCTTGTGGCTGGTTCGAGGGTGCACTTGTCGAGATTCAATTGTTCAAAAGGCTTTATGAACAAGATGTCTGCGGAGCTTCTGTTGTCTATGAGGATGTTGTGTAGGGTGAAGCTAGCGACATTCGCCGTTGCGACAAAAGGCATCTGTGTGGGGGTAATCTCACAGTTAGAAATCATTCTCGTCGAACGTTATTGGGACCAAGGACCAGGCTAGCCAGTTCAGAGGTAATCTAAGCGAAACTATATGAACCCTTCTTTCATAGTCTCTTCTTGCTCTTTTGCTCTCATGCTCTTGATTGGACCCCCCGTGATTGCGAATATATGTCCCTACGAGGGTAAGATGTTGTTTATTGCTTGGTGTTCCTGAGCGTTCTCTTGCTTTGCTAGGTGTATTTGGCTAAACTGCTGCGGCTCTTGCTGAGCTGGTGAAGATACAACAGCCGAGTGCACTGGATGCTGGGCAAAATGCTGATATGCTTGATAAGTGGGCTGTTGCCAGGTGTATGGTGATTGGTAGTATCCCAGTGGGTAACTTGGTTGCTGCAAAGTGCTGACGCTTGTCGGTATGTAAGGTTGGCTGAAAGGCTGGTGGGGCATGATTTCGTGACTGGCACTATGGAACACATGCTTGGATGGTTTATTGCTTCTTGCGGCATCGTCTTTCTCCTTGAGTTCTCTCGCCATTCTATTGTAATTACAATCTTTTGCAACATGGACGGTGTTTTCGCCGTAGTCGGTATAGTATGGGGGTCTTTGGCCTTTGCCTCTTCCTTTGCCTTCTCGCCCATCGTGCATTCCGCGGCCACCGCGATTAGGATGGTCAAAACCTCTACATTGCTGGTTCAGCGGCGGTACGGGGGGTACCTGATCTGTTAGAGACTATCCTGATTCCTCCTAGAGATTATTGATCGAGTGGAAGGGCCTGACATTTCGCTGCACTAGTGTTTGTGGAGGTCTTGGGGTTTTGTTTGCCTATCTCCATGAGTTGCAAGTTGCCTTTCGCCTTTTGAGGTCATCGTCAGACCTTGCATAACTGCCCATTAACTCAAACATCTCCTTTTATAGACTATGGTTGGTTTCTGGCGAAATGGGCGACGCATTAGCCTATGGCCAGGCCGTCGATCACTGCCGCTATCACTGTTTCCTCTAGGGAATTTGGCACTTGCGCTTTAATCTAAATGAATCTCTCCAGATATTAGGATAGGGGCTCATCATCTCTTGGGATGCAATTGAGGAGGTCTCTAGTTGTTTTTGCCCCAGACTGGTATCCTTGGAAGGTGGATAATAACTCCATCTTGAGTTGCTACCAAGAAAGGATTGAGAGAGGTTTTAGCAAAGTGTACCAGTTGTGTGCGATGTCTTCGACTGCCATGATGAGAGACTTTGCCAGAGTTTGTGTGTCTCCTCTAGCGGAAATTATAGCGGTCTCATAGCTAGCTAGGAATTTCTTTGGGTTTGCCTTTCCGTCAAAAGCTGGAATACGTGGCTTGTAACCTGGTGGCCATGGGTACTACTGAAGGTCTTCGGATAGGGACGAAGTTGAGTCATATACGTTGGCATTCTCATTTAGCGCTGGGTCCTCAGGGATTGCATGGTTTTTGTCCCCCATTGCGTCCCCTGCGGCCCCCGCTCCATGCACGGCTCGGATTTCTCTCTGCAGTCTATCTCTTTGGATTTTAGCATGCCGAATGGTTCGTTGAGTTTGATCGGCTCTGTTCCATGTCGTGGTCCACTGTAACAGCTGGTCCTTTCCGCGCTGCAGCCTCGCGATATCTTGCTTGTACTGCTCTAGCCTCCTCAATTCCCTTCCTGATCAGTGATCTCGCCGTCTTCATCTTCTTCGATTTCATTTCTGTCTTGATCGAGTTGGATCTCTTCGGCGACGCCTTTTGTCGTTTCCTGACGGTTTCGAGTTGTGGCAGCGTCATCTAGCTGTGGATTGGGTATAGATGGCTCCATGGTGGCCGCCGCTGCTACACCACTTTGGGTGGCTGTTTCCGCCGTCGCAGCGGCGGCTGCAGCAACTACGGATGGCTCCACTCTGTCCGTCGGTATCTTCGACTTCTTTGGTGGCATGATAACCTCGAGCAACAACCACGGTGGGTGGCAATGTTGTTCCAGGCCTTAGCCTTTGAACATCGGGTTGAGGAACGAGCGAATCTAGCAACCGAAAACCAGTTCGAACACTGGGTGGACAAAACGAAACTCATGTATTCATTATGGAATCGCATGTCTCTCTTTTACAATCCCCGCCAAGGGGGCTATTTATACAGGCCTGTGGGCAGCCTACGGACAACATTGCCCCTGCAACTACTGCACATTCGGAGAATATTCCCATCCGCTCGGGACATGTTTGCCATTTTGGAGATAACGCCCACCCCCGATGGCGCCGACCCTCTGGTCCCCGACTAGTCCCGCCTTATGTTGCCTCTTTGCCGACCGAGCGGGCCTCGACAAACCGGGGCTGTCGGCACCTTGTCCCGCGACGGCCTCCTCTGACGGGTGAAACCTGCAAAGTTAGTCACGCGACCTAACGTCAACTATTCGCCCAAGCGAAAAGCCGACATAGTACCTAATGGGACCAATTTCCCTGGCGAGCGGCAGCTATTCGTACAGGCGAACAGTCCGAGCCACTTCAGCATGTTGACGCGCCACCTATTCGCCCTAGCGAAAGGATCCATCCTCAGATCGTCAGGGCACTCGCCGTATCGCCCTAGCGAAAATACCGGTCTGTGTGTAGGTCGAGCGTGGATTCAGCGCACGAGGCTCTCTCTATTCTTCTTGGTGAAAAGGCGGCGCCACGGTGCGGAACTCTCCTCCCACCGCCGTAGTGCATCCATCATTCCGCCAGTGCGAAGTGTTGGCTGCGTCCATGAGAGAGAGAGAGGGTAAGGACGCCCGAGCACCGTGGGGTGCCCATAGGCTGGGTCTCCCCCCAACAGAAGGCTGTCTCGTACAGCAACCCGCTGATTCGAGAGCAAATATAAATAAATAAATATGTTTATGTTGTTAATTTGCCTTCTTCGTCTACATGCCATGTTTAATGTTGATATGAGCATGAGTAGCTGTATTTATTCTATAAAAGCTTTGGAATACCTCCTGTGCATTTATATCACATTTTTATATGGCCTTTCTCTGAGTAATATGCTTGTTATATTCGGAATTAGATTATTTAATTTATTTAAATATGTTGGGAGCGTGTCACTTATATTTGCAATATTATAACATTGATCTGCTTCCAATAAAATTATTATCATAGATACGTCATCCTTATTTTTTTTTAAAAATCAAAGGGCATATAATGTACCCTCATTTTAGTTCGACCTTACAGTGCATATTTGTCTGATGTTTTGCCAGAATTATATTGCCGCTATATAAAACTAAAGTGAAATCGTAGTTGTACATGTGCAATTTTTAAGCCACAGATAAAATAGAAATATAGCATTGTTCCTTTATATTGACTGATAATATATTTAGGTATGACAACAACAAACAAACCAAAAAAAAACTGCTCGTCTAGTTTTCACTTACTGCACGTACCATCCTTCCGATCCATTATTTCAGCTGCGATTCTTGTATGACGACCGCGTGAAATTTTGAAATACAGCAGCATGCACTTGAGACGTACTTCAGCAAGCGCCTGGCCGGAATCCGACGTGTCCACGGCCAGAATCGTACAGCGCCTCGAACGTGCGCTGGTTGACAATGCCAATGATTCCGGTTTGGCCATCCGGGGGCCCTGCGACGAACGCGAGGCAGTCGTCGATTTCTGATGTTCATCGATTGCAAGTTATTGTTAATGGTTTAAAGGCTTTAAGAGAGAAGACCAATGATGATGATGTCTCTTATTGGTTTTTGATGTGCTTATCTCCAAGATTTGAGATGTTGAGATTGCTTATCATAAGAGGAGGATTGAATGAGATTACCTCTAACCAAGTACTAGGTGATGTCATGACACAAGAAACATACCGTGTGGAAAGTAAAGGGGTCGATAAGGATGATAAGAAGGAAGATGAAGACAAGAAGAAGAGCTTAGCATTCAAGGCTAGCTCATTATCCAAGAACAAGGGCAAGTCCAAAAATGAATCAAGTGATGATGATGATCTTAGTGACATTGATGATGAAGCTATGGCTCTATTTGTGTGTAAGATAGAAAAATTCATAAAGAAGAAGGGCTATAATGTAAGAAATAGAAGAGATCACACCAAAAGCAAAGAATATGTGAGAAGATGTTACAATTGCAAGAGTCCCAATCACATTATAGCGGATTGTTCCTATAACAGTGACAATGATGAGTATAATAAGAAGAACAAGAAGGAGAAGAAGGAGAAGGAGAAGAAGATGACCTTCCAAAAGAAGAAGAAGGATGGAGGCTATGTGGTCACTTGAGATAGTGATGGCTCTTCAGATAGTGATAGCTCTAGTGATGATGACAAAAAATCTATCAAGAAAGCATTAGCAAGCATCGCCAGCAACAACAAACCCTTCATCTTCGACACTCCATCGACATGCCTCATGGCAAAGCCTAACAAAATAAAATATGATGTGAGTGATGATGACGAATATGAAAGTGATGCTTGTAGGAGTGATGATGATGATGAGTAGTACACCAAGGAGGAGCTCATGGACATATGTGAGCAAGTACACACTTGCTTTGAAATAAAGAAAAAGAAGTGCAAAGAATTGCACAAGAAAATTAAATTTCTTGAGCAATCTCTTGATTAGCTCAATGTCACTCATGAGAGGCTAATGAAAGTCCATGAGAAGCTTGGCAAAGCTCACTCTAGTCTTGAAAAGGCTCAATCCTCTCTCATCGAGCAAGTAAAAATGGAGTAAGCCAAGAAGAAGCAAGTGATTATGTCTTGTGATGTGGGACTAACATGTGATATTATTGATGAATCTTTTTATAAGCCTAATGTTGTTGCTCCCACTAACCTTTCTTTTAGCACTTCTACTTCAACTTCACCCTTGAGTGATGGTTTCACTTGTAATGCCTCACAAATGGTGAAAAATGAAACCCTCAAGAAGGATGTGAATGAGCTCTCTCGTGCCTTAGGCAATGCCTCTGGTGGAGATGATTGCTTGCTAAAGTGTTTGGGTAGCCAAAGGTTTTCCCTCAGCAAAGAGGGATTAGGCTATACCCCCAAGAAAGGTAAGGTGACCTTTGTCACTCTCAAAGCTAGCTTTGTGAAGGCCAATAGTCGGTTTTGCAATAGATGCAAGAAAGTTGGGCATATAGAGCAATATTGCAAGACTAACAAGAACAAGGAATCTTATGTATCCTCAATTAGATTTGATTCTTGTTACATGCTTGTTAAGGGTGCCAATGGTATAAAGGCTAAGTTCATTGATACACCAATTGTGGGCCCAAAGAAGAAGACTATTTGAGTACCAAAGACCTTGGTAACTAACCTTCAAGTACCCAAACAAGTTTGGGTATCTAAAAAGAATTGATTTTTTTTGTAGATCAATTATAAAGCTGGAGGAAGAAATTGGCCCTGTTTGCTTCACTGAAAAAAACAAACTGAAACATTGTTACGGCTGATTTGTTGTGAGACAAAAACACTGTTTCAGCTAAAAAACAAGCTGAAAAGTACGGATTATAAGAGAAGCGAACAGGCCATTGGGTGCTTGATAGTGGGTGCACACAACACATGACCGATGATCCAAGAATGTTCAATTCCATCAATGAAAATAAGAGCAATGGGATTGATAGTATCACATTTGGTGACAATGGTAAAGGCAAAGTCAAAGGTCTTGGTAAGATTGCAATATTCAATGACTTGAGTATTTCCAATGTGCTACTAGTAGAGAGCTTGAACTTCAACCTATTATCGGTAACTCAATTGTGTAATCTTAGTTTCAAGTGCATATTTGGTGTGGATAATGTAGAGATCATAAGTGTAGATGGCTCTAACTTGATATTCAAATGATTTAGATATGAGAATCTATACTTGGTTGATTTTAATGCTAGAAAAGCTCAATTATCAATATGTTTGCTCACTAAGTCTAGCATGGGTTGGTTATGGCATAGAAGGCTTGGTCATATTGGAATGAAGCAATTGAACAAGTTGATCAAGCATGACTTAGTTAGAGGCTTGAAAGATGTCACATTTGAGAAGAATAAGCTATGTAGTGCATGTCAAGCCGGAAAGAAAGTTGGTAACACACATCCTAAAAAGAGCATGATGAGCACATCTAAGGCATTTGAGTTGGTACACATGGACTTGTTTGGACCAACCACATACACTAGCATTGGTGGAAACAAATATGGATTTGTGATTGTGGATGATTTCACTAGATACACATGAGTGTTCTTTCTAGTGGACAAAAGTGATGTGTTTGCAACATTTAAATTATTTATCAAGGGCATTCACAACGAGTTTGAAACAACCATCAAGAGAGTTAGAAGTGACAATAGTAGTGAGTTCAAGAACACTAGAATTGATGAGTTACGTGATGAATTTGGAATTAGACATCAATTCTTGGTCAAGTACACTCCACAATCAAATAGTCTTGTTGAGAGAAAGAATAGAACACTCATTGACATGGCAAGATCAATGTTGAGTGAGTACAATGTGAGTCATTCATTTTGGGTCGAAGCAATCAACACGGCTTGCTATTATAGCAACTGACTCTATTGTCACCCCATGATGAAGAAGACACCTTATGAGCTATTGAATGGAAGAAAGCCCAACATAGCATACTTTCGGGTTTTTGGTTGTAAATGCTACATATTGAAGAAAGGCACTAGATTGAGCAAGTTTGGAAAGAAATGTGATAAAGGTTTCTTGCTTGGTTACTCCACTACTAGCAAAGCATATAGAGTTCAAAATTTGGCTAGTGGTACTCTTGAGTAGGTTCATGATGTAGAATTTTATGAAACAAATGGTTCCCAAGAGGAAGATGAGAATCTAGATGATGTTAGAGGCACTCAATTAGTCAATGCAATGAAGAACATGGACATTGGTGATATAAGACCTAGAGAGGTGATTGATGTTGAAGATGACAAGAATCAAGTGCTCTCTAACTCAAATGTACAAGCTAGTGGTTCTCATGATCAAAGTCAAGCAAGTGCTAGTGTTGATAAAGTGCAAGATCAACAACAAGTGGCTAGTTCATCATCTCAACCAAATGATCAATCAAATGCAAGCAATCAAATGCAAGTGCTCCATTGGACACTATCATTGGTGATATTTCAAGAGATATCCAAACAAGATCAAAATTGGCATCATCTTATGAACATTTCTCATTTGTATCATCCATTGAACCTAAGAAGATAGATGAAGCTTTGAAGTATGTTGATTGGGTCAATGTTATGCATGAAGAGCTAAACAACTTCAAGACAAATCAAGTATGGGAGTTAGTTCAGAGGCCTATGGATCATAATGTAATTGGTACCAAGTGGGTCTTTTGGAATAAACAAGATCAAGATGGCATAATAATAAGGAACAAAGCAAGATTAGTGGCTCAAGGTTACACTCAAGTTGAAGGTCTTGACTTTGGAGAAGCATATGCCCTGGTTGTAAGATTGGAAGCAATTAAGATCTTGTTAGCCCATGCTTGTGCCCACAACATCAAGTTGTACCAAATGAATGTGAAGAGTGCATTTCTAAATGGGTACATCAATGAGCTTGTGTATGTTGAGCAACCTCCCGGTTTTGAAGATGAAAAGAAATCCAACCTTGTCTACAAGTTAAGAAAGGCTTTGTATGGATTGAAACAAGCACCAAGAGCATGGTATGAGAGATTGAGGGATTTTCTACTCTCTAAGGAATTCAAGATGGGAAAGGTTGACACCACTCTATTCACCAAGAAGCTTGGAAATAACTTGTTTGTATTGTAAATCTATGTCGATGATATCATATTTGGGTCAACAAATCAAGATTTTTATGAGAAGCTTTCCCTTGGATCAAACCGAGTTAAATATTCTTTTGCAAGTGATCTAGATTGAATCAAATTGGGAAAATGATCCTTTTCACATGGTTTCACCCCAACCTATCTAAAATTTGAGCTCGCTTTTTGTGCTAATTGTTGACAAAGGGGAAGAGAAATTCACAAAGATACATAAAGATAGTAAGATAGGGGGAGCAAACAAATGAAATAGCATTGTAAAGGGATCAATCAAAATTGTACACAAGTAGGGGGAGCAAGCTCATAGACTTGTATGTTACAATTGAATGTGCATTTCATGTGCTTGCTTACATTGCATAAATTTCTTAAATTTGATATGCATGCTTGTATGGTGTATGCTAGATGTAGAATTTGAATGATGAAATGAAAAACATGCATAGGTTAAGTAACTAGACTTATGTTCATTTTATGGAAACTAGACCCTTGCTTCTAATGTTGATCTCATAGGGTATTCTAGTTTTTATGTATGTCTAGTTACTAATGGTGCTAAGGATGGTATATTGGTGCACTCTGATTGGTATCACGCTTCAAAGGTCCATCTCTTATACCTTAGCATCATTTGGTAGACATTGTCTCATATATTTCCTATCTAAGCATATGTGTAAGCTACAATCCAAACTCCTAGCACATATGTAGGGGGAGCAATTGCTACCATTTGTAGTTTATGAAACTTGTCTATATCCTTTTACACATGGTAAATATGCTTAGGCAAGCAACATGGAGTCAATTAAATTTCAATTCATATCTTTGTGAAAGGGTTGTCATCATTTACCAAAAAGGGGATATTGAAAGCTCTAGTTTGGTTCTGGTGAATTGATGAAACCCTAAGTGCTAACCTAGTTTATCAAAGTGATTATGAGATAGGTAGCACTAGTCCAAGTGGTGAAGCAAATAAAGATCATGACATGATGATGGTGATGGCATGGTGATGATCAAATGCTTGGACTTGGAAAAAGGAGAAAGAAAAACAAAAAGCTCAAGGCAAAGGTGAAACTTAATAGGAGCTTTTCATTTTAGTGATCGAGACACTTAGTGACTGTGATCACATTTAGGATCGATAGTTGTACTATTAAGAGGGGTGAAACTCCTATCAAAATATGGTTATCAAAGTGCCACTAGATGCTCTAACTCATTGCATATGCATTTAGGATCTAGTGGAGTGTTAACACCCCTTGAAAATGTTTGTGAAAATATGCTAACACACATGCACAAAGGTGATACACATTGTGTTTAGCACTTGGGAGCAAGGGTTCAAAACTTCACTGGTGGAGTGTCCGCCAGTAGAGTGCAGACAGTCTGACGGTGCCACCGACGCCCTATACTGAAAAGACAGGGTTTCACAGAGTGCACCAGACGCTGGTCACGCAGTGACCGGATGCTGGGTCCTACGTCTGGTTAGTGGTGAGCAGTGAAGGCCACTCTCGGTCTCTTGACCGGGCGCAGGCGACCGGACTCTGGCTAAACACTGTTTAGCGTCAGTCTCGCTGACATGGCAGCACAGAGAAGAGGAGAAAGGACCGGACGCTAATGTTGCATCCGATCATAACCGACCGGACCCATCTAGTCACGAATTTTCGTCTCTGGATGCTTACTGGAAGTGACCGGACGCTAGGGTCCTGCGTCCAGTCGGGCTTGACCGAACGCGTCTGGTCGCGAGTGGAACCTTACTAGAAGTGACCGGACACTGGGGTCCTATGTCCAGTCCTACACTGTAGAGCGTCCGGTCACAACTTAAGTGTACTGATGACCATTGAGATCGAACGATCAACATTTGAAGCAGGGGACACGTGGCGTGTATCGTGCGACCAGATGCTGGGGTCCTGCATTCGGTCAAACCGACCGGTGCATCTGGTCGCCCCTATTTTTTAGTAAACAGAGAGCCAACGGCTCTATTCGTGGGGGCTCTCTATTTAAGCCCCATGGCCAGCTCAAGCTCACTCTCTTGGCCATTTGCATTGACATAGCAACCTTGTGAGCTTTAGCCAAAGCCCTCCCACTCATCTCCATCATTGATTCATCATCTTTGTGAGATTGGGAGAGAATCCAAGTGCATTGCTTGAGTGATTACATCTAGAGGCACTTGGTGTTTGTGTTTCACTACGGGATTCGCTTGTTGCTCTTGGTGGTTGCAACCACCTAGACAGCTTGGTAAAGCAGTGGAGGATTGGCATGAGTTGGTGATTGTTTGTGGCCATCTCCCGGTTATTGCGAGGGGTCTTGTGCCTTCCCTGGTGGAGTGCCGAAAGGTAACTCTAGTGGATTGCTCATGTCATTGAGTTACCTCACTTGTGGGTAGGTTCTTGCAGTGTCCGATTGTGTGGACAAGGTTTGTGCAACACCTCTTAGCCGCCGAACCACCAAATGTTGGTCGATACAATGGGGACATAGCGTGTTGGCAAGCACGTGAACCTCGGAAGAAAATTGGTTGTCTCTTGCCCTTTGGTATTCTCCCGGTGATTGAGTTAGTATTCATCTTGTGATTGGTTCACTCCTCTACACGGCTGTATAATCACCTCACTTACTCATTTACATTCCCGCAAACTAGTTGTAGCAAGCTCTTTAGTGTAACTAGAATTGAGAGCTTGCTTTGTAGCTTAAGTTCATCTAGCGGAGCTCTTTAGTGTAAGTGTGAGAGCTCTTAGTGAGTAGTGACTTAGTGAATTGTGTGTTTAGTAATCAAAGTGACTAGAATTGTTGGATAGGTGGCTTTCAACCCTTGTAGAGCTAGAGCAAGTTTGCATTTCGCTATTTGTCATACTAATCAAATTGCTCTAGTTGGTTTGTAGATTTTTTAAATAGGCTATTCACCCCCCCGTCTAGCCATATTAGGACCTTTCATAGCCCCCACCCAATTAACCAAGCTTTCGCTTTTTGGCTTTTCGCTCGAGTTGCTCGGTTGCTCGTTCGCACTCGCCAGGATTCCAATCTTCGCAGAGTTCTTCACAGGTTGGCTTTTGTTTTGTTGTATTTGCTTTTACTTAATGTGCACTATTTTAGCGTTTTGCTCTTTTTGCTTCTTTACTATTATTTTTTTGCTTTGGGCTTTCGTATGTAATGCGCGTGGATAGATGTCAAGTGAGTCATCGTCTGGCGATAATTCATCGAGCGAGGGCTCATCTGACGGCTCTAGCTCAGAGTCACGCACCCATTCACCAAGCGGTCGTGAACAGATGGCTGGGCAGTCGCCGAATAGGTAGGGCGTTAATTCGATGCCAAAGCCTTCTGGTGAGAGCGGCCATGGTCCATTGCGCGATGAGGCCACCGATGAGACAGATGCTGACGTGGAGATTGTGGATGAGGGAGAAGAAGGTGAGACAGCAGGCCCGGTGCCAGCTACTATTAGGGGGCAACCAGATCTTAGCCCCATCACGTACCGAATAGGTCGCTCTCATGTGATGGAGGAGGAACTTGATGGCTATCTTGGGCACGGGCTTATAAAGTCTTTGATGTGCAACTTGTATCGCGCTCTGGGTCGACAAGAGGTGCCCCTCCTAGAGCCTTACGAGGTCATCATCTTTCGCAACTTCTTTGAGGCGGGACTATAGATCCCCTGTGAGGATTTTGTGGGTGAGGTTCTGCAGCACTTTAACTTGTAGATTCACCATCTTACTGCCAACGCTTTTGCCCGGCTTGTCGTATTCGCAATGGCGATAAAGATGTCTAGGAGCAAGTTAAGTGTGAGCACTTTTGCTCGTTATTACGAGACACATCTACATAAAAAGGTTGTCAAGGATAAACGGACGAAGACCGAGATGGTGGCCCATTGGGGTACCTACAACTTTGTGCCGAAGAAAACAAGGGGCACCGTGACCATCATGCCAGCATATCGCAACTAGTGACCATGGTGGACCAACTATTGGTTTTGTCATCGCGTGTGCTCCAACGATGATGTGGCAGAGGCGCTGGCAAATGATTTGCTGAAAGCGCACATTTTGGTTTCTAAAATGACACCTATGAAGGGATTTTGCCTTGCTGAGATTCTAGCTGATGGACCAGGTGACACAACATCCGCCGATGCCTTTGCTTTGACGTCCCGCTGGTAGATTAGCCGGGACTTGGTGGAGTGGCTAGCTTGTGAAAGCCTGCCACTAAGCAGCGAGACTCGTTTTTTTGAGTTTGAGCGAAAGGATGGTTATGTCTACCTAAATCTTGGAGTTGCACCATCGGATGCCTTTTCTACGGACTTTGCTTTCGTAAACTATATAGAGCATAAGGCCGAATAGATTATAGGGTTTAATGGAAAGAAGGAGCACAAGGGCAAGAGTTAGTGTTTGGCTGGGAAAAGGCATCTAAACCGCATATTTGAGGCGATGGGTCTTTGTTATGCTAACCGAGATGGTCCCACTACGAGTCTTCTAGACGAAGATGTTGCCCCTCGTAGCCACGGTGCTCGAGGTCGATGACGGCATGCAAGGAAGGTTACAGCGGGGCACGGGGTGAATACCATTGCCCTGGAATTGCGTAAGCAAAAACGTGGTGGACGAGGTCGGGGCATCTCCGATCCCGTCGATATTCGCATCGGCCGTGAAATTGTTGGCAAGGTGGGGAACAACAAAAAAGTGGTGATCGGACAAACTCGCCGTTTTGGCCAAGTTTGGACCTAAATGGTAGTTCATCCCTTTATGTATCTTGTTTCTGTTTTTGTGTTTTCTGCTTCAAGCTTTCGCCTTGACCTTGCATTGCTTTTGCTTTCTTACTTTTACTCCTCGTTATCTTTGTATGTGCAGGCCACCAGCAGTTCCAACGGAATGGGTAGCAAGGCAAAGATTGCTGATGTGAATGACGCCTTTGGTGTAGTTGACACCATGTCTGTTGGGGACGTGTTCGGCAAGAATCCCAAAAAGAAAACCCGCAAGGCCGCTTATTCACCGTCGGACGTTACTCCGAAGAGGCCAAGACCATCTTCTGGTGTGACAATCGCTCCTACTCGGCTGGCCTCCACCTCCACGGCGTCTCCCAACGCTTCTGGCTCGCAGCAGCAGTAGGGTAAGTCATGATTTTACATGGAGTCTATTCGGTTAACCGAGAGTTTAGTTCATGGGCAGCTATTCAGCCATGGGGAGTTGCGGTTGGGTTCTCTCCCTAGGGATTATGGTGAGATGCAAATCTATTCGGGATTGAGCTCCTCGAGCGAGATGACTTCCACAAAGGAGGAGACTTAACGGATTGCTCGTGCTTTAGGGGCTATCTTGAACTCCTGGGTGATTGCCAATGTGGATCACCGGACCATTGGCTTGTTGCCCAGTGAGGCTACGGTTGCTTTCGTCGATGCTTGCGCGGGTTCATTCACCACTCCAGAGGTGGAGTGGGACCTTCTTAAGGTGCCCAATTTGTTTCTTGTAGAGGCGGTAAATTTTCATGCCGCTAGTGTAAGTACCTATACCTTTGCTTTTATTTGCTTTCCTTGTTCTCCTCTTTGAAGATTGTTTTGTAATCTCACGTCTTGATATATAGGCCATGCTTCTGGCCCGATGGCTCTAGTAGCAAGGGCTGGCCTTTCGCTAGGGCCTCGAGAAGGAATTGGCCACAAAGGATGACAAGATCTGAGCCATCGAGTAGGAGCTGGAGGCGACTAAGAAGCTCACCGAGGAGAATGAAACTGCTCGTAAGGCTATCAAGGAGCAAGTGGCGAAGATGCATGAGGATTTGGAGGGGTACCATCAACAGAAACGCGAAGAGCGCAACAAGGTTGTAGCCGACGCCCAGAGAGCGGTGGATGTGTACAAGGAGCTGATCTAGAGTGTGGGCGAAGAGATGGAGTTGCCTAGCGATGTGCCTATTGTCGACTTCATGGAGTGGCTAGCGAATGAGCTGGCCACCTTGAGTGACATGACCATTGGGCGAGAGTACGCCTCTTTTGTTTCGCTCCGTGCCTTTGCTCAAGCCCTGGAAGAGTGCGGGTGTGACCATCTCAACAAGTTTGAGATTAAAGACCCCCATTCGTACTAGAATGCCCCTAGCCATGCCCATGACGCGGCAAAGAGATTCTTTGATGGGTTTTAGCATCCTGGTTGTAGGGATCTCTCCCTTCTCAGGGCTGCCATGACTCGCGGCATGGTATGAATTTTCTTTGGAGATTTTTCTCGTCGCAACATTGGCCCTTCTGTCATCGATGTCAAAAGGGGACTCTATGTTTTTAACATTTGTTCTATAGTCCACTGAGGAGTGCGCAACCATCAAGGAGAAAGTGAAAAAGTATATCACCGAGCGAAATATGTGCGAGGCATGACCGGGAGCGGCTCAGGCAACGCGGATGCTCCGTCTACCCCTGCTACCGAAATCTTGGCTAGAGAAAACACTAGTGCTCTTGGCGAAGATGCGAGCCAAGATAGGGTAGACAATTAGGACTTGACGTTTGTAGTTTTGAAAAACTATGTTTGTTTGGCTGTTGACATAAGACTTGATTTAAACTCTTGTGGTTTTGACGCGTAGGTTCCTGACGCGGAGCTGAGGCAACCTATGGATATCTATATGTTAATGATAAATTGTAATGGCTTTTATGTTGGAGGCGCTTCCTGGTATCACAATCGTGAGAAATTTCTAGGGTCTAGCATGACTGGTTTTTTCAGGTCGAGCTTTCGGCGCATGCTTAGGAAACAAGAATTCCTTAACAGGTTTTTTTATTCGGAGTTTGATCTAGCTATTTTGGAAGGGCGGAGGGCTCACCATGAACGATGTAGGTGAGACCGTGAGGAGCCCTCGATGTCAGGTCTAAAAGATCCCGAGGAGCCAGTCGAAGAAATTACATTGGTTTTAGAGAATTGTCGATATCACTTTTATCTTCGCCTCGCATGGGGCGGAGTGTAATTTAGCACGTAAGTGATGTGCAATGCTTGTAATCTCGCCTATTAAGTCACTATGAAAGACTGTGCGTATAGTATATTTGTTTTGCCACGTATTTGCTTTCGCCAGTTGGTTGTCTTGGAAAACAAGCGTTGTCCCTTGCTTTTGATTTGATCGCGCCTTCCTCCCAATCCTATTGAAGTGGGGAGTGTGCTCGAGGGGCTTCTTTGCTAGTTGGTCGGCGTATCGCTTAGTCGAAGAGACACCATCCCCTAACCTTTTAAGGCAAGGGGATGCGCGAAGACGCGAATGCTCGAGTGGCTTCTTTGCTAGCCCCTCGGCACATCTCTTAATCAAAAAGACGCCATCCCCCGAACCTTTTAAGGCAAGGGGATGTGCAAAGTCATGAACACTCGAGTGGCTTCTTTGCTAGCCTCGCAGCATATCGCTTAATCGAAGAGATGCCATCCCCCCAACATTTTAAGGTGAGGGGATGTGCGAAGTCACAAACGCTCGAGTGGCTTCTTTGCTAGCCCCTCGGCATATCGCTTAACCAAAAAGATGTTGTCCCCCTAACCTTTTAAGGTGAGGGGGTGTGTGAAGATATGAACGCTCGAGTGGCTTCTTTGCTTTGCCGTTATCTTTTATTGCTTTTGAATTGGCATCTTACACTTGTTTTGGCACTAGGTGTATTGGTAGAAATGCACAATCGGTATCTTTCCTTCTGCTTCTTGTCTCACATCTCGCTTGTTCGGTTGACTCGCTAGAGTGAATCAGCACTATTGCAAGGTGAATTAACTAAATTGATGTGCGGCGGTGTGGTGTCATGCTTACCATCGCAGAGCTGTTGCAAGGATGCAGTCTCTTGGAGGTGCTGGTCTCTGAGTCCTGATTTCATCGAATGGGGGATGTTATGTTTTTTCTTGCAGCATCCCTCCATGCTTGCTTGTTGCAGTGGCGCGGCCTCATCCTGTTGCCTCATCTTTTAACTTTGTGCACGGCGATGACCAGGCGCATGATCCTTTTGGACAGTATGCATCCTAATCTTTACGTGTTTTCTCCAAGCGTCTAAGCTTCACCACTAACTGCCTTATGCTTATACAGCCTTCTGTCCCACACTCGAGACCACGCTCTTCCGGTGAGAGCTGAGACCCCTAGCAGTCTCTCAAGCCCACTCGTCCCCAAGCGTGGGGACCCCTCACACGCTATCGTAGCCGCTCTATGCAGCGTGGGTGGCTATCCTAATGCTTTATCCTAGACTAAAACTTGAGTTGGTGTCTAGGGAGCCGTAAGCATCTTATTTATAGGGTTTTAGGGACTCAGGGTCATTAACTTTGGTTATTATGGCGGGTGCCAACATTTACTGCCAATGTTTGGTGTCTCTCTTAAGTTCATTTGTCCTTTGTTGTACTTGCGTGTACACACCCTGGTGTTCCTCTTAGATGCGTTTGTCATTTGTGCATGCTTCTAGCCAATGCTTTATTGGTTTTTTCGGTTGTTTGCATTCGCCCCCACTCCTTGCAATGGTTTGAGTGGGCTTTTGTGCCCTCAAGCTTGTACACAGCGTTCCCACTCCTTTTTTGGTGGTACTGAATACTTTAAGGCTCATAGGCCTTTGGCGATCATCACCACTCCTTTTTGGTGGCGTGAATCATTTCGGTGCCTATTGGGCTTTTGACGTTCGCTCCTACTCCTTTTTGGTTGGGCGAAACATTCTAATGGCTCATAGGCCTTTCTTTTTCGCTCACTCCTTTTTAGTGATGCGAAATGTTTGTTCAGCCCTCGGGTTGACTGTGGTTGCGGTTTTTTGAATCATGACATTCTGCACGAGTGCACAATGGCGCAACGTAGCTCGATGCTTACGGTCGTCGATATCCGAGACCTACTGAGGTTTGGTTTTGTTTCGATGTTTGACTTTTAGACAGCGTTTGGGGAAAAATAAGCTTAAATTGTTTTAGCAGGGTACAAAGGATCGCCTCATTAAAAAACCTCACGCCCTTTTGCAAAGGCTTCCCCTATGAGGAAAAAGAGTGCTAATCCTGTCTTTCATGTTTAGGAAAAGGTGAAAGGAAAAATTACAACCCACTAGGGACAAAAGTCCATCAGCCTTAAGGTAAGGGTAGAAGCGACGCATGTTGTCTGTGTTCCAAGTGTGACTTGTCTTGACCCCTTCTTTGTTGATCAGCATGTATACTCCTGGCTTGACCATGTTCGCCACTATGAAAGGGCCATACCACTGGGACTGCAACTTGCCTTGCTTTTCCAGATGACGAATAAGCACCATGTCTCCTAGATTGATATTCTTTCGCAGAACCTTCTTGTCTCTCTAGGCCTTGGTTTCTTCATGATACTTATCGAGGTTTGATGCGGCCTGCAATCTAGCACTCTCTGTAGCTTTGAGTTCCACATATCGCTATGTTGGTGTCGTTGCTGCTATTTCTGTTCGGAAAGAGCCCAACCTAAGTTCCTCTAGAGTGATTGCTTCTGCGCCATACAGAAGGCAAAAGGGGGTGAACCCAGTTGTTTGGGTACATGAGAAGTTGTGGCCCCAAACAGAAGTGATTAGCTCCTGCGCCCATTTTCCTTTCGGCCCTTGATACTGCATTGAAAGGCGTTCGGCCCTTTCGATTGCTCCATTGCTTTCTAGGTGGTTGACTGAAGTGAATGCTAGCTTGATTCCTAGCTCATTGCAAAAATTTCTAATCTCTATGTAGTTGAATTGCTTCCCGTTGTCAACTATTATGTAAGCCGGGACCCTGAAATGGCAGATGATCCTTTGCCATACGAAACTGGTTAAAGTACCAAAGGTGATCTTTGCCAACGCCTTGGCTTCAATCCATTTTGTGAAATACTCTAGGGCTACAGCGGTGAAACACATATTACTGGGTGCTATTGGCAATGGTCCTACTATGTCAACCCCCATCTCTGCAATGGCCATGTTGGAAAGATTGAGTATGTTGGATTAGCTAGAGCTCTCTGCTTTTTGGTGAACATTTGGTAGCTTTCACAACTACAGACCAACTTCTTTTGCGTCTTCTAGTGCTGTTGGCTAATAAAACCCCTACCTCATCGCTCTATGGGCGATTTCGTATGGTCCCCTGTCAGCCCCGCACATTCTAGCGTGCATTTTGCTCAGCAATTGGGTTCCCTGCTCTCTGCTTACGCACTTCAACATCGGCACGATGATTCCACTTTTGTACAGTTCACCCGCTATGATAGGGTAGTGCTTCATTCTAGCCTTCATTCTTTCTATTTCATGCTTACCGTGTGGCTCATAGGTTCCACTGACGTATGTGAATATGGGTGATCTCCAGTCAATGCTTACGATAGTGTGGATGTTGCACGGATGCTCTTCCTCTTCACGTATGGCTTTGGCTGTTAGCTCATGATAGAAAACATCTGCTGGCATTGGTGCCTTTTACGTAGCTACTTTTGCCAACTCGTCGGCTACGACGTTCTCGCTTCTTGGTATGTGGCAAAATGTGAACCCGACAAAATGCTTTTCCATTCTTCTTATGGCTGCCAGGTACTTGACCAATTCTGGCTCCTTGGCAGTGAACTTTTTTTTGACATGTCCCACTATTACCTGAGAGTCTGACCTGACTATACATCTTCTGATACCCAAAGCCCTGAGCTTTCGCAGACCTAATAGTACTGCCTCGTATTTAGCTATGTTGTTGGTTGTCAGAAATTCAAGCCTTGCTGCATAACGAAGCTTTGGACCTTTCGGAGGTGTTAATATTGTTGCTATACCAGTGCCAGCCATTCCCTAGGCTCCATCGCAATGCACTGTCCAAGTTGGTTCTTTGAATTATGGTGTGGTGTTGAAAACTGTTGGCATCCAATCCGTGATGAAATCCACGATCACTTGTGACTTGATTGCTGATCTGTGTTCGAAATCAACCACAAACTCATTTAGCTCGGTGGCCCATTTTCCTATCTTGCCGATGGCTTCCCTATTACAAAACAACACTTCCAGCGGCTGTGCTGAAAGGACTTTGATGCGGTGGGCTTGGAAATAATGCTTCAGCTTCCTTGATGCCATGACGACAACGTATGCTATTTTTTCTAGCTTGGAGTAATTGAGCTTTGCTCCTGCTACTGCCTTAGATATGAAGTATACTAGGAACTGCTTCATTTTTTTATCATGTTCCTTCTCTTCGACCAAGACCGCAGTGACGGTTGTGGGTGACGCTGCCAAATATAGAAGCAATGTTGCTGATGGCGAAGGCTTGGACAATGTCGTTAACTTGGTCAAGTAAGCTTTGAGCTCATCGAAGGCTTGCTGCTGCTCAGGCCCCCATTTGAAACGGTCTGAGCTTCGAAGGGTTCTGAAGAAAGGTAGGCCCTTTTCTGCTGATCTTGCGATGAACTTGTTTAGTGCTGCTAACCTTTCAGTGAGCTTCTGCACCTACTTCTTGCTTGCAGGTGGCTTCATGTTGACTATCGCCGCTATCTTCTCGGGGTTTGCCTCGATGCCTATCATTGATACTAAACAACCGAGCAATTTGCCTTTTTTGATGTCGAATATGCATTTGTCTAGGTTTAACTTGAGGCCACTCTTTCTTAGGTCTTGAATGTTTCTTGGAGGTCTTGAATGTGGGTCTCCTTGTTATCGCTCTTGACCACAATGTCGTCGACGTAAGCCACAAGATTTTTGCCTTTCTGCTTGTCGAAAACTCCATCCATCATTCTAGAAAAGGTGGGGCCTGCATTTCGCAATCCTTCGGGCATTCGTCGGTAACAGTAAGTTCTTCTTGTAGTGATGAAGCTTGTTTTCTCTTCAGCATCGGGGTTCAACCAGATTTGATGATACCTCGAGAAGCAATCTAGCAGACTCATCACCTCGCACCCAGCTATGATGTCGACTAATTTGTCAATTCTTGGGAGCAGATATGGATCTTTCGGGCAACATTTGTTCAAATCAGTGAAATCAACGCACATTCACCATTTCCCATTTTTTTGCCTAACCATTACTACATTATCCAGCCATTCCGAGTATTGCACCAGTCTGATGACGACGTCATCGAGTAATCTTTGTACTTATGCTTTTGCCGCTTCTCTTTCTATGGACATTTTCCTTGGCTTTTGCATTCTTGGTTTTGCTCCTTTTGCCATGTTTAAGTTGTGCTACGCGAGTTCGCGACTGACGCCTTGCAAGTCATTTGCCAACTAGACATCCTAGTTCTCATGAAGAAAAGCTATCAGACTGTCCTTCTCATCTTTTGTGAGGTCGGAGCGTACGTGCGCGCACTTTTCGGGCACCAATGGTGACAAAGGTGCCTTTTGAGTGTCTTCTACAGCCTCTGCCCTTGGCCCGATTGCTTTTTTATTGTTTGCTTCCTCGGCAGGCGGCTTCTTTGCCACTTCGTTTATGAGGCTGTATCCAGGAATCGGTTTGCCATCTATTCACCTGGACGCGGCTTGATCCCCGTGTACTGCAAGTGTCCCGAAAGGTGATGGCATCTTCATGCATAAGTAGCTTTGTTTTATCACCATTTTGAATTTGTTTAGGAATCCCCTGCCAAAGATGGTGGTATATGGATAATCCATGTTGACTATGTTGAAAGTTATTGTTTCAGTACGGACCTTCTGCAAAAGAGACCAGGGTTGCCTTCTTCCCTAAGGCATCTATCTTTTTTCCACCAAAACTGAACAATGAGTTCCCGACTGGTTCTAGGGTTCATCTATCGAGGTTCATTTACTGGAAAGGCTTGACGAAGAGAATGTTAGCAGAGCTCCCGTTATCTATGAGGATGTTGTGTACCGTAAAGCCAGCTATGTTTGTTGTCGCTACGAATGCATCTGTGTGTGGGAAATCTCGCACTTAGAAGTCATTTTCGTCGAAGGTGATGGGTACCATGGACCAACCTGGCCTATTGAGCGGTACCCTTGGTGAGACCGTGTGCACTCTTCTTTCATGGTCCCTTCTGGCCCTCTTACTTTCATGCTCTTGATTTGATCCGCCTGTGATCGCGAATATGTGGCCTTGGGATGGGAGGACACTGTTTACGGCCTGATGCTCCTAGGCATTTTCTTGCTTTGTGAGATGATGTTGGCTTGTTTGCTGCTGCTCTTACCGAACTGGTGAGGACACAGCAGCTGAATGCCTCGGATGCTGGGCAAAATGCTGATACAACGGGAATGTCGGCAGTTGCTATATATATGGGTGCTGGTTGTACCCGTGCAAAAAGCCAGGGTGCTGGAGAGTGTTGCTGCTTGTCACCAAGTAGGGGCTGCCGTAACCCTGATGTTTTACCATTTTGCGAGTGGTGTTGTGGAACACATGGTTGGATGTTTCGCTGCTTTTTGCAGCTTCGTCTTTCTCCTTAAGCTCTCTAGCCATTTTGTTGTATTTGTAGTGTTTTGTGAAATGACCTGTGTTTTTGCCACATACGACACAATAAGGTGTCCTTTGGTTTCTTTCCCTTCCTCTGTCATCGTGTCCACTACGGGGGGCTCATCCCCCACGCCCGCCACGTGGAGCTTGATGGAAGCTTCTATACTGCTAGTTTGGTGGTGGCCGAGGGAAACCTTGCTTTGCTGGATTATACTCTGGCTGTTCTTGCAAATATTTATTGCGTGAAAAGGTCTCATGTTTCGCTGCCCTGGGGGTGGTGGTGGCCTAGGGGCCCTGCCTGCTTGCCTTCACAAGTTGCGTGTTTCCTTTCACTTCTTTAGGTCGTCATCTAACCTAGCATATTGCCTCATTATCTCGAACAACTCTTTGACAGTTGTGGGGTAATTTCTGGCGGAATGAGCTACACACTGGCCTATGGCCAATCCTTCAACAGCTGCTGCTATCACCATTTCTTCTGGTGCATTCGGCACTTGTGCTTTGATTTGGATGAATCTCTCTAAATAGTCAGACAGTGATTCGTCATCTCGTTGTATAATGTTTAGCAGGTCCCTTGTGATTTTCGTTCCTGGGTGATATCCCTGGAATGTGGATAATATTTCTGCTTGGACCTGGCTCCATGAGTGGATGGAGAGGGGCTTCAAGGAGGTGTACCAATCGTGGGCGATATCTTTGAGTGCCATAATCAGAGATTTGGTGAGAGTCTGAGCATCCCCCCTGCTAAGGTGACAGCGGTTTCATAGCCTACGATGAATTTTCTTGGGTTTGTCTTTCCATTGAACACTGGAATGCGTGGCTTGTAGCCTAGGGGCCATTGGTGCAGCTGGAGCTCCTTTGACAAAAGCGAGGTGGAACCGAATGCTTCTTCGTCTTCGTCTAGCAGGATAGTGTCTAGTATTATTGTGTTCGCGCTTCCTCGACCGAGGCTTCCACTTGCCGCTGCTCTGTGCAAACCCTGGATCTCACGTACCAGCCTCTCTCTTTCGATCTCAGCTTGCCTGATTGCTCGCTGCATTTGCTCTACCCTGTTTTGAGCCAACGCTTGCCTCAACAATTGTTCCTTTTTGTGCTGTAGCCTGAGGATGTCTTGCTGATATTGGTCCAGCTTTTTCAGATCTCTTGCTTGCTCGGTGATTTTGCCGTCTTCGTCTTCGCCTACAATTTCGTTCCCATTTTGATCGAGCTCTATGCTTCGAACATGTCCATCTGGTGTGCCTTCGTAGCTGCGGGGTGTCGTCGCGCCATCTTTCGTCGACCGTGCCGCGGGTGGTTCCTTGAGTAGAGTTGTTGCGTTCTCATTCGTTGTGCCGGTAGTGACGACGGTAGCCTTGGATGCTTCTGCCTTGTTCGAAGGTGGCTTCGCTCCTTTTTTGGCATGACAAGCTCGAGCAACAACCACGGTGGGTGCCAATGTTGTGCCTTCGAATACCAGGTTGTCGCCCGAGCGAACTCAGATGCGAAATGAAGTGAAAGGAATATGTATGCAAAACAAGACGGAAAAATTCATTGAACTTGTTCTTCTCCCATTACATTCCCCCGACGGGGGTTATTAATACATGCGCGTAGGCTTTTCATCGAACAAGAATCCCCTTCTAACTATTACGCATTCGGGGAATATTCCTCGACACCATGGGCTTGCCCGCCATTCGGAGTTGCCGCCCACCTCAGGTAACGTCGGTCCTCGGGATCCCGACCGGCCCCACCTCATGTCGCTTCCTGACCAATCGTGCGGGTCCAGACGAGCAAAGGTTGTCGGGACCGCGAAGACGGCCAACTACTCCTCCAGCAAAACTAATCATATGGATGACCAAAGGCTATTCGCCCAGGCGAATAGCTCGAGTCATCATAACTCCACCGACCGCGCTCATTCCGGGCCGGGCCGCCTCCTTTCGTTAAGGCGAAAAGACTGATCCCCGCCTAACGGCATGGCTGTCCCCTTCGCCTAAGCGAAATGGTCGGGTCAACCGTGGATCATGGGCAAAATTGGGAGAAGGCACTGTTGTCACCGCCGCCGCTCCGCTTTGGCCAAAAGACAGCCCCTCGGCGCGAAGCCTCGTCCCCCCGCTTGTATGTTTCGCCATTTCGCTCAAGCGAAATGCTAGGCGTGCCTTTGCTCACAAAAGTAGGGCAGCGTCCGGGACCCGACTGGGGTGCCCAAAAGCCGGTCCTGCCCCAACAAAAAGTTTGGCCAATAAAAGTGGTGTTAGACTTCTGGCTATCTTTGGGACAGAAAATAAACTGCAACATGCTGTGGCCTCAAAAGTGGTGTTTTCGGCAATCATGGCAATTCACCAAAAGTTTGGCCAATAAAAGTGGTGTTTTTGGCACTCAAAGCAATTTGGGATTGTGGTAGCATAACAGCCTATAACATGCTACAAGTCTGGTGATGAAGCAAACATTGACTATCTTTCGAGTTGTTGCAAGTTGTGGCATGTTCTGGTCATCAACCAAACACACCCGGCATCTTTTTTGTTGCCCAAATAATGCTGCGGCCTCAAGCTATGGGGTCAAGTCTAATATGGAAAATAAATCGTTGTCTCTTTTTGTTTAATTGTGATTCTATTTATGTTTATTGAATATGAGTGATTTGGGCGTGACTTTTTTCTGATACATTTGTCTTGTCATATTTTAGGATACATACATTAATACCGAATACCATTTGACAGCACAATGCTCTATTGCATTCTAACTCCTAAGTGTTAACACATTTTGACCTCGTACATCCCTTTCCTCTATTGAGGGACAATAGACTTGGCTAGGTAGATCCACAAATGTGAATGGTTGCATTTTATTTCAAAAAATAGAAATATCATTATTCTGTTGTACTGGATTTATCTCTTTTGATTTGTTTAGTACTCCCATATTTTGTTATAATTTTTTGCATTAAAGAATGTCCATATATTATATCATTTGAATCCGGTCCTTAAAGGCAAATGTATTAAGTATGACATACGTATGTCGTTGCCTCCATGTTTTTCTTTGCTTTTTTTGTCGGTTTCATGTTTTCCCAATAGAAAATGAAATCAATAAAAAGGAAAACAGATTATAAAAATTTAAAGAAAAGGAAAACAAAAGGAATGGGAAAAGAAATAGGAAATAGAAAATGACACGTAATGGAGTAAAATAAAAACATATATTGGTACTACATGAAACAATCTAACATATACACCATAGGACATCTCATGGATATTATGTGAACGGAAACAAACCATGGAAAATGTCACGGGTACTATAGCAACATTTTAAAATATACACCATATGTGGAATATGAATACTTTGTGAAAAATCCATAATTCATCATCAACATCTCAAGAACAGTATGGGGTAATTTAGAATACACATGGAATATCACATGCATGCTATAACAATAATTGAGAATACACCTCCTAACTATAGAGCAATATTATTATATTATAAAATAAATATTTTAAGTGAATATCACCATAAGATCATGGACACGTGATTGAAAAAATCCTATGAAATATACTGAAAAAAGTACAAAATAAAATAAAAATAAATAACACCAACTAAACAGAAAATGTAATTAATATAGAAGAAAACAAAATTTAAAGGAAATGGGAAACAAAAAGAAAAGGGGAAAAAAGAGAAAAAGCCATGTAATAGAAAAGATAAAAAAGAACATCCAATGGATACTATGCGGATAACTAAAATACAATATAGAACATCTCATGGATATTATATGACTAATCAAGAATATATTATGGAATATCCTACGAATTCTACGTAGAATAACCCAAAATATATCATGGAAAATCTCATGCACACTATAGCACAAAATCCAAAATAAATGGGAACATCTCAAGAATATTGTAGGAACAAGAATACATAATGAAACATCTCACAAATAATATAACCATAAGGAATACATCTAATTATTTATGAGAACAACCCTTTTATATTATAAAAATTAGATGAAGTGAATATCAACACAAATTATGGATACACAAAGAATTCTATATGAAATATAAATATATAATAAAAGGACTTAAAAAATCAATATAAAGACAAATAATTAAAATAAAACAATATATTTTAACTAATTTTAAAAGTCTCAAACAAATGTAGGGGCTCTAAATATTTTATTCGATTTTTCATGTCCCAATCTATCTCTAGAACTTTTTCAAAATTTTAAAAGCTTAGAGAACTTTTCTTTGGTTTAAAAACCTTATCATGTATTTACCCTTTTTTAAACTAAAAAAAGGACAAAACCGTCTTCAAAACCACTTGAAACTAGAGCATGGAGATAATTTGAATAGTTTTGAGTGTTTAGACGGATAAGATGTTTGGTTTTAAAATTCGAGGAGAAAATTCAAGCTACAACGATAGTTCATAGAGATAAAATGGACTTTTTTGAAAGCAAATTGACCATGCGTAAGAGATTGGGCTAAGTACATGGTCCACTTCATGCCGCGTTCTAACTGGGCCACGGGAGGAGTGGTCAGCGGCAATGGGAACCCAAGATTGGCACCAGCAAGCAGCCCTCGTGGCCCAACTGACCAACTAACAGCCCATGTGCAACTCAACAACAATGGGAATGGGACAAAAAAAAAAGGTAAATATTTTTTATTTTTGTTTTTTTTTCTGTTAGTCCCTATATCATGTCTCAGAAGTTAGAAAAGTACATTCGTTTTATTGGTTTTGGTTTTGGTATTATGTATTCATTCAGCATTTTTAAATAATTTGTTTCCACCTTTTGAATTTACTATTTGCAAAATGTTTAATATACTATTTTCAAAGACTTAAGTCAACATTTATGTGAAAATGTTTAAACCAAGCCAACATTGGGCAAAATCTACTCCAAATTTTAAATAAAAATAGTATATTAAAAAGAAGTTGAAGTAGTACCTTTATCAAATGTTGAAATATGTTTGAAATGTTGATTTTTAGAACAATAAATTAATAGTACTGTATATTAATCTCATTTTGCTAAATTTATTTTAAACAACATGATGGTTCAAAACTGGTTTGAAAATAGACCTAAACCAGAGACAGATCCAGCAATATGGCATGGTCCGGCGGTCGGCGGATCTCACCTCTGGCGAACCTTCTGGGTCTTTGCGGCACGAAAGACGCAAGGAACAGCTGACGCACATTTGGGCTAATAGCCAATCGCCTTCATCTGGGAAGTGGGCCGCATAGCATCCACATCACAGGAGATATAGCCATAGCCCAACTGCGTAGGCCAGCAAATGGGCAGCGACATGAACGTACCTTTGTTGTTTTTTTCGTTACGTGGCACTCATCAATCAAGGGTAAAGAATAGGAACTATGACCGTGAGTGCTGCTCAACAGATGAAAAAGAAGAATAAATTGCTATTGCACTCATTTCTTGAAGTTGTGGGCCTGAAGGGATACTTACACGCCACTAATACCATTTGTTTTTCTACATAATTGTTTCATCACATATATTTTAGTTATATAGAAAGTCGTTCGTCATAGGTAAATTTTTATTCTGGATCCACTACTAGTCTAAACTATGAAATTGTACCGTGTGTCCTCCGTATGGCTGGTTGGTTTGCTTTCCCACGTCATTTGGATTGTTGATTCAAATAGTTATAGGCTAGACACCATAAGATAGGGCACCATGGTATTAGATTTTTTTTTGAAACTAGTTTCATATTTTTTGAGCTAAAACAATCTTTATGAATTTTCTAATATTAAATGAGATTTTGAGATTTTTAATTGCATTACTTTTTCAAAAAAATATTTTGGATAACTTTTTGAGAAAATGTTTTCATAGATGTTTTTTTTTAATGTTTTCATAGCTGTTTGAATAAATTCTATTTGAACCCTGAACTATGAAGGTAGTCTGATTTATCTTCACTGTAGGACGGATAATGTAGTGACATGTGAGCCAAAACCGCTGTTGGAAATTGTCGGGAAGCAAAATTAGATGTTTTTAAAAGACGGAAGTCGGAAGGAGGTAAAAAATAAAACGATTTTCTAATTGGGCGAGACGAATTGGACCCTGGCTACGGTCACAATGTACTTTTTCCCGTAACCTTTCCACAACCTCAGAAAAAACGTAAGCCCACCACACATGCAGCAGGACAGGATTGGCAAAACCCCAACAGCCTAGGTTGTCGCGACTAGAAAGTACTCGTACTCCAGATAGCACGGCCCAAGGCCTTGTTTAGATTATAAGTTTTTTCATTCTTTCTCTATTACATTAAATCTTTGACACATACATGAAGTATTAAATGTAGATAAAAAAATAACTAATTACACAGTTTGATTGTAAATTACGAGACAAATCTTTTGAGCCTAGTTAGGCCATGATTGGACAATAATTGTCAAATACAAACGAAAATGCTACAGTGCCATATACTGATTCCTGACCATAATCTAAACAAGACCCAAGTGCAAAAGCCAAGTCTGACATTATGCAAGTGGCTTGGCAGCGTCTCGGACAGAGGATCCATTGCGAAACATAAATTTAAAATAGATCTTTAACATAATACTTATAGCGTCTAACAAAGTACCTATAAAGAAGATCCATTTTATGTGCTAGAGATGCATAACTCAAATCTGAGTATCCTCTCTCATGTAGATTCATTTGCAGAAAGGATTATCTTTTGGGTCTTGTTGTTGGAAAAGACTAAAAATAGATATTGAACCATTTACCTGTAATGCTACCCAAAGGACGAATAGATCTTGTATTTTAGGTCATGGTTGGTGAAGACAGTGTAAAGATTTTGTAAATTTGATTGCGGCGACGAAAAATCTTTGAGGATGCAGGGTCAATGCACCTGCACCTTGGCGGTCTGCTACTACTCGTCTACTACGCATTACTACCAACGACGGCGATACGAAAGCGCATGCTTCGATCTGCAGGTCGATCGAGCTGGACTTACTCTGGTCTGCACGTTCCGTACGGCCAGTGCAACCATGCATATCGATCATGCATTGATCCGGTCGACTGATTCCTTCCAACTGTAATGCATGCATGCAGTTGCAAGGAACGAATACGCCGTGCTAGCTTGACGAACCCCAACCACCAGCGACGACTAATAAACCAAAGAAATGCATACTCGTCTCAACTTTGGTCGGATTAATTGATGCTTCGATCTAAGTTGACAGTTGACACCATATATGAAAGGAATTAGCTTTGGTTGCTCTAGCTAGCTAGCAAAGTTTCTTACAACTCTGGTAAAGTACAACGGACCAGATGCTACTGAGGCTGGACTTGGAAACTTCCGCGAGCTGAGTCCGCCACGCCCGGCCGGGGATTTAAGCTAGGAACCCAGGTGTGTGCGCTGGAGTAGTATATGCATGCGACGGCGAGCTTTGTACGCGTATTATACATTTATACCCAAAAAATGGCATGAAGTCAGATGTGCATGTGTGACGGGTTGAGCGAGCCGGCTGGGGGGAGCTGCTAGCCGCTAAGCCCTGTGCGTCAGGTCAATCATGCATATCAAGTTATCAACGCGCGCTTTGCCTGGCCTTGGCCGGCCGGCCGCTGTGCGTTCATGCATCTTTGCGGGCTGGCGGTTCCTTGCATGACCAACGGCCGGCAGGCCGCCCGGGTAACCACGTCCTCCGCCGCTATCTCGTCCGCTCCACGCTACATGTCTTGACGAGTCGTTGTCAACTGCCGAGCGAGCCTTGACGAGCCAGTTCGTTCGCTTCTGTCATCTCTGCATATATGTATGCAGGTCTCCTCGTTCGGTTCGGTTAGGGGTAATCATGCATGATCCGGTGATTAATTCAGACGGCACATCAAAAGCAAGCAAGCCCCCACTACTGGCCACTACTACAGCCCCAGTCGGACCCATCAGACGCACGCCACTGCCCACTTGGAATTCGAAGTAGGACGAGTCCAAAACCAACCAAGTAATTACATTACAGGGAAATGTCTTCGTCCGTGCCAAAGTTATTGCAGTCTGTGTTCATACAATCCGATCGAGTGCTGATGGCGCTTCTTGGTGGCCCACTGGCTTAACGAACTTGAATCATTCAGCAGGAAAGCAAAATTTGCAATCATCCAGATCGACAACACTTCATCTCGATCTCTTCGGATGCGGCTAGCTGCTCACTCTAGGTTATTGCTACTAGATAGCTGCTCTTGTCAGTGATTGCAATTGCATTATTGGCAGGACAGGGACGCCCTCTGAAAACTGGGTCTTTCGGAGCTTCTGTGAATCAGCAGCATCCTTGGTAGGAAAGTGTCAACCTGAATTTGAGGGCACATGCATGGAGTATTTTTTTTTGGGCATTCCTGAATACTTTTAGCAGCTAGCATATCCAGTGAGAATCAGCTGTTGTTTGAGAGAGCAGCATATCATTCTAGCAAGGTGAACGTGAACAATTATATATATATGCCACATTTTTCTGAAAAATAAACAATCAGTCAATCACTATGTCAAATATATAATAGTGTAAAAAGAAGATGATTGAGACTTACTGGGAGAAGAATTGAACAGACGTGCCCCCGTGCTCTTCATAAGTAAATCCGGTCCCAGAACCCGGGTGATTATATGGCGCATATTGAACAGTCATATATAGCTACTACTATGGACTATATCTAAAAAAAATGGACTATATAAGCAGCACGCTAAGCTGTCGATGCTTAACGAAGCAATGGCACGGTGCTTCAATCTCATCTTTATTCTTTATATTATTAAACTCGGCAACGAGACTACCACTCAACAGTATATCTCACAACTTGGAGCATTGGGACGTCGTCTTTCTTGAACCACATTTCAAAATTGCTTACATATGACTCATATGACAAACTTTACGTACTATATCCATTATTAATAATGGGCTACATAAGCAAATAATGATACTATATCCATTAATTAATGCAAATAATGGGCTACCACCACCCAACACTTGTTTATGGCACTATATTCATTAATTAATGCAAGTTCTATATCCATATTAATAATGGGCTACATAAGCAAATAATGATTGGCTGTCCGATTTCCATTTTCAAAAACCATTTCTGATCTCCTTGGGGCACTCAGCTTATAATGCAGAAACCATTGTAGTTTATATGGACATTAATTGTACTGTCACGTAAGTAAGCAATTTGCTAATGTGGCAGCCTATTTATTGAAGAGAGACGGAGAAAAGGGAAGAAAACATTTTTTTAAGAGCAAACAGTGTCTACACATGAATCGAGACAGATCCTCTATATCACGTGTGCCCACGCCGAGGCCCTGCACGGTGGCTCGCGCGGCCGCTGCCAAACACCGCCTCCCTCCCATCACCGTCCGTCCAGGCCACGCGTTTCCCTCCCCTCGTGGCCTGTGTCTCTCTCCCCTCGTGGTCCGTCGAAGCCATGCATCTCCCTCCCATCGATCCGTCGAGGGCGCGTGTCGGGTTTATATGTGGCACAGAGCATCCGGGTACGGGAAGGAAGAAGATTGCTTGATTTTTAATTTTTTATTTGAACTCTAGTTGGAAAAATCTGCATTGGAAAGAATAGTTTCTTGCACTATCCTAGATTATAGAAACTACTTTTAGTTTCTGCATTGGGAGTGTATATAATCACATCAACTAAAATAACATAATGAACTAATTAATACAGACATACATGCATGAGCTTATGTACCACTCATAACTACAATTTGGTGGTGGTAAACAAATTTAAAGCTTTGGCAGTATACAATAATAACTAGTTAGTTGACGATGTAGCACTTCTTTCTGATCTCTCCCTGAGCACCGGTGAGCACGCCAACATTGCCCATCTTGATCATGGACACGCCAAAGTCCTTGAAGAACACGTCGTCAAACCTTCCGGTGGCAATGCGCTGGACGTACTCCTTAGTGGTGGCGTCTGTGAGGAGCGCGGCGTCGGACTGGAAGAGCCCCCTCCGCTTGGCGACGTGGCGGTAGTAGCTGGTGTCGAAGGTCTTGTAGCTGCCGGGGTCCATCTCGGAAAGCGTGGCCTTGTCGTCGACGCTCTTGCAGCGCGTCCTGAGCCGGTCGGCGTACTCGCTGTCGAGGGATGGGTCCGCGCTGTAGACGCTGCTGAAGTTGTAGAGCCGGCGGGCGTAGGACCCGCAGTGCGCCGTGCCGAGGGTGTGGCCGCCGGAGAGGACGGCGAGGTCCTTGACGTCGAGGCCATTGGCGGCGAAGATCTTGGTGAGCAGCGGGACGTCCCCGAAGGCAGGAGGCAAGTGGTCGGCGGCCTCCGTGGCGCTAGACACCCTGCCGTCTCGCCTACCGAGGGCGACAGGCCAAGAAGGGCCCTTGGCGAGCACGACGGCGTCGCGGGCCATGAGGGTGAGGATGTCCGCGCAGGAAACCGTGTTGGGGCAGGCGGCTTCCAGCTTGGCCTTCACCCTCTCCACGGAACCGAAGCCCCGCAGGCTCTTGTTCGGCATGGCATCCTTCTCCGCCGTGTTGCCACCGGTGGAGTCGAGCAGGACTGAGGCGTCGCAACCCTGGAAATTTATGTTTCTGTTACTGCTACATATACAATGATCAACTGAAATCTCGCTACTGCGACGGCACACCTACCCTGACAAAGCAGTCGTGGAAATGGAGCCTGAGAAGTGGACCGGCGAGGCTGGGTGCAGCGGCGAGGATCTTCTCCGTCTCGTTGCGGACGATGGCCTCGACGTTCGGGCATGTCTTGCTGTAGTAGCCGACCTCCAGCTGAGCCGCCGCGGGCGAGCTGCCAAAAGCGAGAAGAAGCAGGGCCATAGCCATAGGGAGCAGCAGCGGTACTAGACAAGACTTGAATGCCATGCTGATGGATCGGTGTTAAAACAATGGCAGGCTCAGAGCTAATTATGTGATGTGGGTAGAGCAAGAATGTTCTTGTTAAGTAATCTCGGATGGAATGGACATGTCCTTTCAACTCCCTGTATTTATAGATGCACTGGGCTGTTATGACGATGATAGTGGCGATCGACGTGGTGCGCTGTTGCGTACGTTGTTGCTCACTTTGCTGTAACCGCCTGGTCCCGCGTAGGCGTCCCATGTGCTAACTTCAATCCCTTCATTCTAATCTTCTCAAAGAGCATAATCAAGTTAGGCATTGACGTACGTACGCGTTCATAAAAATGAAGAGAACTAACAGAAAAGATAAACATAAACGGAGCTGGTGAGGCCAGTTACTGTGCGTGCCATACATAGCATTTTCTTTTCGGTTTTGCGATGTATTTGTTTTGACTGATTCCCTATTTAATTACCTCGTATAGGTATGACCATTGGTATGGACGTTATATATGATTTGCTATCAGTTTCTGCGCAATTTTTATTTTTGTTTTTCTGTTTTATTGTTATGTTTGTTGCTGTGCTGAACTCGATCCATACCACATTATGACTTTTTGCATCCTGGAATCTAGTTAGATTGTGATTGTGATCTCGTATTAGTCTTGACCTTATCAACCAAATCCAAGCCAATCTATAAACTTATGCAGTGTCTTGGTGTTTGGTTATTTTTGAATGGGTAAAACCATGTTTGATTGTTTGATTGCTTGCACTGTTTTACATGTAGTCACCTCAATGTTCTAGTAGATGGGCCACCTGTTTTTAGTAGATGTTGGGCATGCGAGAATATTTCATTTTTGTGTATTCCTATTATTGGCTAGTGCAAACCTGCATTGTATTACAACCAAAATATGATGTACTAACCAATGCTATATTGAGCGTGTTTTGAGCATTTTAAAAAAAATTATAAGAGTATTGTTGGCAACCACAAATACACATATATATGTCTGGATATAGGCTAATGCAGGCAAAAAAAATCCTTAGTTATAAAAATACCAAGCCCACAACACCCATTGGTTGGGTGGATTTGTTATAGGCTCTAACCCATATGTTTCCATTTCACTTTATTCTATAAAACCTATATATTTGCAAAATCTATGATATGATAACATGGATTTTGCAATGAAACATATGCACTACAAGCATTAAAAGATTTCGACATAAGATAAGACATGCGCCCATTTATGCTATTTCTTTGTCAATCACAGAAACACTCTACTCTTATGAGCACCAGAAAGACTGAGACTGAGCTGATAAATCTCGAGACATGTATATCACTTACCATTGAAAAAACAACACCAAAAAAATATGAGCACTCGTAGCCATCAAGGTGGGTTGTCCATGACCCTCTAATAGACTTAACTTTTGTGGGTTCATGAATAACCCGCTCAGTGGCAGATCTACGATTTTACTGATGGGTACACCACCTAAAAAAAATTTCATATAGTTTTCGATAAATCCATTTTAGTAGTTTGATACAAAATTATAAAATTTGCAATGTGATTCGGTACAAATGTAGTAAGTAACATGATAAGGTTTTACATTTAAGGATTACGTTAAAACCATTCACAAAATATAATGTAATTAGACATGAATATTTTACGAAAAGCTGAAGAGCAAAAGATTTCTCACCTCAATTCTGATCACAAATTTAAGTGGTGCGGTCACGACCTGCCGGCACCGTAGTAGATCGACTGCGCAACGAAGGCCGAACCGCCTAACTGCCAAACTGCCGAAGGGCTCAAGGGCTTCGGACAAGATCACTCGGGAGACGAATCATGCGATCGCCCAGATCCACAGGAACTCCTCCGTACTCGTGCGACGCGCGATGCCCGCGATGGAAGCCGAGGCGTCAAAGTCCGTGTAAAAAAATCCGTATATATATACCTGTACAATACCCAGACCTGCAGGGTATGCCGTGGTGTAGCTCCGCACCTGAACTCGCCTTGTATATCCCTAAACACCCGCATAAAAGTCGACAAATTCAACCTAAATGTCTAAGCTCTAACATAAGAAGACCCAACCAAACAAGCTATGCTTCGCTTGCCCATTCATTTATGCTCATAACCAGTAACACAAAACCATGGCCCAAGCTATATTGGCCACACAAAAAATGATAGTTATTTCTTAAGCAACATCGTATGGATGCATATATATACTTTTGTCATGTCACAACCTACTTTGTTTGGATTGAATAAGTTAAATGGATTCTAATATAAAAATAGTGGCCCAAGTTTTGTGTTGAAGATAATCAGACATCGTTATTGCTCAAATTTGAGGCCCCAATGGATTGGAGGAGGAACAAAGAAAAAAACGTAGGATTTGGATTCTTTAAGATTAGAGTACTATAACATCGTTTGGTTCATATGAAAGCTTCATAGAAAAAATACAGAAAAAAAGTCATACGCAGCTGAATGTAGGGAAAACATAGGGAAAATTCCATCCGGTCCAACCTCATTTTCTTGCTAGCTCGTGTAGAATAGAGGCATGTGTCTATTTAAAGGCCCTACTCCATCCGTTCCAAATTTTAAAGTCGCTTTGCATCCATTTTGCTACATCTATAGATATGTTATATCTAGATACATAGCAAAATAGATGTAACAAAAAAGTTAGGCTTATAATTTGAAACGGAGGGAGTATTTTTCTTGTAGGCCATCCAAACAACAATTCTCATTGAATTTCCTTTGTTTTTAGTCCTATGTTTTACAATTATATTCCTTTCTTATTCCTAATTTTTTATTCTATTTTATTTCTGTGTTCTTTCGTTCCGGCGAGTTTCAAAAGGGGCCCAAGGGCCTGTTTGGGACTGCTCCGCTCCATGTTTTTTATTTAAACATGTACATCTCCACAAAATCCGCTCCAGGAAAAAAGGTGGAGTTGTGAGGGCACCTAAAAGAAGGTTGCTCTAGAAACTTCCGATTTTTGTGGTGCTGCTCCATGGTGGAGTTTATAGAGCAGTTCCAAACAAGCCTTAAACTAGTGTAATTTTTTTCTAAGTGAAATCACCGCCGGTCCCAAAACTTGACAAAAGGTGTCATCCCGGCTTCCGAACTTCCAATGTGATATCTATGGGTCACGAAGCTTGTCCAACGATGTCGTCCCAGTTCATAAACTTTTAAGGTGATCATAGCTAGTCATTAAAATTGGCTAGTGGTGTCATTTGAGACCCTAAACTTGGTTTTAATTCTTATCTGGGTTCAAACAGGGCCTAATCCACCCTATACACTTATGTTACACACTTACTGTGCGTTAGACGTGGACCCGACATGTGGAATATACCTATATTTTAATTTTTGGACCAGCAAAATTTACCACGGTCCCTAAACTTGGCCGACAGTGTCATCAGGGTCCACAAACTGACATATAGGTCCCATGTGTCAAAGATGAGGAATAGAGAGGAGAGGTGGATCCCACATGTTGGGTCCACATCTGACGTACAATCCGCGTGTCATGCCAGCTTATAGAGTGGGTACCCCATTTGAACTAAGATGAGACTCAGCACCAAGCTTAGGGTCCGAAATGACACCGCTGACCAAGTTTAGGGACCAACGATAATTACCTTCCAAGTTTACAGACTGGGATAACACCATTGGGCAAGTTTAGAGACCCACAAATAACACTTCGCGGACAGGAATGATACCGTCAGCCAAGTTTAAACAGCAGAGGTGAATTTTACCCTTATTCTGCACGGTATAAAAGATACTTCAAAGAAACCATTTCAATAAATTTTTTTAAAAAAATCACTTTTAATAAGACACCACATATATAATATAATAGATGGAACTCAATGCTGTATGCACACGGTAATATATATGCAACGGCTAACACATATAACCTCTTATATATATGGTAATGGCATAGGTCAAATATATGCATGTGGGGATTGGTTGAGAGATGAGACGCAGCTAGTCATGCCAAGCATGTTGCAGCGGCAAATGATTTACCAGCAGCTGCAGGTAAGCCGGTCGGTGGAGCTCTGATTGGTTTCACATGGGAACAAATATCTCCAGGCCGTTCCAATCGATGGCCGGATATACAAAGAAGCCTAAAACTGGCACAAACACATTTTCAGAGTGCGGTGCCAAGAAGACGACAATGCTGATATCAACGAGCGCCCTGCCGTTGACCGGTGACGATGACGCCATGGGCGGAGAGGCCTCATTGCTTCACAGACTAGAGGTGTAGGTCGGTTCATAACACCTGTAACTACTACTACAGAACAGCAATCCCTGTCACCTCATTATCACTGGGTATGTTGGAATCTGTCGGGTCCTAAACCTATGATCCGATCAATAATTATAGATCTAAGAGACCCCACAAATTCAGTAAAACAATTTGGCAATTTGGCAGCAATTGTAAAATTTGCAACGTAATACGACACATATGCACTAAGTAACATGATAAGTTTTAAATTCGAGGATTAAGTTGAAAACATCTACAGACTACAGTATGAATAATTCAAGCGTCATTCTGATAGGTACAACTACAATATGAATAATTCAAGCATTCAACAGTACAGTTTTTTTTTTGTATTTTTACAAATACAGGTGTTTATATATAAAAGCTACCACTTGATCTGCAGGGTATGCCGATGCCTACAATGAAAACAAGCTAGGACAGTTGTGTGGAGCCACAGCCAACATTGATATATAGGCGAGATATCAGTGCCGATTAAGACCACCACCCGGCATTAATATGATGTTGGGTCATAGCTTGATCCGGAAGCTCCATAATGGTATAACTGTCTGGTTTTGGGTTAACCTGACAGTGTTAAGGACCGTTGGATCCATCTAACAATCTATGACTTGCTTCACCATCGGATCCAACTAATACCAATGCTTCTCATTATAAAACATGTGTCCGAAGTCCAGACACATGTAGACCTCACTCCCTAGCAAGACAAATGAGGACCCTGCTTGTATTCCGACGGAATCCAGTAGCATTAGCTCATTGCTTCACCATTTGTAGTCTTAATATGCGCTCTCTGTAAGGAACTCTCTTCTTAGGAGAAAGTCCTCCACATGCACCTTCTATTCATGGTCACGATGGTCCACGAGATGTACTGAAAAATGTTTGTGATCGAGGATGAAATCACATGAAGCTAGGGTCCACTGAGAGCAATGCTAGTGCGATCTGTTGGTTGTTGGGTGGCTGTTTACGGTAGTTAACATTCATCATAAACCGTCAATCTATCTTGCATAAATGACTAAAATGGATCACCAACATAGACTTAGGGGATTTAACTGACAATTTCCACGAGTTTTGGAAAATCTGAGTTTTCAACAGGATTTAATAAAAAAACCGTCAAGGATGACCTATTCGTCAAAGGAAATGACGGAATTCTGCCACGTAAACAGTGTGGGAAGACTCTAGAAGACGAACCACCGAAGCGGAGCCCGAGTCACTGATAAGTGGGGCCGGCCAGCCCCACCTGCAGGCCAACCAGCCTATGGGCCCCCCATGTCAGCCTCCCATTGCTATGTCGGTTCTCCACCACCTTAAGAACTGCATCTTCGCCGTTTATTCAAGTCGGTTTGATCCGAGGGCTTAGGATTGATGCTCTGGCCTATATATATCTGCCTGCACCCCCCCTCCAGGGCAAATTGCCTAGTTTGATCTTGAGAGTCTGAGGACCAGAAACCCTAATCCATATCTCCACCAGGATCAAAGCTAGCAATGAAGAGAAGATTAGTCCTCCATAGGATTTAGTCATGTATCAGAGATAGAGAGATAGAGTGAGAGGGAAGAGTTCTAGAGGAGTCCCGGCCTATCAGTGCTCTCTCTATGGCTTGTACCCTGGCGGAATCAAGTTCTTGAGCTTGCTTCTAAGATTTCTCTGGTAATCGACTTCTAATTCAAGTAAGCATCTTGTTCATATTGTTCTTCAGGTTTGCGACTCTCTTTGAGTACTTTAATCCTTGTAGCCCCTGATTTAAAGTAGTATTCGTAGTGTAAACGTGGTGCTTAGACTCGGTTATTCGTGGATGTACCCTACTTTCTGGATCGGTGGTAGCTCGCGAGGGTGACTCTTATAGCCTCGTTAAATCCTTTGTAGTCCACCTCCCGTTAGTAGGCCTAGCAGGACCTTATTAATACAGGAAACATACTCTGCCTGTGTTTTCTCCAGTAATATCCCTAGAATTGAACAATAGAAGACAAAACTTAACGAAGTTAGAACTAGAAGACCTTAGTAATTTCATGTACGCTCCTATTATCTAACCTTGATTGTGAAGTTGGGTTAAGTTAGATTTGGTTATTCTCACACACGTTTCCTCAATTTCGATATAAAACTGGGTACTCTCGGTGAACTGCTATATCAGTATAATATCCGTGCGCTTGCGGATTATTCTGTATGTTAATATATACCAACAAGCATTTCTAGCACCGTTGCCGGGAAAATGGTTGTTGAGTTAACTTTGAATCTAGCTTATCCTTGTATTATTATTCTTTTATCTTTTATCTTTTTCTTTGTTTTTACCATGGATCTAGAATCCACCCCTATCTAGCAATATGGTGTACCTACGAGCGCACACGTATAGCCACAAAAATCCTCAAAACGTATACTAACACCTAGCTATGAGTTGCGCCCGTGTTTGATTAACATGGTTCAAGATCAACCCTTTTCGAGCGAAGATGATGAAAACCCCTATTCCCACCTGAATGAGCTTGAGTAAACCTGTGCATGCCTATGCATAGCAGGCATGTCAGACGAAACCTTACGATGGAAGCTTTTTCCCTTCTCTTTGACGGGAAAAGCTGAACGTTGGTATAATCTCACCATAGGGAGTAGATAAGGAGATTGGGAAGCCTTGTGCTCTAGCTTTTGCTTGCAATTCTTTCCTATCTCTAGGGTAGTCAACCTTCGTTTAGAGATTCTATCTTTTAAACAAAAAGAATATCTAGGCATGGCTTGAGAACGCTTTAATACTCTCATTAATACTGGCCCTGACCTTGCCATTCAAGACCCCATTCTTCTTCAACACTTCTATATGGGTCTTGGTAGTAAAACCTCGAAGCGTCTTAATACGGCTTCAGGAGGTTCGTTTTTGCATGTCTCCGCTAATTCGGGGAGAAGCATTCTTACCAATATCTTAGATAACACCCCTGAAGAAGTAGAAAAGAAGCCGTTAGAGAAGGAATCCCGGATAGCTAAACCCGAATGCTTATCAGACCTGTCACCAACTTTAGCTGTCCCAGATCCCGAACCACTAGAAAAAGAGGAAACTCCAATTTTGGACTTTATGCTTGAATTCGAGAATAAACTTTTTGATGAATATAGAAACACCTCGAATTATCATACCATGAGGAGACCCCAGAAGTCTAGGAAATCATCATTTCATGAAGAACCTTTAGACCCTTCTAAGAAAGCTTTCCTTAAAAAGACTACAAAAGAGTTAGCATCTACTATAAGCAATGAATGGATAGAAGAATCAGAGCTCTCCTATGATGTGATTCACTTAGATTTACCTTCTATATCCATTCGTTGCCAAATTAATAAAGCTCCTTTTGATGCCCCTCATAATGCAGTTGTGGGTGTTAATATCATCATGCTACATCTTTTGCTCATGATTTATTGAAAGACATGCCATTAACTCCAACAATAAAGTTATTGAAAAGTCTTTCAGGACACATTCTCCTAAGTTTGAGAATTCTGTATGTCCTCCCTATCCAGGTAAACAGAACTAAGGTTCATCTAAGCTTCTATATCTTTGATATTATGGAGTTCGACTTGTTGATAGGACAACCAATCGAAAGACTTATCCAAGAAGGACAAATGGGGAAGTTGAATATAAGACTTGGAAAAAACTTTAAACTTTCTATACCTATTACTCATTCTCTAAATGCTGAGAGTGAGCCAATTCTCGAAGAAGATCAAATGGAAGAGGTTAAGGTTGCATCTCTTGATGACTTGATCAAACCCAACCTTGAAGATGATGCCCAGTTCTTCATCGAGGAGGAAGAAGAAAATCCTACAGAGCCTGAATCTTTAGAAGAATTGCTAGAATCACCTAAGCCCACCATTGAGCTTAAACCCCTGCCTTCTGGTCTTAGATATGTTTTTCTCAATAATGATTAGGATTCTCCTGTGATCTTAAGTGATAAACCCTCTTAGGAAGAATCCCTACGCCTGATAACTATCTTAGAAAAGTATCACTCTGCTTTTGGCTACTCGCTCTAAGACCTTAAGGGAATCTGCCTTGCTCTTTGCACCCATCGTATCCCTATAGATACTAATTCTATACCTTCTAGGGAGCCCCAACGTAGACTTAATAATGTGATGAGAGAGGTTGTTAAGAAAGAGGTTTTGAAACTCTTGCACGCCGGGATCATCTATCTTGTGCCACATAGTGAGTGGGTAAGCCCTGTCCAAGTTGTGCCTAAAAAGGGAGGCATGGCTGTTGTTAAAAATGAAAAGAATGAAATAATCACCTAAAGAACCGTCATTGGATGGCGGATGTGCATAGATTACCGAAAACTTAACAAGGCAACAAAGAAACATCACTTTCCATTGCCCTTCATTGATGAAATGTTGGAGCAACTAGTGAATCACTCTGTTGGGTTCATAAACCCGGGGTCCCTCACGGACCCACTTCCCAACAAAGGCTCGGCCCAACAGACAATGTTGCGAACAATGCACGACTCATGGGCCAGCCAAAGTACCTGAACGGTAGGACAGAAAGGTGATCCAACCACTGACCGGAAGGCCAGGCCAAGGAGGAACAACACCCGCTCGATAAAGACCAGGAAACATCCAGAGAAAGTAAGGCAGGGTGCACAAGTCAAAGCCACAATACAGGGACCATACCCTGCGCACCTGCCAGGCAGTACCCTGAGACCATCCCTGGCACAATAGAGCCCAAACAGTGTTGTAGGCGCCGACCTTTTCCCTACAGTATTGTGGGCGCCATTAACTCCCATACGGTAAGGCACCCCCACATGTCTCTGGGCATTGATAGTGTTGTGGGCGCCAACACTTACCGTACCGAGTGAACATGGTAGAACTCCTCACATGCCTCTAGGCATCAATAGTATAGCAGGTAACGACATCTGCCATACCCGTAGTAACCTCCCACGTGCATTTGACACTCAATAGTGTTGTGGGCGCCTACAATCATCCTGTACCTGCTGGCATGGGTAACAAGGCTTACAAGCATACGTACTCTCTCCCTCTTGCTTGTAAGGCCATCCCCTTCATCTATAAAAGGGGATGCGCTCTCTCCCAAAAGATTAAGTCATTATAGATTCATTAGATCGATCAAGTTCACTACAACCATAGAACCGCCAGGTTCAAACCACAAGCACACGCTTGAACACTTAGCTCATAGCGAAGCTCCTATCGCTCTCGGCCCTTTCGACCGGAGCCCGGGCGGACCTCTTGTACACCCCATCTTTCTCCTTCTCGTTTGTAACCCCACTGCAATCTTCGAGCACCTAGGCTCAGGAATAAAGTCACTGACCGACTCAAACTGGACGTAGGCATGTTGCCTGAACCAGTATAAACCCTGTGTCATTTAGTGCTAGGCCACCTCCGATCACAACGTATGGCAAAACTGTAAATATTTACTTGTTGGTCACTTTTTGCCCCGACAGTTGGCGCCGTTGCCGGGGAAGACGTTGTACGTTCAACACTTTTTAGTCATCGGATGGCCCACTTTTCTGCCACCTTCGCCATGGTGGGCTCAGGCGATAGGATTCGCTTCGGCTCACTGGAGTTTCCCGCACTCCCACCTATTGGGATGTGGGTTCCACCCATCTTCGAGCCATTCTAGGCCTTCCTCCTCGGAAGCCTAGACTTCATCGCCGACCGGCTCGGCATACTACACCTCTGTGAGGAGGCACTCATTCCAGCACCTGTCGGAGGAGCACCCTCCATCCGCTCCGGGACGCACAACAACTTCAACGACATGACATCTGCGCTTCATTCTGAGCAAACTCTCTGCTCAAACCCCTGAAAGCTCTAGTTTGGTTTTGGTTAATTGATCAAACCCTAAGTGCTAACCTAGTTTATCAAAGTGATTATGAGATAGGTAGCACTACTCCAAGTGATGAAGAAATGGCGAAGATCATGACGATGGTAATGGCATGGTGATGATCAAATGCTTAAACTTAGAAAAGAAGAAAGAGAAAAACAAAAGGCTCAAGGCAAAGGTATAAACTGTAGGAGTCATTTTGTTTTGGTGATCGAGACACTTAGCGAGTGTGATCACATTTAGGATAGATAACCGTACTATTAAGAGGAGTGAAACTCGTATCGAAATGCGGTTGTCAAAGTGCCACTAGATGTTCTAACTCATTGCATGTGCATTTAGGATCTAGTGGATCACTAACACCCTTGAAAATGTTTGTGAAAATATGCACACACATGTGCACAAGGTGATACACTTGGTGGCTAGCACATTTGAGCAAGGGTGAAGGAGATAGAGAAGAAATGAACTCAGTCTCACTATTTTCACTGTGACCGGACGCTGGTCTTGGGTGGACCGGAGTGGCAGAGAAGACGCCAGTGTCGGTGATCCACCGGACGCTGGGTTGCTCGGCGACCGGACGCTGAAGGACTGCGTCCAGTCAAGTGGTCGGTCTATGCAGTGCTTAGGGTTAAGCACCAGACGTTGGGCTATGTCCGGTCTAGATGACCGGACGCGTCTGGTCGATAAAAATCGGTTTTGGACCCTTACTGGAAACGACCGGACGCTGAGGGTCTCAGCGTCCGGTCAACTGATCGGAGCATCCGATCAGTCAAGGCAGATGACCGCTGGAGTCAGACACGTGGCTGACTACGAGCGACCGGACGCTGGGGGCTCAGCATCCGATCAACTGACCGGAGCGTCTGGTCAGTCCGCGTTATGCCCAGTGAAGGGGTATAACGGCTATATTTCATGGGGGCTTCTATTTAAGCCCCATGGCCGGCTATAGCTCACATGTTTGGCCATTTCCATTGACATAGAAACCTTATAAGCTTAGCCAAAGCCCTCCCACTCATCTCCATCATTGATCCATCATCATTGTGAGATTGGGAGAGAATCCAAGTGCATTGCTTGAGGGATTGCATCTAGAGGCACTTGGCATTCGTGTTGCGCTGCGGATTTCGCTTGTTTCTCTTGGTGGTTGCCACCACCTAGACGGCTTGGAGTAGCAGTGGAGGATTGGCATGAGTTGGTGATTGTTTGTGGCCATCTCCGGTGATTGTAAGGGGAGTTGTACCTTCCCCGGCGGAGTGCCGAAAGGTAACTCTAGTAAATTGCTCGTGTCATTGAGTTACCTCACTTGTGGGTCGGTTCTTGTGTTGTCCTATCGTGTGGATGAGGTTTGTGAAACACCTCTTAGCCGCCGAACCACCAAGTGTTGGTCGACACAACGGGGACGTAGCGTGTTGGCAAGCATATGAACCTTGGGAGAAAATCGAGTGTCTCTTGTCTTTGGCATTCTCCCGGTGATTGGATATATATTCATCTTGTGATTGGTTCATCCCCTACACGGTGGTATAATCACCCTACTCACTTATTTACTTTCTTGCAAACTAGTTGATACAAGCTCTTTAGTGTAATTAGAATTGAGAGCTTGCTTCATTATTTACATTCATCTAGTTGAGCTATTTAGAGTAGCAAGATTGAGAGCTCTTAGTGAGTAGTTACATAGCAAGTTTGTGTGCCTAAGTAATCATTGCAACTAGAATTGTTGGATAGGTGGCTTGCAACCTTTGTAGAGCTAGAGCAAGTTTGCATTACGCCATTTGTCATACTAATCAAATTGCTCTAGTTGATTTGTAGTTTTCAAATAGGCTATTCACCCCCCTCTAGCCATATTAGGACCTTTCAAGTGGTATCAGAGCCGTGGTCACCGTGTGATTAAAGGCTTAACAACCTCGGTGTCAAATTATGGCTCAAGTTGTGTTCAACCATGTGGGGGGCAAACCACCTTTCTTTGATGGCACAAGCTATGGTTATTGGAAGAGAAAGATAAGGGTGTATCTTGGTTCAATCAATGATCAAGTATGGGATGTAACTGAGAATGATTATGCTATCATTGATCCCGACAATCCCACCAACCAAGATAAGTCCAACAAGCAATGCAATACAATGGCCCTCAACACCTTATACAATGCCATTGATCCAAAGGTGTTTGAGCAAATCAAGGATTGTGAAAGAGCAAATGAAGTGTGGAGGAGATTGGAGGAAACATATGAGGGCACACCGGCGGTGAAGAGTGCCAAGTTGTATATTCTCAAAGACAAGTTGACAAGCTTCAAGATGAAGGAAGATGAGAGCATTCCGGAGATGTTCCATCGATTACAAGTGATTGTCAATGACTTGAAGGCCTTGGGAGAGAAGATCAAGGATGATGATGTCTCTCATCGATTCTTGATGTGCCTACCTTCAAGGTTTGAGATGTTGAGATTGCTTATCATAAGAGGAGGATTAAAGGATATCACCCCCAATCAAGTACTAGGTGATGTCATGACACAAGAGACATACCGTGTGGAAAGGGAAGGGGATGACAAGGAAGATAAGAAGGAAGAAGAAGACAAGAAGAAGAAAAGCATAGCATTCAAGGCTAGTTCATCATCATATAAAAACAAGGGCAAGTCCAAGAAAGAATCAAGTGATGATGAAGATCTAAGTGATATTGATGATGAGGCTATGTCTCTCTTTGTGCGCAAGATGGGCAAGTTCATGAAGAAGAAGGGCTATGGAGCAAGAAAAAGAAGAGATCACATAAAGAGCAAAGAATATGTGAGAAGATGCTACAATTGCAAGAGCCCCGATCATGTTATAGCAAATTGTCCTTACAATAGTGACAATGATGAAGATGAGAAGAACAAACACAAGAAGGACAAGAAAGAAAAGAAGGAGAAGAAGGAGAAGAGAATGACCTTTCAAAAGAAGAAGAAGGGTGGAGGCTATGTGGTCACATGGGATAGTGATGGATCATCGGATAGCGATAGCTCTAGTGATGATGACAAGAAATCTATCAAGAGAGCACTAGCAAGCATCGCCATCAACAACAAGCCCTCCATCTTTGACACTCCATCGACATGCCTCATGGCAAAGCCTACCAAGGTAAAATATGATGAGAGTGATGATGATGAATGTGAAAGTGATTCTTATAGGAATGATAATAATAATGATGATGATGAGGATGAGGAGTACTCCAAGGAGGAGCTCTTGGACATGTGTGAGCAAGTGCATGCTTGCAATGAGATGAAGAGAAAGGAGTGCAAAGAATTACGCAAGAAAGTAAAATTTCTTGAGCAATCCTTTGATGAGCTCTTTGCCACTCATGAGAGGCTAAGGGAAGCCCATGAGAAGCTTGGCAAATCTCACTCTAAGCTTGAAAAGGCTCACTCCTCTCTCATTGAGCAAGTCAAAGTGGAGGAAGCCAAGAAGGAGCAAGTAATCATATCATGTGATGTGGGACTAACATGTGATCTTATTGATGAAACTATTCATGAACCCATTATTGTTGCTCCTACTAACACTTCTTGTAGCACTACCATTTCCACTCTACCTATAAATGATGCATCACTAAAGGTGGAAAATGAGACCCTCAAGGAGGTGAATGAGCTCACTCGTGCCTTAGGCAATGCCTATGGTGGAGATGCCCGCTTGCTAAAGTGCTTGGATATCCAAAGATTTTCTCTTAACAAAGAGGGATTGGGCTATACCCCCAAGAAAGGCAAAGCGGCCTTTGTCACTCCCAAAGCTAGCTTTGTGAAGGGCAATGGTCGGTTTTGCAATAGATGCAAGCAAGTTGGGCATGTAGAGCAATATTGCAAGATTAACAAGAACAAGCTACCTAACGTATCCTCAATCAAATTTGATTCTTGTTACATGCTTCTTAAGGGTGCCAATGGTGTGAAGGCTAAGTTCATTGGTACACCAATTGTGGGCCCAAAGAAGAAGGTCATTTGGGTACCAAAGACCTTGGTAACTAACCTACAAGGACCCAAGCAAGTTTGTGTACCTAAAAAGAATTGATCTTTTGTAGGTCAATTATAAAGCCAGAGGAAGGCATTGTGTACTTGATAGTGGGTGCACACAACACATGACCGGTGATCCAAGAATGTTCAATTCAATCAATGAAAACAAGAGCAATGGGATTGATAGTATCACATTTGGTGACAATGGAAAAGGCAAGGTCAAAGGGCTTGGTAAGATTGCAATATCCAATGACTTGAGCATTTCCAATGTGCTACTAGTAGAGAGCTTGAACTTCAACCTTTTGTCGGTAGCTCAATTATGTGATCTTGGTTTCAAGTGCATATTTGGTATGGATGATGTAGAAATCATAAGTGTAGATGGCTCAAACTTGATATTCAAAGGGTTTAGATGTGAGAATCTATACTTAGTGGATTTCAATGCTAGAGAAGCACAATTGTCAACATGTTTGATCACTAAGTCTAGCTTGGGTTGGTTATGGCATAGAAGGCTTGGTCATGTTGGAATGAAACAATTGAACAAGTTAATCAAGCATGACTTAGTTAGAGGCTTAAAAGATGTCACTTTTGAAAAGGATAAGCTATGTAGTGCATGTCAAGCCGGAAAGCAAGTTGGTAATACACATCCTAAGAAGAGCATGATGAGCACATCTAAGGCATTTGAGTTGATGCACATGGACTTGTTTGGACCAACCACATACACTAGCATCGGTGGAAACAAGTATGGATTTATGATTGTGGATGATTTCGCTAGATACACATGGGTGTTCTTTCTTGTTGATAAGAGTGATGTGTTTGCAACCTTCAAATCATTTGTCAAAGACATTCACAATGAGTTTGAAGTAACCATCAAGAAAGTAAGAAGTGACAATAGAATTGAATTCAAGAATACAAGAATTGATGAGTTGTGTGATGAATTTGGAATCAAACATCAATTCTCGGCCAAGTATACTCCTCAATCCAATGGCTTAGTTGAAAGAAAGAATAGAACCTTGATTGATATGGCAAGATCAATGTTGAGTGAGTACAATGTGAGTCATTCATTTTGGGCCAAAGCAATCAACACGGCTTGCTACTATAGCAACCAACTCTATTGTCACCCCATGATGGAGAAGACACCATATGGGCTATTGAATGGAAGAAAGCCAAACATAGCATACTTTTGGGTCTTTGGATGCAAATGCTACATATTGAAGAAAGGCACTAGATTGAGCAAGTTTGAAAAGAAATGTGATGAAGGCTTCTTGCTTGGTTACTCCACTACTAGCAAAGCTTATAGAGTTTGGAATTTGGCTAGTGGTACCCTTGAGGAGGTTTATGATGTAGAGTTTGATGAAACTAATGGTTCCCAAGAGGAAGATGAGAATCTAGATGATGTGAAAGGCACTCAATTGGTCAATGCAATGAAGAACATGGACATTGGTGAGATAAGGCCTAGAGAGGTGATTGATGTTGAAGATGACAAGAATCAAGTGCTCCCTAACTCAAATGTGCAAGCTAGTGGTTCTCATGATAAGATTCAAGCAAGTACTAGTGATGGCAATGTGCAAAATCAACAACAAGTGGCTAGTTCATCATCTCAACCAAGTGATCAATCAAATGCTAGCAATCAAGTTCAAGTGCTCTAACCGACCAATGTTGCAAGAGATCATCCATTGGACACTATTATTGGTGATATTTCAAGGGGAGTGCAAACTAGATCAAGATTGGCTTCATTTTGTGAGCATTTCTCATTTGTGTCATCCATTGAACCTAAGAAGATAGATGAAGCTTTGAATGATGTTGATTGGGTTAATGCCATGCATGAAGAGCTAAACAACTTCACAAGAAACCACGTATGAGAGTTAGTTGAGAGACCTAAGGGTCATAATGTGATTGGAACCAAGTGGGTCTTTTGGAACAAGCAAGATCAAGATGGGATAGTAATAAGGAACAAAGCAAGATTAGTGGCTCAAGGTTACACTCAAGTTGAAGGTCTTGACTTTGGAGAAACATATGCCCTGGTTGCAAGATTGGAAGCAATTAGGATCTTGTTAGCCTATGTTTGTGCCCACAACATCAAGTTGTACCAAATGGATGTGAAGAGTGCATTTCTCAATGGGTACATCAATGAGCTTGTGTATGTTGAGCAACCTACCGGTTTTGAAGATGAGATGAAACCCAACCATGTGTACAAGTTGAGAAAGGCTTTGTATGGACTAAAACAAGCACATAGAGCACGGTATGAGAGATTGAGGGATTTCCTACTCTCTAAGGGATTCAAGATGGGAAAGGTTGACACCACTCTCTTCACCAAGAAGCTTGGAAATGACTTGTTTGTAATGCAAATCTATGTTGATGATATCATCTTTGGATCAACAAATCAAGAATTTTGTGAGGAGTTTGGCAAGATGATGGCAAGTGAGTTTGAGATGTCTATGATTGGAGAGCTTAGTTACTTCTTTGGTCTTCAAATCAAACAAATGAAGAATGGCACATTTATGAGTCAATGCAAGTATATCAAGGACATGCTCAAGAAGTTTGAAATGGATGAGAGTAAAGCTATTAGTACACCAATGGGGATAAGTGGAAGCTTAGATAGTGATGCTAGTGGCAACATGGTGGATCAAAAGATGTATCGGTCTATGATTGGAAGCCTACTCTATGTGACCGCATCAAGACCGGATGTGATGTTTAGTGTATGCATGTGTGCCAGATTTCAACCATCACCAAGAGAAAGTCATTTGAAGGCAACAAAGAGAACATTGAGGTACTTGAAGCATACACAAAATGTTGGATTATGGTATCCCAAAGGAGCAAGATTTGAGTTGATTGGATATTCGGACTCCAATTATGCGGGATGCAAAGTTGAAAGAAAGAGCACATCGGGCACATGTCAACAATTGGGAAGATCACTTGTATCTTGGTCATCAAAGAAGCAAAATAGTGTAGCACTTTCAACCGCCGAAGCGGAGTACATTTCGGCCGGTAATTGTTGTGCACAATTACTTTGGATGAAGGCTACTTTGAGTGATTTTGGAATCAAGTTCAATCAAGTGCCATTGCTATGTGATAATGAGAGTGCTGTAAAGCTCACCAACAACCCGGTTCAACACTTAAGAACAAAACATATTGATGTTCGCCATCAGTTCATAAGAGATCACCAACAAAAAGGGGACATTTGCATTGAGAGTGTGGGCACCGAAGATCAACTTGCCGATATCTTCACCAAGCCACTTGATGAGAAGAGATTTTGCAAGCTAAGGAATGAATTGAACATACTTGACTTCTCTAATATGTGTTGATGCACCCCCATTATATGACATGCCTCTCCTTCGAGCAATTCAAGGTAAAAGTTGATTGGCATGGCATACATTCTTGCTAAGGACATGTTTAGTGCATCTAGACATATTTCACATTTAAATAGGCTCATTCATAAAAATCAAATGAATTTGATGCTTGTATGGTACCACTATTGCTTGTATGTTTGAAATGATCTAGTGGTAGCATATGACATGTTTATGGGCTTGTAAACCTAGTGTTTGATCTAAAAGACAAACTCTAAGTGTTTAACTCAACATGGTACAAGATAACCCTTATTAGAGGTGTGAAGAAGCTTGTCCTTGGATCAAACCGAGTTAAATATCTTTTCTAAGTAATCTAGATTGAACCAAATTGGAAAATGATCCTCATTTCACATGGTTTCACCCCAACCTATCTATAATTTGAGCTCACATTTGTGCTAATTGTTAACATCGATAATCCTACCCTATCTCTATTTTAAGCCTTTGTGGTCATTGATGACAAAGGGGGGAGAGAGTTCACAAAGATGGTAAGATAAGGGGAGAGAAATATGACAAAGAAAGGGGAACAATTAAAATTTTGAGCACACAAGTAGGGGGAGCAAGCTCATGAACTTGTATGTTGCATTTGAATGTGCATTTCATATATTTGAATTGCATAGCACAAGTATTAAATTTCAATATCCATGCTTGTGTGATGTATGTTAATTGTAAAGCTCGAATGATGAAATGAAAATCTAGGATGTATAGGCTACCTAGTGATTTCATTTTTAAATAGCATCTCCAAGTGGTATCTAGCTAACCATGGTGCTTCAAGTATATCCAAGTGGTATCTAGCTAGCAATGGTGCTAAGGATGGTATATTGGTGCACTCTGATTGGTATCACGCTTCAAAGGTCCATCTCTTATACCTTAGCATCATTTGGTAGAAATTGAGTCCTACACTTCCTATCAAAGCATATGTGAAAGCTACAATCCAAACTCTTAGCACATATGTAGGGGGAGCAATTGCTACTATTTGGAGTTCATGAAACTTGTCCATATTCTTTTACACATTGTGAATATGCTTGGACAAGCAACATGGACTCAGTTGAATTTCAATTCATATCTTTGTATAAGGGTTGTCATCAATTACTAAAAAGGGGGAGATTGAAAGCTCTAGTTTGGTTTTGGTTAATTGATGAAACCCTAAGTGCTAACCTAGTTTATCAAAGTGATTATGAGATAGGTAGCACTACTCCAAGTGATGAAGAAATGGCGAAGATCATGACGATGGTAATGGCATGGTGATGATCAAATGCTTAAACGTAGAAAAGAAGAAAGAGAAAAACAAAAGGCTCAAGGCAAAGGTATAAACTGTAGGAGCCATTTTGTTTTGGTGATCGAGACACTTAGCGAGTGTGATCACATTTAGGATAGATAACTGTAATATTAAGAGGAGTGAAACTCGTATCGAAATGCGGTTGTCAAAATGCCACTAGATGTTCTAACTCATTGCATATGCATTTAGGATCTAGTGGATCACTAACACCCTTGAAAATGTTTGTGAAAATATGCTAACACATGTGCACAAGGTGATACACTTGGTGGCTAGCACATTTGAGCAAGGGTGAAGGAGATAGAGAAGAAAGGAACTCAGTCTCACTGTTTTCACTATGACCGGACGCTAGTCTTGGGTGGACCGGCGCGTCCGGTCAAGCATGGCAGAGAAGATGCCAGTGTCGGTGATGCACCGGACGCTGGGTCGCTCGGTGACCGGACGCTGAAGGGCTGCATCCGATCAAGTGGTCGGTCGTCTGTGCAGTGCTTAGGGTTAAGCACCGGATGCTGGGATGTGTCCGGTCAAGATGACCGGACGTGTCCGGTCGATAAAAATTGGTTTTGGACCCTTACTGGAAACGACCGGACGCTGAGGGTCTCAACATTCGGTCAACTGACCGGAGCGTCCGATCAGTCAAGGCAGATGACCATTGGAGTCAGACACATGGCTGACTATGAGCGACCGAACGCTGGGGGCTCAGCGTCCGGTCAGTCCGCGTTATGCCCAGTGAAGGTGTATAACGGCTATATTTCGTGGGGGCTTCTATTTAAGCCCCATGGCCAGCTATAGCTCACATCTTTGGTCATTTCCATTGACATAGCAACCTTGTGAGCTTAGCCAAAGCCCTCCCACTCATCTCCATCATTGATCCATCATCATTGTGAGATTGGGAGAGAATCCAAGTGCATTGCTTGAGGGATTGCATCTAGAGGCACTTGGCATTCGTATTGCGCTGCGGATTTCACTTGTTTCTCTTGGTGGTTGCCACCACCTAGATGGCTTGGAGCAGTGGTGGAGGATTGGCACGAGTTGGTGATTGTTCGTGGCCATCTCCGGTAATTGTAAGGGGAGTTGTACCTTCCCCGGAGGAGTGCCGAAAGGTAACTCTAGTAAATTGCTCGTGTCATTGAGTTACCTCACTTGTGGGTCGGTTCTTGCGGTTTCCTATCATGTGGACGAGGTTTGTGAAACACCTCTTAGCCGCCGAACCACCAAGTGTTGGTCAACACAATGGGGACGTAGCGTGTTGGCAAGCACGTGAACCTCGGGAGAAAATCAAGTGTCTCTTGTCTTTGGCATTCTCCCGGTGATTGGATATATATTCATCTTGTGATTGGTTCATCCCCTACACGGCGGTATAATCACCCTACTCATTTATTTACTTTCTTGCAAACTAGTTGATACAAGCTCTTTAGTGTAATTAGAATTGAGAGCTTGCTTCATTATTTACATTCATCTAGTTGAGCTCTTTAGAGTAGCAAGATTGAGAGCTCTTAGTGAGTAGTTACATAGCAAGTTTGTGTGCCTAAGTAATCATTGCAACTAGAATTGTTGGATAGGTGGCTTGCAACCTTTGTAGAGCTAGAGCAAGTTTGCATTATGCCATTTGTTATACTAATCAAATTGCTCTAGTTGATTTGTAGTTTTCAAATAGGCTATTCACCCCCCTCTAGCCATATTAGGACCTTTCAACCCCGCTGTGAGTAATATGCATACTATTATTTACTCTCTGTTTACTATCTCCCGCCGATCATCCGGAGGGACCATGTTGACCGCACCACGAACACCGTACGATCGGTTCCCCTACGGCCTCGCGTCCCCCGTAGACGCGTACACTCGGGGCTCCGAAGGATGCTGGCTCCATCCCCCCTCACATCCAAATTCGTGGCAATGGAGAGCTATGCTCCTACCTCTATCCACGAACTCCAAGATGACGAGGGTGAGAGCGATGGCTCCAGCATCGACGACATGGCACCTCACCACCGTCCGTCCTAGGAGTGCACTATGGTGGACGCTTTGGGACAGCCACCGGTGGTTGCGGAGTCTGTGCAGACTCACACCCCTCTGGACCTGCGTGCGGGGGCCCTCACGTCTGGGCAAGCACACACAAAGGAATTATGACAATGACAGCAGAACCAGCCGCCACCTGTGTCGATGCGCTCGGTGCAGCACGTTGCGCCCCATGTGCACAACCTGGCCGACGAAGCCCGGGGTCATGCCCGCTAGGTCCAACATGACATCATGAATGAGGGGAACGATCTCCCACAGTTCACTCAGGCTAACCAGAACATCGCTGCTGCTGTGATGCTTCTGCGTGGCGTTCCCGAGCCCGATGACCCCTAGGAGCGGGCGGTCTACCGGAACCTTTGGGTTCTGGTAGAAGCCGCCGCCATTCAATAGGCGGAAAGCTCCGCATCATGACTCCAACAACCGGGGGAGCGGGGACACGCCAGATGGATTGCTCCATCCGCTCGCCGCTACAGCCGTCAGGTGTGGCTTGGGAGGTAGCAGCTGCGCCATGGTTCGACCTGGCGCCTGCTCTGCACCGACCACCGTTACACGAATGGCATGGTCTGTGCCAGGACGCTCGCAGCGTCGTCAGCAACCAGCATTAGGTCTGGCATGATGATGACGCCCATCGGGTGGCGGAGAGAGCAGGCGAGACAGATCCCGCCAAACCATCGAGGGGAGCGGTGAAACGCGCCCCAGGCATGGTCGCCGGCCAGATGATCAGAGTCCCAGCCCTGAGGTCCCGGGACCACGGGCCTTGGACCAGCATATCTGAAGAGTGCTATTCCCGCAACGCTTCCGACCACCCACCAACATCACCAAGTACACCGGGGAGACAAACCCCGGTATTTGGCTCAAAGACTTCCGGCTCGTCTACCGGGCCAGAGGAGTGGATGATGACTATTTTATCATTTAGTATCTTCCCATCTGCGTAGGGGAACATGTTCATGCATGGCTTGAATTCCACCCGTACGACAGCATCCGCGACTGGGCGGACCTCAAGAGGGTCTTCGTCGAAAATTTCTAGGGGACGTATGTAACACCCCGGGTGTTTAAATATTAAAAACCAGACATATCATCATATGCATTGCAAGGCATTGGTCATATTGTAAACTTTGATATGCATTCACTAAAACAAGTTTACAATTATGTTATAAGTATTGCTTGGTATTGTTTGAATCAAGTTTGAAATCTTTGTATTGATTTGAAATTCCGAAAACCCTGATTTTCAATATTTAAATCCGACCCTGAAAACCTATTTCAAAATCGAAGCACATTTTAGGGTTGAGTCTTAAAACAAAGTTGTAGAGCTTGTCGAGTTGTACAAAGTTTGTTTTTGGAGTTTTTCAAGTTCTTTAGTAAAATTTGAAGTTATTTGAAAAGGCGAAATTCCTTAAATGTCCCCTTTTCGAATTCAAAAGTTCATTTCAAAATGTAGACCGAATTAGGGGTTGGTTATAAAAGCAAAGTTGTAGAACTTTAAATTTTGAACAACTTTTGTTTTTGGAAATTTTTGAGTTGTTATGAAAATTTGGGAGTAATTTGGGAATTTTGGTGAATGGCATTTCTGTAATTTTTGTGAACAGTGTCCACCGCCGAACCTACATTGCCGGCGTTTCCTTCTTCGGCGTTCCAGGCGCGGTCGTTGCCGTTTTGGCGTCGCGCTGGCGCGATGAAGGCCACAGCGCAGCTTCCTCAAGCTTCTCGGCCCCCTTTTATAGCCTGAGCCACCGTCGTCTTTGCCCTTTCTCCTTGCTCTGTTTTTTCCCGACGCCTTGCTCATCTCCGGCGAGCCTGTGCCGTCGTTGTTGTGCTTCCCCGTCGCTGCTAAGCTAGTTTCAGCTTCGCTTACTCCTTGCGCGTCCAGCCGACCCACCAATTCGGCTTGTCTTAGCCGGGAACTCGAGTTACATCATCTTCTTCCTCGCGGCCGGCAACACCTCCGCCAAGCACGTTTCGCCGCGCCCAGAGCTCCACGGTGCATCTCCGTCCTTGATTTTGGTTGATTCCATTTCGTCTTGATGCTATGGTACTTAATCCATAGTTGGTTGCTCATTTTGACCACTGCAGTCGCCGGTACACCATCGCCGACGACGTTTTGCTCCGTCGTGCTTGCGCTGATCGTCGAACCACCTTGCTGTTGCTCCTTAGGCTCGGTAATTGACTCCAAACTGTTCGGGGTAAGCTACTGATACTTCCTAGACCTTTTGTTTAACTGCTACCAGCCTGTTGTCGCCGGCGTAGCACCGCCATGCATTCGCGTCCGCCATGACCGGCGTTGTGCTCGGTCTAGTCGATGTTGGGTCTTGATTTTGCCACCAATCGATGCATCCTGTTGTCGTGAACGTATTAGAGCTTTGTCTGTCGCCGGTGATATCGCCGTCGGCGAGGAATCGCCGGTCAGAGCCGTCGTTGCCATGGTCAACGTCGGAGGTTGATGATGACAGGTGGGGTCATGGTGTCTGTGACTCAGCGTTCAAAATGATTTTTTCTGATTTTCAGATTTAAATGAATAGTGTCTGTTTTTGTTATTTTTGTGTAGATTTATTAAAGCTCCAAAAATTCTGAAAATTTTTGTGTGACTTCTCTGTGATGTGTATTATTTAGGAAAAATATGAAATGTTGATTTTCAGTACTTTTTGAATGTGATAAAAATTGCTCAATTAATTAATAAATGAGTTTCTAGGATTTTTCTAGGCTTATTTATGTATCAAAAAATTATGAAAATTGTTTTGCCACTTAGTTATCATGTGATGAACATATACAAAAATTTTTAGGTCAATTCGAACAAGTTGATTTATTTCATAATTATTAATTAATTCATTCATTCATAAAATCAAATAGTAACCTTTAGTGATTTAGGTTTTGTTTGAGTTTTTGATTAAGTGATGTCCTTGGGTCATTAGTTGGTGATGATCCATGGCAATTGTTGTGAGTGTTGCGAAAATGGTTTAGTTAGTTTAACTTGTAACTGTACCGCGAAGGAAAGTTGTATTCAAGTTGTTAATTTTGCATCCATCATCGAGCATCATATTTCGTATTCCGCATCATGTTAAACATGGCATTGTTGCTACATGTAGTGAACAAAGGTGAACACGTGGTAGTTAATCAAGTAGTTGAGGAAGTTGATCCGTCAGTGGTGGTTGGTGTTGATATCGGTGGAACGACTCCGGACCCGGACTTTTCCATCAACGAAGGCAATCCCCGGATGCATACGACCCTACCTTATATTTTACAAATTGATTTCGCTTTTGCTTCTTTTTACTGCATTAAGTGATTAGGAGTCAAGTGAAAACCAAATTGGTACATTACTAACCTTGTTATTCCATATTTACCATATTACCAGTTTTAAATTCGTATATGCCTAGTTTTGCTTAGCTATGCTTAGAACGATGAAAGTCGGGTGATTACCTGTCACTTGCAAGTTTTAAATGGAACTTTGGTTACTTATGTTATCATGTGATATGGGGATGTGGAGTAATAAATCTAGACCGGGCGGACTCGGTGTGTGTGAGCCACAAGACATGGAGGTCTTGTGAGCAGGTTCTTTTCGCCTGTGTCGATTAAGGTCTGTCCATTGTTGAATTGCATGAGGTGAGACTTTGTAGTACTAACCACATACTCCGATAAGCCTTAACTTGGCTATTCTATTATGAGAATGGCTACTCGCGCACTGGGAGTGGAGAGATGGCGGGAATAGCGTGTACCCACGTGGCAATGGGCTGGATTGGTGGAGTACTGTATTCTCGGGTGGCGCAGACCCGTTCTTGTTTTAGAGGATCCGAGGGTAGGTTGGTATATGTAGGTCGGGGACCTGCATATGTCGTGTGGTTTGAAATTCCCAGCTGGGTTTAATCGGCTCGAATCGTCGTTGCCCCTCGGTTATGGAGACTCAACTCACTGTTCATCATCGTAGTGTAATAACTGGAACTTGAGGATGGTCTGTGAAGGTGTTGGATACAAAGTTTCATGATCTTGATTCGGATCGTGTCAGCTTTGTATATGATCTTTATGAAGTTTTAAATATTGATATAAAGAATTTTGTTAAAGTGCTTTTACGCAAAAGAACCTTGATTATTGCTAAAGCCATACCTTGAATCCCATAAGCCTGCATTCCTACGTTCTTTTAAATTCTTATTTCGGTTAAGTCTTGTTGAGTACTTTTGTATTCAGGGTTCATTGAACCTTGTTGCAGGTGAGGCTCATGAGCAGATCTGTTTTGGATCCTGCTGCATGACTGTTGTTCAGTGCGATGATGATAAGTAAATGTGTGGCCATTGGGCAGGGCAGCTTATTTGTGTGTTCTGTAATATGTTATAATGCCACTCCACTACTACGTTTTGTATTATTAATTGAACTTAGTTGTATGGTTTGAAACAAACGGTTTGTAAACTATGTTATTGTAAGACTTCCGCTGTTTTTACTCTGGTGTATCTATTTGAATAAACTGTTGTAATACTGCAATGACTTTGTAATGTGATCCTGCTCAGAAATCGTGGATGATTCGGGGTTCCCCGAGGACACCCGACAGTCTTCTTAAGTTACCGGGAACGTATGCATAGATGTCTAAGGTCGTTGGACATTGACAGGTGCATATGGGCCCTATAATTTAGAAGGTTCTGCCACAACATATGTCTGCCCTGGAAACTCCTAGGACCTCAAGAGCTGCCAGCAGGAGCCCGGCGAGTCCCTACGGGATTACATCCGTAGGTTATCCCAACGATGCAACTCCATCCCTGATGTCGTCGATGTGGACGTCATCAACGCATTCCTCTCCGGAAAGAACTATGAGTCCCTAATCCACAAGCTTGGCTGCCTGAAGCCCCGTACCACCCGCGACCTGCTCGACGTTGCCACTAACCATGCCTCCGGCGAGGAGGCAGTCAGAGCAGTCTTCAACGGAGGCCGGGACAAAGGCAAGGCCAAGTGCATGGACCAAGACGAGACCCCCTCCACACAGAGGGGCAAGAAGAACAAAAAGGATCGGCGCCGATCGAATAACACCACGTTGGTCACCACGACTGATCGCATGGGCAAGCAGCCCCAATAGGGACTGCCTGACCACTTCAACAAACTCATGGACAGTCCATGCACCAACCACGCCTACCCCGTAAAACACCTCTATAAGGACTGCGAGCTCCTCAAACGTTTCCTCCGATAGGTCAGCGGGCCAAAAGAAGGAGACAGCAAAGAGGCAGCAGCCAAGAAAGGAGGCGCAGCAGGCAAGGACGGAGATGGCTTCCCCAAACCTGAGGAATGCATCATGATCTTCAGCGGGGCCGATGCCATCTAGATGAAACGCTAGCACAAGGTGCGCTATAGGGAGGCATGCGCCACCGAGACGACCATCCCCTTCTTCCTCAGCAGGTCAGAATCTTCGATCACCATCGATCAGAAGGACCATCCCACCCACATCGCAAGACCGGGACGCTAACCGCTTGTCGTTGACCCTATCATCCACAAGAAGCGCCTCACCAAGGTGCTAATGGATGTAGGCAGTGGCCTCAACATCCTCTACGTCGACACCCTCGACGCCATGCGCATTCCCCGATCGGAACTCCACCTAGCGGGTTCTCCCTTCCACGGGGTGATCCCGGGAGCGCGGGCATACCCACTCGGGTAGATCAATCTGCCCATCACGTTTGGCAAACGAACCAACTTGCGCTCGGAGGTCCTCACCTTCGAAGTGGTGGACTTTCCAGGATCCTACCATGCTATCTTGGGGCGTCCATGCTACGCCAAATTCATGGCGATCCCCAACTACACCTACCTCAAGTTGAAGATGCCGAGACCAAACGGTGTCATCACTGTAAGCAGTGCCTTCTCGCATGCCTTCACGTGCGACCGCGAGCATTTTGAGCTCACCGCCGCGGTCGTCAACTTGTTCGAGCTCCCGCGGCTCGGGGAGTCATCAACCCCAGCAGTCCCGGACTACAACAAACCGACCTCCTGATGGCCTTCCACTCGCTTGAGGAAACCAAGGTGGTGGGTATTGAACCCACCGACCCAGCCAAGATGGTGCGGATCGGGACCTAGCTCCCAGCCAAATAGGAATGCGAGCTCATCGACTTCCTGCGCACCAATTGCGATGTCTTCGCATGGCAGCCTTCTGACATGCCGGGCATACCATGGGAGGTCGCCGAGAACCTCATCCTAGGCTTGAAACCCACCAAGCAGCGCCTACATCGCTTCGACGATGAGAGACGCAGGGCCATAGGCGAAGAGATTGCGAAGCTCCTGGCAGCCGGGTTCATCAGGGAGGTTTTCCACTCTGACTGGCTTGCCAATCCCGTTCTTGTTATATGGGCCTCAATAAAGCATGTCCAAAGGATCACTTTCCTTTGCCGCGCATAGACTAGATAGTCGACTCCACCTCGGGTTGCGAGATCCTCTCCTTTCTGGATGCCTACTCAGGCTATCACCAGATCACGGTGAAAGAATCCGATCAGCTTGCAACCTCGTTCATCACCCCGTATGGTTCGTACTGCTATGTAACCATGCCTTTTGCCCTGAAGAACACTGGTGCCACCTACTAATGGTGCATGCAGCAATGCTTCGCAGACCAAATCGACCCGCTCGATCAGCCTGATCAAGACGAGCGACTGAGACCAACAATCACCGTCTATGTTGATGACATAGTAGTCAAAATGACTCAAGTTTGCTACCTAATCACAAACTTAGCCACAACATTCACGAACCTCCGAAGGTTCAACATCAAGCTGAATCCTAAAAAATGTGTTTTCGCGGTTCCGAAGGCGAAGCTACTTGGATACATCATGTCTAAGCGCGGCATCGAGGCCAACCCCAAAAAGATCACGGCCATCTCCAACATGGGCCCCATACGCAACGTCAAGGGCGTACAAAGGCTCACTGGCTATCTGGCTGCCCTAAGCCGATTCATCTCTCGGCTCGGCGAATGGGGGATGCCACTCTACAAGCTCCTCAAAAAGACTGACGCCTTCGTTTGGACTGAGGAAGCCCAATAGGCTCTAGAAAGCCTCAAAGTGTCTCTGACATCAGCCCCAATCCTCGTCGCTCCCAAATGGGGAGAACCCCTCCTCCTTTACATCGCGGCAAGCAACCATGTGGTGAGCGCCACCCTGGTCGTTGAAAGGGAGGAGCCGGGACACCAGCTCAAGGTCCAGCGACCCATATACTTCTTCGGGGAGGTACTTACCGACCCCAAGGTCTGGTACCCCCAGGTGCAGAAGCTCCTATACGCCATGCTAATGGCGACCAAGAAGCTCCTGCACTACTTCACTGACCATGAAGTTGTGGTCGTCACTTCATACCTGCTCGGAGACATCATCCGCAACCGCGATGCCACGGGGCGAATCTCCAAGTGGGCACTCAAACTCATGGGCCATGACATTAGGTATACCCCTCGTACCGCTATTAAGTCTTAGGCTCTCGCGGATTCTGTCGCCGAATGGACAGAGGTCCAGCTACCGACCCCAGACGTCACCCACGAGTACTGAACAATGTACTTCGATGGGTCCGTAATGGCGCCTGGCTCAGGGGCTGGAGTGGTTCTAATCTCCCCAGAGGGGAGTAGACTCCGCTATGCCATCCGCCTCCATTTTTTGGCCTCAAACAACTCTGCAGAATACGAGGCCCTCATCAATGGACTACGCATCGCCATCGAGCTCGGTGCTACGTGACTCTACGTTCGCGGCGACTCGGAGTTGGTCGTTGATCAAGTCATGAAGGAATCCTTCTGCAAAAGCCCGCTCAGGGCAGCATACTGCTAGGAGGTGCGCAAGCTCGAGGACAAATTCTAGGGGATCGAGCTGCACCATGTCCCCCGAAAGGACAACGATGCCACCGATTTTCCCACAAAATTGGACGCCAGGCGAGACCCGTCCCCAAGAGGGATCTTCATCAACGACCTCCACGAGCCATCCACCCGCATCCTAGAAGGTCTGACCCAGACACACCCTGATGCCAAGCTAGTGCCCGGGGGCTCCAACCCTAGTGCCAAGCCAGCGCTCAGGGGCTCTAATCCCAGTACCTCCATGACGGCGTCATCCGCCGACGTCGCCATATTGGCACTCGATCAAACCAACTGGTGAGCGCCGCTACTCGCCTACCTCCTTGGGGAGGTTCTCCCACCCGAAAGGACTGAAGCTCGATGGATTTCTTGACGCGCCAAGACCTTCATCATGCTCGGTGATGAACTCTACAAATGGAGTCCATCAGGGGTGCTCATGAAGTGCATCCCCACCGACCAGGGGAAGCAGCTCCTCCTCGAGGTCCATGCCGGGATTTGCGGACATCACGCAACCCCAATGTCGCTGGTCGGAAAAGCCTTTTGCCAAGGTTTTTACTGGCCCACCACGCTACGAGATGCAGAGGAGGTCGTCCGCAGGTGTGAAGGGTGTCAGTTCTATGCTCGACAAACACATTTGCCGGCAAGGTGCTCCAAAACATTCCCATCACTTGGCCATTCGTGGTCTGGGGCCTTGACATGGTGGGACCCCTCAAAAAGGGCACAGGCGGTTTCACTCACCCACTCATAGCAGTCGACAAGTTCACCAAGTGGATAGAGGCCAAGCCCATCACCAACATCCTCTCGGAAGAGGCGGTCAAATTCTTCCTCGACATTATCTACCGGTTCGGCGTTCCTAACTGTATCATCACTGACCAAGGAACTAACTTCACCAGAAAAAAGTTCCTAGACTTTAGTGATGGATATGGCATCAGGATCGACTGGGCCTCGGTCAGACATCCATGAACTAACGGTCAGGTCGAGCGTGCCAATGGCGTGGTCCTCCAAGGACTTAAGTCACGCATCTTCGACCGACTCAACAAATACGCTGGACAATGGGTTGCCAAGGTCCCAGCAATCCTCTAGAGGCTAAGAACGACCCCGAACCGATCCACAGGGTTCACACCCTTCTTCCTGGCCTATGGAGCTAAGGCAGTGCTGCCCTTCAACCTCGACCACGGCGCCCCAAGAGTGAAGGCTTTCGACCGTGACCGAGCCACGAAGGCTTAGCAAGATGCAGTCGACCTGCTCAAAGAGGCCCGCAAGACGACCGTCATCCGCTCCGCTCGCTACCAGCAAACCCTCCGCAAGTACCACAAAAGGAAGATCAGGGGGAGGATACTCGAAGTTAGCGATCTCGTACTCCTTAGGACCCAATCAATGAAGGAAAAATACAAACTCTCTCCACCATGGGAAGGACCCTACATGGTAACCAAAGTGATCCGATCGGGCACCTACCGACTGGTGGACGACAACGGCAACGTTCTCACCAACACTTCGAACATTGAACAGCTATGTCGTTTTCCCCCCAAAATTTGGTCTTACCTCTTTTTTAGTCAACACTTGCTCCTATAAAGCACCCCAGCCCAAACAGTTTCAGCCTAGGTCACTCGGGGGCTCCATGAAGATATAATACTGAATATTATCTCTCTTTTTTCTATCACATGGTAAACAAACTTCGTCTCCGGACAGAAGCACGTTTCGTTCCTTTGATTGGCCTACGTAACTCTGTTCTTACTCCTAACCAAACGCACCCCGCCACGACCTACGGTTACGAGCAGTTGAGCCCCGCGGGCCATGCCTAGGTTCTTAATAGCTGCAGCCTACGGAACTAATGGGCAGGTGTGAAAAAGAAAGGATAAAAACTAAAGTTATGCTAGGATAAAAAAATAAGGAATGGATAATGCTTCTATCACAAGAGCAGAACTAATGTATTCAATGATACAAAAAACTGTTCACACAGGGGCTCACCCACGAACTCAACTATTACATTTTTCTAAACTACTTCCATTCCAAATACTACTGCGGCCGCTCGATGACATTGCATGACGCCAAAGGAAAATGGCACTCGCTGCCAGATATAACCACCGCTATAGGGGCCCTCGCCCAGTTCCACTCGCTTGACTTCGGCGAGCGCAACGGGTACCTCAAGGGACCCGCCTGGTTCGCTCCCTTGACTTCGGCAAGCGCAATGGGTACCTCAAGGGCGTCACACCCATAGATGCTTAGCAGAAGAGCATGGGGCTCCGGATCTTCTCATGCAGTCGAGGCAGCTCCTGGGCAGGGATGCTGCCACCGAAGTATGGCCACCATGGCTGGAAGAGATCTCATCAAACTCTATGAAATGGCCAACCTAAGCAGCTGTAGGCACGGAACCCTCCACCAGCACGATCCTAGGCAACATCCCCTTCGCATACGGCTCCATCCCGAAGAAGGCCTCGCAGATGAATCTAGCACACCACCCCCTTCGGCGGAAGCTACCCCTTCTTAGGCAAAGACGCCCAGCACCACCCCGGGCAGCCTCCAGCTCGACATCGCACTCCGGATTCATGAAAGGATCTGTAAGTCCTCCCCCTCGCTTACCCTCTCTCTCACTTAGGAATCGCCGCGGCATACAGGCACTCTTGGTGAGGAGGAAGAAGGAGGAGAGACAATAGTTGGAGAATAGGCAAAGGACTATGACAGAGAGCCCTCTCCCTCCCCCTATTTAAGGAGGAAACACGACAGCTGAAGAGGGGCAAAAGATTAGAGCGAAAAACTCTCTCCCTTCCCCCATTCAATGCGGATGGGAAACGATGGGACGCACCTTGACTACTGGGACGCACACTGACCGACGAAATGACTCCCAGTCAGATAGAACGCTGCCTGGTAAGATGGGACATGGCCTAGGTATGGTCCACCAATATCGCACGGCGGGCGCGAAAACCAAAGCGTCACCACAGGTAGCTCTCCGCCTCCCTAGGCGGGACTTGGAAAAACCCAAACGATGGGATCTCCGCCAGGAGAAACCATCGAGCTTCCTAAGTCGATCGAATGGCTCAGAAAAACACCGAGAGATAAGTAAGGAGCAAAGGGATGCCCCATGCAGGCCATGCCGACTCCATCACGAACGACGAGCATAGGTCCTAGTCGGACATTTCTGATTGGAGCTCTTCAAACCCCATCACTCAAGTCATCAAGGTAACACTACCGACCCCAGCTATTTCTTTATATAATTCATTCATACATCCATACACGCATTCATTCCATATGCCCGTGCCCCCGGATGATTTAGGCCCTGAACCGCCCAGGGGCTCTGGAACTAAGCATCGCACATGCAGCGAAATGCATCACAATGCTCCGTGTTGCGTCATGAAGCGGCAGTTACCTCATTCGACATGAGCAACGACCGACCGGGGTTCGAAGACTGGCCCGCGATGGGCTCGAGGCCGCCCCACATCAAATAGATCCAGGGGAGAAAAATGCAGATGAGCCCCGTGTTGCCCGCGCCTAGTCTTGCCGACAGGGTCATCTCAACCTTCTCGTTCGATCCTAAGCCTCTGCCAAGCCCACATAATCTCCATCGAGGGGAGGCCGTTAGGCCACCTGGGTCGGTCTTCGGAACGACCCAGGCATCTGCCGTGGTGTAGGTAAAGGAGTAGTGGAATGTCACAAGAGGGCTATGCCAACCCCGTCACGAACGACGGACCCTGATTCCACTCGATCATACCCGTTAGCGAACTCACCGAGCGCGTCACTCGAGCCCAAGCGATCGGGACAAGGGACAAAACTCAGCCCCTCCAGTTGTGAGAAACCAAGGATGGGGTAATGCACACAACTCAAACCGACCCCTACCAAAGCCCAATGGGGCTCGGGGGCTTAAGACACCAAAACGCCTGGGTCTGCGACCCCGAACTCGCCCATCCGGTTATGCTTTGACTGCACACCAAACGCCTGGGTCTGCGACCATGAACTCGCCCCATCCGGCTATGCTTCGACTGCACACCAAACGCCTGGGTCTGCGACCCCGAACTCGCTCCATCCGGCTATGCTTCAACTACACACCAAATGCCTGGGTCTACGACCCTGGACTCGCCCCGTCAGGAACCGCAAAAGCTCAGGCTCGCCTGATCCCTAAACTAACTAACTGCCTAAGCTGCGCGGGCTGCACCGGGGCCAGGATCCATGACCCACGGCGCGCACCGACGCTAGGATCAGCGAGCTCTGACTCGCCCGATTCCTAAAAACTAAACAACACCTCGGTTGCGCAACGACACCTTGGATTGATGACTCTGTCTTGACTAAAACACGCACACATGTCCACTGATAAAACCCCCCGGACGATTCTGCCCGAATCACTGGGGGGCTCGGGGGCTACACCCGCAGGTGCACTCGCGCGCACCTGCTTACGAAACAAAAAACCTCCCCCGCTGGCAACACGAAAAACCCCCTAGACGATTCTACCCGAATCGCCTATGGGCTCAGGGGCTACACCTGTGGGTGCGCGCGCACCCACCGTCCACACAAAAATCACCCAGATGATTCTACCCGAATCACCCGAGGGCTCGAGGGCTCCTGTCGGTTTCATAAACCTAGAGTCCCTCGTGGACCCGCTTCCCAACAAAGGCCCGCCAGACAACGTTGCAAACAACGCACGACTCATGGGCCAGCCAAAGTACCTGAACAACAGGGCAGAAAGGCGATCCAACCACCGACTGGAAGGCCAGGCCGAGGAGGAACATCACCCGCTTCCCGCCTTTGGCCCACCTCTCTGACCGGAGCGCTTGCTTTGGTCTTTAGCCCACCTTTGGACGGCATCTCCGACCAGAAGGCTTGGCCAAAAGCACCGCTTCTGACTCCAACCCCATGCTCTCCGACCAGGGATACGCCAAGCCCCTGCTCACTGCTCTTCTCCGATTGGCGCAATCAGAGCCGACTAGGACAAACCGACCGGGGACGCCCGCTCGGTAAAGACCTAGAAACGTCCGGAGAAAGTAAGGTAGGGTGCACAAGTCAAAGCCGCAATACAGGGACCAAACCCTACGCACCTGCCAAGCAGTACCCTACGACCATCCCTGGCACAACAGAGCCCAAACAGTGTTGTAGGCGCCAACCTTTTCCCTATAGTATTGTGGGCGTCATTAACTCCCATACGGTAAGGCACCCCCAGATGCCTCTGGGCATCGACAGTGTTGTGGGTGCTGGCATTTACCGTATCGAGTGAACATGGTAGAACTCGTCACATGCCTCTAGGCATCAATAGTATAGCAGGTACCGACATCTGCCATACCCGCAGTAACCTCCCACGTGCATCTGACACTCAACAGTGTTGTGGGCGCCTACAATCATCCTGTACCCGCCGGCATGGGTAACAAGGCTTAGAAGTATACGTACTCTCTCCCTCTCACTTGTAAGGCCATTCCCTTCATCTATAAAAGGGGATGCGCTCTCTCCCAAAAGATTAAGTCATTCTAGATTTATTAGATCGATTAAGTTCACTACAACCACAGAACCGTCAGGTTCGAACCACAAGCACATGCTTGAACACTTAGCTTATAGCGGAGCTCTAGTCACTCTCGGCCCTTCCGTCCGAAGCCCGGCCGGACCTCTTGTACCCCCATCTTTCTCCTTCTCGTTTGTAACCCCACTACAAACTTCGAGCACCTGGGCTTAGGAATAAAGTCACCAACCGACTCAAACTGGATGTAGGGCACGTTGCCTGAACCAGTATAAACCCTATGTCATTGAGTGCTAGGCCACCTCCGATCACAACGTACGGTAAAACTACAAATATTTATTTGTTGGTCATTTTCTGCACCGACACACTCTTTCTTCTATTTTCTTGATGGGTATTCAGGTTATCACCAGATTCTGATTCATCTAGATGACCAAAGCAAAACCACCTTTACATGTCCATATGGAACTTATGCTTATCGTAGAATGTCTTTTGGACTATGTAATGCACCAGCTTCTTTTCAAAGATGCATGATGTCTATATTTTCTGATATGATTGAAGAAATCATGGAAGTTTTCATGGATGCTTTTTCTGTTTATGGAAAAACTTTTGATGATTGTCTTGAAAATTTAGACAATGTTTTGCAAAGATGTGAAGAAAAGCTATGTAACCCAAATCTAATTATCCTCTCTCCTGGAGACCCAAATCATGGAAGTTTTCATGGATGCTAAATTTATTTTAAACAACATGATGGTTCAAAACTGGTTTGAAAATAGATCTAAACCAAAGACAGATCCAGCAATATGGCATGGTTCGGCGGTCGGCGGATCTCACCTCTGGTGAACTTTTGGGTCTTTGTGGCACAAAAGACGCAAGGAATAGCTGACGCACATTTGGGCTCCTAGCCAATCACCTTCATCTCTACTATAAGGGAACAATCAAAATAAGGCTTGGTACACCTAGAATTGAATCCCCCGCTGAGATAGTCCATCCACTATGCATCAAAGAAATTGCACACAGGAATTCAACATCATTAAGATCAATGGCTTCTAATCCTCCCTCAGAGGCTTCAACACAATCTGACGCCCAGAGTTGTTTCGATCATCCCACCTGGGCTTCAACGCACACCCCAACCACTACACGACAACATGCCTCACGACCAAGGATCCAATCACCTATCCAAAGAAAGGAAAGAAATAGTTTTATTCCAAAAACAATTTTCCTTCTCTCACGCGGTCGCGGTCGCTGTGCCTCATGTTACGCCGCCCGCTTGTGATCGCCATAGCGGGATCTGCTCCGCTAATCACTCGTCGCGCCAAGCCATTGTCGTCGAGTCTTCCTCTGCCGTGCTGCTCGTACCACCTGCACGCTGCTAGTGTGACGCAGTGCTCCATCTTATCCCTTGGTGAAGCCGCGCCGACCATCATCACGTGCGGACGTGCATCCTGAATAGAATGCAATACTCGATCTGATCCCTGGTGAAGCCGCGCAGGCCATCATCACGTGCGGACATGCATCCTGAATAGAAGGCAGCAGAGCAGCCATCGATGTCCAATATCTTCATTTTCTGTAAAGCCTTGATCTTCAGTTATATAACAGCATTTTTGGTTCTAATGGTGGAATTGTTTTTAGTCACTTACTTGCATCCTTACAAGTTCTGAAAGAGGTATTTAATTTTATTACCGCGCGCGCAGCTGGTGTGTTCTAATCATTGTTTGAATGCTTGAATTGGATGTGTTTTAATTGTCCATTGCTGTTCTTCTGAGAGAGCACAGGATGGGTTCAGAAAGATGGAGCTAAGCAGCCGTCGCCGAGTCTTTGCCATGCTGCTCCGTGCCGCTGCACGCTGACAGGTTGACGAAGGGCTCGATCCCTGGGTGAAGCCGCCAAGGCATCAGGTGCGCGTGGACGCTAAGCAAAAGGTCAACACTGACTTTGCCATTAACTTGATGCCTGAAATGCCAAAGTTGAGCGAGTGCACTTCAATTTCCAAGTCATGTTTAAGGAATTTGATAGAATGTAACTAAGATGGTTAATGCGTCAAATAACTTTATTATGCCTTCTTATGAAAAGTGTTTCTTGGATTGTATACATGCTCAAATACAATTGTGTAAAAGTTGAACTATGAAAAAAAATATTGTTTAGTTGTTTTCATGTATATCCCCAAGATAAAGCCGTATGCGTTAACACGAACATTACATTAGTCTGGAAAGTGGGCCGCATAGCATCCACATCACAGGAGATATAGCCATAGCCCAACCGCGTAGACCAGCAAATGGGCAGCGACATGAACGTACCTTTGTTGTTTTTTTCGTTACGTGGCACTCATCAATCAAGGGTAAAGAATAGGAACTATGACCGTGAGTGCTGCTCAACAGATGAAAAAGAAGAATAAATTGCTATTGCACTCATTTCTTAAAGTTGTGGACCTGAAGGAATACTTACACTCCACTAATACCATTTGTTTTTCGACATAATTGTTTCATCACATTATTTTAGTTATATAGAAAGTCGTTCGTCATAGGTAAATTTTTATTCTGGATCCACTACTAGTCTAAACTATGAAATTGTACCGTGTGTCCTCCGTATGGCTGGTTGGTTTGCTTTCCCACGTCATTTGGGTTTGTGATTCAAATAGTTATAGGCTAGACACCATAAGATAGGGCAGCATGGTGTTAGATTTTTTTTTGAAACTAGTTTCATATTTTTTGAGCTAAAACAATCTTTTTCAATTTTCTAAGATTAAATGAGATTTTGAGATTTTTAATTGCATTACTTTTTCAAAAAAATATTTTGGATAACTTTTTGAGAAAATGTTTTCATAGCTGTTTTTTTAATGTTTTCATAGCTGTTTTAATAAATTCTATTTGAACCCTGAACTATGAAGGTAGTCTGATTTATCTTCACTGTAGGACGGATAATGTAGTGACATGTGAGCCAAAACCGCTGTTGGAAATTGTCGGGAAGCAAAATTAGATGTTTTTAAAAGACCCAAGTCGGAAGGAGGTAAAAAATAAAACGATTTTCTAATTGGACGAGACGAATTGGACTCCGGCTATGGTGATTTTTTTAACACTTTTTTAAACTAATTTTAAATCTAACACTGTTTTTTTTTTCTTCAAAACTAACATTTTTTGCCGCGCCTATTGCCATGGCGCGGCGAAACACCTGTGCCGTGCCGTGGCGCTGCACGAGGATGACGTGGCGACGACTGGGGCTGCTGACCGGTGACGTGGCAGGGTCTGTTGCCCCACCTATCTTGACGCGACAGTGACGCGCCACGGCGCATGGCGCGGCAGTACCTAGACGCAGACAAAAGATCGGCTGCTGTCGATGAGGATCGGCAGCGACGCGACCATGGACCCCGGCTTCCTCGACCCCTCGTCGGTGGGCTCCGACCAGGTGCTCTAGTCCGACATGACGTCGCGCAACACGGTCGACTACTGCGTGTCTAACCAGGGTGTCTTCTTCGGCGATTTCATGGCGGCGATGACCAAGCTCGGGAGGATCGGGGTCAAGACACCGGCCACCGGCGTAGTGATACGCCGGGACTGTCGGTTCCTAAACTAGTTGCTACTTAATCTCGCTGCCAGTGCTTCCGCGACACATTGAAATGAATATGAAGCAAATAAATAAAGTCCGTGTGCAAGTTAACAAGCTGCCACATAACATTTTCATTGGTTTGACATAAGTTCAACATAACATAACCAATTAAGCCTGCAAGTTTCGGATGCCAATATTCGTTCGACCTAACAAACTAAGACCCAGGAGTGTAAGGATCCCTCGGACGCCTCTGTCTCTTCGGATTTGTTGGCAACATATTGGGAGTGTAGCCAACGTCGGTGTGGTCATGTTGCCGTGTGTACGGCTCGTACCCTGCAAATATATGATATGCATGATTACTTATAATCTTTATGATCGTTAATTCATGGAGCCAACATATTTAAAGAAATTACCTTTGTTAGTACCTGTGAGGCTCCTTGGGTACCAAGCGGGGCACCACCTATCTGAGACATGCCGATCTCGTCCTACGGCCAATTGTCCCACTGGTCGTTCTATCTGCGGAAGCCCAGGGGGTCATCGTCGTCGTCGTCCTCGGTTGTAGGGTCCTTCCCAGCGCTATGATGTGGTGGTGTACGTACTGCAGAAGTGGCACCTGTCACCGGCTGAGAAGAGTCGGCTGGTGTCCTCAAAGAGGCTGAAGACGTGCCACCCGACCACGCCGGGAGTGGCGGTTCCACCCAAGGAGTGTCCATACAGCTCAGCTTCTAAGCTAGCTTCCTACAGCTCTTTTTCACCTTCGGCATAAATAGACGTTAAAGTTAGTGCTTTTCTCAAACGCATATACACTAAAGAAACATTTTCTGAATGGACAAGTTTATGTTTACCTCCGTAAAAGCCTCGAGAACGCCTGGCCCCTGCCCTCTAGACTCATGAAGCCGGAACACTGCTTTGTTGGACATCCTTGATAATTGTGTCGCCTTGGTACAGAAACGCGGTTGGACGGTTTTAGTACACATACTTAATATCAAATGGATAATAAATTGTACCATTTAAGTATCTTACCACGTATCTTTCAAGCGGGGCTCTCTATAGCTGTGTGTCCTCCCTAATAGCAACGTCGTACACATCTTCGATAACATCTTCCTCCGAGTCCTCGTCAATCGCCTCCTCAGTGTACGGGGGCTTGATATGTGTCCTCGTAGACCTGTGAAGCCACCGCAGGTACTTGTTGAAGGTGTGCTGGTCGTGTGGAGGACCCGCATGGACCGGCTGCCGTTCCCTATTCTGCCACAAGTGGATATACGCGTTGTGTGTCACGCGCCAATCCTTGGTCTTGTACCTCTTCTTGTGGTCATACCTACAACAAAACGATGCTAGTTGTACCACACACATCTAAATTGTAGCTTTGTTATTAATCGATAACGCACCCGTGCAATTCTTGGTTGGTGGAATAAAGCGGTGGTGGGTAGCCTGTCATTCTTCCAAACTGTCTACAGACCCTAATGGGCAAGTGAATCTCGACCACATTGAAGAAAATAAGAGGGACGTTGCAGTGATAGTCATCTGACTCATCCCTAGTGACAGGACTCAGATAGTACTCGAGCTCTGGAGCATCCCAAGGACACCAATGCACCTGAATATGTCGTAATTGAGTTAGGTTGTGATATAGTGTACATCGAACAAGACACATGTATGATAGTAAAGAGAGCGTAACCTGGTGCTGTGTTAGGACGTCGAGACCATCCGTGTACTCCCTGTACTTGCGCCTCGCATTCCCTCTAACTAACTCTGCTTCCGTCTAGATATACAGAGCTATAGGGAGTGTATCATGCCCGTTCCATTGCTGCATTGAACACGATAATGAATTAGCCATTAATAATTTCATCATATGTCACTGCCTCGAAGAATATAGTGAACCGAAGTACTTACCGGTAAACCAGTATTAAGGGGCTTCCCAACGGGCCATCATTCCCAACACTAAACCTGGAGTAGGTAGGAGCAACCCCCAAGGTTCGCATACCCTGAGGTGCGACGGCAGGCAACGCATAGTTGTCGATACGTCCATGCCAGGACTGCGCTGCCCCAGCTGTATGCCGCTATGTTCTTCTACGACTGGCGTAGTATGTCAAGGAAGATCCAGCTGATGGTGTTGCCCGAGACGTCTGGGAAGAGGAAAGCACCAAGGAAGTGCCAGAGCCACACTCTAGCGAACCTGTCGATCTGAGCCTCCTCAGCCTATGGGTCCAAGTAATCAAAGCGCTCTATGATACAAGACGACGAAACACTGAAACTTTCCCTGAAATTCACCAAAGAAAATGAGATCTGATTGCTGCAGGAAAACAATGCAACTATTAAATAGGCTTGAATTGCTCGCTTTGAAACCTCGTCGTCCGGTGGAAGAAAGCTACTGAACTGAGCCACCAGCTCCCTCCAGTGATCGTTGTCAACTATACCCGTCACTGGAAGTACTCCCAACCGAAGGCCAAAGATAGCCTTCACGTCCTGCATGGTTAAGGTCATCTCGCCGCAAGGTATGTGGAACGTGTGAGTCTCATGCATCCACCTATTATAAGAATAGAACGACTGTTAATTGACTCAAATTTGTTATAAGAATGTTTACTTACAAAAAGCCAAGTCGACGTTGTGCAAGTGGCTTGGCAGCGTCTCGCACGGAAGACCCGTCGTGAACCTAAAACCAAAATAGATTTTCAACGTAACACGTACAACCTTCAATAGAGTATTTATATAGAAGATCCATTTTAGGTGATAGGAGAGGCATAACCTAAATCTGAGTATCTTCTCTTCTGGAGACCCATTTGCAGAAAGAGTTGTCTTTTAGGTCCTGTTGTCAGAAACGACTAAAAATAGATATTGAACTATTTCCCTGTAGCACTACCCAAAGGACGAACATATCTTGTATTTTAGGTCGTGGTTGTTGGAGACAGTGTAACGATTTTGTAAATTTGATTGGGGCGACGCAAAATCTTTGAGGATGCAGGGTCAATGCACCTGCACCTTGGCGGTCTGCTACTACTCGTCTACTACGCATTACTACCAACGACGGCGATACAAAAGCGCATGCTTCGATCTGCAGGTTGATCGAGCTGGAATTACTGGCCTCGTTAAAAAAATAAACCGAAATACTGTTCCGGCTGATTTGTTGTGAGAGAAAAATACTGTTTCAAGCTTTCAGCTGAAAAAATAAGCTGAAAAAGACGGATTAAGCGAACAGGACCACTCTAGTCTGCACGTTCCGTACGGCCAGTTCAACCATGCATATCGATCATGCATGATCCGGTCGACTGATTCCTTCCAACTGTAATGCATGCATGCAGTTGCAAGGAACGAATACGCCGTGCTAGCTTGACGAACCCCAACCACCAACGACGACTAATAAACCAAAGAAATGCATACTCGTCTCAACTTTGGTCGGATTAATTGATGCTTCGATCTAAGTTGACAGTTGACACCATATATGGAAGGAATTGGATTTGGTTGCTCTAGCTAGCTAGCAAAGTTTCTTACAACTCTGGTAAAGTACGACGGACCAGATGCTACTGAGGCTGGACTTGGAAACTTCCGCGAGCTGAGTCCGCCACGCCCGGCCGGGGATTAACCTAGGAACCCAGGTGTGTGCGCTGGAGTAGTATATGCATGCGACGGCGAGCTTTGTACGCGTATTATACATTTATACCCAAAAAATGGAATGAAGTCAGATGTGCATGTGCGACGGGTTGAGCGAGCCGGCTGGGGGGAGCTGCTAGCCGCTAAGCCCTGTCCCTCTGTGTGTGATTGATTTCACGTGGGGACAGACGAAATCTAACGTGGTCAGGTCAATCATGCATATCAACGCGCGCTTTGCCTGGCCTTGGCCGGCCGGCCGCTGTGCGTTCATGCATCTTTGCGGGCTGGCGGTTCCTTGCATGACCAACGGCCGGCCGGCCGCCCGGGTAACCACGTCCTCCGCCGCTATCTCGTTCGCTCCACGCTACATGTCTTGACGAGTCGTTGTCAACTGCCGAGCGAGCCTTGACGAGCCAGTTCGTTCGCTTCTGTCTTCTCTGCATATATGTATGCAGGTCTCCTCGTTCGGTTCGGTTAGGGGTAATCATGCATGATCCGGTGATTAATTCAGACGGCACATCAAAAGGACGCAAGCCCCCACTACTGGCCACTACTACAGCCCCAGTCGGACCCATCAGACGCACGCCACTGCCCACTTGGAATTCGAAGTAGAACGAGTCCAAAACCAACCAAGTAATTACATTACAGGGAAATGTCTTCGTCCGTGCCAAAGTTATTGCAGTCTGTGTTCATCCAATCCGATCGAGTGCTGATGGCGCTTCTTGGTGGCCCACTGCCTTAACGAACTTGAATCATTCAGCAGGAAAGCAAAATTTGCAATCATCCAGATCGACAACACTTCATCTCGATCTCTTCGGATGCGGCTAGCTGCTCCCTCTAGATTATTGCTACAAGATTGCTGCTCTTGTCGGTGATTGCAATTGCATTATTGGGAGGACAGGGACGCCCTCTGAAACCTTGGTCTTTCGGAGCTTACGTGAATCAGCAGCATCCTTGGTAGGAAAGTGTCAACCTGAATTTGAGGGCACATGCATGGAGTATTTTTTTTTGGGCATTCCTGAATACTTTTAGCAGCTAGCATATCCAGTGAGAATCAGCTGTTGTTTGAGAGAGCAGCATATCCTTCTAGCAAGATGAACGTGAACAATTATATATATATGCCACATTTTTCTGAAAAATAAACAATCAGTCAATCACTATGTCAAATATATAATAGTGTAAAAAGAAGATGATTGAGACTTGCTGGGAGAAGAATTGAACAGACGTGCCCCCGTGCTCTTCATAAGTAAATCCGGTCCCAGAACCCGGGTGATTATATGGCGCATATTGAACAGTCATATATAGCTACTACTATGGACTACCCGTTCGCTTGATCGTATCAGCCATGCTTATCAGTCATGATACAGTGTTTTTCTCTCACAACAAAACAGCATCAGCCGGCTTATAAGCCACAGAAACGATCAGGCACATATATCTAAAAAAAATGGACTATATAAGCAGCACGCTAAGCTGTCGATATGCTTAACGAAGCAATGGCACGGTGCTTTAATCTCAACATCTTTATTCTTTATATTATTAAACTCGGCAACGAGACTACCACTCAACAGTATATCTCACAACTCTTGGAGCATTGGGACGTCGTCTTTCTTGAACCACATTTCAAAACTGCTTACATATGACTCATTTGACAAGCTTTACATACTATATCCATTATTAATAATGGGCTACATAAGCAAATAATGATCTATATCCATTAATTAATGGAAGTAATGGGCTACCACCACCCAACACTTGTTTATGACACTATATTCATTAATTAATGCAAGTTCTATATTCATATTAATAATGGGCTACATAAGCAAATAATGATAGGCTGTCCGATTTCCATTTTCAAAAACCATCTCTGACCTCCTTGGGGCCCTCATAATGCAGAAACCATTGCAGTTTATATGGACATTAATTGCACTGTCACGTAAGTAAGCAATTTGCTGGTGTGGTAGCCTATTTAAGAGCAAACAGTGTCTACACATGAATCGAGACAGATCCTCTATATCCCGTGTGCCCACGTCGAGGCCCTATATGGTGGCTCGCGCGGCCGCTGCCAAACACCGCCTCCCTCCCATCACCGTCCATCCAGGCTACGCGCTTCCCTCCCCTCGCGGCCTGTCTCTCTCTCCCCTCGTGGTCCGTCGAAGCCACGCGTCTCCCTCCCATCGATCTGTTGAGGGCGTGCATCGGGTTTATATATGGCGCAGAGCATCCGGCACTACCCCAGATCTGGACATCACTACCGGTTCAAAAACTCACTTCACTGCCGGATTTTGAACCGATAGTGGCATACCGGCAGTGATGGGGGGTTGACATCACTGCCGGTCCTTAAAAACCGACACTGATCTACAGGAAACAGTGTCGGTTCCTGGCTCCACCCGGTAGTGTCCAGTTGAACAACACTGTCGGTTTGTAGTGCCAACCGACAATGACGGCTGCTTCAAGAGTGTCGGTTCTTGGCTGAAGCCAGCAGTGTTTTGCAAGCCTACACGGTTCATGGATCAAACCGGTAGTGTTGTAGTAAATATCAGTGTCGGTTCATGGATCAAACCAGCAGTTTTCTCGTAACTATCAGTGTCGGTTCATGGTTCAAGCCGGCAGTGTTGAGCAAGCCAACACTGTCGGTTTCCTTCTAACTGGCAGTGATGGTTACGACAACACTGCCGGTTTGTTGCTAACCGGCGGTGATGGCCCGCTCGTATTTTATTATTTTATAATTTATTTTAATTTATATTTTTTCGTGGAATCGGGTTTCTCTTTATATATGCTACGTAGACGACAGGTCCATCAATATTAAACATTACAAATGTTACGATTACAATTCAAATGTTCTTATCTACATCTCGATCCCTCAAAATAAAAAAGAAATGTTCTTGGACTTCACACATGCTTCTTGGACTTCCTACAATAATCTGGCGAGCCGCTCTGGGCCATACTAATCCTTGTACTTCACGAATTATGCAATGGAAAATACTCCATCTTTTTCCAATACCTCAGCTAAGATGAATTTTGCCATCTCCGATTGTAGTGCGACGATCTCCATGTCTAGCAGCCTTTTGTGCTTATATTTCTTGCGCTGTCGTTCAAAAAAGATGATATCCAAAGAGGAATAGTAAATTATTTTGTTGAATTATTAACAGACATAAATGAAATGGAGATTATACACACCAACTTATTGGCTTCTTCTGATTTTCCGTCAATATAGCGAAGCATTGCCCATATTACATAAAACCCGCATTCATTGTTTCCCGCCGGCTGTGATAGGTACTTTCCCTCCATTTCGACAATCTTGAATGGGACCGGTGTCCCACCGATATGTGTTCTTCAGACACTGAGCAACATTAAAAGGAGATCAATAGAAAGCGGTATATGTGATTAGAAAATAATAGTTATTAGGATCGCTTACTAATTCAGCACTGCCACCGGTGCATCCAAATGATGAAATGGTTTTTTCTTCGAGTCCCACACCTCGAGCAGCTTTTTGGCAAGATTGACACAAATGAAGACGAAATGGTTGCTGCAATCACAGAATCCTAATTATCGAATAATCTTAACGAAAAAGAAGCATAAAATTAAAAGCCGAGAACACATACTCGCAGTTGTAGGCTAGAAGTATGTGGGTTTTCTTCTTCATTGTGAATTCGTCGAAAACAGCAATCAATCTCTGTTTCAGGTCTTCCACGTCACATCCATAGAGGCCTAGACATGTCCTCTCATTGACTCGTATGGGGTCCAACAAGCCTATGTAATCCCATTTGCTTTTTAGAATGCAAAATTTTGCTATACACCTACATAAGATCATGGGAAGTGCTCAAAAGTTAACAATTTGTATCTCGAGAGAGTAGTTAATTGTAATATCGTGCATGTAGGGTACTTATATAGTCCACAGCGTCAACATTTGAACATCGAGGGAGCGTTCCTGGTATAGCTGGAACAAGCGCTCCCACTCGACATCGAACTTCTCTTCTTCATGATATTGGAAAACATGTGGCGAGCGGATAATAACCTCAAAACCAAAGTCATCCATCTCTGTTGCTTGAGCCATATAATATTTATGTAACTGGCGCATATATGTTATCAATTTTTTATACTCATGATCGGGAACAAAAAGATTGCCCCTTTCATACTTCATTGTCGGTGTTCCCATCCCTTGTACATCATAATAGATGTTCGCGGCCTCTTCCATGGTTAAATCAGGGTTGTCTTCGACTAACTTCATAATGTTCCTTAAATCTTTATTGTGTATTTCTTCATCTCTTGTTGTAGCGTATTTATTCTGTGTTAGACTTTCGAATTCGGACTTCAACAAAAACGGAGGCAGTGAGGCACATAGATTGAAGAAACTAACACAATCTTCCTTCGAGAGGTGTGCTGTAAATTTGTCTTTCATCAAGGTGGTAACACTACCACTGAACGTCCTTTTTCTTTTATGTTGGTCCACTTTGGAAGCATTAGCGACCGAATCCAAGAACCTTTTCTGCGACTACGAGGATGTCCTTGATCTTGTTTTGGGCTGAGGTGGAAGAGGAGGATGACGACGAGAATTCTGTTTTCCCGGCGCTGATGAAGATGGAGGAGGAGGAGGAGGAGTCTCTTTTCTCAGGGCTGATGAAGATGGAGTCGGACGAGGAGGAATAGAAGGAGACCTCTGCCTTCTCGGGGGTGATGGCTCCGGATGAGGAGGGGTGTGATCTCTGTTGGGAGATGGTGAGTGATCATCGCGGGTGAGCAAAGACTCGCAGTCGTCCTCATCATCAGAGGGCAATTGATGGTTAAGCTTAATGAAGCGCTTGCGCCAGGCGACTTGAGAGCCCTTGTTTTGACCAAGTTTCGGCCTGTCTACCACTACGGGGTACTCAATGGGTATCTTGTTATACTTCTTATCAAGTATTTTGTCAATGGTGACGCGAGTGTACCCCAGTGGAATTGGGTGGCCATTAATTGTCCCGTCTCCCGTAGGCCAGGCCTGGCCGAGTGCCACCTTGTCCTTTGTCCATTCCTGACGGATGTACAACCTGACATTGATGGGTTCAGTGATGTCGTCCACCGGATGAGGCACATTCGCCTCTTCTTCGTCGAGCGGGGTCGATCCGCAGCTGCTGCGACCCCTAAACTATGGGCTAAAGGCACTAGGAGTAGGGTTTTGTGGTGCTACTGACCTCTTGGACAGCAAAATTTGCTCGACTCACGCTTCAACGGTCGCCTCAATCCATGCTTTCATTCTGTCTTCCATCTCTTTTAGTCTCCTCAAATACTCTGCCTCATGTTCCGCTCTACCCCTCGAGCGGCTCCGGTAAGTGTTAGATTCTTGGGGGAATGCTAGTTTCCAAGGAACAACACCGGTTCCTCTAATGCGACCAGGGTGCTCTTTGGTTCTGAGTGCTTGGGTGAGCACGTCTTTCTCCCTATTAGAAGTGCGAGTCCCTTGCCTCACCTCCTCAGTTACCTAGGAGATCCTTTGGATGAGTTCGCTCATGGGTTGATTTGAGGAGCTAAAGCTCCCATCCTCGGCGTGCCGTACATTTCTCCCATACAGTATAATACCGATCTGGGCTCCCATTTGGCGGTCTCAACCTGAACACCTTCCTCAGGAAGGCGATCCATCTTTTAAAGTTCTGCTTCAAATTCTGGCATCTTTTTGGCGTAGCCACGAGAGCCGAGATGATGAGGATTCATCGCTTTCTGCGAATTCTCCTTATTCTTCCTGCTTAGTTCTAAGTACTCCTCGGATAACCTGTATTCCTTGAAAGCCTGCCAGAAGTCCTTCTGCTTGCTAAACTATCCACCATTGAAATCTGGCTCTTTATTTTGGAGGACAAAATTCTTGTACAATGTCCCCTTGAAATTCTTGAAGCATGTTCCCATGATTTCTTTTGCTTTTTTCTTGACTAACTCCCTGTCATACTCGACTGGGAAAGTGAAATACTCTGGGATCTTGACATCCCATATGTAATCCTTCTCGCTTTCAGGAACCCTCCACCGGTCATCATCTTTCCCAATTCACTTCCTGTACTTAATCGGGATGAAGTCCCTAACAAGTAACCCGAGGATAGTCTTGTATTTGGTCAAAGCTATAGGCGGTGAGAGTGGATCTCCGAATTCATCAAACTCAGTAATGTGCCAGTGTGCATTCCTACCAACAGGAATCTTTGACACGCCTCGCTTGGATCTGGCCTTCCTGCTACTCGAACCCTCTGGCTCCTCGGCCGGCGGAGGCTCCTGCTAGAGACACCAAGTAAGCTATGACCCTCTCAATTGATTAGCATGTGTGGCTACATAGTGACATGATACCAAAGTTACCTGGCCATCTTAGTGATTTTGACCTAGATCGAGCAGGCCGGATGGGGTCCATGGCTGCTTGTTCTCATCGACCTGATTAACACCGTCACCGTTTGTTGGATCATGCGGCTCTCCCATCCTAGCGATATCAGCCGCTTCTTGTTGCCGATCAGTTCTTCGGCGATGGGGTAACAAGCGATGATGAGTCATGGCTGTGACATGATCGTGGTTAGTTTTGGCCGCGGACAACTACTAATAGCATATGTTCATATATATATATAATATGTTTAATGCAAAGTCTAATAATAAGTCCACATACAACAAAGTCAAATAATAGCATATGTTCACCTAGAACAAATTCATTGTTTGATTGACCACATACAACAAAGTCCACCAACTATTCTATGAAACTAAGTCTACTTCAACTTCCAAATAAGAAAAGCGATGACCATAGCCATAAATAAAAGCATGACATCTTTCCAAGACCAAGGAGCAATTCTCCTAATCTTCACATCTTCGGTGGGTGGCTTCTCTTCGATCTCTAGTGCCAGCGGATGGCCATGGTTTGCATTCATTGACCATAGTAGGCCAGTTGCCCTTGGTTTGCAAGGTAGGCTGGATGACTATAGTAGGCCCTCAAAGCTTCAGCTTATGTGTTGTATTTTTTGTGCAAATTACCAGGGTAGCGATTGACTTGAGCATAGCAATCTTCCCAGGTTCGATAAATCCCAGGCATGTGACCAACATGCACTACATACCATGCCATGGTTGCCTATACATTTAAGTAAATTAGGCATGTGGTAAGTGGTAATGGTAACTCACTGAATAGTTTAGGGCCATGATTACTAGGTCCTCAACAAATCAGTAGGTAGCATAATCTCTTTAGGGAAAATCTAACTGGTTTATGTAACAACATGTACATATAAGGATAGCTAAACCAAGGAGTAACAGCATGTAACTCAATCGAATAGGAATCGGCTGCTATTGGGAAGACAACAACCGTGGGGCATTTCATCTAACACTTAGCGGGCAGTGAGCCACGCACTCACCGTGGGGGTGGTAAAGCAGCTGTCCGCGCGCGCTCCTAAAGGCCTCGGCGGTGCTCCAGCGTCGGGCGGTGGACGGCGTGGGGACTGCTCCGGCGTGGGGCGGTGCATGGGCGTCGGCATCAAAGAAGAGGAGCGTGGGGCTGGGAACGGCGGAGCGGGGGGCGGTGGACGGTTGCTCCGGTGTGGGGCGGTGCACGGGCCTCGGTGTCAAAGAAGAGGAGCGCGGGGCTGGGAACGTCGGCGTGGGGGCGGTGGACGGGTGCTCCGGCATGGGGCGGTGCACGGGCATCGGCGTTGAAGAAGAGGAGCGCGGGGAACAGTTGGTGCGGGGTTGAAATTTGGATAATTTCAACCCGCGGTGGCCTTTTATACCAAACCTCATCACTGCCGTTCTAATTAGAAACCGACAGTGATGGGGGTACATCACTGCCGGTTGTAAGTAGGAACCAACAGTGATGATGGTACATCACTGCCGAGCCATTCTTTAAACCGGTAGTGATTTCCGTGTAGCGGTTACAGCATAAGTAACTTATCTTTTCCAGTTCTTTCGAATACCTCCTACTGGCTCAACGGTTAAGACCCCGCAACTTAGCCCCCGATACCCGTGTTCGAATCCCGGGCGGCCCAATTTTTTTGGTTTAATTTTATAATTTATTAAGTGGTCTAAAGGTACAAAAAGATAAAATAAATGTGTTGCATCCCTGAATCGAACTGAAGCCTACAAGTTCCAGAGCAGCGGACAAACCATTGAGCTATCACCTGATTTTGGAAAGTTTGAAGGAATTTATTCCTTTGAGTGATTATATGTCCCTGCTTTGCGTGTAGGCCCTTCAACTCCCCGGCCACGCTGGTCGCGCGGTTCCCATGAAGAGCCGTTGTTTTACCCGGTCCTTGGACTGGTCGCGGCCCTTCAGTTCCCCACGAAGAGACGCCGCGTTTACCTAGGAGTCCATCGGCTGCTCGCGCCGGTTCCCAACGTAGGCGCGCTCCGTCTTTCGAGGGGTGCGAGTTATTGCATCGTGATCAGTTCCACCCACCGACACGCCTATATATAAGCTAAGCCCCCAGGCACACAGACGGCTGCCATTGCACCACCGTGCATCAAGAAAGCGAAGCACCCTTCCCACGCACACCTCACCCTGGCCCTCGACCCACCACCACAATGCCTCGCCGCTTGAAGACAACATGGGCGATGCTGAACCCTTCGTCCTCACATCGCCCCTCGATGCCTCCATCGACGCCGTCGTCCGAATTGAACCTCGAGGTGAACCTCGAGGATGATCCGGACCGTGAGATCGCATTGGAGGAGGAACCGGAACCTCTTCCGGTGGAGGAGATCGTCTTCAACTCGTTGGAGACGGCTTGGAAGGAGGAGGAGGACCGGCACCTCCGTGCCATCACACAGAAGGAGACTGACGACTGCATCCTGAAGCGCGTCATCGATATCTCCAAGGGGAGCGCTGCAGCGAGGAGGAGGAGGAGCGCCGCCACGAGGAGCGCCACCGCGAGGAGGAGGAGGAGCACCGCCGCCAGGAGGAGGAGACCGAGCGACGTCTCGCGATGGACGTGGAATGGCACCGACGCAGGGTTGAGCGACGAAAGAAGCGCGAAGAGGAGCACCGGCAGCAGGGGGACGACGCATGCGGCAACACCGACAGTAATTAGTAGCACTAGTGATTAATCTATGTCTTACGTCGATGCAATAATTTACTGGTGCTGAAATTAAAAAAACCGTGTCATTGAATCCTTTGTTTGATCATCATCACCTTGGGTTGATACTTGCATTGCATGACCTCGTTTTATTTGCTTACATATTGGATGTTGCATTGTATGACCTCATTTTGCTTACATCGTCCCTTGGATTGTATGTGGCGATGCATCTTGGTCATTGTCACGAAGACCGTAGTATATGATATGCTACGTACCGGAGATCGAGGGGGCCAACAGGACTGTTGCTCTTCTAGATAATACCGTGTTGCAGCATGTCTATCATCTATCATGAAAACCGTGTTGCAAGTAGGAACCGACAGTGATGGGGGTACATCACTGCTGGGCCATTCTTTAAACTGGTAGTGATTTCCGTGTAGGGGTTACAGAATAAGTAACTTATCTTTTCCACTTCTTTCGAATACCTCCTACTGGCTCAACGGTTAAAACCCCGCAACTTAGCCCCCGATACCCGTGTTCGAATCCCGAGCGGCCCAATTTTTTGGTTTAATTTTATAATTTATTAAGCGGTCTAAAGATCAAAAAGATAAAATAAACAAACATTGGCACACATCCTATACTAGTGCAGTGGTTAACTGTCTGAACTCTGTAGCCCGAGACCCAAGTTCAAACCCGAGGGCTGGCACAATTATTTTTTAATTTTTTATATATCACTGCCGGTTTTCAAAATAAACCGATAAGCGGTAATAAGCATCATCCTTGTCGAAAGCCATCATCCTTTGTCGGTTTTTTAAACCGACAGTGATGTTTATATATATTAAACAAATTCTTTTATATACTGAATAAATAGAAGCATATGGATTCCTATGTCGAAATGGCTTGAAATTTTTTTGGCAAGCTTGTACACCCAAATTAATATCTCACACAGGATCTTAGGTTTTTCTAATCATTTTTTATTAATTATATTTTTCTGTGTGCTAAATGAGACAAAAGAGGGTGAATTTCATTTTGGACCCAATAGATTTTTTCATCCACCTCCACAAAATTCTTATTCCTAGGGCACATTAGATCCTGTGTAAAAGTTTGACACCATTCCGGATCTTTTCGTGAGTAGACTCAGTTCAACCTATAATTAAACGGTCTCATCGCGCGGAAATTCAATTAAACCTCATAAAGTAGCAAACCATCTCTGGAAAATCCAAAACTTGGTGTATCCTTCACACGTGGCACGTGCAAGCCTAAGAAAAAGTTTAAGACCAATACAACACCGGAATGCATATGAACCACAGAAGCCTTGATAACCTATGTGTATAGTCATGGTTCGATGAAAGGGCACATATACCTCTGTGAAGCATGTCTACTCCGCCTATATCGAAATGGCTTGAAATTTTTTTGGCAAGCTTGTACACCCAAATTAAGATCCCACACATGATCTTAGGTTTTTCTAATCATTTTTTAATTAATTATATTTTTCTGTGTGCCGAATGAGACAAAAGAGGGTGAATTTCATCTTAGATCCAATAGATTTTTTCATCCACCTCCACAAAATTCTTATCCCTAGGGCACATTAGATCATGTATAAAAGTTTGGCACCATTCTGGATTTTTTCATGGGTAGACTCAGTTCAACCTATAATTAAATGGTCTCGTCGCGCGGAAATTCAATTAAACCTCAGAAAGTAGCAAACCATCTCCGAAAAATTTCAAACTTGGTGTTTCCTTCACACGTGGCACATGCAAGCCTGAGAATAATTTTGAGACCAATACGACACCGGAATGTATATTTCTAATTGCCCAACAAATGTTACATGAATTACATGCATGACGATAATTAAACACACAAAGCCATACATATTAAAATTAGAACCCAATTAAACTACGACCATGAAAACCTAGCTAAATAAACATTAATTACTATCGGAATCACTGCCGGGATCGATCGGGCCACGCACACTAACATGCCTCTATAGCCATATATGGTATTTGATGTCACGGATTATGTATCCGCTTGTATCGATGAAGTCCAATGCCCGTATGAGTGCACTCTCTCGTGCCTCACAATACCGAAAGAATGGTCGGCCATAGATGTAACCTACTGAACGACTACTACCCCTGTTAGTAATCCTTATGCAGTATTGGCATCCTTCTATAGTGAGCTAGCCGAGGTTTCCATTACAGAAGTCCCAATCGTACCTGAGTTGCTCCGTAGCTTGGTCTAGAATGGCCCACAAGCCACATGTAGCATAGGTAAGGTCATGTAGCGCAATCTGCATGTAGAGAAAAAAAAATTAGAGAATATTATTACAATAATAAACAACAAATAACCACGACTCAGGTATAAGTGACCGTTTTACCACATCCACATGATTGTAGCTTGCAAACCATTCGATTGCTTGCGGGACGGGGATATCACCAGCATTCAAAGCAAGTGCCTTGAAGTGCGAGAAATCAGGCACATCATAGCAAATACGTCGAAGTGCCTCTAAACAGATGCGCACGGCTCTTAATTGGGCGCTTATGACGTCCGGGCTCTGTATTCCCGTCACGTGGATATGGTTCCAATGATTTGAACCCCTCACAGGGATGAAAAAACTGAGTTCACACGTCCATAGCCGACCACTTGCATTAGATGTCGTGTTCTCGACGATGTCCGAGATAAAGAACCAGCTAAGTGATGTTCGCAGCCAATCTATTTGGGATATAGTCTACGACATATATGCATGCAACAATGATATTAAACTAATTACACTTATTTGTTAGCATCAAAAAACAAAAGATGTTGGAAAATATTTCATACAATAGTTGGAACAGGGAATCGTGGAATGGCCACATTAGGAGCGAATGGCTCATCGCCAGGATGGAAACCTGGTTCTTGTGGTGGGGGAGGTCCGTTGTTCATACCACCGGATCAATAAAATGCAAAAAAATGAACATAAAATATATGCACAAAAAAATTCTTCCAAGTAAAATATGGCAACATAATTAAATATAGATCAAATGTAAGGAATAAGAATATATATAAATGTAGAATGCAAAGAAACATGAATATAAATATAGGTCAAATGAATATAGATAGAATATTGGAGAAGACAACATATCAATACCATTGAAAAATACAGGAGCCATGACCAAATCACGTAGAGAGAGAGTGGATGTCTTTAGAAGTGAGAGTGAAACATGAGAAATGAGACTGAGAGAGTTCGTGGGTGGGCGAGATCGATGTATGTGGCCGACAGTTTGTTTTATATAGGGGGGCATGGATATCACTGTCGGTTTTTAAATAGAACCGACAGTGAAGGTGGCTATCACTATCGGCTTCTAAATAGAACCGACAATGAAGGTGCATATATTTAAATGATATATTTATTTAGATACTACAGTGGGAAAGTTTTAACAAGAACGATATATTTATTTAGATAGTAATGAAATACATCAAAAACTTACAAAAAAATAGAAATAAGTTACATATATGATAACAAAGACCTTACACTAAAATTTCATATAAGATAACAAAGATCTATTTGCGTACAGGTCAATGTTACCATCAATGTGTATCAACACATTATAATTTAACCACCTCAGTAGCATTCTTCTTGCACCAACTAGGGTTCAAACAACAGCACCGAGGTGGTCTACGAGCTATACCGGTTGGAGATGATAAGGTGGCATCGATGAATCCATGCCTCTGCTGTACATGGCCTTTTTCTCGGTACAGTCCAGAGCACATCGGATTCAGCTCGACACCACAACGGATGGCTCTGTGAACCTCGTGGCATCTCCAATCTTCGGCGTTGCTCTATCTTCAGTAGCATTCTTCTAGTACCTCATGTGTGCACCATTTTGGTGGACTACGATACATAACGATATCTGTGGTTTGTTGTGAGAGGAAAACATTATATCATGGTTGATAAGGCCTGGTTGAAACCAACATGCATGGAGATGCTAGCTCCTGGCCGAGGGCCATTTTATAAGGGCTAGCAGTCGTGGTATATTTTTATTTCTGCACTAAAGTTGTCGGGGTAGGTGGGAGCAGTGTTCCAACTGTTGTGGTCATGGGACACTGTTGGCATGTGAGGAGAATCTACACATCACTGTCAGTTTTAGTTCAAAAACCGACAGTGAATTGGTCCTTCTGTGTCGGTTTGAGCAACTGACTGTGATAGAAGCTATCATTCCTGGTTTTAAAACCAAAACCAGCAGTGAAGGGCCCTGCCGCCATCTTTTAGTAAAAAAAATATAAAAAAAACACTGTCGGTTTGGAGCCTGCCATCATAGCCTTTTTGTAAAAAATATAAAAAAGTTAGGCCCGCCTGAGATTCGAGCGCGGGTCACGGGGTCAAGAGTGCGCGGCCTTAACCGCTGAGTTAGGATAGGGACTTCGGTTAGAATGGTTTTATTTTTTTCTTTTATCCCATCGTAATGCACTACTAAATAATAAATGCAAAATCAAAAAAGTTTGGCCCGCCTGGGATTCGAGCGCGGGTCTCAGAGTATAGAGTGCGCAGCCTTAACCACTGAGCTAGGATAGGGAGTTTGCTTAGTTTGCTTTTCTTTCTTTATTTATTAATAGAAATAATGCAGTTAGTTTATATTCTAAAATAACACAAAAATTTGTGTCTTGATTATTTAATTCTATGATAATTAATTAATGGTCTATAATTATCAAATAATAGTGTTTGTAAACATCATCTTAATATTTGATTACATAGTCAATAATTAAATTGTAGAGATGTGCATAAAATATAAATTAAATATTCAGTGCCAATTACTGATACAACGTCTGTATAATGATTACATAGTTAACAATATCTAACTATCTTTAGGTGCATCAACAATGAGGGCCTCATTGTGATCAATTCGTACGTAAGCAGGTTCATCACCCTCTTGAAGGATAGGTAGGGGTACGTTCGCCCTGAATGGAGGCATTTCCTGATAGCCCCTGTAGTCTTCTTCGTCCGTCACTCCATCGACACCGACAATCTTCCTTTTCCCTTCTAGGACTACTTTTAGCCTTCCTTTTGTCTTGTTATCCCTTGCATAGAAGACTTGCATAACATCTCTTGCAAGGACGAAGGGGTTGTCTCTGTATGCGGTCTTAGTGAGATCAACGGTAGTGAACCCTTCGCTGTCAGTGTTGATTTTCTCGAGCCAGACCCACTGGCAGCGAAAAAGAGCTGCTTTCATCGGATCGTAGGCTAGCTCCCATATCTCCTCTATGAAACCATAGTATGTCGCCTGCACATTGCCGTTTTCGTCGTGAGCATCAAAATGAGCACCACAATTTTGGTATGTGCTCTTTCCATCTTGCTTTTTTGTGTAAAATGTGAATCCATTGATCTCATACCCTTGGTACTTAAGAAATGTACTCAAAGGTCCCTTGGCTAAGGCATCCCGTTGATTACCCAACTTTATTCCAAGTAAGCGACGTCGCAACTAGCTGACAAATTCCTCCTTATGTTTTTTATCCAGCCAAGCCTGTGACTTGCTCGGATACAGAGTTTGCAGCGATTGCCTGTGCTCGTCAATGTATGGCATCACACTCTTGGCTTGCTGGAGAACAGCAAACTGTGCCTGTCTGAAAGAAACAAGATCGTCTACTGTAACATATTTCTCCCCGATCGTTCCTTTGCCACGTAGTCTTCCCTCGTGACGAGATTTTGGAACTCCAACCCTTTTGATGTCTAGATAATATCTGCAGAACTCAATGGCCTCCTCCGTTGACCATCCTTCAACCATGCCCCCTTCTGGCCTGAATCTGTTCCTAACATACCTCCTGAAAACTTTCATCAATCTTTCGAAAGGGAACATCTGATGCAGGTACATTGGGCCAAGGGCTCTAATTTGGTTAACAAGATGAATGAGCAGATGCAATGAGATATCAAAGTAAGTCGGTGGGAAATGCATCTCAAGCCTAACGAGAGTTTCGGCTATGTCCCGCTGTAGCTGCTCTAGCATGGACACATCAATGACCTTTTTTGAGATCGCGTTGAAGAACGAGCAAAGCTTTATGATTGGGTTATGGACCTTTGGGGGGAGGATACCACGCAGGGCAACAGGGAGCAGTTGAGTCATAATGATATGACAGTCATGGGCCTTCATAGGGCCATAGTTGAACTTGAGTGCTCTCATGTTCACTAGCCTCTTCGGGTTTGCACAGTAGCCCATCGGGACTTTGAGTTCATTGAATAAAGAAATAAGCGCACGCTTTTCTTCCTTCTTCAATGTTCATGACGCAACTGGAAGTTTGAACTAGCCATTCTCTAGCACCACGGGATGCAGCTCCTTCCTAATTCCCAAGTGTTGTATGTCTAGACGTGTGGCTAGTGAATCCTTCGATGTCCCCCCGGTGTCCATCAAGGTGTTAAGAGTGTTAGCGCACACATTTTTAGTGATGTGCATGGGATCAAGACGGTAGCGTACACTCAGAAATGGCCAGTAGGTAGTTTCCAGAAAACTGATTTTTTCTTCCAAACGCTCCCATCAGGCGCTGCTACTGCATTGTCCCCCTTCCCAAGGACAACCTCTAGTTTGTTGAGTTCTCGAAGTATCGCAGGTACATCTCGATATTTTAGAGCTAAGCGTTTCTCAATAGTACCGTTGAAATCTTTTCTGTTTCTGTGGTAAGGGTGATCCTTAGGTAGGAACCTACGGTGTCCCATATAAACTATCTTTGAGTTATTTAGCAGATTTACCGCATCAGTGTCGTCCAAGCACTTGACACATCCAGTATAGCCTTTTGTCTTTTCTCCGGACAACGAACCTCGACCTGGCAGGTGGGTGATTGTAGCGATAAGTACTCCCTTGATCATGACATGTTCCTTTTTGTACCCGTCCCAAACATCCGACACACCCTTTTCAAACATCTCCACTAGTTCATCGATCACTAGTTCTAGAAACACATCGATGTCATTCCCAGGTTGTCTTGGCCCTTGGATCAGTAGTGGCATTTGGATGTACGACCGCTTCATACAGACCCAAGGTGGAAGGTTGTATATATAGAGCGTCACTGGCGAGGTGCTATGATTGCTTCTAACCTGGTCGAAAGGATTCATCCCATCTATGCTCAAAGCAAACCAAAGGTGCCTTACCTCTCCACCGATGTCCTTATAGAACATAGTATTGACAGTCCTCCAGTCATGCCCATCGGCGGGGTGCCTCATCATTGTATCTTTCTTACGCTCTTCGCCATGCCAGCGCAACAGCTTGGCTGACTTTGCACATGCAAACAGCCTATGCACCCGGGGAGCTATAGGGAAATACCAAACGACCTTTATGGGATCTCCTCTGGTCTTGGTACCCTCATCTGACGGCCCTTCCTTATACCGTGGAGCTTCACACTTGGGGCACTTGTCTAAGTCTTTGTATTTTTCTCCACGGTACAATCTGCAATCATTGGAACACGCATGGATTTTTTCAACCTCGAGGCCGATGGGGCTAATCATTTGCTTGGCCAAGTATGTCTTTTCTGGCAACTTGTTTTTTTCTAGGAGCATTTTCCTTATTATACCTAACAACTGATCGAAGCCTTTATCACTCGACCCGTTTGTCAATTTGAACTCTAACAGCATGATGTCGGCTTCCAGTTTGCTCATTGGACAATTCCTATACAATGGTGTTTTGCCATCTTATCTCATTTTCTCTACCTTTCTCATCTGTCTTTCACTAAGACATCCGGTCTCTACATTACGTAGTAGCTGAGAAATGCCATCGTTATCCTCGGTGTCGTTAGCTAGCGTGTTCCTAAACACATTATTAACTGTGGCCACAGGTTCCGTGTTGACACCGGGTTCCTCGTCAGCATCATGGATGGCTACATCAGGCATGTCCACATCATCATCGTTTTCCTGCAGAACATTCACACCAACCTCGCCATGCATAGTCCATATCGTATAGTTTGGCATGAGCCCCTTGGTAATCAAGTGCGATCGTATAGACTCAATTTGATGAAAGTTTCTATGATTCTTGCAATCTTTGCATGGGCAGAAGATAGGGTTCCCATTCCCAGCATGGGCTTTGGCATCGGTGATAAACTGGCTGACACCATGCATGTACCGCTTGTCCGTTCGGGACAGATGCATCCACTCTCGATCCATCTCTGTACAAAAAAATACTGAGACAGTAATTACAAAGAATTAATAAGAAATCGAGCTTCATGAACAACAATTGTAGCTCGAAAGTACCATTTTTGGAAAACATTATTGTACACTAATTATTGAAAGATTGAAATTGGTAGCCCCAGCCCTGTAAATTGAAAATCGTAGTAAAAAACAATTATTGCACAATATTGAAGAACAACTATTCTACTATACTTTTAAGAACTAATTATAGCATCACATACTAACAATGATGATCTTGACCACCATAGAATAATTAGTTAGGAATTTAAATGTGTTCATAGACACCAACCTTTTGGATGATGGATTCACCACAATTTGAGCCTTACACAAATGTCCAATTGGAAAAGTGCTCTCTAGAATGAAGAAAGAACTAGAAATAGAATCAAGCAATGTAGCCATCAAAACGAAGCTAATTAAGCAACAAAATCAAAGGAGTGGATGTTTGTTACTAACCTTAAAGCAAAAAGATCAAGCCATTCTTCAAAATCCAAGCACTAGCTTCATGGTGAAGAGCAGCCGCAAAAATGGAGGAAAGGGTCCAAATGCGCGCCTCTGTTTTCGGGATGGAAGAGAGGAGGAAAGAGAGGACGGCTGCAGCCTTTTTGTGTTGTAGGCTTATCACCATCGGTTCTTGGCTAGAACCGACAGTGATAGAGCCAAATCACTGCGGCTCTTGGCTTAAACCGGCAGTGATGAGTGCCCGCCAAAACACTGCCGGTTGAAGCCATAAGCCGGTAGTGATATGGTCCTTCACTGCCGGTTTTAGCCCAGCACCAATTATTTTTTCATTTTCAAGCTCATAACCGGCACTGAATGCACATCACTGCCGGTTCTCACAAATCCGGTAGTGATGATGCCGGCAGTGATGTGCAAATCTGGCGTAGTGCGGGTACTAGAAGGAAGAAGATTGCTTGATTTTTAATTTTTTATTTGAACTCTAGTTGGAAAAATATGCATTGGAAAGAATAGTTTTTGCACTATCCTAGATTATAGAAACTACTTTTTAGTTTCTGCATTGGTAGTGCCCTTACAACATGTGAATATATAATCACATCAACTAAAATAACATAATGAACTAATTAATACAGACATACATGCATGAGCTTATGTACCACTCGCAACTACAATTTGGTGGTGGTAAACAAATTTAAAGCTTTGGTAGTATACAATAATAACTAGTTAGTTGACGATGTAGCACTTCTTTCTGATCTCCCCCTGAGCACCGGTGAGCACGCCAACATTGCCCATCTTGATCATGGACACGCCAAAGTCCTTGAAGAACACGTCGTCAAACTTCCCGGTGGCAATGCGCTGGACGTACTCCTTAGTGGTGGCGTCTGTGAGGAGCGCGGCGTCGGACTGGAAGAGCCCCCTCCGCTTGGCGACGTGGCGGTAGTAGTTGGTGTCGAAGGTCTTGTAGCTGCCGGGGTCCATCTCGGAAAGCGTGGCCTTGTCGTCGACGCTCTTGCAGCGCGTCCTGAGCCGGTCGGCGTACTCGCTGTCGAGGGATGGGTCCGCGCTGTAGACGCTGCTGAAGTTGTAGAGCCGGCGGGCGTACGACCCGCAGTGCGCCGTGCCGAGGGTGTGGCCGCCCGAGAGGACGGCGAGGTCCTTGACGTCGAGGCCATTGGCGGCGAAGATCTTGGTGAGCAGCGGGACGTCCCCGAAGGCAGGAGGCAAGTGGTCGGCGGCTTCCGTGGCGCTCGACACCCTGCCGTCTCGCCTACCGAGGGCGACAGGCCAGGAAGGGCCCTTGGCGAGCACGACGGCGTCGCGGGCCATGAGGGTGAGGACGTCCGCGCAGGAAACCGTGTTGGGGCATGCGGCTTCCAGCTTGGCCTTCACCCTCTCCACGGAACCGAAGCCCCGCAGGCTCTTGTTCGGCTTGGCGTCCTTCTCCGCCGTGTTGCCACCGGTGGAGTCGAGCAGGACTGAGGCGTCGCAACCCTGGAAATTTATGTTTCTGTTACTGCTACATATACAATGATCAACTGAAATCTCGCTACTGCGACGGCACACCTACCCTGACAAAGCAGTCGTGGAAATGGAGCCTGAGAAGTGGACCGGCGAGGCTGGGTGCAGCGGCGAGGATCTTCTCCGTCTCGTTGCGGACGATGGCCTCGACGTTCGGGCAAGTCTTGCTGTAGTAGCCGACCTCCAGCTGAGCCGCCGCGGGCGAGCTGCCAAAAGCGAGAAGAAGCAGGGCCATAGCCATAGGGAGCAGCAGCGGTACTAGACAAGACTTGAATGCCATGCTGATGGATCGGTGTTAAAACAATGGCAGGCTCAGAGCTAATTATGTGATGTGGGTAGAGCAAGAATGTTCTTGTTAAGTAATCTCGGATGGAATGGACATGTCCTTTCAACTCCCTGTATTTATAGATGCACTGGACTGTTATGACGCTGATAGTGGCGATCGACGTGGTGCGCTGTTGCGTACGTTGTTTGCTCACTTTGCTGTAACAGCCTGGTCCCGCGTAGGCGTCCCATGTGCTAACTTCAATCCCTTCATTCTAATCTTCTCAAAGAGCATAATCAAGTTAGGCATTGACGTACGTACGCGTTCATAAAAATGAAGAGAACTAACAGAAAAGATAAACATAAACGGAGCTGGTGAGGCCAGTTACTGTGCGTGCCATACATATCATTTTCTTTTCGATCGGTTTTGCGATGTATTTGTTTTGACTGATTCCCTATTTATTTACCTCGTATAGGTATGACCGTTGGTATGGACGTTATATATGATTTACTATCAGTTTCTGCCCAATTTTTATTTTTGTTTTTCTGTTTTATTGTTATGTTTGTTGCTGTGCTGAACTCGATCCATACCACATTATGACTTTTTGCATTGTGGAATCTAGTTAGATTGTGATTGTGTTCTCGTATTAGTCTTGACCTTATGCAACCAAATCCAAGCCAATATAAACTTATGCAGTGTCTTGGTGTTTGATTGTTTTTGAATGGGTAAAACCATGTTTGATTGCTTGCATTGTTTTACATGTAGTCACCTCAATGTTCTAGTAGATCGGCCACCTGTTTTTAGTAGATGTTGGGCATGCGAGAATATTTCATTTTTGTGTATTCCTATTATTGGCTAGTGAAAACCTGCATTGTCTATTACAACCAAAATATGATGTACTAACCAATGCTATATTGAGCCTGTTTTGAGCATTTTAAAAAAATTTATGAGTATTGTTGGCAACCACAAATACAGATATATATGTCTGGATATAGGCTAATGCAGGCAAAAAAAATCCTTCTTTATAAAAATACCGAGCCCACAACCCATTGGTCGGGTGGATTTGTTATAGGCTCTAACCCATATGTTTCCATTTCACTTTATTCTATAAAACCTATATACACTAGTAGAGAACAGGCCTTTGATCCTCGGCCAAAATAGGCTCTAGTCCCGGAATTTTTTGTGCCCGAGATTAGAAATACCTTTAGTCCCGGTTGGTGTCTCCAAGGGACTAAAGGTCCCTGCCCCAACGGCTACTGCGCCAGACAGAGGTGGCAGAGACCTTTAGTCCCGGTTGGAGCCACCAACCGGGACTAAAGGTATACTTTTACTCCCGGTTGGGGGCTCCAACCGGGAGTAAAGGTCTACTCCCGGGCCGTGGCTGCGCTCGGGGTTGGAAAGTTACCTTTAGTCCCGGTTGGAGCCACCAGCTGGGAATAAAGGTCCCCCCTTTATATCCCGGCCGTCTCCTCCTTCCTCCCCGAGCCCGAGCTCAGCACATTTTGAAGCTCACTGCAGTAGTGTTCTTGCTTCCTCCCTCCCTCCATTGTTCCTCCATTCATTATTCGATTCCTCCATCGATTTCTTCGATTCCTCCGTCGATTCTTCAGTTGTAAAGGTTACCAATCTCATACTCTCATTTTTCACCATTGTCTTATCTCATTTTGTTCACTATATATATATATATGGTTCTTTATTTTGGTTTTTTTTTCATTTGTAAGCAATTTGAGCTCAAAATCACTTCAAGCTTGCATATTTACATGAAATAAGGTTAAAGTAGCTAGTTGAACTTGCGGACCGTGTTCATCTCGGCGAGCACGTTCTCTGCCGAAGCGATAACGGACGTCAAGTAGGAGCTTTGATTCTACGAGGGAGAGCGGCAACGGTCGTGGAAGACCGTGTTCCCTTCCTCATAGAATTGGAGCTCTTCCTTGACCAAGCACGGTGCCGTGTGGAGAAATGCTCGCCGAGATGAAATGTCAACTAGTATGTATGGACGAGATGATCACGATATCGTCATGAGAGTCTGTTATGTGTGTACACTCCCATTCTACGTTAATTTGCGAAATATCATGTGAATTACTTATTTATTAAAACATGACCATTAAAAATATCATTGTTTAGAGATCTAGATAATTTTATAGTTTCTTAATTTTATTTGTTTATAAAAGGAGAAATTTATAGTGTATTAAAAATGAGTATAGAGAGTAGATGGCAATCGCTGGGTCCTCGGCCTCTCATGGGTTTCCAAAGCGACTTAGGCGGGCCTCCTCTCATTCCATGCGGCAAGTGTCGTGATGAGACGAAGATTGTGATGGAGTACCGAGTGAAGAAGGAGGGTCCCAACAAGGATCGTATCTTCTACAAGTGTCCGGATCGCAATGTGAGTTATTTTATCGTATTTAATGATTATGGTTAGTTTATACCTATTTTCATGATGGTTGTGATTAAAGTTCTAATTTTTGTTTTAATTTCAGTGGGATGGCGGTGGACGATGTTCAGGCTTCTCTTTGGGAGGAAGAGTATGTTGGACTCGTGCAAAAATATCTTGCACTGTGAGCAGAATCTGACGGCTAATGAGGCAAAGTGATCCGGTAGAAGAAGCCCAAAGATGTTGCACAATCGGGGATCTGTCTGCTTTTAGTTGAGATTGGTCGTGAAATCCCTCGCTACTGAATTGTATTTTAGCTTTAGTTCTTTTAGTGGTAGTTGGGATTGTCTACATTGTAGCGATGCTTTCATAAATTTGTATCTTTTGTGGTGGCACGCATGTTGTATAAATAATTAATTATGATCTAGGTTTTAATATGATATTTATGTCATGTAATGCAGATGAGCCGTCATTGGATGTATAATGCTGATCGCCGCTCCCAAGAGTTCATTGATGGCGTGCATTCTTTGTTACGTCTTGGCCGAGGCAAACAAACGCGATGGTTTTTCATGTCTTGCCCATGTGCCATATGTAAGAATACGGTGGAATATCCTTGCTCAAGGACTCTTCATTCACACTTGTTCAAGTCGGGTTTCATGCCAAACTATATTTGTTGGACAAAGCACGGAGAAACCGGTGTTGTAATGGAAGAAGGTGAAGAAGAACAATGGGACGACAATGATATTATTCCCGATGGTGCGTGCTTCAATGATATCGCAATAGGGAGAAGTGAAGAAGAGGTAGCCGCATGCAGAAGATGAGCCGGTGATGATCTTCCCCAGTCATTCGTGACGCACAAAGAGAATGTGAAAGTGAAAAGGAGAAGATCAAGTTCGAGCGGATGCTAGAAGATCACAAGAAATTGTTGTACCCAACTTGTGATGCGAGGCGAGAAAAAGTTGGGAACCACACTAGAATTGCTGCAATGGAAGGCAAAGAATGGTGTATCGACAAGGGATTTGGAGAGTTACTAAAATTCAAAAGAAGATGCTTCCGAAGGACAATGAATTGCCCGCCACTACCTACTGAAGCAAAACAAGTTGTACATCCTATGGGGCTAGAAATAGAGAAGATACATGCATGTCCTAATGATCGCATCCTGCACTCGTGGCAAAGAGTACGAGAAATTGGATGCATGCCCGGTATGCCATGCGTCGTCAGTATAAGATCAAAGAGATGACCCTGGTGATGTTGAGGGCGAACGTCCGTGGAAGAAAATCCCTGCCAAGGTTATGTGGTATGCTCCTATAATACCACGCTTGAAACGCGTCTGCTTAGAAACAAAGAACATGCAAAATTGTTGCGATGGCACAAAGAAGACCGTAAGGTAGACAATATGTTGAGACACCTGCCGATGGGTCCCAAAGTGGAGAGCAATCGACAGAGAATTTTGAGTTTGCAAATGACGCAAGAAACTTAAGGTTTGCTTTAAGTACAGATGGTATCAATCCTTTTGGAGAGCGTAGCGAAGTAGTCATAGCACTTGGCCTGTTACTCTAAGTATCTACAACATTCCTTCTTGGTTATGCATGAAGCGGAAGTTCATTATGATGCCTGTGCTCATCCAAGGCCCGAAGCAACCTGGCAATGACATCGTTGTGTACCTGAGACCACTTATTGATGAACTTCTCATTTTGTGGAATAAAGAAGGTGTACGTGTGTGGGATGAGGACAAATAGGAACACTTTGATCTGCGAGCATTGTTGTTCGTAACAATCAATGATTGGCCTGCTCTAAGTAATCTTTCAGGACAGTCAAACAAGGGATATAATGCATGCACACATTGCTTCGGTGATATTAGAGGTGTATTCTTGAAAAAATGTCGAAAGGTCGTGTACCTTGGCCATCGTCGATTTCTTCCTGCAAATCACCCCGTAAGAAAGAAAGGCAAGCATTTTAAAGGGAAGGCAGACCACCTGACCAAGCCTCGCAACCGAACCGGTGAGGATGTACTCGATATGGTCAATGATGTGAAAGTCGTCTTTGGAAAAGGACATGGAAGCCAACCTATTCGAAAAGACGCTAACGGTCACGCACCCATGTGGAAGAAGAAGTCCATATTTTGGGACCTACCCTATTGGCAAGTCCTGGAGGTCCGTAGCTCGATCGACGTGATGCACCTGACGAAGAATCTTTGTGTGAACTTGCTAGGCTTTTATGGGTGTGTATGGAAAGCCTAAGGACACATTTGAAGAAGCACGACAGACTGCGTTGTTTGAGAGAAAGAGACAACCTGCATCGAGAGAAAGCAGATGATGGACCGCCATTACTTACGCCCCGCTAGCTACACTCTAAGCAAAGAGGAGAAGGAAATCATGTTTGAATGCTTAAACAACATCAAGGTACCATCTGGATTCTCCTCGAATATAAAGGGTATTATAAATGTGTGCAGAGAAGAAATTTCGTAACTTAAAGTCCCATGACATCACGTTCTCATGACGCAATTACTTCGATTGCATTAAGAGGAATTCTACCTCCAAATATACGTCTAGCCACCGTGAAGCTATGTGCATTCCTCAATGCAATTTCTCGTAAGGCAATTGATCCAACTGATCTAGCTAAACTACTGAGAATGATGTGGTTCAATGTCTCGTCGACTTTGAGTTGGTGTTCCCTCCTTCCTTCTTTGATATTATGACACACCTCCTAGTTCACCTAGTCAAGGAGATTTTCACTCTCGGTCTTGTGTTCCTACACAACATGTTCCATTTAGAGAGATTCATGGGAGTCTGAAGAAATATGTTCACAACCGTGTTTCGCCGAGAAGGAAGCATCGCCAAGGGCTATGGAAAGAAGAGGTCATTGAGTTACGTGTTGACTTTATTCCCGACCTTGACTCGATTGGTGTTCTGAATCGAGACATGAGGGGAGACTAAGCGGAAAGGGACACTAGGGAGGAAAACATATATTGGTACGGATGATGATTATTTCAATAAAGCGCACTACAGCTTCTGAGAACTCCTCTTTGGTAGATCCGTATATTGAGACACACAAGGATCTCTTACGATCCGAGTTTCTAGGGAAGACCTGAAGCTTGGATTACGATAAGCACATGGAAACTTTCGGCGGTTGGTTGCCAAAAAATGTCAAGGTGATGAGAGCATCCATGAGCAATCTGTATTTATTGGCTATGCAACCATCATGGCATATCGTCACATACAAAGGGTACGAGATAAATGGGAACATATTCTACACAAGAGCCCAAGATAAAAGGAGTACCAACCAAAAGCAAGTGGTGTCCGCATAGATGCCACAGACCGAATGGGAATAAGGATATATTATGGACGCATAGATGAAATATGAAAACTAGAATATGCACCTACTTTGAAGATCCCATTGTTCAAGTGCCAATGGGTCAAGGTGACCGGAGGCGGGTAATGTGATGAGACAACGAGTATGGAATGACAACAATGAGACCTTAGTAATATTGGGTACAAAGGCGAACCATTCGTCCTTGCCAAGGATGTGAATCGGTGTTCTATGTCAATGATATGTCTACCAAACCAAAAAAGAGGGAAAACGATAATGACTCAACCAAAGAGCCAAAGCGCCACATAGTTCTTTCGGGGAAAAGAGTCATCGTGGGAATTGAGGACAAGTCGGACATGTCGGAAGAATATGAAAAGGATGACCGAATTCCGCCTTCAAAGTGAACAAAGACCCTAGCATCTTGGTAAATGATGAGGACACTCCATGGTTACTGAAGCGATCATAACCAAGGGACATACGTAAAGAAGAAGTTCTTCTTGTGCCCACTTGATGATATAGTGATTTAATATAGTGTGTTTGAGATATTATGTAATAATTGTGAATTCAGATGTTTATTATGTCATGTTTCAAATTAAATCAATGTTTGATTTGGTGGGATTTTCTCTCTCAAAAAGGTAAATTAGGATACCGAGTGATGAAAAATTAAAATATTAACGTTAAAATGACGTGAAAACAAATTTCTGTCCAAAACCAATAGTTTTAATAATTTTAATTAAACACTACATTTTTTGCATTAACGACATAATAAATATTAGTTACATTATGTTTTATAATTCTAACAAAAAAATAAAAAAAGTTAGGTTATAGATTTTTCCTATGTGCAATAAACAAAAAGAAAATTCATATTTTAACAAAATAATTTTATTCCTTTTATTTAATTTACTATGTATTTAACAAAAACTATTGCATTTCTATTGTATTTAACAAGACTATTGCTTAAAACTGGCGGGAAACGAAACTGCAGCCCACCTTTACTCCCGGGTGGGAATCCCACCCGGGAGTAAAGGTGGGTCTCAGCATCAGGGTTCGGGCTAAACTCTTTCCTTTACTCTCGGTGCGTGTTACCAACAGGGAGTAAAATCTCTACTACTCCCGGTTGGTAACACGGGAGTAAAGAGACCTTACTCCCGGTTGGTAATACGCACTTGGGAGTAAAGGGTTTTACTCCCGGTTGGTGGCGGCACCGGGAGTAATTTTCTCCGATATATAACCTCCAGCGCTTTGGCGCAGATCGATCCGCGCTTCGTCTTCTTCCTCGTCGAACACCGCCGCCCTCTTCTTCTTCTCGCCGCCTCCACCGCGTCGTTCGCCTTCCGTGACACCGGCGCCGCCCTCTTCTTCCTCGTGCGGCCTCCATGCTGCGCCGTGCGTGCCCTCCTCCGCGCTGACCCGTGGCCCTCCACCACGCCTCCTCCTCCGCCTGAGGCCCCTCCACGCGCCCGTGGCCCCCACCGCGCCTTCCGTGACACCGGCGCGCCCTCTTTCTTCCTCGTGCGGCCTCCATCTGCTGCGCCTGTGCCTCCTCCTCCGCGCGACCCGTGGCCCTCCACCGCGCCTCCTCCGCGCCGAGGCCCTCCACCGCGCTCAAGCCCTCCACCGCCGAGCTCGAGGTGATATATGTTCGTCGATGTCTTTGTACATTCGCCGAGCCCTCCACCGCCGAATTATAGATCACGTCGAAAACTACGTAAAACTTTGGTGGAAGCCATGTCAACGCCGAGGTCGATTGAAAATTCCAAATTTTGAATCACAAAATCTAGGAACCGAAAATGAATATTTGGAACTCTATATATGCAATGAAAGCGAGGAACTCTATATATTTGGAACTCTATATATGCAATGAAAGCGAGGAACTGAAAATGAATATTTTAATCACAAAATCTAGGAACTGAAAATGAATATTTGGAACTCTATATATGCAAATGAGCGAGGAACTCTATATATTTGGAACTCTATATATGCAAATGAAAGCGAGGAACTGAAAATGAATATTTTAATCACAAAATCATGACAAGTTTAATTAAGGACCACCAATAAAATTACTTTAGAAATTAATTAGATCGATGTAAATCCATGGCTTGTATAATAAACACGCTATATATTATTTGGAAACCATTGTCGTTGTCACTAAAGTTTGAAAATGATCCAGCCAATCAACCGCCATATATTCATCACTATATGATATGCCATTATTCCAAGATGCAGTTTCAATAGAAGAATTTTTTCTATCTTCATAGATCAATGTTTGTTAATGAAATTTTATCCAAATATATTCATGTAGGGTCTTTTTTTTGAAGGATTTGTTGTAGGATATATAATGGTCAAATAGGAACTCAATTTTGATACCCAGTTTGTAAACTAAGCGTTTTTTAGTTTATAAAAAATATCACATGTGATGATGTAAGCAGTTTTGGTTGGACTTGCATGCATGGCTACAGACAAATGAAGAAAAACTTCAACGTTTCTTCATTTGTGAACTTTGAATATACAGATATAATATATTAATGTTGCTAAAGTAATATGATGAATGACACATATACTTACATTTCATAATGACTTATACGTTTCTCATATGATGAATGACTACATGGTTCACATGGTACATAGGATCACAACATCACGCACCGACACCGCCCCGGCCCGCCTCACGTCGTCGTCGTCGTCAGCACGCCGGCCCGCCTCACGTCGTCGTCGTCAGCACACCGGCCACCGCGCCGACACGTATATATACGTCATTTGTATTCATATGCATGTATATATACGTCGCGGAGCACCGCCGCCCTCGTTCACCCATGTGTACAGACATATATACGGCAGAGTGGAGCACCACCACTCTTGTCACACCGCCCTTTCTCGTGGCCTAGTTGATCAACATTCGTATTATCGTTATCGTTAATGCTAAACAATCACACCAGGGCGAACCGCGCTGTTGATGTACTATATATTGGTTTTGTTTTTTGAAGCTAGATGGCCGACCCGAGAAACATGGATGAGGAGGAGTTGATGATGAATTTGATCAACACTGGCACTCAAGTTGCCGGCGATGATGGTGCTAAAAATAACGTGCAAGAGGATGCAGATGACGGGAGTCAGTACTTAGCTCTTGAACAAAATGAGCAACAACAGATTGGCCAAGTATATATTTTTTATTATTAGCTATATATATTATCATATGTCTTTATGTGTGCTCATGACATTAAAAATAATGTTTATGTTTTGTAGCCCTCTGGATCGACATCAACAACTACAACGAAGAGTAAAAATGTTCGAGGTCCCAAAAAGCCATTGGAGGGCCGCTTCATCATCTCGGAGTTCAATGTGGATACAGGAGAACCGGGGGGGCCGAATAAAATGAAATTTGTGCACCACTGTGGTTACCTTGTACGGGACCGGCTCCCGATTAGTACCCATGAATGGAAGAAGAAGACCAATGCTCCTCATATCAGTTTTGTCTCCGATCGTGACAAGGCATTAATTTGGAATGATGTCTTGGTACATTTCACGCTCCAAACAGATGGTTATGATGATATAATAGATGGTGATGAATTGAAGGAGCGAGTTAGGGATTGGGCAATGAAGAAGATGGCCACCCAGTTTCAGACTTGGAAGAAACACCTATACACGACGTATGTCAAGAAGAACATAGCACCAGATTTTCTTGCCCTAGGCCCGATCTCAAAGCGAGAGGCCCTATTGGGATGAGTTTGTACAAGTACAAGACTTGGAAGAGGGTGTGAGTCGGGTGATAAAGAACCAACGTAATGCCCAATGAAGACATACCACCATACCTTGGGATCGGTGGCTACCCAACCGCCATTAAGAAGTGGAACAAAATGGAAGCAGACCTTCTTGCCAAGGGTATCGAGACCGAGAATCACTCGAGTGGGGGAAGCGTGCAAAGAATTGGTTTTTCGGTCATGGGGAACACTAGACCAGAGAGGCAGGAAGTGCGTTTATGGCGCAAGGCGCAAGAAGCAAGCAGAAAGATTGTTTTATGCTCAGAGAGCTACTGCTAGTGGTGCGTTCAGGCCCAACAGAGAGAAGGATGAGCTGACATACGTCATCGGGACTGTTGAACATGGTGGCCGAACTAGAGGCAAAGGAAGTGTCTCGTGGGAGCATGGATTCCCTCAGGACAGACCTTCTTACAGAAGTCGCCAGAGAAAGAAGGAAGAAGAGGCAGAGCGGCTCCAGAGATTGGAGGAAGCGGTGCGTGAAGCACAGGAGCGGGAAAAAAACCTTGAAGCGAGAATGCAGGAGGAAATCAGAAGGCAAGTGTAAATAGCAGTGAGTGCAAGTAAGCAGGCATCAGAGCCAGAAATCAACATTAGCCAATCTGTTCAGTTGAAAAGCAGCTGCGCTTCCACGGAGATACCAAATCAAGGGGACACAGGACTGCGCTTCCCTGTGGATGACGTCACTGAACCTTGTACAACGTGTGAGCTACACATTCCGAAGGAGAATTCTACAATCAAGGTGGCTATCGGTCTTATTAATCCTATCGACTGAACCAAGACACCAAGGATTCATGGGAATATAATCCAAGAAGGATATGCTACCATCTCGGTAGATAAAGCTGAAAAAGGTTTTAGTGATTTGCCTCTTGACATTCCTGGAGGTGATGGCGAGAAGACTCTAGGAGAAGCGGAGAAGACATTCATTCTATGGCGCAAGCGCTACATCATCATTCCAGGGATGTCGGCTCCACCTCCTCCTGAACTACCTCACCATAGGTACGTGCGGATGAAAACACTACATCATTAATTTGTATTGGCTTAAATAATTAACAATCTGCTCATAATAATATGTCATTCCTTTTTTTTATAGCAGATCCTCCCCCAACCTAAATCCAATTGTTCAATCGCCAAATCATCATAGTGCTCTGTACGATGACATTATGTTGGAAGACGAGGCTGCATCTACACCATCTCCAAGGAGGTCTCCAACGCAGCAGCCGCCACCTCCAAGGAGGTCTCCAACGCCGCTGCCAACACCTCCAAGGAGGTCTCCAACGCCTCCCCCGCCCCCGCCTACCAAGAAGCCTAGCAAGAGGCCAACCCCTCAAACGAAGAACCAGTCCTCCCGCCTGAAAAGAAAGCCACCGTGAAACCAAGGGCTATTCCCAAAATAATATCTCAAGAGGAGGAAGAAGGAACCTGATGCATATAAAAAAGACATGTCTAGATTCTATGACAAACTTAAAATGAATCAAGAAGCAAGGAGAACCCGGAGAAACCGTTCTTCTTCAGTAGCTCCAGATATTCTAAGAAAAAGGTGACTTCTTACCGGCCAACAACAATGGGAATCTCGTAAGCCGTCCAAATCAACGTTATCGGACTATGACCGCACTCTCACCAAGTCAATTGAGGCGGCATGTAAAAAGAAGCGGGCAGGGAAAGGCATTGCCCAACTCGGACAACAAGCGCACCAATCAATCCCCGCTAGTTGTTGGTAATGAATATGGTTCGAATTTAGGATTAATGCATCGAGCAAACATACCTCCGGATGTCGATTTGGATCACCTTGGTGAATTTCTTGATGAGGACTGGTCTCGACCTTTACCAGATGTTTGGTGATGGAAACATTGAGAGTGCGGCGGAGGTTGATATTTGGAAGAAAAAATTTGTACTAGGCGAGTCTATACAACCCTCAAGCCCTATCTCGATGCAGGGGACGCAAATGTACCGCTAAACAAGTGGTACATGCAGGCGTCTACCGATGGAGACTTATGCGTTGGTGTCGTAATTAGAGACGAACATTGGTTAAAATGGCGATGATGTTATGTATGTTGACTTTGCGAATTTCATCAACTATGCCACCGACCTCTCCGGACAAAGTTATCATTATTTGCTATTGCTGTAAGTAATAATTCTTTCGATCTATTATTAAACTCATCATATGTGTGTATATGCATATAAATTATCCTAACAAGTACTATATATATGCAGATTTACAATGATGAGAGCTCGTAAAGGAAGGCTGCAATGAAATTGGTTTTGTTGATCCCCCATATAGTATTCGAAGACCCAATTACTCCAAAGACTAATTGGAAGTCTGAGTCAGAGAGTAACCTCATGAACTTCTTAGTGAACCAACGCCACAAGAAGGATATACTCTTTCCCTATAACTTCAAGTGAGTGTTAATCATGTCGATCATATCCTTAATGGCTCATATGTTGGTTCTAGTTAATTAATGAGTGTTATGCGTTATATCCTATAAACACATGCAGCAATCACTGAATATTGATGGACATCGATCTGGTGAAAAGTCACTTGATAATCTATGACTCGATGAGAAAACCACAACAAGACTACCAAGATATGATAGATATTATCCAGAGGTAATTTCAGGATCTCTAGCAACTATATATACACACAAACATGATGATTAACTATATCTGATGACGTGGCAAATTTTTTATTGGGCAGTGTTTGGAAAACCTTTATTGAGAAGCAACACATGGAAAAATGCAAAGCGCCACTGAATGTAATCCCTTTGAAAGTAAGTCCCCTGAATCGCATCATCTTTATTAATTAAACATATAGCTTTCACCGGATCACCAGATTGGATGATAAATATTTTTCTCGTAAAGTGGTGTCTAAGGCAGGAACAGGAGAACAACTACTGTGGTTACTATGTTTGCAAGTTTATCAAGGTGCTCTCCCAAAGAACTCCTACAGAGAGACTCAAAGTACGTTAAAAATACACTATATATTCATTTAATTATTATTATTGATTGTGTTACTATGTCTTTATATATATATATATGTACATATATTAATTTATTTTCCTTTAATTCAAACCTGTAGACTCGATGGTTGGAGGAAAAGGTCATACGGCAAGACCAAATCAAAGCAATTCAAGAGTCTATAGCCGAATTTTTTAATGAGCAGGTCATCGATTCCAAGGGCGAGTTCTACTTCGACCCAACACTGCTATTGAAGCCAAGCTAGAGGATGAGAGGAAACTTGTTATGTCACAACAACTGTAATGCAATCTTTTGTAATATATGCACATGAAATAATATAATGTAAAATACACATATGCATGCATGCATGTAATATATATATGATGCATGCATTCATATATATATATATATATATATATATATATATATATATATATATATATATATATATTTCTATGCTTGAATTGTGTGATTTAATACGTTCATTGTGCTTGAACCGAAACATACTATATGCGCGTATAAATGTATAATTAGCAGCGTACAATACGACTTCGAAAACCTATTTTGAAAAGAAAACAAAAAAATGAAAAGAAAAGAAAAAAGAAAAAAACCTTTAGTTCCGGTTCGTATTACCAACCGGGACTAAAGGTGCCGGCCATTGTGGCATGTCAGGAGGCACCTTTAGTCCCGGTTGGTGTTACCCACCGAAACTAAAGGTCCTCCTTTAGTCCCGGTTCCTGACCCGGGACTAAAGGACCCCCCTTTAGTCCCGGATGCTTGCTCCCGGGTGGGGAACCGGGACTAGAGGGGGTTCTCCACCGGGAGTAAAGCTCGGTTCTCTACCAGTGATATTTGCAAAATTTATGATATGATAACATGGATTTTGCAATGAAACATATGCACTACATGCATTAAAAGATTTTGACATAAGATAAGACATGCGCCCATTTATGCTATTTCTTTGTCAATCACAGAAACACTCTACTATTATGAGCACCACGAAAGACTGAGACTGAGCTGATAAATCTCGAGACATGTATGTCACTTACCATTGAAAAAACAACACCAGAAAAATATGAGCACTCGTAGCCATCAAGGTGGGTTGTCCATGACCCTCTAATAGACTTAACTTTTGTATGTTCATGAATAACCCGCTCAGTGGCAGATCTAAGATTTTACTGATGGGTACACCACCTAAAATTTTTTTCATATAGTTTTCGGTAAATCCATTTTAGTAGTTCGATACAAAATTATAAAATTTGCAATGTGATTCGGTACAAATGTACTAAGTAACATGATAAGGTTTAAATTTAAGGATTACGTTAAAACCATTCACAAAATATAATGTAATTAGACATGAATATTTTACAAAAAGCTGAAGAGCAAAAGATTTCTCACTTCAATTCCGATCACAAATTTAAGTGGTGCGGTCACGACCTGCCAGCACTGTAGTAGGTAGACTGCGCAACGAAGGCCGAACCGCCTAACTGCCAAACTGCCGAAGGGCTCAAGGGCTTCGGACTCGATCACTCGGGAGACGAATCATGCGATCGCCCAGATCCACAGGAACTCCTCCGTACTCGTGCGACGCGCGATGCCCGCGATGGAAGCCGAGGCGTCAAAGTCTGTGTAAAAAAATTCGTATATATATACCTGTACAATACCTATACCTGCAGGGTATGCCGTGGTGTGGCTCCGCACCTGAACTCACCTTGTATATCCCTAAACACCCGCATAAAAGTCGACAAATTCAACCTAAATGTCTGAGCTCTAACATAAGAAGACCCAACCAAACAAGCTATGCTTAGCTTGCCCATCCATTTATGCTCATAACCAGTAACACAAAACCATGGCCCAAGCTATATTGGCCACACAAGAAATGATGGTTATTTCTTAAGCAACATCGTATGGATGCATATATATACTTTTATCATGTCACAACCTACTTTGTTTGGATTGAATAAGTTAAATGGATTCTAATATAAAAATAGTGGCCCAAGTTTTGTGTTGAAGATAATCAGACATCGTTATTGCTCAAATTTGAGGCCCCCTTGGATTGGAGGAGGAACAAAGAAAAAACGTAGGATTTGGATTCTTTAAGATTAGAGTACTATAACATCGTTTGGTTCATATGAAAGCTTCATAAAAAAAATACAGAAAAAAAGTTCCTACGTAGCTGAATGTAGGGAAAACATAGGGAAAATTCCATCCGGTCCAACCTCATTTTCTTGCTAGCTCGTGTAGAATAGAGGCATGTGTCTATTTAAAAGCCCTACTCCTTCTGTTCCAAATTTTAAAGTCGCTTTGCATCCATTTTGCCACATCTAGACATACGTTATATCTAGATAAATAGCAAAATAGATGTAACAAAAAAGTTAGACTTATAATTTGAAACGGAGAGAGTATTTTTCTTGTTGGCCATCCAAACAACAATTCTCAATGAATTTCCTAGTCCTATGTTTTACAATTATATTCCTTTCTTATTCCTACTTTTTGTATTCTATTTCTTTTCTATGTTCATTCATTCCTGCGTGTTTCAAAAGGGGCCTAAGGGCCTGTTTGGGACTGCTCCGCTCCATATTTTTCATTTAAACATGTACATCTCCACAAACTCCGCTCCAGGAAAAAAGGTGGAGTTGTGAGGTGTGACAGAACCGTCTAATCTAATGCCTCACAGGAGTGCTCGTCTTCCATTAGACACTAAGCACCCAAGGGAGAACACCAAATTACTCGGTTCCATCGGGCATACCCCAGGGGAGAATCCAAAAATCCATATTTTTCCATCAGGATCACAAATGAGAGAATAAAGCTTACAACATTATTAACCATTTCTTACATCACTTTACATGTACATCAGAGTTTAACATTTATTATCATAACAGCGGAATGTAATCATATTATCAGAGTTATGAACAATTTAATGTAACAGCGGAATATAAACATATGATCAGGATTACAGTGGAAATAATATCCATTCATAGCATGATGAAACATTGATATATAAACTACGACAACAGATTATGAAACTTTCATTTATAAAAGCATTTGGTGAAATTTATAAATAACAACTACGATCGCAGCGTAAAGGAATCCTCGCTGAGCCCATCAGGAGGTATCCATACACAAGGATCAGCTCTAGCATCCACCTGTCACCTGCAACAGGGGGAATAAAATCCTGAGTACTCAATTGTACTCAGCAAGAATTACCCGACAGGAGGAAAGAAAAAGATTCTAAGGATATGCAAGGCTATCTGGCTTGTGGGTTTATTGCATTTGCAGGAAGCATTACTAAGTGTTCGTCCTTATATTCGATTTTTTATTAACAACTGCATTGGTTCATTAACTAATCATTCTATATAAGCACCTGTACTACTTTCAAGTAGGTGGTAAGCAATCAAATTTCCTTTTTTCATTCCATCTTTCATCTTTCAGTTCTTACTACGGTGCTAGGCATAAGACAAGCCGTACCGACTCGGCGAAGATTCGCGAACCAATGTGCCCAGCTGGGTGCCCCGAAAACACACGCCCCGCTTGTACCCAAGGCACAAGCAGGACCAACCCATCACTCTCCTATCCTGGGGTCCTAGATCCCCGTCCAAACTAAGATTCTAAGCCCCCGCACCTGAGTCCTGGACTAAGTGCGGTGCAAGGACCTCCTCCACTAAAAAGAAACCCTGACAGTCGGTCCAAAAAGAGCCAGAACACACGACAAGAGAGCAACAAGTCTTCCAAGCGCCCATACCTAAGCGTGTGCTCGAGACAATAGATCTATGACTTGCCTCGATGGCTTATGCAACGACCGGTCCTTAACCGACATAGACAGGGAAAGCATTTTTCCCAAACCATATCCCTGCCCGGTCACCATTTTTCCTTTCCACCATTTATATTTTTCAAGTGATAATAATACTGTAATATATTTTCTATCTCTCGCGAGTGACAGGCAATCACCCGACTTCTACCGGAGTCCTGTAGCATAGCATTCTACACGATCCTATCATACTAGTAAGACTCATATGATATATATATATATATATATATATATATATATATATGCAAGTGGGTTTCATTCAACTCCTTAAAACTAAATGCACAAATATAATTTAAACTGCAGAAAAGTAGGGGTTATGCACCGGGGCTTACCTGGGTAAGATATATTAAAAAGTTAGTATCTACATCTTCAGATCATCCACCATCAACTGGATAGAAAACCCATTACATCATCTCCTGAAGAGAATACCATTATACCATTTTCGGATTCCCAAACATCCTTCAATTGATCCATTGATCCATCATCGTACCTATATAATATGCAATGCGATGCAATGCAAAGACGTAATTAATCGACTGCAATCATGACTCGTAAAATACGATTTACGTCTCGCAAGCTACCAAGTTAGTTCTAACGACGACCGTACTTATGCTTCATATCCATGTTGGCGAATAAAGCGTTATTTCCCCACGAATGTTTTAGTTATATAAATCCAAGTGGTTTCGTTATTTCGTTCTATTGATTTAATCTTTATTCAAAATAAAGCATCACTATCTATCTAGCAAACTAATTCTTCTGGAGCTACAAATATTACAGTGAGTACCTAATATTGCTAGGAACCTACTGTAGAAATTTTAGATTCAACAATATTACTAATTTAGCACAACAATTCCTACAAGTTTATATTTTATAATATTAAGTACCTTAAATTAATTATATAGCTTTCAAGAATATTATCAAACTATGTGAATAAAATATACTAACATGTAGATCATGATTTTAGAAGACAAACAAAATTGGTTTTACCATTTTTGGACAACTATACAATTTTATATTGATTTTGCAAGTTTATTTCACAAACTAATTAACACTTGCTTTATAAGACTAAGTGGGCCAGCGCGACCTATTCGGCCCAGCAGACGCGCAGCGGCAGTCCGGCCTAGGTGGTGCGCCCAGCCGACAGACCAGCGGAGCTGGCGGCCCACCAGGCGCGCGCGGCACAGGTCGGCCCGGCGGGCAGGCAGCGGCCCAGGCGCAGGCGGACCCAACCGGCAGTGCGACCAGGCCGGCCCAACAAGCCGGGACGCGGCCGGTGGCCCAGCAATCTGGCCCACGTGACCAGGGCAGGACAACAGCTGCATTTTAGCGATTAGACCCCCGAGTTTTGCTCAAATCGCCTCGCAGTACAATTAGCACTATTCCCATGGGTCATGTATTCGCAGTAAGGACCCAGTATAAATTTTCGTCTTGGATTCTTACCCTTCTCACCTCATCTTCTAAATAGAGTAGGCACAGGACGGACGTGACCTGCGACATCGGCGCGACTTGATGCGGTCCTCGGCGTGGTCGTCCGCGGGAGGCACGGCGAGAACGCAATGGAGGTGGAGCGGCATTGTCCGGTGCGGTGGCGCGTGACCACGACAGCCACGTGCGGCCATAGCAGGAGTGGCGCGGGGAGATACGCGACCGCGACCGAGCCTGCCTGGCCACAGCGCGGACCGAGGCGGAGGTGATGCCTGGGAGGGGCGGCGCGGGGGCAGAACAGTGGGTCCAGCGCAGCAGGGCGGCTCCCTAGCTCCGGGCGGCCTGGCGCGCTCGGCCCCGGCAGCTACTGCGGCACGGGCGCGCGGAAGGGCGGTGGTCCGGCGTGGAAATGGAGGGGTGGCGCTCGCGCGAGGCAAAGCAGAGGAGGGGGCGGAGTAGCGGGTCCAACACGCACCGGGCTTGGTGGGGCGGCTGGCTGGCGAGGCGGCTCGGATACTGTGGAGCCGCGGGGAAAGAAGAGCGCGGACGAGCCGGCAGGCGAGGCGTAGCTCCACGGCGACGCGGGCTTGGCCGATGGCAGCGCGAGCCACGGCGCGGCGGCGTGTGACCACAGAGGGTGCCCGACACACCAACCCAGCAGTGGCATCGACGGTTGGCAGCAAAGAGAGAAGAGCAGGATGATGGTGCGGGCGTGGGGTGGCTGTGAGCAACACTCGCGAGGGCCAGCGGTGGAGGGGCGCTGGTGCTCACATGGGGGCGACGCTGCGGGCACTCGGGCGCACGGGAGGGAGGGCAAGGGGCACCGACAACTACGGTGCGGCACTGCAGTCTGGAGCTAGGACGCCCTTTCGGCAGTAGAGAGAAAAAAATGAAGGAAGAGGCAATGCGAGGGAGGCGGCGTCGTACGTGGCTAGAGCACAGACGTGGGAGCAGGCAGACAATGGTTCAGTCTCGGCGTGCTCAAGAAGTAGCGTGGGCAAGCGCGGTAGGTGGATTGCATGGCCAGACAGTGCCACGGCTTGGCTCTGCGCGCGACACAGCGGTAGAGTGGGAGTGACACAATGAGCAAACAGCCAGCGCAGCCAGGCCGGGCAGGCCCACGCGCGTGAGGTCGCAAGGAAGCAAACGCATGTGGCCGACTACGCTTGTCCAAGAAGAGACACGCAGAGACAGGCAATTAGAGAAACGAAGACAAGCAAGGCATTGATTGTGCCGCAGCGACGATGTGACGAAACGGGCAGTCGAACGTTGACGTTTAGCGGGGCGTGGAGACGATAGGGCCAGGCAAACAGACACACCGTGGTGCAGGGACGTGACGGTAATAAATGCCAAGCAACGAGTACGCTGTACATTAGGAAAAATAAACGAAGCTGTTGCGCTCTCTCTCATCCGTTCGTGGACATTCATAATTATTTTTACGCACTGAGTAATTTAACTTGAGTGTTTATTTGAGTCCACGAAACTAAGTCACACAGGATTCGCTTATCACCTCCGGTAGGTTTTAAATTAAAAACCCGAGAAACTCGTTTCGAAAATTATACTTAGGCCTAAATCGCGGTGCTAAACAAGATCGTAAAACCAGGGGTGTTATATGAGGGCACCTAAAAGGTTGCTCTAGAAACTTCTGATTTTTGTGGTGCTGCTCCATGGTGGTGTTTATAGAGCAGTTCCAAACAAGCCTTAAACTAGTGTAATTTTTTTCTAGACTGAAATCATCGCCAGTCCCTAAATTTGGCAAAAGGTGTCATCCCGGCTCTCGAACTTCAAATGTGATATCTATGGGTCACTAAGCTTGTCCAACGATGTCATCCGAGTTCATGAACTATTAAGGTGATCATAGCTAGTTATTAAAATTGGCTAGTGGTGTCATTTGAGACCCTAAACTTGGTTTTGATTCTTATCTGGGTCCAAACAGGGCCTAATCCACCCTATACACTTATGTTACACGCTTACTGTATGTTAGACATGGACCCGACATGTGGAATATACCTATATTTTAATTTTTGGAAGAGTAAAATTTACCACAATCCCTAAAATTGGCCGACAGTGTCATCACGGTCCACAAACTGATATATAGGTCCCATGTGTCAAAGATGAGGAATGGAGAGGAAAGGTGGATCCCACATGTTGGGTCCACATCTAACGTACAGTCAATGTGTCATGCCAGCTTATAGAGTGGGTACCCCATTTGAACTAAGATGAGACTCAGCACCAAGCTTAGGGTCCGAAATGACACCACTGACTAAGTTTAGGGACCAACGATAATCACTTTTAAAGTTCACAGACTGGGATAACACCGTTGGGCAAGTTTAGAGACCCACAAATAACACTTTCATGGACAGGAATGATACCACCAGCCAAGTTTAAACACCAGAGGTGAAATTTACCCATATTTTGCACGGTATAAAAGATACTTCAAAGAAACCATTTCAATCAAAAATTTTAAAAAAATCACTTTTAATAAGACACCAGATATATTATATAATAGATGGAACTCAATGCTGTATGCACACGGTAATATATATGCAACGGCTAACACATATAACCTCTTATATATGGTAATGGCATAGGTGAAATATATGCATGTGGGTATTGGTTGAGAGATGAGACGCAGCTAGTCATGCCAAGCATGTTGCAGCGGCAAATGATTTACCAGCAGCTGCAGGTAAGCCGGTCGGTGGAGCTCTGATTGGTTTCACATGGGAACAAATATCTCCAGGCCGTTCCAATCGATGGCCGGATATACAAAGAAGCCTAAAACTGGCACAAACACATTTTCAGAGTGCGGTGCCAAGAAGACGACAATGCTGATATCAACGAGCGCCCTGCCGCTGACCGATGCCGATGACGCCATGGGCGGAGAGGCCTCATTGCTTCACAGACTAGAGGTGTAGGTCGGTTTATAACACCTGTAACTACTACTACAGAACAACAATCCCTGTCACCTCATTATCACTGGGTATGTTGGAATCTGTCGGGTCCTAAACCTATGATCCGATCAATAATTATACATCTAAGAGACCCCACAAATTCAGTAAAACCATTTGGCAATTTGGCAGCAATTGTAAAATTTGCAACGTAATACGACACATATGCACTAAGTAACATGATAAGTTTTAAATTCGAGGATTAAGTTGAAAACATCTACAAACTACAGTATGAATAATTCAAGCGTCATTCTGATAGGTACAAACTACAATATGAATAATTCAAGCATTCAACGGTACAGTTTTTTTTTTTGTATTTTTACAAATACAGGTGTTTATATATAAAAGCTCCCACTGGCTCTGCAGGGGTATGCCGATGCCTACAATGAAAACAAGCTAGGACAGTTTGTGTGGAGCCACAGCCAACATTGATATATAGGCGAGATATCAGTGCCGATTAAGACCACCACCCGGCATTAATATGATGTTGGGTCATAGCTTGATCCGGAAGCGCCATAATGGTATAACTGTCTGGTTTTGGGTTAACCTGACAGTGTTAAGGACCGTTGGATCCATCTAACAATCTATGACTTGCTTCACCATTGGATCCAACTAATACTAATGCTTCTCATTCTAAAACATGTGTCCGAAGTCCAGACACATGTAGACCTCCCTCCCTGGCAAGACAAATGAGGACCCTGCTTGTATTCTGACGGAATCCAGTAGCATTAGCTCGTTGCTTCACCATTTGTAGTCTTAATATGCGCTCTCTGTAAGGAACTCTCTTCTTACGAGAAAGCCCTCCACATGCACCTTCTATTCATGGTCACGATGGTGCACGAGATGTACTAGAAAAATGTTTGTGATCGAGGATGAAATCACATGAAGCTAGGGTGCACTGAGAGCAATGCTAGTGCGATCTGGTTGGTTGTTGGGTGGCTATCGACAGTAGTTAACATTCATTATAAACCGTCAATCTACCTTGCATAAATGACTAAAATGGATCACGAACATAAACTTAGGGGATTTAACTGATAATTTCCACGAGTTTTGGTGAATCTGTGTCTTCAACAGGATTTAATCAGAACACCACTAAGGAGGATCTATTCATCAAAGTAAATCATGAAATTCCACCACGTAAACAGCGTGGGAAGACTCTAGAAGACTCTAGAAGGTGAACCACCGAAGCGGAGCCCAAGTCACTATTAAGTGGGGCCGGCCGGCCCCACCTGCAGGCCGACCAGCCTGTGGGGCCCCATGTCAGCCTCCCGTTGCTATGTCGGTTCTCCACTGCCTTAAGGATTGCATCTTCACCGTTTATTCAAGTCAGTTTGATCCGAGTGCTTAGAATTGACGCTCCGGCCTATATATACCTGCCTGCACCCCCCTCGAAGGAAAATTGCCTAGTTTGATCCTGAGAGTCTAAGGGCCAGAAACCCGAATCTGTATCTCCATCAAGATCAGAGCTAGCAATCAAGAGAAGATTAGTCCTCCATAGGATTTAGTCTTGTATTAGAGATAGAAAGATAGAGTGAGAGGGAAGAGTTCTGAAGGAGTTCTGGCCCGTTAGTGCTCTCTCTATGGCTTGTACCCTGGCGGAATTAAGTTCTTCTTGAGCTTGCTTCTGAGATTTCTCTGGTAATCGACTTCTAATTCAAGTAAGCATCTTGTTCATATTGTTCTTCAGGTTTGCGACTCTCTTTGTGTACTTTCATCCTTGTAGCCCCTAAATTAAAGTAGTATTCGTAGTGTAAACGTGATGCTTAGATTCGGTTATTCGTTGATGTACCGTACTTTTTGGATCGGTGGTAGCTCACGAGGGTGACTCTTATAGCCTCGTTGAATCCTTTGTAGTCCACCTCCCGTTAGTAGGCCTAGCATGACCTTGTTAATATAAGAAACATACTCTGCCTGTGTTTTCTCTAGTAATATCCCTAGAATTGAACAATAGAAGACAAAGCTTACCGAAGTTAGAACTAGAAGACCTTAGTAATTTCCTATACGCTCATATTATTTAGCCTTGATTGTAAAGTTAGATTAAGTTAGATTTAGTTATTCTCACACATGCTTTCTCTAGTTCGATATAAAACTAGGTACTCTCGGTGAAGTGCTATATCGGTATAATATGCATGAGCTTGCGGATTATTTTGTGTGTTAATATATACCAACAAGCATTTCTAGCGCCGTTATCGGAGAAATGGTTGTTGAGTTAACTTCGAATCTAGCTTATCCTTGTATTATTTTTCTTTTATCTTTTATCTTTTCCTTTCTTTTTACCATGGATCTAGAATCCACCCCTATCTACCAATATGGTGTACCTACGAGCGCACGCCTATAGCCACAAGAATCCTCAAAACCTATACTAACACTTGGCTATGAGCTGCGCCCGCGTTTGATTAACATGGTTCAGGATCAACCCTTTTCGGGCAAAGATGATAAAAACCCCTATTCCCACCTAAATGGGTTTGAGCAAACCTGTGCATGCCTACGCATAGCAGGCATGTTAGACGAAACCTTACGATGGAAGCTTTTCCCTTCTCTTTGACGGGAAAAGCTGAACGTTGGTATAATCTCACCATTGGGAGTAGACAAGGAGATTGGGAAGCCTTGTGCTCTAGCTTTTGCTTGCAATTCTTTCCCATCTCTAGGGTAGTCAACCTTCGTTTAGAGATTCTATCTTTTAAATAAAAAGAATATCTAGGCATGGCTTAGGAACACTTTAATACTCTCATTAATACTGGCCCTGACCTTGCCATTCAAGACCCCATTCTTCTTCAACACTTCTATATGGGTATTGGTAGGAAAACCTTGAAGCGTCTTAATACGGCTTCAGGAGGTTCGTTCTTGCATGTTTCCGCTCATTCAGGGAGAAGCATTCTTACCAATATCTTAGAGAACACCCCTGAAGAAGTAGAAAAGAAGCCGTTAGAGAAGGAATCCCAGATAGCTGAACCCGAATGCTTACTAGACCTATCACCAACTTCAGCTATCCCAGATCCTGAACTCCAATTTCAGACTTTATGCTTGAATTCGAGGATAAACTTTTTGATGAATATGGAAACACCTCAAATTATCATACCATAAGGAGACCCCAGAAGTTTAGGAATTCATCATTTCATGAAGAACCTTTAGACCCTTCTAAGGAAGCTTTCCTTAAAAAGACTACGAAAGAGTTAGTATCTATTATGAGCAATGAATGGGTAGAAGAATCAGAGCTCTCCTATGATGTGATTCGCTTAGATTCACCTTCTATATCCATTCGTTGCCAAATTAATAAAGCTCCTTTCGATGCCCCTCGTAATGCAGTTGTGAGTGTTAATATCATCATGTCTACATCTTTTGCTCATGGTTTATTGAAAGACATGCCATTAACCCCAACAACAAAGTTATTGAAAAGTCTTTCAGGACACATTCTCCTAAGTTTGAGAATTATGTATGTCCTTCCTATCCAGGTAAAAGGAACTAAGGTTCATCTGAGCTTTTATATCATTGATATTATAGAGTTCGACCTGTTGATAGGACAACCAATTGAAAGACTTATCCAAAAAGGACAAATGGGGAAGTTGAATATAAGACTTGGGAAAAACTTTAAACTTTCTATACCTATTACTCATTCTCTAAATGCTGAGAGTGAGTCAATTCTCAAAGAAGACCCAATGGAAGAGGTTAAGGTTGCATCTCTTGATGACTTGATCGAACCCAACCTTGAAGATGATGCCTAGTTCTTCATCGAGGAGGAAGAAGAAAATCCTACAGAGCCTAAATCTTTAGATGAATTGCTAGAATCATCTAAGCCCACCATTGAGCTTAAACCCCTACCTTCTAGTCTTAGATATGTTTTTCTCAATAACGATCAGGATTCTCCTATGATCGTAAGTGATAAACTCTCTCAGGAAGAATCCCTACGCCTGATAACTGTCTTAGAAAAGTATCACTCTACTTTTGGCTACTCGCTCCAAGACCTTAAGGGAATCAGCCCTACTGTTTGCACCCATCGTATCCCTATAGATCCTAATTCTATACCTTCTAGGGAGCCCCAATGTAGGCTTAATAATGCGATGAGAGAGGTTGTTAAGAAAGAGGTTTTGAAACTTTTGCATGCTGGGATCATCTATCCTGTGCCACATAGTGAGTGGGTAAGCCCTGTCCAAGTTGTGCCTAAAAAGGGAGGTATGGCTGTTATTAAAAATGAAAAGAATGAATTAATCCCCCAAAGAACCGTCACTGGATGGCGGATGTGCATAGATTACCGAAAACTTAACAAGGCAACAAAAAAAGATCACTTTCCATTGCCCTTCATTGATGAAATGTTAGAGCTACTGGTGAATCACTCTTTCTTCTGCTTCCTTGATGAGTATTCAGGTTATCACCAGATTCGATTCATCCAGATGACCAAAGCAAAACCACATTTACATGTCCATATGGAACTTATGCTTATCGTAGAATGTCTTTTGGACTATATAATGCTCCAGCTTCTTTTCAAAGATGCATGATGTCTATATTTTCTGATATGATTGAAGAAATCATGGAAGTTTTCATGGATAATTTTTTTGTTTATGGAAAAACGTTTGATGATTGTCTTGAAAATTTAGACAAGGTGTTGCAAAGATGTGAAGAAAAGCACTGAGTCCTTAATTGGAAAAAATGTCATTTCATGGTTAGAGAAGACATAGTGCTTGGACATTTGGTGTAGAAATGAGGGACAGAGGTAGACAGAGCTCAAATTGAAGTAATTGAACAGTTACCTCCTCCCATAAATATCAGATGGATCTACAGTTTTCTTGGCCATGCGGGGTTTTATCGCCGCTTTATAAAATATTTTTCTCATATTGTGTTTACACCAAAATTTAGAGAGAAAAACATGGGAACTCGAAGCTTCCAAAATTGTATCGATCAAGGAACCGATTGCATAAGGATTGATATCAACTGATTCAGATACGACTCTGGAATCAAGTCGCTTTGGATGACGTCAGCAGATAACGATGATGAGCTACGGTTGGCGCCAGGAAACTACATGTCGGACTCTACAAAAAGGGAAAGATTAGGGTCCAAGTTATCTTAAATTAGGAATGTTTTCGTCTATGCCGAAGATTGTAATGAGTCGTGCTTGAGTAGGATTCATGTCTAGGCTCCGGGTATAAATATTGGACCCCCGGTAATAGTAAAAAGACACACAATCAATCAAATACAAGTTACTTACTTTTTTTGGCTCTGGCCACCCCTTAGGAGTAGGGGTAGAGTAGATCTCGGCGAGTTCTTCAGCAAGTATGGATGCATCGATCTGGTCGACCTCCACTGCTTGTTTGTAAGTACCATCATGACTTATACTTCTGTTCGTACGGCTGCATCGATCCGGTCGACCTCCACTGCGACTCTGATATAAGCTAGTTATCGACTCTTGTCTAGTTCAAGTAAGGCTACATCAATCCGGTCGACCTCCACTGCTCGAACTAGATTAAGGTCAAGTTATCGGCTCTATCAAAGGGTGGCGTTCCATCAGATAGATTCATTAAGTTACCGATATTGCTTATTGCTTCCATTATTTATTTAATTACAGCAATATCACTTCGTCCGATTGGGATTGATCTATCCTATTTAACCCATCGTTTGTTAATCTAAACTGATCTAATCTGCATCTTAAACGATGAGTTATGTTTTATCGGCCGTTTTATGTCAATCTTGATCGTGCATAGTGTGCGGTTAAGGCATGTTTTGTCTTGAATAGATCTGTTGGCTAACGAAAACCTTTTCATGGCCTGTTATCACGGCCTATGTGATTCTACCTCACACCCCACTGTTAGCACTGTGGAGTGGGGATCGTTACTTGGTAGATTTGTTCCTGATAGGGCATGACCTTAACTGTGCGTTATGGATGAAACGTCTGTTTTAGCCGATATCGAGTGCTTTCACATATGCAGATCACATTACGAGACCGTTGAAGTAAAGATAGGTTGAAAGATGTGTTAGCCCCATGATCTTATTATTGTATTATGGCCTGCATGATTCTGCCTCGTCCCCACTGATATTAGTAATGAGTTTGGGTCGTCAAATCTATTGTTGTTTCTACGGCCTGCATGATTCTGCCTCATGCCCCACTGGTCATAGCGATAGACGAGATCTAATATATTCATTAGATTTATCTTTATTAAATGGTTAAATGATGATGAGCTGCTTATTCTATATAAAAAGGGATTCGGTTACTTGCAGTCATTAGCTTAGCATAAATTAATTATTGTTGACATCATTTTGCCATTGACTAATGTTTGTCTAAATAACGAGATCTATCTTGAGCGATAACCGATTTACCTTCCATAATTCCATGAGGTTTAATTGATTTATTCTTATGAGTATGCTGGAATCGACTATTTAGTCGATTTCCATCCATATCGGCTCTCAGAGCCACACATTCAGGACTGTCTGGCAACATCGGCTTGTTCCGCCTTAAATTACTGATTAGCTTTCTCTCCTTGTCAATTGCAGGGTCAAATTGACTGGCACGTCTCAGGAGGAGTGCATAGGATCAACCATCCCTGTGCTCAAGCTAGGCGGATCTTCAGCTCCATCGAGTGGACCCTTCCAGCTTGCTCGTGTGCCCTCGGCCTAGGACGAAATTTCGTGCCGTCATATTGCTAGACCACTTACAAATCCTTTGGCCAAGGATGTTCCCTTTGAATTTGATGATGCATGCTTAAAATGTTTTAACATTCTTAAGAAAGCACTAATCTCTGCACCAATCATTCAACCCCCTGATTAGTCGCTACCTTTTAAAATTATGTGTGATGCTAGTGATTATGCTGTGGGGGCAGTTTTGGGACAAACAAAAGATAGAAAGCATCATGCAATTGCTTATGCTACCAAAACTTTGATAGAACCTCAACTTAATCATGCAACAACTGAAAAAGGGCTCCTGACTGTTGTTTTTGCTATTGATAAGTTTAGATCTTACTTAGTAGGAGCTAAGGTGATTGTTTATACTGATCATGCTGCTTTAAAGTACTTGTTCACTAAGAAAAATACTAAACCTAGACTTATAATATGGATTTTGATACTCCAAGAATTTGATTTAGAAATAAAAGACAAAAAGGGAGTAGAAAATTATGTTGCCAATCACTTGTCCAGAATGCAGTTTGAGAATTCACAGGAACTGGTCATCAATGATTCGTTGCGGGATGACACGCTCTTAAAGATCACGAAATCTGAGCCCTGGTACGTAAACATTGTCAACTTTATGGTTGCAGGTTATGTACCAGCAGGGGAGAACAAAAGGAAGCTCATCTATGAAAGTCGTCTCTATATATGGGATGAACCGTACCTCTTCAGAGTCTGCTCTGATGACCTACTCAGAAGGTGTGTAACGGCAGAGGAAGGCATCAAGATCATCGAACAATGTCACTCATCACCATATGGAGGACATTATGGTGCATTCCACACTCATTCAAAGATCTGGCAAAGTGGATTCTTCTGGCCAACCATGTATGAAGACATGAAGGACTTCATTCGGACATGTGGAGCGTGTCAGAGGCATAGGAACATTAATCCAAGAGATGCCATGCCACTCACCAACAACCTCCACATCGAGCTTTTCGATGTCTGGGGAATCGACTACATGGGACCTTTTCTGAAATCAAAGAACTGTGAATACATATTGGTGGCAGTTGACTATGTCTCCAAGTGGGTTGAAGCCATGCCATGCAGAGTTGCTGATGCTAAGAACTCCAAGAAGATGTTTGAAGAGATAATATTTCCAAGATTCAGAGTTCTAAGGATGTTGATTAGTGATGGAGAAACTCACTTTACTGACAAGAACTTTCACAACTACCTGTCAAAACATGGGATCCATCATAGTGTCGCTACTCCATACCACCCTTAGACAAGTGGCCAAGCAGAAACATCAAACAAACAAATGAAGAACATTCTGCAAAAGACGGTCAACGAGATGGGAACTGCATGGAAGGATAGACTACCTGATGCACTATGGGCTTATAGAACGGCCTATAAAACACCACTTAGGATGTCACCATACCATCTTGTCTACGAAAAGACCTATTATGAACCTATTGAGCTAGAATTCAAGGCTCACTAGGCCATCAAGTGATGGAACATGGACTTTGAAGCTGCTGGAACCAGGAGGAAGATACAACTCTCTGAGCTTGATGAATGGCTTGAAAAAGTATATCACAACACCAAGATTACAAGGAGAGAACAAATAGATAGCATGATAAGAGGATAAAGAAGAAGAAGTTCACCCTCGGAGATAAGGTATTACTTTTTATTTCTAGGGTGAAATTATTTGGGCACAGAAAGCTTCGAAGCAAATTGGAAGGACCATTCAAGGTTATAAGCACCTCGTCGCATGGAGCAGTAACACTTCAAAATGATGAAGGTACATTATTCAAGGTAAATGGCCACCATCTCAAGATCTTTCTAGAACCTTAAAAACCACCTGAGGATTTGGGTGAGGTATATTTTCTGATTTTACCCTAGATTTACACATTTGCCATCCTCTTTATGTTTCGCAATGCATAAATATATTTTTTGGGATTAGATAGGGATTAGAAACCACCGCGAGAAAAACTCCCATGAGAAGATGACATGTGGGGCTGGTAGGCCCCACCTATAGTATGGCCGGCCCACCTGTCAGTACCCTTGCGCTCGGTCAATTCTCTTGTGTCTTCTAGATCCTTCCCATCCACAATCCCGTAGTTTTGTGATGCATTCCATTTTTTCTCGTTACGAGACCTCTAATAGATAGATCTTGAGCCCTACTGCAAGTTATTCCCCCTTTATAAGCGAGCCCCTGCCTACCTCCATAGCCATCCCATCAAAGCCTCCTCTCTCCAACAACAACAAAATCTCTCCTCCTCTCTAGTCCCCATGGCCAACAAGCAGATCATCCCTTACGGTTTTGATCTAAACAAGAAACCCGACACGCTTGTACTGAGCGTCGTTCCTCCAGAGATCACCCCCATTCGCTCAAGCCAGTCTTACTTCACCCAAGCTATCCATCATCTAGTGATTGCTCCACCACTGCCACGTCCACTTCTTGAAGGCAAGCCACGTCAACAAGAGCCTCGTCTCGACGTCCAGAAGCAGATCAAGGTGACGAAGGAGATCAACCTCCTTCTTCCGAAGGGACACGAGGCGCTGACTAGAGTCAAGACCAATAAGTTTGGAGATGTTACATGTGCGAAATATCTATCGGTCACCCCTCATACAACCATTAATGGAGTCTAGGCTATGTCAGATCAGATTAAGGTTGTTCCCCCGAAGAAGAAGAAGAAGAGAAAGGCACCATCAACTCTCCTAGAGAATAAGGAGAAACACCCTTAGATGACCATTGCCCTCTTAGAGAAGAAAATTGAAGATCTAAGTGATGTTGTCTACACCTTAGAATAGAGGATCAACGAAGAACACGTTTATCGCAAGAGCCTGCAACAAGATTTAAACGTGTAAGGAAAATGGACCCAAGGCCCATTTACTTTGGATTTTGGTGTTTGATGACCAACACAACCAAGTTGGACTAATGAATTTGCAAGTGATTGTTTTGTAGTTCAATAGGGTGCAAGACGTGACTTGGACAAAGGTGACGTGATGATCCGATGATCAACACCATAAGCAAGACCCTAGGAGCACAAGAGAAGACCCAAGATATCAAGCAAAGCCCAAGAACGAAGATTGGAACCAAGCCGTACGCAAGATTACGAAGAAACGAGCTCACAGAGGTGACCGGATGCTGGCGGAAAGTGACCGGACGCTCCGATCAAGAGGCTCGGCAACAGCAGGCGTCAGCAGCAGCGACCGGACGTTGAGTACTGAAATCGACCGGACATATGATGGTACTGTTCATCATCACTGGCAACATATTCAGTACTGACCGAACGCTGGCGGCAAATCGACCGAACGCAGAACTGTCGCGTCCGATCAAGTACAGAAAGGTTCCAAAGCGGCAAAATTGCGACCGAAAGCGTCCGGTGGCATGCGATCGGACACTGGCAGCGTCCGATCAGTTGATCACGACTCTAACAGTCGGGACAACTGGATGCGTCCGGTTAGGACATGATCAGCGTCCGGTCAGTAGTTGAAAAGTGGGATTTCGTCCCCAACGGCTACTTTCTCAGTGGGGCTTATAAATAGACCCTCCAACCGGCCATTTGAAGTGTGTGGAGCTGAGATAACATATCAAGGGTGTTGATACACCATTTTAGTGATCTCCACTTGCATAGTGCTTAGTGATTCATTAGGTCATTAGTGTAGGTGCTTTACGAAGTGCTTAGGTTTATTAGACCACCACTTATACGCTTGCTCTAGGTTTAGGACTAGTGTTTAGTGAGGTTTGCATACCTCTTAACACTCGGTGCTTGCGCACACCATTGTTGTACATCAGAGGGGCTTGTAGTCTTAGGAGATCACACCAACCGTGGTTGTGGTGTGGCCGCCACCGTGTACCGGAGGGAACAAGGCCCACGACGTTTCGGTCGGAAGCTTGATAGTGAAGATAGCGGGGAGCATCTGGGAGAGGCTTGCCAGAAGGCATGTCGGAGAGGCCGAGGCTATACACGGAGTTACCCGACCGGGAGCTTGGCCCTTGTGAGAGATTCCTTGTGAGAGATTCCTTGCGAGGGGCTCCAACGAGGACTAGGGGGAAGCTTGCGTGCTTCTCGATACCTCGGTAAAAATACCGAAGTCGTCGATGGGAGTTTGCATATCTCTACCTTGCTCTTTAACTTCTGCATTTACATTGATTGTATTACTCCTTTCGTGGTAGAGATAGCAACACACTAGTAAAACCGTAGTTGCACATTTAGATAGTTTATCTTTTGCATAGGTTTTGCTAAGGTTCGAAAAAGAGGCCATAGTTTAGAGTTAGAATTTTAAGTTGCCTAATTCACCCCCCCCCTCTTAGGCGTCATGGTCCCCTACAAGTGGTATCAGAGCCCCTGTTGGCTCAATTTGGACCTTTGGCTTAACCGCCATTGAGCCGATGCTTTTTAGAGTGATTGGGATGGATACCTCTAGGCCTCCGCAGTTTGATGGCACTAACTTCCCCTATTATAAAGCTAGAATGGCTTGCTACCTTAAGGCGGTTGATTTGGGAGTTTGGAGAGTCACTTGTGATGGGATGAAACCCATTAAGAATCCCGATAAACCCACAAAGAGTGAAGAAAAGGAAATACATTTCAATACTAGAGCTAAGAATTGCTTGTTTGAATCTTTTAGCATGGATGTGTTTAACCAAGTGTTCACTTTAAATACGGCTCATGAAATTTGGTTAAAACTTAAAGAGCTCCATGACGGCACATCTAATGTCCGTGAGCAAAAATATTGTCTAGCTAAACAAAATTATGATACCTTTACAATGAATAGTGATGAGCTTGTACGTGATATGTATTCTCGTTTGAATCTGATTATCAATGAGCTCCATTCAATAGGACTAATAAAACTAGATGATGCGGACATCATGAGGAAGATCATCTCTGTGCTACCACAAAAGAAATATGCAAGCATCATCACCATTCTTCACAACATGGAGGACTTGAGCATCATGACCCCGGCCATAGTCATTGGCAAGATAGTGGCATTTGAAATGTCATGCAAGATGGGTCAAGAAGAAGCCTCTTCATCAAGCAAAGGCAAAGCTCTCACATGTAGCAAGAAAAAGAAGATGAAGAGCAAGCAAGTTGAGACAAGCTTAACCTCAAGCTCCTCAAGTGAAGATGATGATGATGATGATGATGATGATGATGATGATGATGATGAAGATTCAAGTGATGATGATCAATCTTCCTCCTCCACCTCCGACCATGATGAAGAATCAATCAAACTTATCAACAAGGTGGAGAAGATGATCCAAAGGCTCAATGTCAAGGGTGTGCCCATCCAAATTCAAGATATCATCTTCACCAATCAAAGAGATGAGCAAAGAAAGAGAGGATGCTATGGATACGGCGAGTTAGGGCACTTTGTGGAAGTTTGTCCAAACAAGCCCACACCTAAGACAAAGAAGAAGGCATGCAAGAACCAAGCCCTCACATCAATAAGGACATGGGATGATTCTTCAAGTGAAGAAAAAGACCATCACAAGAGGCGAGGGCGCAAGTACTCATCATAAAGCTCTTCTTGTATATGCCTTATGGCACGAGGTAACAAAAGCTCATCCTCTAGTGAGAGTGATAGTGATGATGAAATGCCTTCTTATGATAAAATTGTGCAATAAAATCTTAATTATGCTAAAGTTTGCACTAGTCAACAAAAGAAGCTCGAAAAAATAAAAGAAAAGCTAGATAGTTCACAAGAAGCATATAAAACTTTGCTTGAACAATATGAGACATTTGCTAATCTCAATATTGAACTATCTACTAAAATTGAGCAACTTGAGGCTAGAGCAACAACAAATGCATGCACAATCAATGATGAGCAACTTGTAAAGAAAAATGAAAAATTAAAAAGAAAAGTTAGCTAGCTCACAAGATGCTTATAAAAGTTTGCTTGCTAAAATGGAAACCATGTGCAAACATTGTGATGAGCTAACTAATAAAGTTGCTAATCTTGAAGCCCTTAGTACAACCCCCACCAAGGCATCTAAAAAGAAAAGTTCTATCTTTAACATATCTAAAAAGGATGCCTCTACTTCGTGTAATGATTTATGTTTAGACTCATCTTTGTGCAACCAAGTTTGTGTTGAGAAAGTTGTTAAAGATACATGCACACAAGAGGTTGCAAAGGAGAATGGGCAACTCAAGCAAGAAGTAGCTCGCCTCACCAAGGACTTGACTCAAGTGAAAGGCAAGGCAAAGCAAACCCAACTTCATCAAGATAACACTGTCAAGGGAGTGAAGAAGCTTGATGAAGGACAAACCGTGGTTTGCTATGTGTGCCACGAGGAAGGTCACAAGTCCTATGAGTGCAAGGTGAAGAATGGGGGAGGAGCAAAGAAGAAAGAGAAAAGGAAAACAAGTAAGCTCTCCAACACCTACACCAACAAGGTGGACAAGAAGGCCTCCACACCATACTTGTTAAAGAAGAAGAAAAATGACAAGGTGGTTGGCATCAAGGTGAACAAGCAAGCCAACAATGGGGTCAAATGCTTTTGGGTGCCAAAGAAAATCATTTCCAACATGAAGAGCACCAAGAAGGTTTAGATCCCGAAAGGGAAGTGAGAAGTCTGATGGACTACGGGGAATTTAGAGACTTGGCAAAGTATGGGTGCATTTCATGGGGTGCATCATGATGGACAAGATCATTGCCAAGTGGGTTAGTGAATACTATGGACCCAAATTCCCCTTCCTATGTTAGGCAACTAGATTCAATTTTCTTCAAGTGTTACTAGATTTAATTTCCTACTAGTGGCATCCTTAAGCATCTAGTTACTTTTCATGCCTAGGTTTGCATTTGCATGCTTATTTTTTCTTGCCATTCATACACTAGGTATATCTTATGGTAGGCTTGCTTGGTTTCATTCTTAACCCTTGGAGCAAACCTACATGTTTTAAAAGTATTTAAGAGCACGACACATAGCTTGTCTTTCGATTGTTCATCTAATATGTGCCAAAGTTCAAATTGTAGATAATTTCTCCCGAATATCGCCTTCGAAAATGACTATCACATTCATGTGATGTCATCTTTCAAGTGGTATTTTTTTATTCTAAAAATCAATGTGCAAGTTTCCTACAAGTATTCCATACTTGTGTGCACAAATTTAGGGGGAGGTTACTCTACAAGTTGGATGCCTTGAGACTAACACTTTTTCAAGCTTATCATGTGTGTAGTAGTCTCATTGTAAGGAAAATGGAGTCCCCGGAGTTAAGCATCATACTTCAAATATCCACCACCTATTGCAAGTGGTAGAAATCAAATTGGTTTCCACATGTGGTATTTCTAAACCAATATCATCATGTTGATTTTATTTTGATATTTATATGCTTTCTCCATGCAATATATAGATTAAATTCCCTTGAGCAAAAATTTGCCAATTATGCATATGCTTTGCCTTCTACCATATGTATGCATATATTTAGGGGGAGCTTAGTCTATATAATGTGAGAGTCAAATTTTGTGACCTATTCCACTCTACATACAAAGGATCACAAAGTTTGAACCTCCCTTGTGCTACTAATGTCTTCCTTTTTGGTGTTTGATTCCAAAGGGGGAGAATTTAGAGGACCAAAAGCAAGCATTATTTTGTAGAACCAAAAGCTAGATCATAATAATTTAAAAGTGGTAATGGTCTACAAGTGGTAATGGTCCGAGAAAGGGAGGATAGTGGATTATGGATTAGTCTATGTAATGGAAAAATTTGTAGGAAGCAAGGCTTAAATCCATAATGCCACATGGGGACATTTGCAAGGGCAAGATAAGTTTTTATGTGGTATCCTTTAGTTTTATAAGTAGTATCTTTTAGCATCATATAACCTTGCCCCTTGCATTGCATCCTAGCAAGTAGGTAGTTTTCAAATTTCAAAATTCTATTATTTGCTTGCTTTGGTCGTGTTGCCATCAATCACCAAAAATGGGGAGATTGTAAGGAAAATGGACCCAAGGCCCATTTACTTTGGATTTTGGTTTTTGATGACCAACACAACCAAGTTGGACTAATGAATTTGCAAGTGATTGTTTTGTAGTTCAATAGGGTGCAAGACGTGACTTGGACGAAGGTGACATGATGATCCGATGATCAACACCATAAGCAAGAACCTAGGAGCACAAGAGAAGACCCAAGATGTCAAGCAAAGTCCAAGCACGAAGATAGGAACCAATCCATAGGCAAGATCGCGAAGAAACGAGCTCACAGAGGTGACTGAACGCTGGACCGGACGCTGGCGGAAAGTGACCGGACGCTCCGATCAAGAGGCTCGACAACAGCAGGCGTCAGCAGCAGCGACCGGACGCTGAGTACTAAAATCGATCGGACGCACGTATGGTACTGTTCATCATCACTGGCAACATATTTAGTACTGACCGGACGCTGGCGGCAAATCGACCGGACGTAGAACTGCAGCGTCCGATCAAGTACAGAAAGGTTCTAGAGCGGCGAAATTGCGACCGGACGCGTCCAGTGGCATGCGACCCGACGCTGGCATCGTCCGATCAGTTGGTCACGGCACTAACGGTCGGGACGATCGGACGCGTCCGGTCAGGACATGATCAGTGTCCGGTCAGTAGTAGAAAAGCGGGATTTCATCCCTAACGGCTACTTTCTCTGTGGGTCTTATAAATAGACCCCCAACCGGCCATTTAAAGTGTGTGGAGCTGAGATAACATATCAAGGGTATTGATACACCATTTTAGTGATCTCCACTTGCATAGTGCTTAGTGATTCATTAGGTGATTAGCGTAGGTGCTTTGCGAAGTGCTTAGGTTGATTAGACCACCGCTTATGCACTTGCTCTAGGTTTAGGCCTAGTGTTTAGTGAGGTTTCCATACCTCTTACCACTTGGTGTTTGCGCGCACCATTGTTGTACATCAGAGGAGCTTGTAGTCTTGTGAGATCACACCAACCGTGGTTGTGGTGTGGCCGCCACCATGTACCGGAGGGACCAAGGCCTGTGACATTTCGACCGGAAGCTTGATAGTGAAGACGGCGGGGAGCATCTGGGACAGGCTTGCCAGAAGGCACGTCGGAGACCCACTTGCGCGTGGGGAAGGCCCAAGGCTATCCACGGAGTTGCCCGACTGGGAGCTTGGCCCTTGCGAGGGGCTCCAACGAGGGGAAGCTTGCGTGCTTCTCGATACCTTGGTAAAAATACCGGAGTCATCGACGGGAGTTTGCATATCTCTACCTTGCTCTGTGACTTCCGCATTTACATTGATTGTATTACTCCTTTTGCGGTAGAGAAAGCAACACACTAGCAAAACCGTAGTTGCATATTTAGATAGTTTATCTTTTGCATAGGTTTTGCTAAGGTTAGAAAAAGAGGCCATAGTTTAGAGTTAGAATTTTAAGTTGCCTAATTCACCCCCCCCCCCCGCTCTTAGGCGTCACGGTCCCCTACAAAACGCTTTGAATCATTTTGTTGCTAAGATGAGGAAGTGAGAATTAGGTAGTTGATAATAAGGCACGAGTGGTTAGATGAAGTAATTAAAGATAGTAGGTTACTCGCTTAGCTCAGATTGTTAGAGTGGTTGAAGTTTGTGCTAGCTAGACAAGAGTTTGTGTTTAGGTTGGTTTGTGTAATAAAGTGCCTTATAATATTAATGGAGTCTTATTATTATTATTTGCTCTCTATTTCTTTTGGATAAGTGTTTTGTTTCCACATGTTGTGCATAAAGGTATGCAGGAAAACAAGTGTGGGGGAGACACACCGTGACAATAAGACAGAATTCAATCGTGAAAATCACGAAGCTCAGAAAATATTGAGCCAAGGACCACGTCCAACAAAGTGGGCCTAGAGCAGCCCCTAGAGCAGGCTGCCCGGCCTCCTCTTTGAGCCGGCTGGCCCATCACAGCGCCACCTCACCTCGATCTTTGTCCTCGGTCAGGTTTGAGCCCAATATGTTCTATTTTTGCATGTTTCACTTTCTATTTCGAACTGAATTGAAAATCACTTGATAAAACAACTTTAAAACATAAGGAAAGATTATTTCAATCATGACTAAGGGATAGACTCACATAACCATTTTCCTAGAAATCTTGCTACTGTTGGGAACTTATTATTAGGGACCCCATGCTACTTAAGTTGTTGTGGAATGAGATATAGTAAAATAATAAGAACTTGATTCTTGATGTCTTGTTATTGGAGAATTTTATTTCAAAAAGTAAAAAGAATAGCTACACCTCTCCTTTGTGGTAACAACATCCCACCAGAGCCAAACATGATATGATAGACTAGGAAACCTTCTACATATGCTACTTGTTATTGTTTTGAGTTTGGTCAAACCTTGTGACCCTTGTTGAGAAACTTATCATGCTCTCAAGATCAAGATCACGTACACTCCACTTATATCTGCTGCTCCTACACTGGGGGTATGCAAAAACATGTTTTCCATCCACCCAAAATGTTCTGCTCCTACACTGGGACTAGACACAAAAATAAGTTTGTTAGGATAAATGCTCCACGTTCTTATAAATGTCTCTCTTGAAAAGTTTCAATTGCAGGAAAAGAGGCATGGGTTATGCAAAAGTTATTCACAAAAAAAGAGAACATAAGAAAAAGTATTGAGAAAAATGGACAAGTGCCCGAGATATCTAAAACAATGGGTACTTAAATGCCCGCCTAAAAAAGAGAGATAAATAAGATAGCCCATGTTTTCTTGCAAAGAATTTTCAAGTTTCAATCAAGAGAGATATGTTTCAAGGAGCATAGTAGAATTAGGTTAGCTACCATATACATATCCACACACATACACATCTTGATCTAAGAGTATGTCATTTTTCTCCTCGGATCCTTGTTTTGACTTTACAATATATACAATGCAATTATGTTCTCACATTTATCCCTACTTGAGCTCCACATAAGCTTTTAGAAGTAGATAAAAAGAAGGCAAGAACATTAATGCCTTGGTGAGGCTCCAAAAATACCACATATACAGAGTAATTTGAGAGTGCTACAAAAGGAGAAGGTCAGCTATGTTTTGTTTTCAAAAATCTTAAATGTTTCTCCAATTGACTTGACTGAAGGAAGATGGTGATCTATTTCAAGTTGTTCCATTCTTCAACCGCCCAAAGTTTCATGGTAGACGCTTTGAATCCTACAGTGCATGCATGACTGGGAATGGTTTTTTGTTGATGACTTGTCCTAAAGTTATGTCTTGAGTAATCCATCCTTTTATCGAGGACGAGTAAAAGCCTAAGTGTGGGGGAGTTTGTTGACGATAGTTAACATTCATCATAAATCGTCAATCTACCTTGTATAAATGACTAAAATGGATCACCAACATAGACTTAGGGGATTTAACTGATAGTTTCCATGAGTTTTAGTGAATCTGAGTTTTCAGCAGGATTTAATCAGAAAACCGCCAAGGAGGACCTATTCGTCAAAGGAAATCATGGAATTCCGCCACGTAAACAGCGTGGGAAGACTCTAGAAGACTCCAGAAGGTGAACCACCAAAGTGGAGCTCGAGTCACTGACAAGTGGGGCTGGCCGACCCCACCAACAGGCTGACCAGCCTATGGGCCCCCCATGTCAGCCTCCCATTGCTATGTCGGTTCTCCACCACCTTAAGGATTGCATCTCTGCCGTTTATTCAAGTCAGTTTGATCCAAGGTCTTAGGATTGATGCTCCGGCCTATATATACCTGCCTACACCCCCCCCCTTTAGGGCAAATTGCCTAGTTTGATCCTAAAAGCCTGAGGGCCAGAAACCCTAAACCATATCTCCACCAGGATCAAAGCTAGCAATCAAGAGAAGATTAGTCCTCTATAGGATTTAGTCTTGTATTACAGATAGAGAGATAGAGTGAGAGGGAAGAGTTCTGGAGGAGTCCTAGCCTGTCAGTGCTCTCTCTATGGCTTGTACCCTGGCAGAATCAAGTTCTTCTTGAGCTTGCTTTTGAGATTTCTCTAGTAATCGACTTTTAATTAAAGTAAGCATCTTGTTCATATTGTTCTTCAGGTTTGTGACTCTCTTTGAGTACTTTAATCCTTGTAGCCCCTGAGTTAAAGTAGTATTCGTAGTGTAAGCGTGATGCTTAGACTCGGTTATTCGTGGATGTACCCTACTTTCTGGATCGGTGGTACCTGTAACAACCCAAAAATCTATACACCAAAAATACCAGCTACAAAATTTTTCTCAAGAATCCCATGTGATGATGAGTGCCATGTATAGAAAACCAACCTAAGAGATGGATTAGGTCTAACCTAACCCCAGTCAACATATAAGCATGGCATGTCGTTAGATGACTGTGTTTATTAATTTGCAACAAATATAATGTTGCATACATTGTTAAATTCAAAATGTGATTTGGATTTCCATTTGAGTTATGATTGCTAAACAACTCCAATAAAATAATAAACCATAAAGTTATTATTAAACAAAATTCCCTAAACTCCAATGAATAAGTCACCTCAGTTGTGAAATCAAATTTCAAACTAAATTTGAATTCAAACAAATGGAAAAGAAATGAAAAATAGAAAAGGAAGAAGAGAAGAAAGCCTCCCAGCCAGCTGCTCGGCCCAACCCGCACGACCAGCAACCGGCCCAGCCAGCCACCGGCCAGCCCCGCCAACGCGCTGCAGCCAGCCAGCCGCTCAGCTCGCGCGGCCCAGCTTGCGGCCTAGCGTCGCCCCTGCGCCTATCAGCCTCGCTTGCGGTTGCTGCCACCTTGGCCCCGCGTGTCAGCCGCACGTTGCCCAAGCCCACGCGTCTCCCCATCTCCGCTTGCAGCCGCTGCCTGCTGGACCCCACACGTCAGTGCTACTGTGCTTCTTCCCCACGCCGCGCTCAAACCACCGCGCGACAGAGCCCCGACAGCAATGGCAGGGTGGGCCAGGGGTCATGCCCGGGGCATGGTCCTGTCTCCCCTTTGCGCCACGCCCACGCAACCCCGCGCACACCGTTGGATGCAAGCTCGCGCCCCGATAGCCCTTGAATTCCCAACCGCCGATCACCAGGCTCGCCGATCCCCGCTCGGCTATAAGAGCCTCGGCCGAGAGCCCTAGCGCTCGTCCCGTCGCCCGCCGCCACATCGGTGGCCAACCTCAGCACAGCCGAACCAAGAGAGAAGAGGGAGAAGGGGAAGAAGGGGGGGAGGGAAACGCCGAAGCCGCTGCCGGGGAAGGACCGGGAGCACGCTGGAGTTCGGAGCACCGCCACGGGTCGGCACTGCACGGCTTCTAGAGCTCAGCCGAGCCACCCGGAAGGCCGCACGCGTGACTTCACCATCGGCAAGCACTGCCGAGCCACCGCTCGTCGTGGCCAGCACCTTGGAAAGCTCTAGCCGCCACCTTGACCCCACAGACGCAGTCGCCGTGGTCCGAGGAAGCTTTTCCCCTCCCCAATCGGACACCAGAGCCACCGTGGGGGCTCACCGCGAGCTCGCCGCCGGTAGGAGCACCGTCGTGGTAAGAAACAGGGGAACACCCCCCTCACCGGCCACCTATGCGTAAGCTCGGTGCACGTGAGCCGAGCCAAGTAGAAGAGACGGTGGACTTGGTCCACCATGCGCCCTGCCGTAGGTCCATGGACCATGAGCGCTGGTCTACCGTGGGCCACACGGTGTGAGCCACGCTGTGGACGAAACCCAATAAGGGCCCATGGCCGTGACGTGGCTGTGCCACAGCCTGCCACGTGTCTGGCTCGGCCCAGACCGGCCCTACCCGAAGCCCAACCGACCCGTTTGAGACCAGGCCCATGTTGACCATTGACCTGACCCCACATGTCAGCGACATAGTGTTGCTGGACCCACACGTCAGACGGTGACGTCATGCTGGCGTTGTAATGACATCACGCGGGACCCACACGTCAGGAACCAACACGGCCGTGGTGACGTCATGCCGACGTCACGCTGACATCAGCTGCTGACGTCAGCAACCCTGGCCCCACACGTCAGTGACCCTGACCGTTGACCAAAGACCATTGACTGTTGACTCACCGTTGACTTTGACCGGACCCACCTGTCAGTGACTCAATAGCCTCTGGCCCCACCTGTCGGTGAGCATGACGTTGATGACGTCATGCTGACGTTAGCTAGACCCCACCTGTCAGCTCGGAACCGTGATGCTGACGTCATGCTGACGTCAGCAAGCCACATGGACCAACCACAGTGTGACACGTGTCAACCCAGGATTAATTCAGCCTTTTTCATTTTCAGAAATGGAATTAATCTTTGGAAATTCTTAACTAATTCATATGACCTCGGAAAAATACGAAACTAGGACCAAAATTCATCTAAAATCGAGCTCTACGCAATGGACCCACGTTTGAGTGCATTTGACTCTTTTGAATTTTCGTTGCTTCTTTGTGCTATTCTATAGACGTCGCTAACGCGACTATATTACAGTCGTTTGTAGACTCGGAGGAGAACCTGACGGACGAGGATCGTGATTACCGTGAGGAGTACGGGGATGACTACACTGAAGGTGCCACATCCCACCCAACGTCATAGCACCTATTACGCATGGCTAATATAGAAATGCTAGTGCTTACTTTATTGTCATGATCACATTATGGTAGGACTTGCATGGTAGTATGCTTCTTGATGGCCTTTACCTTGACGCAACCTTACCCCTGCTCACCCTGCTGTTAGGCTAGTCACATGCTTGCTAATATATTTCATTGCTTACTACTACTACGCTTGCACTATATGGAGGCATGATGGAAACTGGTGTTATCTAGACCATGGGGAGAGTACTGCGTGTGTGACTTGGGTGCGTGGAGGGTGAGGGTTGTGTCGACCAAGTTGGAGTATACGACGAGCCTAGGGCAAGTCTTACCGTGGGGTGCTACCTGGGCACCCTAGAAGGGATACCTGTGGTGGGTAAATGGTATATGAGGTGGCCTTGGGTGTGATCCTATGATGGGAGGAGCCCAGGGTGGAGGTGCTGTGGTGGCACAGTAAATGGAAACCCTAATGAAGACATTCTGGCTTGGTCAACCCTAAGGACTTACTAGTACTCAGACTCACCGGGAAGCCTTACGTACCACTCGCCCTATATGGTGCGGGACAGCCGGACTACTTGGTAGGATATTGCCACTACTACTAGGTTGTTAGCGGACAGTGTAAGGAGGTACGGGGTGCGGAGGATTTCCCCCCACACCCTTCCGAGACTTCATGGAGACCTTGTGGACCCGGCTCATGACTCACAGTTTTAGCCACCCCAGACTGGACTTGGGGTGTACCAGGGCTGAATGGTAGAGTGGCATTATCCTAGGCTAGAAAGCGGCCAGAATCAACCTAGTTGACGACGGTCAGCGAGGAAGGCGGATCTTGTGGTTATGTAAAACCTCTGCAGAGTGTACGGTTGATCGATCAATACATATGCCGACTTGTTGGCTATGGACCTTTCTTGGGTTTCGCTTAAACTAGATAGTGAGAGGAGTCTTTCTTTTCTCCCCCTGGGATGAGTGTTCGGACGTAGCCAGGGGCTACGGGCCTTGAGACAGTGCCGAGAGGGAGTTGGCCTGTCGACTGTGCGATGGAATGGGTGTGGTATGGAGATGGTGTGGATAAGGTGGTATATCGATCCCAGGATCGAAACCTGGCTCTGGAATGGGAATAGGGTGGAATGTGTGAGAATGGTGTTAAAACTTGACCAACCATTATTATGTACTTGATATGCTAATACATAGGAAACCCCAGCCTTATAGGTTCCTTATTGATTATATCCAACTTGCATCTAATTTCCACAAAGCAATGCTCATGGGGATGGGAGTGGCCAGTACAAATCATACTGATAAATTTTGGCACACTGGTTCTGCTGAGGAGTATAGCTCCGATGAGTTTGACGGATGAGGGATTCGTGCCTACGCTCGAGTTTGGCGATCTTATCTTCAAGCTGTTCTGAATGAATGCTACTTTTGATTCCGCCAATGCGGCGATGTAATAAATTATGTAATTCCGCACTATTTGTACTCTGATATTATCATTGTATGGATGTGATATTCGACAGGAATTTGGGTAATATGATCTACAACGGTCTTATTACACTTCGACTCTGTGGATTTCCCTTCGCGGAAATCAGGGTTGTTTCAGTTGGTATCGGAGCCATACTTGACCATAGGACGAAACCCTTAGAAATGGACGATAGAATAGGACGTGGACAACCCTTCTTTCGGTTATATACCGACCCTGCATTCACTTTTATGCAAGGCTTGTCTATTATTGACCTGCTAACACCTATTTCCTTAAAACATGCAGATGACAACGAACGTCGAATGGCCGCCTCTAGGACCGCTACCTTTGGACCACGCCAAGCTTACCTTCGACCTACGTGAGCTCGGGGGTTTTGCACAGACCCTCTGCTGAGTTCTCGTCACATTAGGAGTCCCTGACGAGCTTGTCAAGGTCACCTGCACCAGGAAGCTATCACAGGAAGGAGGAATCGAAGGACCAGTTGTCACCTTAGCCAAGTTTCCAGCAAGCACTACCTTACCTTCTGTCCCAGCTTTCACCGAGATGACCATAGAGGACACAGTTGAGGAGGGACTGCAAGCTATCTCACATAAGGCACTTCGCAGAGTGATGAGGGACCACTACGAGCACCTAAAGATGACAGAGTTCCGTCTACTTCCCTAGGCCCTCGACCTCAGCCTTACCCCGAGTGAGCAGAGTTTCACAGCCGGTAGAGTTATCCTTGCAGAGGAGGACAGATGCCTCCGTGTCTCAGCTATCCACCTACTAGAGTAGGATAGGTACGTGATCCAGCTTGAGCAGAAGAGACGTCAGGACTGGGCTCTTCTATGGGAGTGCCAGGAGCGAGACTCGTAGGGAGCACTGGAGCGAGCTAGTCTGCTCAAGGCAGTTGCCAAGCTACAGGATGAGCTCAACCGTCATGAGGAAGTCCATAGAGCCGAGGTCGCTGACTTACAGGACAAAGCAGCCGACCTAGGCAACAGGAACTGCTATCTCGATAGCAAGGTCTTGGAGTTGCAGAGGGAGTTGGACAACAAGAAGGCTGAGTTCAACCGCAGAGGAGACAGAGAGAGGTCCAAGGGGATTGATATGCTGAAAATCCAATCTCGGAACAAGACCCTGACCCAGGAGCTGGAGGAGTTCAGGAAGAAGGCTGTTCACAACCAGGGTCACCTGATCGAGGCACTCAGGCAGACCGAGTACCTACAGGACAAGTGTGAGAGGACATGGTAGGCTTGGCAGAAGTCTGACAAGAAGCGCCTCAGGGAGATGAAGGGTATGTGGGATCAGCTACCCAAGGAGATTCGTAGTAAGACGAGGCCTAGGATGGAGGAGTTTGAGTTAGCCCCGACTCGCCTCAACCTAGACGCCTGCCCCACCCTACCTGGAGCTAAGCCTACTGAGGAGCTTGCCAAGGCCTTGAAATACGTGTCCCGACTTCACAAGTCTGACGAGGAGATCGAGATCGAGAACAGCCGTATTCTAGCTGCAGTGTACGAGTTAGAGTAGATGACCCTGCGTGGTCATGAGTTATGTTAGTAGCTTCCATGAGTTGTACCCCATGATGTACCCCTTATGAGATGTATTATGAGACGCTATGCGTAGTACGATTCTCGCACATCTTCAAGTGTAGCTACTGGAGATGATGCTATGTAATAAAAGCCATGTAATGAATGATTCGAATCTTATTGCATCTTATGGATCTTATTGCTTCTTTGTAATGAGTGTTGGATAGTATAAATAATTTTTATTAAAATGTCAAAATCATGTAATCATGTTGAATTATAAGCACTTATGGCACAAGCACTAAAATTCCTAAGATCCGTGTTGCAGATGCCGAACCGCCGATCTAATCACCTAATGAACCGTGGACGTGCGCTCAACCCTAAACCAGCTGAACCCAATGGGGGACGTGGTGGCAACAACCGTGGCCGTGGCCGTGGCCATGGACGTGGTGGGATACCCTTCAACCTAGAGAATACCCCGCCGCCTGCTGAGGAGAACATTCCGCCACCACCACCGAACCTGGCAGAAGTGATGGCACAGCAGACCCAGCTTCTTACAGCCCTTGTCGAAGGAGCAAATTGTCGCCAGGGAGGTCAGTAGAATGATTTCCAAAGGATGCTAGAGGGATTTCTGAAGCTAAGGCCACCCACCTATGATGGCACCGACCCTGACCCGCTTGTAGCCGATGACTGGCTCAAGGAGATGGAGAAGAAGCTTGATCTCACCACTTTCACCGATGATGAGTGTGTTGGAGCTGCTGCACACCAGCTCACGGGTGCAGCACGCGCCTGGTGGGATAGTTTCAGTGACTCCCATGAAGACCCTGCCAATATCTCGTGGGATGAGTTTGCTGAAGCATTCATTGAGTATCACATTCCCAAGGGTATCATGGAGGCCAAAGCCAAGGAGTTCCGCAACATCAAGATGGGAAAGGACAAGGTGACTGAGTACACTACTCATTTCACCAACCTTCTGCGTTATGCACCTCCCTATGTTGTGAACTCTAAGAAGGAGAAGCTGTACTATTACCGCAAGGGACTTAACCCGCACATCAAGCTGAAGTTTGGCGATATTGAGAGTAACACACTGCATGCTCTGGTGGACCGCTGCATCCAGATTGAGAAGGACCATGCTGAAGCTGGAGAAGAGTACAGGGAGAGGAAGTGTAAGCCTGAGGAGTCTTTCCGTGGCCGTGATCGCAAGAGGTTCCACAGAGATGCACCATCCAGGGAACGCTCTCGCCACAACAGGGATGATAACCCTAGATCGAGTAGGGGAAGTGGGGGCTACACCACCAAATACTCCTGCCCTGCTCAGGATCGTTACACCAGGGACCGTTATGCTCAGGACCGCAACACTCAGGACCGTTTCAACTGTCCCCGTACTGTGAATGAACGCCCAGCACAGAACTGCTCCGCACCAGGCACTAGAAACTGGAAGGCACCCGCGCCAACCCCTACAGGTGGTGCGCCTTTCACCTGCTTCGCTTGTGGCCAACCGAGTCACAAAGCCGCTGAATGCCCTCAGAACTCAGCTGCTCAGAAGTCTCAGTTCAAGGGATCTGCTACCCGTGGACGTCTTAACCATCTAGACGCCGAGGAAGCACAGACTGCCCCTGATGTTGTGTACGGTATGTTTTTAGTTAATGGCAATACTGCATCAGTTCTATTTGATTCTGGAGAAACTTGTTCATACATATCATCCAAGTTTGCACGAGAGCATGACCTGCCTGTAACCCCACGTGAAAAGCCTATCATCACTAGCTCACCTTTAGGAGACCTAAAATGCACCCACATCTGTAAGGGAGTGAGTCTTACCATTGAGGGTCTTATCTTTAAAGCCGACCTAACCCTGTTACCTTCCACAAACCTAGATACGTCCAAGTGACTCATCCATCAGGCCAAATTATTAGATGTGAACCCCAGTCTGGAAAGTCCACCTCTATCCTATGTGCCCTTAAAGCAAGTTCAGAATCACAAAGAGAGGAAAAGACAGTTCATGATGTGCCTATGGTCAGAGACTATCCCGATGTATTCCCTGAAGAATTACCGGGTATGCCACCAGACCGTGATGTAGAGTTCATCATTGATCTTTTGCCAGGAACAGGACCCATTGCCAAGAGACCCTATCGCATGTCAGTAGATGAACAGGCCGAGCTCAAGAAACAGCTTGATGAGCTCATCTTGAAGGGATATATCAGACCCAGTGCTTCACCCTGGGGATCTCCTGTTCTGTTTGTTAAGAAGAAGGATGGCTCGATGAGAATGTGCATTGATTACCGGAACTTGAACGCAGTCACCATCAAGAACATGTACCCCCTGCCGAGGATTGATGATTTGCTTGATCAGCTTAGAGGTGCCAAGTATTTCTCCAAGATTGATCTTAGATCTAACTATCATCAGATGAAGATCCGAGAGAGTGACATCCCAAAGACAGCCTTCGTAACTAGGTATGGACAGTTTGAGTTCACTGTGGTATCCTTTGGACTCACGAATGCTCCCGCATACTTCATGAACATGATGAATAAGGTTTTCATGGATGAACTGGATAAGTTCGTGGTGGTATTCATTGATGATATCCTTGTCTATTCATCCACCGCTGAAGAACACGAACATCATCTGAGAACAGTACTTGAGAAACTAGCCCAACATCAGCTCTACGCAAAGTTCAGCAAATGTGAGTTTTGGCTACAGGAAGTTGCTTTCCTAGGCCATGTATTATCAGCTGAAGGTGTTGCAGTTGACCCAGCTAAGATTGAGGCTATGAAAGAATGGGAACAACCCCGTAATGTGACAGAAATCAGAAGTTTCTTGGGATTGGCTGGATATTATAGCCGATTCATCGAGCACTTTTCCAAGATAGCTCGTCCGATGACTAACCTTCTAAAGAAGACTAAGGAGTTTGAATGGACGCCTAAGTGCGAGCAAAGCTTCCAAGAATTGAAACAGAAGCTTACCACAACTCCTGTGCTAGCATTGCCTGATATCAGCAAAGATTTCGTGGTCTATTGTGATGCATCCCGACAAGGACTTGGATGTGTACTGATGCAAAATGGAAAAGTAATAGCTTATGCTTCTCGACAATTGAAAGAACACGAGAACCGATACCCTACTCATGATCTTGAGTTAGCAGCAGTTGTGCATGCCTTGAAGATCTGGAGGCACTACTTGATAGGCAACAAGTGCGATATCTACACCGATCACAAGAGCTTGAAGTACTTTTTTACTCAGGAAGACCTAAATATGAGGCAACACCGATGGCTAGAGTTGATCAAGGACTACGACCTGGAAATTCACTATCATCCGGGGAAAGCTAATGTAGTCGCAGATGCTCTTAGTCGAAAGAGTTACTATCACACTTTGATCACTGAATCCGTACCACCTGAGCTCAAGGAAGAGATTGATGATTTCCAACTAGAGATACTACCGCATGGCTTATTGAATGAGCTCCGCATACAGTATGATCTCACAGATCGCATCTGTCAAGCTCAAAAAATTGTGAAGAGATCGAATATCTCCGTGGTCTGATGAAACTAGGCTACAAGACCAACCACCATGAAGATGAACAAGGAACCATCTAGTTCAAGGACAGAATTTGTGTACCTTCTGATCCAGCCCTACGAGAGGAAATTCTATCAGAAGCTCATGATTCTAAGTATTGTATTCACCCTAGAAATTCAAAGATGTATCAAGACTTGAAGAAACACTTTTGGTGGAAAGGCATGAAGACAGACATTGCAGGACATGTGGCATGATGTGACACCTGTAATAGAGTCAAAGCTGAACATCAAAGGCTTGCAGGATTGCTAAAGCCTCTTGACGTTCCCGAGTGGAAATGGGAGAGCATATCCATGGATTTCATAGTTGGATTGCCTCGTTCACAGAAAGGCAACGATTCCATATGGGTGATTGTTGATCGTTTGACCAAGATTGCTCACTTCGTACCAATGAAGACCAAGACCAATGCAGAAAAATTAGCAGATCTATATATTGAGCATATTCTCAGACTGCACGGAGCTCCCTCTAGTATTGTATTTGATCGTGGTCCTCAATTTGTGTCCCGATTCTGGGAAGCTCTGCACAAGTCTATTGGAACTAAACTTGATTTTAGTACTGCTTACCACCCGTAGACAGATGGACAGACAGAACGAGTAAATCAGATCTTAGAAGACATGCTTCGCGCTAGTGTGCTGAATTATGGCTCTGATTGGGAGAAATGCTTACCCTATGCAGAGTTCTCTTACAACAACAGCTACCAAGCTAGTATCAAGATGTCGCTGTTTGAAGCCCTATATGGCAGACCTTGTAAGACACCTTTGATGTGGTCTCAACCGGGTGAAAGATCATTCTTTGATTCCGCTAAGATTCAAGATGCCGAAGAAGGAGTTGCTCAAGTAAGAGAGAATTTGAGAATTGCTCAAAGTCGATACAAGAGCTATGCTGACAAAAGGAGAAGAAAACTTGAGTTTAATGTGGGAGACTTTGTCTATCTCAAGGTATCCCCGCTACGTGGGACTGTTAGATTCCATGTGAAAGGGAAGCTTGCCCCTAGATTTTTTGGCCCATACAAGATTTGCAAGAGGATTGGGAAACTCACCTACAAACTCGAGTTACCTGAAGAATTGACGGGTGTACATCCCGTATTCCATGTCTCACAGCTACGCAAGTGTTTGAGAGTGACCGATGAAGTGATCCCGACTGATACACTTGACATTCAAGATACACTTGAGTATAGAGAACATCCTATCAGAATTCTGGGCAGAGATACCAAAGAAACCCGAAGCAAGACTATTCCTATGTGCAAGATCCAATGGAGTAATCACACTGAGAGAAAAGCAACATGGGAGAAAGAGTCTGACCTCTGGCTACGATATCCTTACCTCTTTGAAGAGTACGTTACGCTTTAATCTCGAGGACGAGATTCTGTTAAGGGGGTAGGACTGTAACAACCCAAAATCTATACACCAAAAATACCAGCTACAAAATTTTTCTCAAGAATCCCATGTGATGATGAGTGCCATGTATAGAAACCCAACCTAAGAGATGCATTAGGTCTAACCTAACCCTAGTCAACAAATAAGCATGGCATGTCGTTAGATGACTGTGTTTATTAATTTCCAACAAATATAATGTTGTATACATTGTTAAATTCAAAATGTGATTTGGATTTCCATTTGAGTTATGATTGCTAAACAACTCCAATAAAATAATAAACCATAAAGTTATTATTAAACAAAATTCCCTAAACTCCAATGAATAAGTCACCTCAGTTGTGAAATCAAATTTCAAACCAAATTTGAATTCAAACAAATGGAAAAGAAATGAAAAATAGAAAAGGAAGAAGAGAAGAAGGCCTCCCAGCCAACTGCTCGGCCCAACTCCGACGACATCAAAGAAATCGCCCGACCGACCACCACCCGCCAACCAGCCGCTTAAACTGACCCAGTAGCTCGGCTCGGCTGGCACATGCTGCTGCTTACCCGCGTCATACGCCAGCGCGTCGGCCTCGCTTGCATGTTTCTTTGCCACCTTGGCCCCACGTGTCGGCCCAGACGTTGCCCATGCCGCAGCGTCTCTCCCCGTCTCCGCTTATGTAGCACTTTCTTTGGACCCCGCACATCATTGCTCTTGTGCTTCTTTCCCATGGCGCTCAAACCACCACGCGTGAGCCCTCGACAAAGAATGGCGGTGGGCTGTGGGTCATGCCCGGGGCATGGTCCTGTCTCCCCCTTGCGCCGCGCCCACGCAACCCCGTGCACACCGTTGGATGCAAGCTCGCGCCCCGATCGCCCTTGAATTCCCAACCACCGATCACCAGGCTCGCCGATCCCCGCTCGGCTATAAGAGCCTCGGCCGAGAGCCCTAGCGCTCGTCCCATCGCCCGCCACCACCTCGGTGGCCAACCTCAGCACACCCGAACCAAGAGAGAAGAGGGAGAAGGGGAAGAAGGGGGGGAGGGAAACACCGAAGCCGCTGCCGGGGAAGGACCGGGAGCACGCTGGAGTTCGGAGCACCGCCATGGGTCGGCACTGCATGGCTTCTAGAGCTACACGGCCACAACTTGTCACGGCACCGCTATCCTCTCTTCCACAGCACCCACGATGAGCCCTTCTTGATCCCTCTGCTTGCCGCCGGACTCTATCACACCGGCCATGGCGCTCCACACAAGGAGCGTGTAGGCCAAGGCCATCACCGGCCACTGGGAACACCCGCACCCACGCACACGTCTGTGACCACGCCATGACTACCCCACTGGAGCCCCGTTGATCACCCACGCGCCTCGCCGTCGTCTCCATGGCGCCGTGGCCACCAGGAAGTCCCTGCCGGCCACATGGAAACGCCGAAGCCCCGCCTTGAGCCCTAGACACTTCACCGTGCCCCCATGGACTCGCAGTAGCCTTTACCCGCTCAGCCGAGCCACCCGGAAGGCCGCACGCGTGACTTCACCGTCGGCAAGCACTGCCGAGCCGCCACTCGCCGTGGCCAGCACCTTGGAAAGCTCTAGCCGCCACCTTGACCCCACAGATGCAGTCGCCGTGGTCTAGGGAAGCTTTTCCCCTCCCCAATCGGACACCAGAGCCACCGTGGGGGCTCACCGCGAGCTCGCCGCCGGCAGGAGCACCGCCGCGGTAAGAAACAGGGGAACACCCCCCTCACCGGCCACCCGTGTGTAAGCTCGGTGCACGTGAGCCGAGCCAAGGAGAAGAGATGGTGGACTTGGTCCACCATGCGCCCTGCCATAGGTCCATGGACCATGAGCACTGGTCCACCGTGGGCCACACGGTGTGAGCCGCGCTGTGGACGAAGCCCAATAAGGGCCCATGGCCGTGACGTGGCTGTGCCACAGCCTGCCACGTGTCTGGCCCGGCCCGGCCCAGACCGGCCCTACCCGAAGCCCAACCAGCCCGTTTGAGACCAGGCCCGTGTTGACCGTTGACCTGACCCCACATGTCAGCGACACAGTGTTGCTGGACCCACACGTCAGACGGTGACGTCATGCTGGCGTTGTAATGACATCACACGGGACCCACACGTCAGGAACCTACACGGCCGTGGTGATGTCATGCCGACGTCACGCTGACATCAGCTGCTGACGTCAGCAACCCTGGCCCCACACGTCAGTGACCCTGACCGTTGACCGAAGACCGTTGACTGTTGACTCACCGTTGACTTTGACCGGACCCACCTGTTAGTGACTCAATAGCCTCTGGCCCCACCTGTCGATGAGCATGACGTTGATGACGTCAGCTAGACCCCACCTGTCAGCTCGGAACCGTGATGCTAACGTCATGCTGACGTCAGCAAGCCACGTGGACCAACCACAGCGTGACACATGTCAGCCCAGGATTAATTCAGCCTTTTTCATTTTCAGAAATGGAATTAATCTTCGAAAATTCATAACTAATTCATACGACCTCGGAAAAATATGAAACCAGGACCAAAATTCATCTAAAATCGAGCTCTACGCAATGGACCCACGTTTGAGTGCCTTTGACTCTTTTGAATTTTCATTGCTTCTTTGTGCTATTCTATAGACGTCGCTAACGCGACTATATTACGGTCGTTTGCAGACTCGGAGGAGAACCTGACGGACGAGGATCGTGAGTACCGTGAGGAGTACGGGGATGACTACACTGAAGGTGCCACATCCCACCCAACCTCGTAGCACCTATTACGCATGGCTAATATAGAAATGCTAGTGCTTACTTTATTGTCATGATCACATTATGGTAGGACTTGCATGGTAGTATGCTTCTTGATGGCCTTTACCTTGACACAACCTTACCCCTGCTCACCCTGCTATTAGGCTAGTCACACGCTTGCTAATATATTTCATTGCTTACTACTTCTACTACGCTTGCACTATATGGAGGCGTGATGGAAACTGGTGTTATCTGGACCATGGGGAGAGTACTGCGTGTGTGACTTGGGTGCGTGGAGGGTGAGGGTTGTGTCGACCAAGTTGGAGTATACGACGAGCCTAGGGCAAGTCTTACCGTGGGGTGCTACCTGGGCACCCCTGGAAGGGATACTTGTGGTGGGTAAATGGTATATGAGGTGGCCTTGGGTGTGATCATGTGATGGGAGGAGCCTAGGGTGGAGGTGCTATGGTGGCACAGTAAATGGAAACCCTGATAAAGACATTCTGGCTTGGTCAACCCTAAGGACTTACTAGTACTTAGACTCACCGGGAAGCCTTACGTACCACTCGCCCTATATGGTGCGGGACGGCCGGACTACTTGGTAGGATATTGCCACTACTGCTAGGTTGTTAGCGGACAGTGTAAGGAGGTACAGGGTGTGGAGGATTTCCCCCCACACCCTTCCGAGACTTCATGGAGACCTTGTGGACCCGGCTCATGACTCACAGTTTTAGCCACCCCAGACTGGACTTGGGGTGTACCAGGGCTGAATGGTAGAGTGGCATTATCCTAGGCTAGCAAGCGGCCGGAATCAGCCTAGTTGACGACGGTCAGCGAGGAAGGCGGATCTTGTGGTTATGTAAAACCTCTACAGAGTGTACGGTTGATCGGTCGATACATATGCCGACTTGTCGGCTATGGACCTTTCCTGGGTTTCGCTTAAACTAGATAGTGAGAGGAGTCTTTCTTTTCTCCCCCTAGGATGAGTGTTCGCTATGGGCCTTGAGACAGTGCCGAGAGGGAGTTGGCCTGTCGACTGAGCGATGGAATGGGTGTGGTATGGAGATGGTGTGGATAAGGTGGTATATCGATCCTAGGATCGAAACCTGGCTTTGGAATGGGAATAGGGTGGAATGAGTGAGAATGGTGTTAAAACTTGACCAACCATTATTATGTACTTGATATGCTAATACATAGGAAACCCTAGCCTTATAGGTTCCTTATTGATTATATCCAACTTGCATCTAATTTCCACAAAGCAATGCTCATGGGGATGGGAGTGGCCAGTACAAATCGTACTGATAAATTTTAGCACACAGGTTCTGCTGAGTAGTATAGCTCCGATGAGTTTGACGGATGAGGGATTCATGCCTACGCTCGAGTTTGGTGATCTTATCTTCAAGCTGTTCTGAATGAATGCTACTTTTGATTCCACCAATGTGGCGATGTAATAAATTATGTAATTCTGCACTATTTGTACTTTGATATTGTCGTTGTATGGATGTGATATTCGACTGGAATTTGGGTAATATGATCTACAACGGTCTTATTACACTTCGACTCTGTGGATTTCCCTTCGCGGAAATCGGGGTTGTTTTAGTACCTCGCGAGGGTGACTCTTATAGCCTCGTTGAATTCTTTATAGTCCACCTCCCATTAGTAGGCCTAGCAGGACCTTATTACTATAGAAAACATACGTTGCCTGTGTTTTCTCTAGTAATATCCCTAGAACTGAATAATATAAGACAAAGCTTAACGAAGTTAGAACTAGAAGACCTTAGCATTTTGCTATACGCTTCTATTATCTAGCCTTGATTGTGTAGTTGGGTTAAGTTAGATTTGGTTATTCTCACACATATTTCCTTGAGTTTGATATAAAACTAGGTACTCTCGGTGAAGTACTACATCGGTATAATATCTGTGCGCTTGCAGATTATTCTGTGTGCGTTAATATATACCAATAGTGGCATGACATCTGAGTTAGAGGCATCGTCTCTTCACTGCTTATAGCCCTAGTACCTCTGTTTCTCGGCCATGCTCTTGCACCTCTGAGACCCTATTTGGCTATGTTGTACTGTGTTTGTACTGTGTGATGGCTATGTTGTACTGTGTTTGTTGGCATAGATGCTACTATTGACATGGTTGGCAAATGTGCCTCTTTTTCGTAAAGGTTTTTGTTGTCGTACATGTAATATTTTTTGAAGTTCTTTGTTATCGCACAAAACGTTTGTCTTGTCTACCCAAAAGTATTCTTCACATGCCATAGCTAACATATATGTTATTGTTCAAAAGTTTTAAATATTTGGGAAGTTTAAATGAATTTTTCAGTGCATATCAAAACAAATTCTAAATTGAACTACGTGTACCCCTAATAAGGTTCAAAAAATTACTTAAAATTTATATTTGGCATCATATTGGTTCATTCTAGCTCTTGTGTCAAATTATTTTGCTCTGGCAATATCCAGCAACATGATCGCATAGACAGAATCAGATGGTAGCACATGAGACACATACATTTATATTGGTTCGGGGCGCGGTGTGCGCTAAACCCTACTCCAGTGGTGTGGCTGCTCTTGTATTCGTATGCTCAATTACAGGGGATGTTGCTCCTAGCTACGAGGTAGATGGAAAAGGTGGAAGATTGGGTCCCATGCCTGAGGTCCCTACCCTCCTTTATATAGGCAGGAGAGGTAGGGTTACAAAGAGGGTGATTGAGCTAATTGATTGTTTCCTAGTTTGTTACATGATATGCGCAACAGATTGATCCTAGCTATTGTCTAGATGTGTCCGACTTGGTTTGCCTTGATCTCCAAGTTGGTTGATCGCGTCAACCCTTACAGGCCTCCTTCTTGATGGCTGCTGGGCTGATAACTTGGCGGTGGTCATATATACGGGTGGTCCAGGTACCCTTGGCCCATATCTCTGATAGTAGCCCTTGTAGGACTTAATGATAAGCTAGCATGTAGGTCAAAGCCCTCAGGACGTCGCAGTCTCCCCTATAAGTTTTGCGTACTATGAGTACATAGTGAGCATCTTCAGGTGCCGAAGCTCTGAGCATTGCGCTTAGATATTCCCATGTATTGGGGAGCCAGTATATCGTCGATAGAGTACCAAGAACATTTCTCAGGTAGCAAGAATCTTCTTCAAGCATCGAGTGAGGCGGTGGTACACCGTACATCAACTATAATTGCCTGGCTTTGGTGGCGCACCTCATACTGGGAAACGTAGTTTCCTGGGCATAGCCCCCGGGACGTTGTTAACATCGCGATCGGGTGGTGTACCCGATAACCAGAAGCATAGCTCCCAGGACATCGTGGATGGCATGCTTTGGTAGAAAATACCGATGTACTCGAGAAGTTGGTTCTTGACTGAAAGGTCCTAATGGCTAGAGGGGAGGGTGAATAGCTTATTAAAAATTTCTACAACAATACTAAAGCAAGTGATTAGTCAATAAGATGGCGAAGCGAATTTTACGCTAACACTACACTTGCGGTTGCAAGCCACCTACCCAATTCTAATTTCTATGATCTTTAGTATGTTATACAAGAGCTATGTCGCTAAAATACACCTAGGTGAACAAAGCTAGCTAGATAACTACAACTAAAGAGCTACACAAGCTACAAACACTACACAAGGTGAATACAAAGTAATGAGGGAAAAGGGTAGAAGTGATATACCATTATGGCAAGTGATCAATCAATGAATACCGAGGAGACAATCAGGACACACCGATTTTTCCTCCGAGGTTCACTTGCTTGCTAATAAGCTAGTCCCCGTTATGGCGATTCACTCACTTGGAGGTTCACTCGATAATAGGCATCACACGCCTAACCCGCAACCAGGTGCCGCACAACCAACACAAGATGACGATCCACATGCGACGCGCAATCCACTAGAGTTGCCTTTGGCGCTCTACCGGGGAAGGCACAAGAACCCCTCACAATCACAATGATCAGAGCCGGAGACAGTCACCTTCCTCCGCTCGATGATCCACCAATCACCGGGCCATCTAGGTGTCAACAAACACCAAGAGTAACAAGAACTCCACCAGCCCAAATCACCCAACTAGTGCCACAAGATGATAGAACACTAAGCAATGCACTAGAGGCTCTCCAATCTCACTCTAGATGATGAAATCAAGTGTGCAAGTGAGTGGAGTGGTGTGCTCAGCTCTCAAAGGGTGTATGCACATGTTAGAGGTGCCAATAGAGTGGCTAGGGCCAGCCACTAGCTCTATTTATAATCCCACAAGCAAATAGAGCCGTTACCCCTTTCGAGCAGCTTTCTGCGAGGGCACCGGACACAGCAGTGCCTGGCACCGGACATGGTAGTGCCCCTCCCAACGGTCACTTTCCAATGGCTAAAAACTAGCCATTGGGGCACTAGATAGGGTGGCGGTGTCACCGCCCCTAGGGTGGCGATGACCACCTGGCCATATGCCCGAATATGCCCCTTTTATGGATTTTTATGGCGGTGCACTGCCATCAGGGTAGCGGTGCCCGCAGCGGTGACTAGCTCGGTTTCACTCCGTCTCGGGTGAAAAGCAGCGGTGCACATCGGACGCACCAGTGCCACGACCTTCTCTGCTGGTCTCGGCCAGGTTTGGGTGGGCACCTCCCTAGGGGTGGCGGTGCCACCGGATAGGGTGGCGGTGCCCCCAACCAAACACCTCCCACTCGGCCACCACTGCCGGTCACCACCACAGGAGTGGCGGTGCACTGGACAGGGGGTGGCGGTGCCCCTGGCTCAGCACCCAAGCCAAGTTTTGCCTCCGTTTCTTCCCCTTTTTCACCACCTTTGCAAATGTGCTAACACTCCAAGGTGTTTCACCATCGCGTGCAAGTGTGTTAGCATTTTCACAATCATTTTCCAAAGGTTACACACTTCTCACCGATTTGTGCACTAGGCCTAAAATGCATATGCATGTTTTCCAACACCTAGTGGCACTAGATGATCGAGTTGTCTGATAAGCGATCCCCTCTTAATAGTACGACCATCTATCCTGAATGTGATCACACTCACTAAGTGTCTCGATCACCAAACCAAAAAGCTCCTATTAAGTTTCACATTTGCCTTGATCTTTTTGTTTTTCTCCTTCTTTTTCATGTCTAAGCACTTGATCATCATGTCCACACTATCATCATGATCTTCACCATTTGCTTCACCACTTGGAATGTGCTACCTATCTCATGATCACTTTGATAAACTAGGTTAGCACTTAGGGTTTCATCAGTTCACCAAAACCAAACTAGAGCTTTCACCGACGTATTCCGACGTGTAAATAGTGGTTGCACATCATTAAATCCTAGTCGTAAAACAATAATGAGGATGGGGTAGGTGCAACTCCATTGCTCGCGCGTCACTAAGCCAGTTGATTTTTAGGGTGACTTGTCATAGGTCGAACACTAAGGGTGTCACATTTTTTCTTCGAGATCTGTTAAGTAACGTGATACAAATTTTCTTGAACCTCGTTAGTGGAAGAGTGAGGGCGTTGTCCCAGAGCCCTGAGGCCAATATAACAGTGTCCCGGTGCGGGCACCACTATGGGTGAGTAACGAACACGTGAGCAGCTATCAGCAGTTGTGTTTATTACTCTTCGAGCTAGTAACGGGTAGAACAAGTGAACGTCCGCTATCACTAAAAGGAAGCAGCAGGGTTAAGCCTGACCAACGGGGGTACATCATAAAACTGTTTTTCTAGATTCCAAGAGCTCATACTTTAGTTACAGCCATGGGCCAACCATTTTTTTGGTCTCCCCTGAATGGGCACGCACCCGCTAAAATAAGGTACTTCGAGCTCGTCCGGGTATTGGGAGATTTATGTGACACGAGGTGTCAGAGGTTTTAGGATCAGACTGGTGACCCTACCGAATACCCCCAGACTCTAAAGGGGCAGGGTCGATAATGAAAGAATCATTATCGCTTACACCTGCTGAGGGGGTCAGCCAAGCCGAATACCAGATCTGAGTGTCAGATCACTCGCCTGCACTAGCTCTGGTGATGGTGCATCGGGTTTTGGACCTTTTGGTCCCACAGCCTCTACGGTTACATGGATGGGTTCCTTCTCCACGAAGCTAATGCATTAGTTTCAGTGGCTCGTCTCCCCACGCGTCTATCTCGGAAGCTATTCCTCTTAGAGATCGTGGGGGCTTAGTCGGGCCTTAACTCCTACTTTCGCCCATGGAGACTGTTGGATCCGTCGACTGTGCACGTCCCCCACCTATAAACATAGGAATAAAGGAGGGGAGTTAGTACATCTACATAGTAGCCTTTGCACGCTCACCTTCCTTTGCTCGTCCCATCTCCTATCGTTGTTAGATCTTGCCTACTGTCGACGAAATATGGTCGACAGTCCACCGAGGGGGGTGCCCGTGGTGGTAGATTATCGGTAGGATGCGCGTAATCAGGAACCAGATGGTGACACAAGGCGCAGAGACAGCGATTTAGACAGGTTCGGGCCGTCTGGTCGACGTAATACCCTACGTCCTGTGTCTTTGGTGTATTGTATTGAGATGTATACAGATTAACCTATCCTCTGGGGGACCCTTGTCTCTCCTTATATACTCCAAAGAGACAAGGTTACAAGTAAAGTATCCAATTTGGTAATATTACAATATCTAGTACAACTTGTAATCTTGATGTGCACGCCTTGATCTTACGGGCCGAGCCACCTCGGATGGTGCGGCCCATGTACCATCTTGTGGTACCCGGGGGTATATCCCCCACAGCTAGTCCCCGAGCGCCATGTATTCTGATGCGACACGCTGTTTCAACCTTCTCCGAACAGTGAGGCTTGAGTTCTTGACATCTCCGACCACCATTGTCGCCGGAGAAGTAGGTTGTCCGAAGAATGTATGGTGCTCTTAAGAAGAAAAAAAGATTTCCGTCCAGCGAAGTGTGCCCACTTGTATTTCTGAACAGAAATGTAAGTGCGTCTCGGAGCGTAGCGTCCTTGATCATCAGAGGTGTAGGCGTCGAAAAACAAACACATTCACCGCAAGGTGAAGTGTGCCGACTTAGTCCCCGAGCCTAGTAGTAGGTGACGTAGGCACGTGGTGCCAGGGTCTAAAAAGAATTCCCAGTTAAGTTGAGAAACGAATCGTCGTACACGCGATACGAGATGCACCGGCAGGTGCATCGTACCGATGTAGTCCCCGAGCTTGCTGGAAGGCGAGGTATGAGCCTTGTAGCAAGGTCTAAGTGAGAAAAAATATCCCAACTGTATGCGAGTCACCAGTCGCATGTAGTCGAGATGCAAAGTCCCCGAGCCGTGGTCGGAGAGTGGTCAAGCAGTCCCCGTGTGTAGGTCGAGAAACGAGCGACGAAGTCCCAAAGCTGTGGTCGGAGAGTGATCGAGGCAGTCCCCGAGCACAGGTCGAGGAGCGAGCGACGAAGTCCCCGAGCCGTGGTCGGAGAGTGATCGAGGCAGTCCCCGAGCACAGGTCGAGGAGCGAGCGACGAAGTCCTCGAGCCGTGGTCGGAGAGTGATCAAGGCAGTGCCCAAGCACGGAGTGGTCTGGCCAAAAGTCCTAGAGCACGGAGTGGTCTGGCGAGTCCCCGAGCGCGGAGTGGTCTGGCGAGAAGTCCTAGAGCACGGAGTGGTCTGGTGAGTCCCCGAGCATGAGCGTGGTCTGGCCAGAGTCCCCAAGCACGAGCGTGGTCTGGCCAGAGTCCCCGAGCACGAGCGTGGTCTGGCCAGAGTCCTCAAGCACCGTAGTGGTCTTGGCGAACCCTGAAGCATGAGCTCGCTGACCGAACTGTGTTCCTGAAAATAAACACGGAGAGCGGTAGTACATGATGATGTACAAAATATATTGACCTTTCTGTAGGAGGTGAAGTAAACACTTGGTGTTCGGTTGGTGATGAATTATACTTGGTGTAATATTCGAAAAATAACATTAGCTGTTTTTAGCCCTTTTGTTATGTAGTGGAGTAGCGCGATGTATTAACCTGTCCTGAAGAATGCGCCAGCCCTGGGCTGACCAACATCTCATAGCACGAGGTACGGAACGCTGCCGCGCGTAGAGTGCCAGTGTTACCAGGGAGCGACTGCCGACTACCCGTAGCGCAGAGGGCGGACTCTCATGCACACGTGGGGTGGAGCCGGAGACAGTGCCGGCTCTGGGATTCTCAAGCAGGAAGGAAAACGTATCGGCGAACCGTTGTAAAAACTTATACATGTTTTGGATTGTATGTATGGAGAAAATTCGACGCGGAGCGCACCCTAAGGGTGGTCGGCGGAGGTGCATGATGATCGAAGAAATTTTCAATTAAAAATAATACTTAGCTTTGTTGATGACCGGTGGGTGTAGTCGGTGTGTTGCGATGTTCGAGAGATGGCTTGACGTGTCGTTGGCGATGAAGTTGTCCGGTCCTCGAGCTTTTCGACCTGTCGTCATGACTGTGGTCGCGATTGTCGTAGCGCCGTTCTTTGCGGCGATCATCATTGCGACGTAGTCTTGTGGTCGAGGTGGTCGGAGCTCGGCGAAGCTGCTCGGGACGTGGTCGACGTGGTCGCGGTCGACGTGGTCGGAGCTCGGCAGAGCTGCTCGGGACGTGGTCGACGTGGTCGCGGTCGACGTGGTCAGAGCTCGGTGTGGCTCGCTCCGCGGCTCGGCGTGGCTTGCTTGATGGCTCGCTGCGGCTCACCAATGGCTCGGACAGCTTGTTCGATGGCTTGGAATCACATCTCGGCAATGATGTCGCCGTCGGAGATCTTGTGGTCATGAGATGAGATGCTCCCGGCTTGGCCGCGGCGGTTGGCGCACGATGTTGAAGGTTTTAACTGGAGTCGGTGCAGCCGTGCAGGTTACGTGTTCGTCAGACTCGGAACTCTTGCTTGCTTCTCGCTGCTTGATCAGGGCCGAGTAGACGCTTGCGTGGTCATGTACGTAGATGCAAGTACGTGAAGCTTGCATGTGATGCATATATACATGCAAGTTGATCGCAGACATCCTGGTTTGGCCTTCTTTGATTGGTTGCATGTTCGCCATGAGTCAGATTGGATCATGTCTACAAGCTAGCTAGGCATCACGGCGCGATCTCTGATCTGATCAGCATGGGACAAGTTTCTTGGTACGCCGCCGCCGAGGTCGATCAAGATCATCATGCCGTGACGCGTTGCTGAAGGACGCCAGCCATGAGAAGTCGCGCGGTTGACGTTGACGAAGAAAATTCCCATCTGGTTCGCCTAGGATCAACACGCACAACCCCTAAAAGGGGGCCCCTACCTGGCGCGCCACTGTCGACAAAATATGGTCGGCAGTCCACCGAGGGGGGTGCCCGTGGTGGTAGATTATCGGTAGGATGCGCGTAATCAGGAACCAGATGGTGACACAAGGCGCAGAGACAGCGATTTAGACAGGTTCGGGCCATCTGGTCGACGTAATACCCTACGTCCTGTGTCTTTGGTGTATTGTATTGAGATGTATATAGATTAACCTGTCCTCTGGGGGACCCTTGTCTCTCCTTATATACTCCGAAGAGACAAGGTTACAAGTAAAGTATCCAATTTGGTACTATTACAATATCTAGTACAACTTGTAATCTTGATGTGCATGCCTTGATCTTACGGGCCGGGCCACCTCGGATGGTGTGGCCCATGTACCATCTTGTGGTACCCGGGGGTATATCCCCCACACCTACCGTCCATGGCCGAAGAGAAGCACCAGCAGGATCCTGAGGAGGGATCCACCAATAGGGGTGTGCCTCCCTCCGCTTAGGCCTTCCGCTTGGGCTTGATGGGGTTTCGGTAAGGATAGATCTTGCTGTTGACTTTGTTGGGGATGAATCTAATGCATTTCTTGGTGTAGTGGTTTCTCGTCAGCGCGCTCGATGCTATGGCCCACCACCATCCGAGAGGCCCTATGGCCGTCGCATCCCCTGGCATCACAGGTCATGCTATCGCTGGCCTCGCCTTCTTCCTCTGATAATGAGGAGGCTGAAGGAGACGAGCACAACATCCATACCGTATGAGAGGAGCTAGCCATGGCCGGGCAATCCCTCCAGAATGGGTGTTGGGAGGTGGAACGACTGAAGGAGTGCCTTGTAGAGGCCGAGACCACGCTCGGCATCATAGATGGGGAGGTGGCTGATGCCTGGGCCGCCAACATGGCGACCCGCACTGAGCTCGCCAGTGAGTTGAACTTCTTTGTTTTCTTTGCAAAATTGCTTCTCGTCTTGACTTTGAACGTTCGCGTTTCTTAGTGATTCAAGAATAGCTAGGCGTTGTCCTGGCTGAAGCGATAGATCTTTGCCAGGCCAATGAGGAGTTGGCCGGCAGACTGGTGGATTTGACTCATCTACGTGATAAGTCAATGGACTAGGCACGTGGCGGTGCCACCATGGCGTGAATTAATAGCAACCGCTGTGTGGCGCTGGAGAGGGCAGTAGAGGCCGCCGTTGAGTTAGTTCAATGGATGGGGTTAGACCTTTGTGAGTAGGGCCTTGGCCTCTTGACACGAATCAGAGAGGTGATGGCACACGGTGTTTGCCATGGGGCCAGGCCGGCCCTTGCTGTCACTCACCTTTGCCTTCAACCGGAGGTGGACCTACATGCGATGGAGCCTAGGCTCTTGTTGTGGATGGAGGTGCCCGACGATGTCGACATTAGATGGCTGATAGCCGACTTCAGTGTCGCCGACAATGCCATTATGGTGGTTGTAAATCTAGAGCACGTCATCAAGGACACTCCTCATTGAGGTCAGGTCCTGTTGGTTTGCTTTTTGGTGTAAAATATTATCTGAATAAAATTTCGCTTTGTAGACTGGTAGTTGCGTGATTGTAGTTGTAGCCCCCAAGCACTCAGGTAGGTTAGTATAACTTGTTTGAGTGCTAAGACCACACACATCACCGCAACTATTTTGGTGTTGCCATGTCAGTGCAAAGCCCCCGAGCACGAGTGTCAACGGGTCAGTATGGCTTTACTCAGGAGGTGATGTTGCGTAGCATTTAGGACATAGCCCCCAAGCCATTCTTAAGGAAAGTGTTTCCTTAACTGAGGCATAAAACCCTTACGTTCATAGCAACCATATATATTTTTTTAAAAGGTGCGTATTAATAGCACTGGTGCAGTTTGCCCTATTATCTTTGTCCCTCCTTTGCTCGGGGTTGACCCGAGGTTTATTGCCGTTTGCACTATTGGTGCTCTAGGTCCCGGTCATGGGGTCCTCCTTGATGGCCGGGTCATCTTCCTCCTTTTCTGGTTTTGCTTTAGGTGGTACCGGTGTAGCCGGTGAAGCGGAAACTGTAGAATCAGGAGGTAAAACAATAGTCGGGGTTTCTATTGTGAGTCGGTGCTTTGGGGATCGAGGCAAGCGTCGGGGCATTCCTGAGCCCGTCTCTTGTTTATCCCCATGAGCATGTTTTGACTCATCCAAGATCAGGTCCCATTGGGCCTGTTCAACAGCCAGCCTCTTGCACTCGTATGCATCTTAAAACTATGCATGACGGTGATGACACCGCGAGAGCCTGGCATCTTGAGCTTGAGGTAGGCATAACTGGGGATTGCCTTGAATTTGGTAGAGCAGGGCCTCTCGAGGATGGTGTGGTAAGGACCCTCGAAGTCTATGACTTCAAAGGAGAGTGTCTCCTTGTGGTAGTGTACCTGGTCACCAAACATGATAGATAGAGTGATCATGCCACGGGGCATAACCTATCATCTAGGGACGATCCCATGGAACGGAGAATGTAGGGGATGCAGTTTGCTTGTCTCAATGTTTAGCTTCTCGAACGCATCCTTGTAAAGGATGTTTATGCCGCTTTCTCCATCCATAAGGACTTTGGTCATCTTTATGCCTCCTATGACCGCGCTGACCATGAGAGAGAACCGACCGGCCTCGATGACATGATCAGGGTAGTCGTCCCTATTGAAGGTGATCGGGTGCTCCAACCATCTTAAATAAATAGGAACTATAGGCGCAGATGAGAAGTTAGGTTACCTTTTCACGATGATAGTCCTCGTAGGCCTGTGGGCCCCTAAACATGATCATGATGCCCTCGATGTTGGGGTAGCCACCTTTGTCATCCTCGATGGCACTGTCCTTCCCCTTCTTCGGGCGGTCGCTCTTTGTCTTGTCCTTGCCAGCTTCAATGATCTCATGTTTGTAAGTATGGTAGTCCCTGGCCAAGTGATTCACCGGGAAACTGTGGTTTTGACATGTCTAGTTCATGATCTCGTCGAACTTTGCACGGCTTCCATGGCTTTGTTTGAATTTGTTGCCTTCTTGTTTCTCGGCATTGGCCACGAGCTTGCCTCGACGCTTTCGATCCTTCTTGGTTAGTGGGGATTGGTCCGTGTCATCGGTGAGTTGCGACTTATATTTGTCGTTACTGGCATTAAAGTAATCCTCGCCGTCAGCGTGCTTGACATGTCATGGAGACTGATGTTCTTCCTTCACCCAATGTCCCCAATGAGGGGTTCGATGTCGACACCGGCGGTGAAGGCGGTGACGATGCTAGCGCTGGGGACATCCTCAAGCTTATTCTTGTGCTACGTGAAGCACTTTATGTAATCATGGAGACTCTCACTGGTCTTGCGTTTGCATCCTAGGAGGTCCCATGAGGTGTCTGGCTTAGTGTAAGCCCCATCAAAGTGATTACAGAATGCTTTTTTGAGGTCAGCCCATCGCTTGATTGTGCCTTCCCGAAGATTGTTTAGCTAGTTTCTAGCGGAGTCAGTGAGGTAGATCGAAAGGTATTGAATCATGAAAAACATGTCCGGTGTTGATGCCGCTTTCATGGCGAGTTGGTAGTTGACCAGCCAAATCTTCAGGTCTGTCTCATCATCATATTTTTCAATGTTGGGAGCACAAAACCTGCGGGGCATTGGGGCCGACCGGATTCGGTATCCAAATGCGGGGGGTCCTACCAAGTCACAGGGATCGCCCCCGGCGATGCATGGCACTAGCTCAGGTCGATTTCTAGGATTTCTCCTGTCGTGACGGGTATCACCCTCACCATCAGAGCAATAGCTACTCCCCAAGTTGTCGTTAGCCCCACTGTCCTCATGACTCTGTCCATTGGGAAAGTGCCCTCCGCCGCTGCCTCCTCACCCGCCACCTCCCTGTCCGCCACCATCGTCGCCCAGTTGCAGGGCAGGATCTTAGCGGCGTCCATGGTCATGGCATGGGGATCTGTTAGATTGGTGCGATGGTCGAGCCCCCAAGTTTTAGGGTACATGGCTGTGTGTGGCAGATGCATCGCTGGGTGCTGGTATGTGGTTTGCAGTGGCCGCTATTAGCTCTTGAATCCTTTGGAAAGCCTGTCGGCCCTCTTCTGTGGATGGCTGCAGCATCACCGCCGCTTCCCTCATGTCCTCGGCCAAGTTTTGCTTGGCGTTAGAATACACCAGAGTTGCTCGCATAATGTTGTTGCGGGCCTGGCGGCCCTAAGCTGTGTTCTGCTGTTAGAGCGAACTGTCGGAGTTTTTGATTTTCCTCTGCTAACACATCATTGTGATTAAGCAGACGATCCTGGGCCTGCTGGCTGGTTTCATAAGGTGCTGCATAATCAAACTTGACATGATCATGGGGGCAACATTCGGGGGTGATGTACCCATTCCCCTCATGATCATTTGCACCGAGATAGCAACTGCATGCATGCAAGATGATGTCATCATCATCAATGTCCATGTGGTTAACTCCATGTGTCCGGTAATGGTCATAGAGAGAAAGGTGCGAAGCCGATGTGTTAATGAGCCCGGCGGCTCCCATGTCATGGCGCTGATTGCTTTCATCGGAGTAGTCCGATTGCTCAAGGACGGTACTGCCCTGGCTGAGATTGTGGATGGTGACCCCGACTAGGTTCGAGCTGAAGTCATCATCGCGGTGATCCCGATCAGTATGACATAGGTTTTTTGGATTCTTCGTAGGAGGTCCAAAGGGTGGCGTGAGATCCTAAAGGGGTTGGATCGGGTGTGTCATCACCACATGTGTTGGCACTCTTGAGGATCGGGTACCGTATCCGTTGTCAGGACTGGATCCCTAATCTCACGAAGGAAAAGAGTAGCGTTGAGTCTAGGCTCTTGGCCGAGTTCAGCGAAAAGCTGACCGTGGCGAGTTAGATGAAGGGCGATGGCGAGCAGTCCTCCGTTGACAGCCTTATCCAGTCCGTTGGCAAAAGCTTGGATTTGGAGCGACTGCTCCTCCTCCCGTTCAGTCGGCTTGGGCTGCTGCAAGCGCAGGTCCCTGAACCGGTCGGCGATGAAGTCGAGCTTGCCGAAGATGATCCTCGCGCCTGGCTGCATCTTCTCTGGTTCATCGCCGAAGTCGAAGACGATTCCCATCTGAAACACAAAAACAAATCTGAACTCAAAAGGCCCTTACTTGGTGCGCCAACTGTCGGATTCTTTTGCTCTAGCAATATCCAACAACATGATCATGTAGACGGAATCAGATAGTAGCACACGAGACACAGAGATTCATATTGGTTCAGGGCATGGTGCACACTAAAGCCTACTCTAGTGGTGCGGCTGCTCTTATATTCGTATGCTCAATTACATGAGCTATTGCTCCTAGGTACGAGGTAGATGGAATAGATGGAAGATTGGATCCCGTGCCCGAGGTCCCTACCCTCGTTTATATAGGTAGGAGAGGTAGAGTTACAGAGAGGGTGATCGGGCTAATAGATTGTTTCCTAGTTTGTTACACGATATGCGCAACAAATTGATCCTAGCTATCGTCTAGATATGCCCGCCTTGGTTTGCCTTGATCTCCACGTTGGTTGATCATGTCAACCCTTGTGGGCCTCCTCCTTGACGGCTGCTGGGCCTATAGCTTGGCAGTAGTCATATATATGGGAGGTGCAGGTACCCCTGGCCCATATCTCTGATACCTTGAAATGGAGATAAATGCAAAGCAAAACTCAATTATTTTACAAGGATAATTCAATATTCTATCTCTACATTACCATAAAATAATTCTAATAATACCTAAAGTGGCTAGAAAAACAAAAAGTTGCATAGAAGCATATTTTGGGTGTACATGTTTGCCATAAAATTTTCAAAGGATTTTAGTAAAGAAAGCCTATACACCATTCACAAAATGGATACACCTCGAACATAGTTCCGTGTAACTCAAGTCGAACTTTAAAGTTTGCACACCTCAGATCAACTTTCTACTCGTATACACCTATTCGAACACAAACCATACGTTTACTCCAAGTTAAAGAAATATAAGGTTTAAAAAATTTGGAAATGGTATACAATTTTTATAGTTTAAATCAGCTTTTGTGGGCATATCAAAACAAAATAGAAAAGGGACACAAACATAGGTATATTTCATGTAACCAAGAAAAAAATGTATGAAACAAATTTATAACATTTTTTCTAGCATTTATGTAGATGTAATGTTTATGACTTTTTTTACGAGAAACAAAGGATTAAAACATTTTAACCGTTTCAAGGATAACCAGGCTCATATACAAAACTTTGAAGTAGCCCAACAACTTACTAGGAAGTCTTCGCAATAATGAAGGTGCCCAGGCCTCGCTCCCAGCACGAGCATTATGTTCTTTGAGCACCATTGAAACACAAGTCTCTCCTATACTATAGATGGAGGTCTCCTTCCCAAGCCCCTTGAAGAAGAAGCTTATAAAATGACCATTGTACTCTCCTCCTTATGCTTTACCGCAGCCAAATGTGACATATTTATTTTAAGCTTATGGTAGATGGTAGTTGGATCAGATGGTTGACAACTCATGCATGTACTCAGGACAGGTGTACGAACAGTTTGAACAAATGCAACGATTAAACTAAATTTCCTGGTTTCATAAAGGTCATTGTCGGTTCAATAACAACCAGATAGTAAAGCCAATGTATCACTGGTGGGTCAAAAAACAAACCGCTAGTGATGCTTGCTCATCACTTTCAGGTCAAAAGCAAACCGGCGGTGATGATCTCTCATTACTTCTAGGCTTTATTGTCAACCGAAAATAATGTCCGTCCCTATATAACGAAAATTTTGTCTTATCGCTTACAACATTGTTTCCTTGTTACGAACATTTCATCTCCCTCCACTGTTGTGGTTGTTGAGCACCGCTGTCGTCCTTGTCCGTGCTGCCCCTGTCCCCAATGTCCTCGTCCTAGCCCCATTCCTGTCATCCCGTAACATCGCCCCCGTTCCCACTGTCTTCATCCCCCATTCTATGCCGCCCAGAGGAGCGTTGCTACCGATGTCTTTGTTGCCCTTGTTCCCTTCGGCCACGAGCACCGCCGTCTTCCCTAGTTGCAGTTTTATGGGCCCGAATGAAAGTGACTACAAAGTGATAAAACTAGGTGGACTTATATTTCTTATTGGATCAAATCTTGACTTAAACACTTGCCAGGTTTAATTTCCAATTTGACTAGGTAAAACACTATTACACAAACAGTTTCACAAATGGTTCTTAAACACCATCATCGTCGGCTTTGCAAACTGGTGGTGAACATAAAGGTCATCACCACCGGTTGCAAACTGGTAGTGAACATGATTTTCACTGCCGCGCCATTTCATGTCACGAACCGTTGCTGACTAAGGATTAGAAAAACACCCATGGACCAAGTAAGGTGAGCCCACTTCAAGGGACCATCGGGCTTGCTGGAGGCCTATCAAGCCTGCTCATGGATGTTGCTAGATTTCGCCGTTGCTCTTAACCACTTGATCCGCTACCATCACCCCTCCTTGTCCCTTGCCATCACCATTGAGCCTGCTCCCCTCCATGACCAGATCCACCACCACTAAGCCTGCTCCCGCCTCTCCTACCGGCAAATCCGGAATGGAGAGAGCGAGGGAGAGATAGGCGCTCTACCTCATGGATTCGTGCCCACTACCGAGTAGCCCACAACCGCTGAGCTGCCCACTGACTAGATCTGCTGGGCTGCGCGTGGGATCCACCTTGGCTCGACGCACCGCGGAGAGGGCTTATCGGTCTGGGGTGCCAATGAAGGTGTTTGTGTTGGGGATGGGGGAGACCTGATCTGCCAAGCCGCGGAGATAGGTGGCAGCGTCCGGTGGAGGAAGGGAGTGGCACCAAGTGAAGGAAGGGAGTTGGTGTCGGGTGGGAGAAAAGAGGGGTGGCATCGGGTGGAGAGGAAGTGGTGGCTAGGACCGGGAGAAAAATTTGGATAACTTGGATATGGTTTGGGTGGGATTTTCAAAGTCGTGTGAGGTGGGTCTCATTTACAATCGATTCACTCTCGGTTCGTGACATGAATGGGCACTACAAATGATTATTTTTTAAATGACAGTTGAAATGAGTATCGCTTCTGGTTTGTGTCACAAACCGGCATTGATAGTCATTTTTCACCTCTAGTTCCATTATGAACTGACGATGAAAATTTATCACATACAGTTATAACAAACCGACACTAGAAATACTTAGTGGGAGTATCAAGAAGAACTCATCACTTAATGAAATATTGATTAACATAACAAAATGATTATTCATGCAGGCAATCACCGTACAAACTCGTGATGAGGATACTACAAAGAATCAATAATATAATCAAGTTAACGCGCAAGCAAGGAGAAAGCCTAGTTAGCAACGTAGCACTTCTTCCTGATCTCCCCGTCAACACCGGTGAGTACGCCAACATTTCCCATCTTTATCATGGACTTGCTGAAGTCCTTAAAGAGCACGCACTACGGAAAACACGTGATTTGCCGAGTGCAAAAATCTTTGCCGAGTGCTAAATTTCGGGCACTCGGCAAAGACCTGCTTTGCTGAGCTCCGCACTCGACAAAATATGGCACTCGGCAAAGAGGCCTTTGCCAAGTGCCTGACACTTGGCAAAGACCTGCACTCGGCAAGGGCTGTCTTTGCCGAGTGCCTGGCTGGCACTCGGCAAAGGCAGACACTTGGCAAAGATTGGCAGGGGCCTAACGGCATCCAGCGGCGTCCTCTTTGCCGAGTGCCCCCCCCGTTTTGGCACTCAAAGAAAGAATTTATTTTTGGCACTCGGCAAAAAAAAAAAATTGTTTTTTGCCATCAATTTTTTTTGAAGCTTTAGTACACTACCACAAACAACATATTTAAATTTGGGACATTTTCATTGTCTTTTGGCATATTTCTATAGTTTATTTTATTTTGTTAAATTTTTCCAGAAAATTTTTCATTGCCTGCAGTTCAAACTTACATTTTCTGGAAAAATTCAACAAAACAAAATAAACTATAGAAATATGCCAAAAGACAATGAAAATGTCTCAAATTTAAACATGTTGTTTGTGGTAGTGTACTAAAGCTTCAAAAAAATTGGTGGCAAAAAACCAAAAAAAAAATTTTGCCGAGTGCCTAGAGTTGGCACTCGGCAAAGTAATAACTTTGCCGAGTGCCGCCCAGCTGGCACTCGGTAAAGAGCTGCTGAATTTTTTTAAACTTCGCCGAGTGCCAGATCACGACACTCGGCGAAGAAAATTGACTTTGCCTGAGTGCCGCCGATATGGCACTCGGCAAAGCCGCCCTTACCCCTTCACCCGTGCCCGGCCGGCGCGCTCTCTCTCTCTCTCTCTCATTTCTCTCTCCCTCTCACCTCTCTCCCTCAGCCGCCGCCGCCACACCGCGGCGCCCGTCCCGGCCACCGCGCCTCCCCGCCCCGGGCACCGCGCCACTGCAGAAGAGAGGATGAGGAGGCAGGGGAGAAGAGAGGAGGGGAGAAGAGAGGAGGAGAAGGAGAAGGAGAGGAGAAGGAAGGTGCCGGCCTAGGCCCGTCGACCCTCACGCCGCTGCAGTCGTCCCCGCCGTCGTCGCCGACCCTTGTTGTTGCCATTCTCGTCGCGAAGGTATGCCCTACACCTATAGTAGTTAGTAGTAGTACTTAGTAGTGTTAGTAGTAGTTAGTAAGTAGTAGTAGTTAGTAGTTAGTAGTGTTAGTAGTATTGTTAGTAGTAAGTAGTGATAGTAGTAGTGTTAGTAGTAGTAGTGTTAGTGTTAGTAGTAGTTGTAGTGGTAGTAGTACTTGTTGTTGTACTCATTCGATACTTTCATCTGCATGGAAAGAGAACTAAAGTATATGGCTCGTCTTGGTATATATATGTTTATTGGCCTTCGTGCCTATGTTTGGTATATATGTGGTTGTTGGCCATCGCGCCTACGTTTCTTGCAGGTTTTGGAAACCTCCCCGTGCAGGGGAGGTGCTGCCGAAATTTTCAATAGATTCTAACCTATTGCCTTTTTATGTAGGAGAAGGACCCGTGGGAGGGACTCGGCGACCCCGATCGTCTTCGTCGGTGCTGCTGGTCTGCCTGCACCGCATCGCCTCGCCACTGCCCCGCTAGCCTAACTCCACCGCCACCCTAGGTATAACCCCCTCCTCCTTTGCATGCATGTTTTATATGGTCACGTAGCCCAGTTAGGCGTCTCCCATTCGAAAGAGATACGGTCGGAGGTATGCAGATCTTTGCATATCTGCGACCGTATCTCTTTCGGATTGTCCATGTATTTTGGACAGCCCGTGGATGCATAGATGAGGTTAGTTTCCATGGTTCGCTCTGGTCCGAGACAGACTTTCGGCATCACCTCCCTGTTGTTCTCCGGATACACACTCTCCCTTGCAGGACGTGTATCGGGAGAACAGCGGGGAGGTGCTGCCGAAATTCTATCTCGGATAGGAGCGGAGCATTGAAACTGACCTCATCTACGCATCTGCGGGTGGGATTAGGACCTATCCTCACCTATTAGATGGTAGGAACGCCGTGCAGATGCAATTGCTGGTTATATTACTCGCTTACATATGTATATGCTAGAGGATGGAGAACCGTGATTGGATGTACACGAGCCACGCAAGTATGACCCCAGAATGGATGACTAAGACTAATGCTTTCTTGGAGCATTCATTTGGCGAGGCTGCTAGAGGGTCGAGTCGGATGCCGTGTCCCTACAGCAAATGTGACAACCATGTAAGAAAGAATAGGAAGAACATGGGGGAAGATCTTTGCAAGTATGGATTCACGCCAAACTATACCTGCTGGATCCACCATGGTGAAGCCGATCGTATTAGAGAGGAGGTGGTGAGACCACGCCTCGAGGCTTTTGATGGAGATGCCGGGGTAGCAGACTGGATGGATGACTTTCAGGAGGCACGGTTCGGTGAAGGATTAGAGGACGAGCCAGAGGAATCCGCAAAGGTGTACTATGATATGCTGTCTTCGGCACAGAAGCCCCTTCACGAAAAGACAATGGTTTCACAACTGGATGCCATTGGACGCCTAATGGAGTTCAAGTCATAGTGTAGCATGAGTCGAGACAACTTCGATGGTATGTTGGTAGTTGTTGGATCCCTGCTTCCGGAGGGTCACATTCTGTCGAAGAACTTGTACGAGTCACAGAAACTTCTTTGAGCCCTTAAGATGCCGTATGAGCACATCCATGCTTGTCCGAATGGTTGCGTCCTATTTAGGAAAGATCATGAGAAAGCAACGCACTGTCCAAAGTGCAAATCCTCTAGGTATCTGGAGGTCGACACTAGTGATGGCAAGAAGGAACAGCTTGGTATCCCCACGAAGGTCCTACGGTACCTTCCTGTCATATCGAGGATCCAACGGCTGTACATGATAGAGGAGTCCACGAAACAGATGACATGGCACAAACATGGCAAAAGATACAATGCTGACAAGATGGTACACCCATCGGATGGCGGTGCATGGACCCATTTCGATGGCATACATCATGGTAAAGCTGAGGAGGCTCGGAATGTACGTGTAGCGCTGGCAACAGATGGGTTCAACCCCTATGGATTGCTGGCGGCCCCATACACTTGTTGGCCCATGTTCGTGATCCCCCTCAATCTCCCCCCGGCATCATGTTTCAACCCAAGAACGTATTCTTGTCACTAATAATTCCTAGACACCCGGGGAACAAGATGGGTTTGTTCATGGAGCCTCTCATTGATGAATTGATCCTTGCTTGGGAAAAGGGGGTACTGACATACGACCGAGCTACAAAGAAGAACTTCACAATGCATGTGTGGTACCACTACTCCCTGCATGACTTCCTGGCGTGTGGCGTATTCTGCGCGTGGTGTGTTCACGGGAAGTTCCCATGCCCAATATGCAAGACAACTGTGAGGTTCACTTGGCTGAAGAGGGGTGGCAAGTTTTCTTCGTTTGACCAACATTGTCAATTCCTCCCTCTTGACCATCCATTCAGACAAGACGTCAAGAACTTTAGGAAAGGGGTTCAAGTCACCGACCCTGCACCTCAGATGATGATCGGTGCCGAGGTCTATGCTGAGATAGAGGCTCTCAAAGATGATAAAGAGAAAGGTGGTTTTATTGGATATGGTGAGGAACACCAGTGGACTCATAAATCGGGCTTGACTAGGCTCCCCTATTTCAATGACCTTCTTCTTCCACACAACATTGATGTAATGCACACAGAAAAGAATATCGCCGAGGCGCTTTTTGCAACACTCATGGACATTCCTGATAAGTCAAAGGACAACGTTAAGGCTAGATTGGACCTGGCAACGATGTGCGATAGGCCAAAGCAAGTGATGAAGCCTCCCGCGCCCGGCAAGAAATGGAGAAGGACTCTGGTCGATTTTGTCTTGAAAAAGGACCAAAGGAAGGAAGTACTGTAGTGGATCTAGACGTTAATGTTCCCTGATGGGCATACGGCGAATTTGAGTAGGGGAGTGAACTTGTCCACTATGTGAGTCTTAAGGATGAAGAGTCATGACTACCACATATGGATTGAGCGGCTCCTTCCTGCGATGACCCGGGGATACGTCCCTGAGCATGTGTGGCACGTGCTGGTAGAGTTGAGCTATTTCTTCCACCAGCTTTGTGCCAAGGAGTTATCTCGGGACGTGATTGATGACTTGGAGAAAGTGGCACCTGTGTTGCTCTGCAAGTTGGAGAAGATCTTCCCACCCGGCTTCTTCCTAGCGATGCAGCATCTGATTTTGCACCTACCGTACAAGGCACGAATGGGGGGGCCCGTGCAGGCCCGTTGGTGCTATACAATTGAGAGATGTCTAAAGATTCTTCGGAAAAAGTGTAGAAATAAAGCCAAAATTGAGGCTTCTGTGGCAGAGGCATTCATTCTAGAGGAGGTGTCAAACTTCACAACAGCATACTATAAGGATAGCCTTCCCAGCGTGCACAATCGTCCCCCTTGTTACAATGCGGACGAGAGTTCATCGAACCTCAGCCTTTTCAAAGGGCAACTCGGAAAGGCAAGCGCATCGGGCACCAAGACCTTGCGACATGATGAGTGGCGCACTATCATGCTGTATGTGTTGTTGAACCTTGACAAAGTGAAGCCTTATGTGCAGTAAGTTCTCAATGAGCTTGTTACATACGCCCTTGTCACTATCCTCCATCTATCCAACCCCCTTATCTCTTGTTTTTTCAGGGAATTTTTGAATAAATACTGGAGAGGGAATAGGGCTCCTTCCCCTCAAGAAGAAGATAGTCTTCTCAAAGATGGTGTGCCCGATTTCATATCCTGGTTCGATACGAAGGTACCGTCCAATTTACCTCGTTCAATCTTTGACATCCCACTTTGCTCCTACGAGCAAGTAATGTAACGATCTATTCGGCCTCACCTTGTAGGCCCGCAAGGATGCGGAAATGGATGCTGAGTTGAAAGGGCTCGCCAAAGGCTTCGCCTACAAGGTCAAGTCATTCACCATTTATGATGTGAATGGCTATCGCTTTCACACAAGAAACTACGAGCGGAGTCGGCCCAATCGAAAAACCACGAATACCGGAGTTCGTACGCCCGGCACCGATGAGCGCGACTACTACGGCATAGTAGAAGAAATATACGAGCTCAATTTTGAGTGTCGCAAAGCTCCTAATCCAGTCGTATTCAAATGCCATTGGTTCGATCCTAATGTCACGAGAACAGCCCCTGAGATTGGACAAGTCAAAATTTGACAGGATTCTGTCTATCAAGGAGAGGATGTCTATATTGTGGCTCAACAGGCCACGCAAGTTTATTATCACCCATGGGCATGCCAAAAAGACCCCAATCTTATCGGTTGGTACCTTGTGCAATTGGTATCGCCGCACGGTAAACTGCCTGTCCCAAACGTTGAGGATTACAACTTTGACCCAAACACACGGGAGTTCTATCAACCAGAGGGGCTAGAAGGGAGGTTTGACATAGACATGTTTTCGCTGATGGGCATGGAAGTAGACAATGACATTGATCAGGACGATGGAGATGAGGACGACGGAGAAGAGGTGCAAAATGCTAAGGACTTACAAATCCTTGAGCGATTACAGTTAGGCGATGACAATGATGACAACGATAGTGATGAGCCCGATTTACTCGACAATATTGATAGTGATGACGACACCTATGATCCAGCCGCTGCCGATCGTGAAGAATATTTCTAATTCATGTAATACTATATTATTATTATTATTATTATTATTATTATTATTATGTTTCGTTCATTTTGCATCTCTTTATAAGTACTTGTAATTTAACTGTGCTAATTGGTTTACTCTTTGAAATTGCAGGCACTCGACAAAATGTCGGGTGGAAGGCAGGCCCGTCGAGGGGTCAACTCCCTCTACATGAGGGAGCGCTCATCACCCCACGCTGAGGACGACCCCTTGCCGGAGCCGCCGACGAGGAGGGAGGAGGCGAGGCGGCCATGGCCGTCCGAGGGAGGAGTGCAACCCATTGCCACTCCGTCGGTGGACGAGGACGACCAGGCAGTGGGCCTGCACATAGGAGGGGGTGGCACTTCCTCTGACTCGTCGGACCACGGGGAGGCGACAATAGCGACAGCAGGGGGTTCCACTTGCACTGCCTCTTGCTCTACCTCATCGGGAGTCTACTTGCGTGGGCCCTCGTAGCTCCCGGCGCGGCCGATCCCACTTCACCGGCGCCCGGTGATTCGACCCAGCGGCGACAAGTATTATTTCACTACTATTTCATATGACATGTTGAAAATCAAACTGGAGACTAACAATTCTTCTTAATGACTCTTGCAGCAACTGGGAAGTTGTGTCCGGAACAGGCCGGCACATCAATGGCACCCTGGGCCTTCTGATTCGGCAGCACTACCCTGGCATGGTCACCTACGCCTCGGTGACTTCGCCGCCCAGGACGTGGGACCACTTCTACGCCGCCGAGGACAGCGAGTTCAGCACTGTTGCGGCGCGGATCAAGGCCGAGTTCTGGGTGAGTCTGCATCGCACTAAATTGGTCAATACTATGCATTCATTGGTCGTTCTTGAAATAATGAAACGATACATGATGTCTGTATGCAGGACTTCTTCAGGTGCGATGAAGGGTTTAAGGATCGGGTGACGCGAGTGTAGGACAAGGTCTGTAGGTCCCGACTCTCAGACCTGTACCACGAGACGTGGCTCCAGTGCATCATCAATTACAGTGCCGACGTCCTTGGTCAGGTGGTGAGGAAGGCCGATGCCAGGACCAGGACACTCACCAAGGAGCAGTACCTCTCGGTAAGTACGAAACATTAATACCGACTCCTTCCATGAAGAATAGGTAGGCTTTATTTCATCTTCTGACATATCAATAACTTGATGGCATGCAGCAATGTCCTGATTGGTAAGCCAGACACCGCCTCTGCTGGGAGGCCATTCTGGACAGGTGGCTCTCGGAGGAGTGGGTGGAGAAGCACAACATCCGTCGGGACTGCCGCCTACAAATGGGTGGGGCGCCACACCACCAAGGCAACCGGAGCCTCCGCGCGTACGCCCAGACATGGGTAATCTTCTTTGTGTTTTCATCTTTATTTATTTATTCTAACGCTCAATTCTCATTACTTGTAATCATCTTTGTGTTTTCCTCGCAGTCCCAAGCGCACCAAGGCCAGGAATGCAATGAGTTCATGGCGTACGCCCTGGCACACAAGGGCAAGGCGACGGCCCCGGAAGTCACCTACAACCCGGCGGACGGGCCCGAGTCGTACACCAACGTGAGCGTCCACAGCAAGCTTAGCGAGTACACCTCGGCGGCCCGCGAGCGCCATGGGGAGGACTTCGATCCAGCCACCCAGCCCCTAGACACAGACCTCCTGATGAGGATGGGAGGAGGGAAGCAGCATGGCCGGTACTGGATGGCGGACAGCACAGTCGACTCCGCCTCTGTTCCCAACCTCGCCGAGATTCAAGCAAGGAGCATGAGCTCCTCCCTCCCCATATGCTCTCGGCAGCAAAGCTCATAGCAGCAGATGGCGGAACTCTAAGTTAATACTGTTTTATTCGTCGTTCATTGCTTTTACACATCTACCTTGCCTTTGCATTGTTTAAACATTGCGGGTGGAATGTTGCAGGCCGACTTGCGGAGGTTGGAGGCCCAGCAGGCGGCCCAGGCGGAGGCCCATTGGCTGGAGATGGAGGTTGTACAAGCCCAGAGGGCGGCCGAGGCGCAGAGGCTGTAGGACATGTTTAGCTTCATGGCGAGCCTTCAGGCCTTGCCAGGTGTGGTCGTGCCCCAGTTGCTGCTCGCTCCAGTTGTGGCTCCTCTTCCTCCTGTAGGGACTCCGGTGAGTATATATGGTTGTTTATTCCTTTAGCTTGTACAGCCCTCCTGTAGATACTCATGAATTCGTTTCTCCTTTGTGCAGCCACAGTCGGCGGGTTCGAACCGGACTCCTCAAGGTGGCCCTTTTCCACAGGCCGGGTGGCCAACTGGCCCTCTTTAAGGTGGCAGTTCACACTCCGGGTGGGGAGGCTGGCAGTAGGTACCGTTTATTTGTTTCTTTTCATGTTGCATGGACTTGTGTTAGACTTAGCCTTATGTTGGACTACTATTAGAGACATATATATATTGTGATGGATATTATCATCGATGATGCGAATGTATGTGATGGATTATGGACAATGGATTTGTATGTGATGTATTATGGATGGTGGATGTGTATGTGATGGGTTATGGATGTGTATGTAATGGAATATGGATGTGTATGTGATATATCCTGTGCTGTGTGTTGATATATATGTGATTTCTTTGTTGGTGCTGATAGAAAGCAAAAAACCAAAAAAATTAGCATTTTCCCCTCTTTGCCGAGTGCCACACTCGGTAAAGAGGACTTTGCCGAGTGCCGTGACCATGGCACTCGGTAAAGCTGGGAAGCAGAGACCCAATTTCCCAGCTTTGCCGAGTCCCAGAGCCATGGCACTCGGCAAAGATTTTTTTTAAAAAAAAAGAAAAAATTTCTTTGCCGAGTGCAAAAGTATGGCACTCGGCAAAGAATTTTTTAAAAATAAATCTTTGCCGAGTGCCGCTGAGGTGGCACTCGGCAAAAAGGCCGTCGGTCAGGAGCGCAGCGTCGGACTGGAAGAGCCCCCTGCGCTTGGCGACGTGGCGATAGTAGCTCGTGTCGAAGGTCTTGTAGCTGCCGGGGTCCATCTCGGAAAGCGTGACCTTGTCGTCGACGCTCCTGCAGCGCGTCCTGAGCCAGCCGGCGTACTTGCTGTCGAGGGATGGGTCTGAACTGTAACCGCTACTGAAGTTGTAGAGCCGGCCGGCATAAGACGGGCAATGCGCCGTGCCGAGGGTGTGGCCGCCGGAGAGGACAACTAGGTCCTTGATATCGAGGCCTTTCGATGCGAAAATTTTGGTGAGCAGTGGTATGTCTCCGTAGGCCGGAGGCAGCTGGTCGGCCGCCTCAGTTGCACTGGACACCCTGCCGTCTCGCCTCCCGAGCGCCACGGGCCAGAAGGGCCCACTGGCCAGCACGACGGCATCGCGGGCCATGAGCGTGAGGACATCGGCACAGGACACGGTGTTGGGGCAGGCGGCCTCCAGCTTTTCCTTCACTCTGTCCACCGAACCGAAGCCTCGCAGACTCTTGTTCGGCCTGGCGTCCTTCTCTGCCGTGTTGCCATCGGTGGAGTTGAGCAGAACGGAGGCGTCACAACCCTGCAGTTTAATTTGAGTAGCATGCATTGGTTTTAATCAGTACTCTGCAGTGCACTACTACACGTTCAAGCTAGTTTGTAAGGTAGTAGTAACAAAAAATGGAAATTAAGCAGTCATGGAAACAGAAATGAAACAGAAAACACGCGACTTACCCTGACGAAGCAGTCATGGAAATGAAGCCTGAGGAGTGGGCCAGCAAGGCTGGGTGCGGCAGAGATGATCTGCTCCATCTCCTCGCGGACAAACGCCTCGACGTTCGGTCATGTCATGCTGTAGTAGCCGACTTCCAGCTGAGCCGCTGCCAACGAGCTGCCGACAAGAAGCAGGAGGACCAAAGGTAGCAACAGAGCTACACAAGACATGGCAGCCATGGGAGCAAATGGATCTTAGCCAATCAATTGCAACAAAGAATTGATGTTTCGCTCCTATAGTAATCTAGGATGGTATGTCTACTGGATATGGATGCCATGCCTACATACTCCCTGTATTTATAGGGGTATGTACGTGCTACGGTGGCTGCTTAAGCTGCAGACTTGTTCGTTTCAGCTAGCATGACAACCTGGTCCTGAGTACATGCATGTGCTAACTTCCATCCACATACAATCGCTTCCATAAACAAATTATTGCACATACTGTATGTTTTTTGTGGGTTGACGCGCAGCTAGAAATTGACGGGCTGATCATGTTTCAGAGAGAATTGGAACATGGACGGCGATCAACGGGGCCAGTTCATGTGCGTGTACACGGTAAACATGGCATTTTCTTGTGGAGTTGTGGTATTCATTCTTTGTGGCCTTAAACAATTTTTCAAGGAAATGGAAGAGATCTGGCATTCTAGATTTCCGACTAAGGGCTCGTTCGGTTCTCCAGGAACCTTTCCCTAGAAAGATTTCAAGTGAAATGGTTAGCTAATTTTGTATAAGTTTGATGAAGCCGGAATGGTTCCTAGCCTATTCCAAGCTAACCGATCAAGCCTTAAGGGTAGGGGCGGAGCCAGGATTCAAACATAGGGGGGACATGGTGTCCGCGAAGATTTGGGATTCAAAACATGGGGGCCAAGGAATTCATAAAGATTTTTTAGAGGTTCATAGCCAATAATCTTTAATTATTTGCTAGCTAATGAAAGTCATAACATAGCCATGTCGAATAGAAATCATAAGAGTGAAAAAAATTAACAGCAAGTAAAATAAAGGCAACTGAGCTACATATCCATTCCAGAAAGTACATTTATCTAATGAAGAAAAATTCTAAGGTATAGAATCATACATGCAACTGTATATCCATTAGTAGATTCATAGCCTTTGTGCTATATATCCCACTGTGGTGTAGTGTGGTGGTTGGACATGCAAAGCGGTTGGCAGAATTGCATGTGGGAATGCATGCATATGGACAGGGGAGCTGAAGGAAAGCCACACGCTTACCACCAAGGCACCCACGCAGACTATACGAGAGTTTAGAGAGGCAAACTGCATGCACTAATTACCATCATTAGTTCATAAACATGAGGTTATATTGCAGACCAAAGAGAACGTTGGGGGGGTGCCTGGCCCCCTCCAGCCCCCTGTAAGCTTATCAGACTTGGGTAAATTCGTTGGGTCTCGTCGATACTTCAGATCTATGTTACATTTTTTCCCCAGGACGGCAAGAGTAGTTCTGCTCTATTTTAATTAAAAGAATAAAGGAAAAGCAAACAACAATAAGAACCCACTTCAAACCGAGGATGTGCTAGGCAACAATGTACAACATGCACAATAAAAAATGGAAACAGAGAACATACACTACTATCCTCGCACCTTTCACAGCTGCGCCGTAACCCACATCGCAGTCAAATTTCGGCCTCGACGGTAAGCTGTCGGCAGTAATACTCATAGCCATCACCATCGGTATCTGAGACCGACTGGGGTGTACACTACACCGCCGTATTTGCTTATTATCCGTCCGTGATAAGGTCCTTACTTCCGTCGCCTTGCAGCACAACGTGTTGGTATGCACTAACACCACCGCATGGCTTATGATCCGTCCGTGATCAGATCCTTATTCCGTCGCATTGGAACGTGACCCTCCTGTGTCGAGGCGAACATCACCGTCGCTTCAGCGTATGAACCGTCTGGTCATAGGGCATGGTCACCGTCGCGTTGCAGTATGATCTGCCCGTGATGATCCTTTAATCGGTGTCGGGTTACTAACACTGGTAGAGAACCGAGCTTTACTCCCGATGGGGAACCCCCTCTAGTCCCGGTTCCCCACCCGGGAGCAAGCATCCGGGACTAAAGGGGGGGTCCTTTAGTCCCGGGTCAGGAACCGGGACTAAAGGACCTTTAGTCCCGGTGGGTAACACCAACCGAGACTAAAGGTGCCTCCTGACATGCCACGATGGCGGCACCTTTAGTCCCGGTTAATATCTGAACCAGGACTAAAGGTTTTTTTTTCTTTTTCTTTTCTTTTCATTTTTTGTTTTCTTTTCAAAATAGGTTTTTGAAGTCGTATTATACGCTGCTAATTATACATTTATATGCGCATATAGTATGTTTTGGTTCAAGCACAATGAACGTATTAAATCACACACACAATTCAATATATATATATATATATATATATATATATATATATATATATATATATATATATATATATATATATGAATGCATGCATCATATATATATTTACATGCATGCATGCATATGTGTATTTTACATTATATTATTTCATGTGCATATATTACAAAAGATTGCATTACAGGTTGTTGTGACATAACAAGTTTCCTCTCATCCTCTAGCTTGGCTTCAAATGGCGGTGTTGGGTGAAGTAGAACTCGCCCTTGGAATCGATGACCTGCTCATTAAAAAATCCGCTATAGACTCTTGAATTGCTTTGATTTGGTCTTGCCAGTATGACCTTTTCCTCCAACCATCGAGTCTCTGAGGTTTGAATTAAAGGAAAATAAATTAATATATGTACATATATATATATATAAAGACATAGTAACACAATCAATAATAATAATTAAATGAATATATAGTGTATTTTTAACGTACTTTGAGTCTCTCTGTAGGAGTTCTTTGGGAGAGCACCTTGATAAACTTGCAAACATAGTAACCACAGTAGTTGTTCCCCTGTTCCTGCCTTAGACACCACTTTACGAGAAAAAGATTTGTCATCCAATCTGGTGATCCGGTGAAAGCTATATGTTTAATTAATAAAGATGATGCGATTCAGGAGACTTACTTTCAAAGGGATTACATTCAGTGGCGCTTTGCATTTTTCCATGTGTTGCTTCTCAATAAAGGTTTTCCAAACACTGCCCAATAAAAAATTTGCCATGTCATCAGATATAGTTAATCATCATGTTTGTGTGTATATATAGTTGCTAGAGATCCCGAAATTACCTCTGGATAATATCTATCATATCTTGGTAGTCTTGTTGTGGTTTTCTCATCGAGTCATAGATTATCAAGTGACTTTTCACCGGATCGATGTCCATCAATATTCAAATTGATTCTTTGCATGTGTTTATAGGATATAACGCATAACACTCATTAATTAACTAGAATCAACATATGAGCCATTAAGGATATGATCGACATGATTAACACTCACTTGAAGTTATAGGGAAAGAGTATATCCTTCTTGTGGCGTTGGTTCACTAAGAAGTTCATGAGGTTACTCTCTGACTCAGACTTCCAATTAGTCTTTGGAGTAATTGGGTCTTCGAATACTATATGGGGATCAACAAAACCAATTTTATTGCAGCCTTCCTTTCTAAGCTCTGTCATTGTAAATCTGCATATATATAGTACTTGTTAGGATAATTTATATGCATATACACACATATGATGAGTTTAATAATAGATCGAAAGAATTATTACTTACAGGCAATAGCAGCTAATGATAACTTTGTCCAGAGAGGTCAGGTGGCATAGTTGATGAAATTCTACAAAGTCAACATACATAACATCATCGCCACGGAACCAATGTTCGTCTCTAATTTCGACACCAACGTTAGAAGTCTCCATTGGTAGGCCTTTGCATGTACCACTTGTTTAGCGGTACATTTGCGTCCCCAGATCGAGATAAGGCTTGAGGGTTGTATAGACTACGGCCTAGTATAAATTTTTCTTCCAAATATCAACCTCCGCCGCACTCTCAATGTTTCCATCACCAAACATCTGGTAAAGGTCGAGACCAGTCTCATCAAGAAATTCACCAAGGTGATCCAAATCGACATCCGGAGGTATGTTTGCTCGATGCATTAATCCTAAATTGAACCATATTCATTACCAACAACTAGCGGGGGATTGATTGGTGCGCGCTTGTTGTCCGAGTTGGGCAATGCCTTTCCCCGCCCGCTTCTTTTTACGTGCCGCCTCAATTGACTTGGTGAGAGTGCGGTCATAGTCCGATAACGTTGATTTGGATGACTTTACGAGATTCCCATTGTTGTTCTTTGGTAAGAAGTCACCTTTTTCTTAGAATATCCGAGCTACGAAGAAGTACGGTTTCTCGAGTTTCTCCTTGCTTCTTGATTCATTTTAAGTTTGTCATAGAATCTAGACATGTCTTTTTATATGCATCAGTTCCTTCTTCCTTCTCTTGAGATATTATTTTGGGAATAGCCCTTGGTTTCACGGTGGCTTTCTTTGCAAGCGGGACCTGGTTCTTCGTTTGAGGGGTTGGCCTCTTGCTAGGCTTCTTAGTAGGTGGGGGGGTGGGGAGGCGTTGGAGACCTCCTTGGAGGTGTTGGCGGTGGCGTTGGAGACCTCCTTGGAGGTGGCGGCTCATGGCGTTGGAGACCTCCTTGGAGATGGTGTAGATGCAGCCTCGTCTTCCAACATAATGTCATCGTCTGAGCACTATGATGATCGGCGATTGAACAATTGGATTTAGGTTGGGGGAGGATCTGCTACAAAAAAAAAGGAATGACATATTATTATGAGCAGATTATTAATTATTTAAGCCAATACAAATTAATGATGTAGTGTTTTCATCCGCACGTACCTATGGTGAGGTAGTTCAGGAGGAGGTGGAGCCGACATCCTTGGAATGATGATGTAGCGCTTGCGCCATAGAATGAATGTCTTCTCCGCTTCTCCTAGAGTCTTCTCGCCATCACCTCCAGGAATGTCAAGAGGCAAATCACTAAAACCTTTTTCAGCTTTATCTACCGAGATGGTAGCATATCCTTCTTGGATTATATTCCCATGAATCCTTGGTGTCTTGGTTCGGTCGATAGGATTAACAAGACCGATAGCCACCTTGATTGTAGAATTCTCTTTGAATGTGTAGCTCACACGTTGTACAAGGTTCGATGGCGTCATCCATGAGGGAAGCGCAGATCGTGTGTCCCCTTGATTTGGTATCTCCGTGGAAGCGCAGCTGCTTTTCAACTGAACAGATTGGCTAATGTTGATTTCTGGCTCTGATGCCTGCTTACTTGCACTCACTGCTATTTGCACTTGCCTTCTGATTTCCTCCTACATTCTCGCTTCAAGTTTTTTTTCCCGCCTCGTGCTTCACGCACCGCTTCCTCCAATCTCTGGAGCCGCTCGCCTCTTCTTCCTTCTTTCTCTGGAGACTTCAGAAGAAGGTGCATCTGAGGGAATCCATGCTCCCACAAGACACTTCCTTTGCCTCTAGTTCGCCACCATGTTCACAGATCCCGATGGCGTATGTCACTCATCCTCTCTCTCTGTTGGCCTGAGCGCACCACTAGCAATAGCTCTCTCGAGCATAAAACAATCTTCTGCTTTGCTTCTTGCGGTCTTGCGCCATAAACGCGCACTTCTGCCTCTCTGGTCTAGTGTTCCCCATGACCGAAAAACCAATTCTTTGCACGTTCTCCCCACTCGAGTGATTTCAGTCCGATACCCTTGGCAAGAAGGTCTCGCTTCCATTTTGTTCCACTTCTTAATGGCGGTTGGGTAGCCACCGATCCCAAGGTATGGTGGTATGTCTTCATTGGGCATTACGTTGGTTCTTTATCACCCGACTCACACCCTCTTCCGAAGTCTTGTCTTGTACAAACTCATCCCAATAGGGCCTCTCGCTTTGAGATCGGGACTGGGACAAGAAAATCTGGTGCTATGTTCTTCTTGACATACGTCGTGTATAGGTGTTTCTTCCAAGTCGAAACCGGGTGTCCATCTTCTTCATTGCCCAATCCCTAACTCGCTCCTTCAATTCATCACCATCTATTATATCATCATAACCATCTGTTTGGAGCGTGAAATGTACCAAGACATCATTCCAAATTAACGCCTTGTCACGATCGGAGACAAAACCGATATGAGGAGCATTGGTCTTCTTCTTCCATTCACGGGTACTAATCGGGAGCCGGTCCCGTACAAAGGTAACCACAGTGGTGCACAAATTTCATTTTATTCGCCCCGGTTCTCTGTATCCACATTGAACTCCGAGATGATGAAGCGGCCCTCCAATTGCTTTTTGGGACCTCGAACATTTTACTCTTCGTTGTAGTTGTTGATGTCGATCCAGAGGGCTACAAAACATAAACATTATTTTTAATGTCATGAGCACACATAAAGACATATGATAATATATATAGCTAATAATAAAAATATATACTTGGCCAATCTGTTGTTGCTCATTTTGTTCAAGAGCTAAATCATCGACTCCGTCATCGCATCCTCTTGCACGTTATTTTTAGCACCATCATCGCGAAGCAACTTGAGTGCCGGTGTTGATCAAATTCATCATCAACTCCTCCTCATCCATGTTTCTCGGGTCGGCCATCTAGCTTCAAAAACAAAACCAATATATAGTACATCAACGGTAGCGGTTCGCCACGGTGTGATTGTTTAGCATTAACGATAACGATAATACGAATGTTGATCAACTAGGCCACGAGAAAAGGCGGTGTGACAAGAGTGGTGGTGCTCCACTCCGCCGTATATATATATGTCCGTACACATGGGTGAACGAGGGCGGCGGTGCTCGCCATATACATAGAAACGCATGGATTAACGAGGGCGGCGGTGCTCATGACGATATATATACATGCATATGAATACAAATGACGTATATATACATGTCGGCGCTGGTGGTGGCCGTGTCTTGACGACGACGACGTGAGGCGGCGGGCGCGGCGTCTTTGGCGACGGCAACGACGACGTGAGGCGGGCCGGGGCGGTGTCGGTGCGTGATGTTGTGATCCTATGTACCATGTGAACCATGTAGTCATTCATCATATGAGAAACGTATAAGTCATTATGAAATGTAAGTATATGTGTCATTCATCATATTACTTTAGCAACATTAATATATTATATCTGTATATTCAAAGTTCACAAATGAGGAAACGTTGAAGTTTTCCTTCATTTGTCTGTAGCCATGCATGCAAGTCCAACCAAAACTGCTTACATCATCACATGTGATATTTTTTATAAACTAAAAAACACTTAGTTTACAAACTGGGTATCAAAATTGAGTTCCTATTTGACCATTATATATCCTACAACAAATCCTTCAAAAAAAAGACCCTACATGAATATATTTGGATAAAATTTCATTAACAAACATTGATCTATGAAGATAGAAAAAATTCTTCTATTGAAACTGCATCTTGGAATAATGGCATATCATATAATGATGAATATATGGCGGTTGATTGGCTGGATCATTTTTAGCTTTAGTGACAACGACAATAGTTTTCAAATAATATATAGCGTGTTTATTATACAAGCCATGGATTTACATCGATCTAATTAATTTCTAAAGTAATTTTATTGGTGGTCCTTAATTAAACTTGTCATGATTTTGTGATTAAAATATTCATTTTCAGTTCCTCACTCGCTGCATATATAGAGTTCCAAATATATAGAGTTCCTCGCTCGCTGCATATATAGAGTTCCAAATATTCATTTTCAGTTCCTAGATTTTGTGATTAAAATATTCATTTTCAGTTCCTCGCTTTCATTTGCATATATAGAGTTCCAAATATATAGAGTTCCTCGCTTTCATTTGCATATATAGAGTTCCAAATATTCATTTTCGGGTTCCTAGATTTTGTGATTCAAAATTTGGAATTTTCAATCGACCTTGAGCGTTGACATGGCTTCCACCAAAGTTTTACGTAGTTTTCGGCGTGATCTATAATTGGCGGTGGAGGCTCGGGGTGAATGTACAAAGACATCGACGAACATATCACCTCGAGCTCGGCGGTGGAGGGCCTCGGGCGCGGTGGAGGGGCCTCGGGCATGGAGGAGGGCACGGTGGAGGGCCACGGGTCACGCTGGAGGAGGGCACCTGGCGCCTTGATGGAGGCCGCACGAGGAGGAAGAAGAGGCGGCGCCGGTGTCACGGAAGGCGCGGTGGGGGGCCAGGCAGGCGTGGTGGGGGGCCTCGGCGCTTGAGAGGAGGCGCGGTGGAGGCCACGCTGGTCGCTGTGGAGGAGGGGGCACGGGCCTGTGATGGAGGCCGCATGACGAGGAAGAAGAGGGCGGCGCCGGTGTCACGGAAGGCGAACGGGCCTTGGTGGAGGCGGGCTTGAGGAGAAGAAGAGGGCGGCGGTGTTCGGACGAGGAAGAAGACAGCGGATCGATCTGCGCCAAAGGCTGGAGGTTATATATCGAGAGAATTACTCCGGTGCGACCACCAACGGGAGTAAAACCCTTTACTCCCGGCGTATTACCAGCGGGGGTAAAGGTCTCTTTACTCTCGGTGCATGTTACCAGCGGGAGTATACTCCGGTCGCGCGTATTACCAACCGGGAGTAAAGGTCTCTTACTCCCGGTGCATATTACCAACCGGGAGTAAAGTCTCTTACTCGGTGCCAATAACCGAGTAGTAAGGTATTTTTACTCCGGTTGGTAACACGAGGAGTAAAGGGTTTTATGAAGCCTGCAGCTGCACCCACCTTTTTTCCCGGGTGGGATTCCCACCCGGGAGTAAGGTGGTGGGCTGCATTTCTTTTCCGCCGATTTTAAGCAATAGTCTTGTTAAATACAATAGAAATGCAATAGTTTTTGTTAAATACATAGTAAATTAAATAAAAGGCATAAAATTATTTTGTCAAAAATATGAATTTTCTTTTTGTTTATTGCACATAGGAAAAATCTATAACCTAACTTTTTTTTTTTTGTTAGAATTATAAAACATAATGTAACTAATATTTATTATGTCGTTAATGCAAAAATGTAGTGTTTAATTAAAATTATTAAAACTATTGGTTTTGGATGAGAAAATTTGTTTTCACGTCATTTTAACGTTAATATTTTAATTTTTCATCACTCGGTATCCTAATTTACCTTTTGAGAGAGAAATCCCACCAAATCAAACATTGATTTAATTTGAAACATGACATAATAAACATCTGAATTCACAATTATTACATAATATCTCAAACACACACTATATTAAATCACTATATCATCAAGTGGGCACAGCAGTGAACTTCTTCTTTACATATGTCCCTTGGTTATGATCGCTTCGTAACCATGGAGTGTCCTCATCATTTACCAAGATGCTAGGGTCTTTGTTCACTTTGAAGGGCGGAATTCGGTCATCCTTTTCATATTCTTCCCGACATGTCCGACTTGTCCTCAATTCCCACGATGACTCTTTTCCCTGAAAAGAACTATGTGGCGCTTTGGCTCTTTGGTTGAGTCATTATCGTTTTCCCTCTTTTTGGTTTGGTAGACATATCATTGACATAGAACACCTGATTCACATCCTTGGCAAGGACGAATGGTTCGTCTTTGTACCCAATATTACTAAGGTCTATTGTTGTCATTCCATACTCGTTGTCTACTGTTACCCCGCCTCCGGTCACCTTGACCCATTGGCACTTGAACAATGGGATCTTCAAAGTAGGTGTATATTCTAGTTCCCATATTTCATCTATCGTCCATAATATATATACGCTTATTCCCATTCAGGTCTGTGGCATCTATGCGGACACCACTTTGTTTTGGTTGGTACTCCTTTTATCTTGGGCTCTTGTGTAGAATATGTTCCCATTTATCTCGTACCCTTTGTATGTGACGATATGCCATGATGGTTGCATAGCCAATAAATCTGATTGCTCATGGATGCTCTCATCACCTTGACATTTTTTCGCAACCGACCGCCGAAAGTTTCCATGTGCTTATCGTAATCCAAGCTTGATCTTCCCTAGAAACTCGGATCGTAAGAGATCCTTGTGTGTCTCAATATACGGATCTACCAAAGAGGAGTTTCAGAGAAGCTGTGTAGTGCGCTTTATTGAAATAATCATCATCCGTACCAATATATGTTTTCCTCCCTAGTGTCCCCTTTCCGCTTAGTCTCCCCTCATGTCTCGATTCAGGAACACCAATCGAGTCAAGGTCGGGAATAAAGTCAACACTGAACTCAATGACCTCTTCATTTCCATAGCCCTTGGCGATGCTTCCTTCTCAGGCGAAAGCACGGTTGTGAACATATTTCTTGAGACTCCCATGAATCTCTCTAAAGGGAACATGTTGTGTAGGAACACAGGACCGAGAGTGAAAATCTCCTTGACTAGGTGAACTAGGAGGTGTGTCATAATATCAAAGAAGGAAGGAGGGAACACCAACTCAAAGCTAACGAGACATTGAACCACATCATTCTGTAGTTTAGCTAGATCAGTTGGATCAATTGCCTTACGAGAAATTGCATTGAGGAATGCACATAGCTTCACGGTGGCTAGACGTATATTTGGAGGTAGAATTCCTCTTAATGCAATCTGAAAGTAATTTGCGTCATGAGAACGTGACAGTCATGGGACTTTAAGTTACTAATTTCTTCTCTCGGCACATTTATAATACCCTTTATATTCGAGGAGAATCCAGATGGTACCTTGATGTTGTTTAAGCATTCAAACATGATTTCCTTCTCCTCTTTGCTTAGAGTGTAGCTAGCGGGACGTAAGTAATGGCGTCCATCATCATCTTCTCACGGATGCGGGTTGTCTCTTTCTCTCAAACAACGCAGGTCTGTCGTGCTTCAAATGTGTCCTTAGGCTTTCCATACACACCCATAAAGCCTAGCGAGGTTCACACAAAGATTCTAAATCACGTGCATCACGTCGATCGAGCTACGGACCTCCAGGACTTGCCAATAGGGTAGGTCCCAAAATATGGACTTCTTCTTCCACATGGGTGCGTGACCGTTAGCGTCTTTTGGAATAGGTTGGCTTCCATGTCCTTTTCCAAAGACGACTTTCACATCATTGACCATATCGAGTACATCCTCACCGGTTCGGTTGTGAGGCTTGGTCAGGTGGTCTGCCTTCCCTTTAAAATGCTTGCCTTTCTTTCTTACGGGGTGATTTGCGGGAAGAAATCGGCGATGGCCAAGGTACACGACCTTTCAACATTTTTTCAAGAATACACCTCTAATATCACCGAAGCGGTGTGTGCTTGCATTATATCCCTTGTTTGATATCACGAAAGATTACTTAGAGCAGGCCAATCATTGATTATTACGAACAACAATGCTCGCAGATCAAAGTGTTCTGTTTGTACTCATCCCACACACGTACACCTTCTTTATTCCACAAAATGAGAAGTTCGTCAATAAGTGGTCTCGGTACACATCGATGTCATTGCCGGGTTGCTTGGGCCTTGGATGAGCACAGCATCATAATGAACTTCCGCTTCATGCATAACCAAGGAGGAATGTTGTAGATACTTAGAGTAATGTGAGGCCAAGTGCTATGACTACTGTTACGCTCTCCAAAAGGATTGATACCATCTGTACTTAAAGCAAACCTTAAGTTTCTTGCGTCATTTGCAAACTCTGGGAATTCTCTCGTCGATTGCTCTCCCTTTGGGACCCATCGGCAGGGTGTCTCAACATATTGTCTACCTTACGGTCTTCTTTGTGCCATCGCAACAATTTTGCATGTTCTTTGTTTACGAGCAGACGTTTCAAGCGTGGTATTATAGGAGCATACCACATAACCTTGGCGAGGATTTTCTTCCGCGGACGTTTCGCCCTCAACATCACCGAGGGTCATCTACTTTGATCTTATATCATGACGCATGGCATACCGGGCATGCATCCAATTTCTCGTACTCTTTGCCACGATGCAGGATGATGCGATCATTAGGACATGCATGTATCTTCTCTATTTCTAGCCCCATAGGACAGACAACTTGTTTTGCTTCGTAGGTAGTGGCGGGCAATTCATTGTCCTTCGGAAGCATCTTCTTTTGAATTTTTAGTAACTCTCCAAATCCCTTGTCAGATACACCATTCTTTGCCTTCCATTGCAGCAATTCTAGTGTGGTTCCCAACTTTTTCTGGCCTGCATCACAAGTTGGGTACAACAATTTCTTGTGGTCTTCTAGCATCCGCCTTCGAACTTGATCTTCTCCTTTTCACTTTCACATTCTCTTTGTGCGTCACGAATGACCTGAGAAAGATCATCAGCCGGCTCATCTTCTGCGGCTACCTCTTCTTCAGCTTCTCCCATTGCAGTATCATTGAAGCATGCACCATCGGGAATAATATCATTGTCGTCCCATTGTTCTTCTTCACCTTCTTCCATTACAACACCGGTTTCTCCGTGCTTTGTCCAACAAATATAGTTTGGCATGAAACCCGACTTGAACAAGTGTGAATGAAGAGTCCTTGAGCAAGGATATTCCACCGTATTCTTACATATGGCACATGGGCAGCACATGAAACCATCGCGTTTGTTTGCCTCGGCCGCGACGTAACAAAGAATGCTGCGCCGTCAATGAACTCTTGGGAGCGGCGATCAAGCATTATACATCCAATGATGGCTCATCTCGCATTACATGACATAAATACCATATTAAAACCTAGATCATAATTAATTATTTATACAACATGCGTGCCACCACAAAAGATACAAATTTATGAAAGCATCGCTACAATGTAGACAATCCCAACTACCACTAAAAGAACTAAAGCTAAAATACATTTCAGTAGCGTGAGGATTTCACGACCAATCTCAACTAAAGCAGACAGATCCCTCGATTGTGCAACATCTTTGGGCTTCTTGGCTGGATCACTTTGCCTCATTAGCCGTCAGATCTTTTGTTGTGCAAGATATTTTGCACGAGTCCAACATACTCTTCCTCCCGAAGAGAAGCTGAACATCGCCCTTTGTCATCCCATTGAAATTAAAACAAAAAATTAGAACTTTAATCACAACCATCATGAAAATAGGTATAAACTAACCATAATCATTAAATACGATAAAATAACTCACATTGCGATCCAGGACACTTGTAGAAGATACGATCCTTGTTGGGACCCTCCTTCTTCACTCGGTACTCCATCACAATCTTTGTCTCATCACGACACTTGCCGCATGGAATGAGAGGGAGGCCCGCCTAAGTCGCTTTGGAAACCCATGGAGAGGCCGAGGACCCGAAGCGGTTGCCATCTACTCTCTATACTCATTTTTTAATACACTATAAATTTCTCCTTTTATAAACAAATAAAATTAAGAAACTATAAAATTATCTAGATCTCTAAACAATGATATTTTTAATGGTCATTGTGTTCTCGTCTTTTCTTTGCGGCGGGTAAGTAATTCACATGATATTTCGCAAATTAACAGAAGAATGGGAGTGTACACACATAATGAGACTCTGCGATGATATCGGGACGTGTGAATAAATAACCATCCATACTAGTTGACCTTGCTTACGTGATCATCTCGTGAGCATTTCTCCACCGGACGGCACTGCCGTACTTGGCCACGAAGAGCTCCAATTCTCGAGGAAGGAACACGGTCTTCCACGACCGTTGCCGCTCTCCCTCGTAGAATCAAAGCTCCTCCTTGACGTCCATTACCCGCTCGGCAGAGAACGTGCTTCGCCGAGATGAACACGGTCCGCAAGTTCAACTAGTATGGATTTTCTATAATTTTCTAACTATTTTCTAAGTTTATATTTATATATATACTACGTTTGGGTACGGTGATTGACAGACTACTGCGATGATATCAGGACATGTGAATAAATAACCGTCCGTACTAGTTGACCTTGCTTACGTGATCATCTCGATGAGCATTTCTCCACAGGATGGCACCGTACTTGACCACGGAAGAGCTCCAATTCTACGAGGAAGGGAACACGGTCTTCCACGACCGTTGCCGCTCTCCCTCGTAGAATCAAAGCTCCTCCTTGACGTCCGTTACCGCTCGGCAGAGAACGTGCTCGCCGAGATGAACACGGTCCGCAAGTTCAACTAGCTACTTTAACCTTATTTCATGTAAATATGCAAGCTTGAAGTGATTTTGAGCTCAAATTGCTTACAAATGAAAAAAAACCAAAATAAAGAACCATATATATATAGTGAACAAAATGAGATAAGACAATGGTGAAAAATGAGAGTATGAGATTGGTAACCTTTACAACTGAAGAATCGACGGAGGAATCAAAGAAATCGATGGAGGAATCGAATAATGGATGGAGGAACAATGGAGGAGGGAGGAAGCAAGAACACTACTGCAGTGAGCTTCAAAATGTCTTGAGCTCGGGCTCGGGGAGGAAGGAGGAGGCAGTCGGGATATAAAGGGGGACCTTTAGTCCGGTGGTGGCTCAACCGGGACTAAAGGTAACTTTCCAACCCCGGACGCAGCAGCCACGGCCGGGAGTAGACCTTTACTCCGGTTGGAGCCCCCAACCGAGGAGTAAAAGTATACCTTTAGTCCCGGTTGGTGGCTCCAACCGGGACTAAAGGTCCCCGCCACCTCTGTCTGGCGCTTGATAAAGAGTTGGGGCGGGGACCTTTAGTCCCGGTTGGAGACACCAACCGGGATTAAAGGTATTTCTAATCCCGGGCGCAAAAAATTCTGGGACTAGAGCCCATTTTGGCCGAGGATCAAAGGCCTGTTCTCTACTAGTGTAAACGATTCGGCTGTGATGCACTATTGACCCCTGCCGTATCAGACGAATAGCGGTGGTGATGGCTGTCTGCTTCACCAAAGGCGAGTGGTATGGCTAAATGCTCCAGTTTGGTTTTGGTAAAATGATGAAACCCTAAGTGCTAACCTATTTGTTCTAGTGATCACGAGGTAGGTAGCACTATTCCAAGTTGTGGACCAATGGTGAAAATCATGATGATGGTGTGACCATTGTGATGATCAAGTGCTTGGACTTGGAAAAAAAGAAAGAGAAAATAAAAAAGCTCAAGGCAAAGGTGGAACTTGGTAGGAGCTTTTTGGTTTGGTGATCAAGACACTTAGCGAGTGTAATCACATTTAGGATCGATAGCCGTACTATTGAGAGGGGTGAAACTCGTATTGAAATGTGGTTATCAAAGTGCCACTAGATGCTCTAACTCATCGCATATGCATTTAGGATCTAGTGGAGTGCTAACACTCTTGAAAATGTTTGTAAAAATATGCTAACACATGTGCACAAGGCGATACCTTGGTGGTTGGCATATTTGAGCAAGGGTGGAAAAGTTGGTGAAGTGGAGAAGTTGGTTTTCACTGAAAATCAGTCACCGAACGCAGGTGACATTGTGACCGGACTTGGGGTGTCAGCGTCCAGTCAATTATAAAAAGTTTGGCGCGCTTGGGCTGTGACTTGGGCACTAACCAAACACAGGGTCAACTTGTGACCTGACATGTCGGTGGTGCATCTGGCCGCGCATGACGTATGGTGACGCAAGCACTGAACTGAGACAGTGAGAACCTAACATGGTGGCACGTCCGGTCGTGGCGCACCTGGCATGTCCGGTCCAAGTTTTGCCGCTCAGGGAGCTCTCTAGAAATGACTTGACGCTGGGAAGCTGAGTTGATCGGCACATCCGATCGTCTGTTGACTACATGTGGTGTTGAACGGATCTGACGTAGGGGCTGGCGCGTCGGTCTCTGGATCGACGCATCCGGTCCTTCATTAACACGAGCGCGGGAGCGAGTTAGCCATTGGAGATCGGGAGACGTGAATTTGAAGATGGGACATGTGGTGAAGATCCCGCGACCAGACGATGTACCGGGTGCATCTGGTCATTCTGATCGGCGCATCTGGTCAACGCGTGTTGGGCTGCAATGTGAGCCCAACGGCTCTATTCGTGGGGGCTCTCTATTTAAGCCCCATGGCCGGCTCAAGCTCACTCTCTTGGCTATTTGCATTGACATAGCAACTTTGTGAGCTTAGCCAAAGCCCTCCCACTTATCTCCATCATTGATTCATCATCTTTGTAAGATTGGGAGTGAATACAAGTGCATTGCTTGAGTGATTGCATCTAGAGGCACTTGGTGTTCGTGTTTCACAGTGGGATTCGCTTGTTACTCTTGGTGGTTGCGCCACCTAGAGGATCGTGGAGTGGAGGTTGGTGATTGTCTCCGACTCCGATCGTGGTGATTGTGAGGGGTTCTTGACCTTTTCCCGGCGGAGAGCCAAAAGGTACTCTAGTGGATTGCTCGTGGCTTGTGTGATCCTCATCTTGTGTTGGTTGTGCAGCACCCAGTTGCGGGTTTGGCGTGTGATGCCAATTAGCACGTGTACCTCCAAGTGAGAGAATCACCAAAACGAGGACTAACTTGTCGGCAAGTAAGTGAACCTCGGTAAAAAATCTTGTGTCATCATTGTCCGATGATTTCATTGGTTATCTTGTGATTGATTGATTGATTGGCTCCATCTTGTGATTGGCTCAATTCCTCAACACGGCGGTATATTCATCACCACCCTCTCTTGTGCACTTACATCACTAGTTTTGCTTTGCTCTTTAGTGTAATTAGTTTTGAGAGCAAGCTTGTGTCGGGTCTAGTGGTTAGTGTGGCTCTTTAGTTAGCCTTTCAGAGCACACTAACTTAGTGTAGTGACTTAGCCTTTGTGTGCTTAGAGATCATAGATACTAGAATTGTGGTAGGTGGCTCGCATTTTGAGTAGGCTAGTTCAACATTCGCTTCGCCTCATATTTGTCTAACCAGTTTGTTAAGTGTTGTTGTAGAAATTTTTAATAGGCTATTCACCCCTCTCTAGCCATTAGGACCTTTCAAGTGGTATCAGACATGTGGTCACCGTGATTTAAGGCTTAGCAACCTTCGGTGTCAATATGGCTCAAATCAATAACACCAAGAAGACACCCCAATTTGATGGCTCCAATTATCCTTATTGGAAGACCAAGATAATAACATAAATCAAGTCAATCAATAGAAAGGTCTAGAAGGTAGTGGAGACCAAGATTGAGATTGCCAATGAAAAGGCTCCCACCGCCGCCAAAGAAGTGCTACTCCAAAACAATAACATTGCTCTTAGTGTCATTCATGATGCTTTGGATGAGAGAATATTTGCGCAAATAAAGAACATTGAGAGAGCTCATGAGTCATGGAAGAAGTTGGAGGAATCATTTGAGGGCACTCAAGCCGTGAAGGGTGCAAAGGCATACATTCTCAAGGAGAACTTTGCAAGCTTCAAGATGAAGGAGGATGAGAGTGTGCCGGAGATGTTTCATAGGCTTCAAGTGCTTGTCAATGATCTCAAAGCACTTGGAGAAGAGGTGAAAGACAAGGATTTCTCCCACAAGTTCTTGAGATGCTTACGTTTGAGATTTGGCACATTGGTTACTATTCTGGTGAGGAGTGGTTTGGACACCATGACACCAAACCAAGTGTTGGGAGATGTGATGATCGATGACACCTATAGAGATGATGATGAGAAGGAAGAAAAGAATGAGAAGAAAGATGAGAAGAAGGATGAGAAGAAGAAGAGTGTGGCATTCAAAGCCACATCATCCAAGGGCAAGGCCAAGCAAGACACTTCAAGTGAAGATGAAGGTTCATTCTCTTGGGATGATGATGATGATAAGATGGCTCTCTTTGTCAAGAGATTTCACAAGTTCATGGTGAAGAAGGGCTACCGTGCTAGAAGAAAGAAGTCTTCAGCCAAGAACAAGGAAGAGTCAAGGAGGTGCTTCAAGTATGGAAGCAAGGATCATCTTGTTGCTCAATGCATGTACAATAGCGACAATGATGATGATGACAAGAAGAGCAAGAATAAGGACAAGAAGAAGAAGGAGAAGAAGGACAAGATGACCTTCAAAAAGAAGAAGAAGGGTGGTTCATATATGATCACTTGGGATAGTGATGCTTCCTCAAGTGATGATGATGATAGTAATGATGACAAGACCACCAAGAAGAAGGCTCTTGCAAGCATTGCCATAAATAAGAAGCCTTGTCTCTTTGACACTCCTTCATGCTTCATGGCTAAGGCCACTAAGGTACAAACTTGTGATGATGGATGTGATGGGAAACATGATAATGAAAGTGAAAGTGACAATGGTGATGAACCAACTAAAATGAACTACTTGACATGTTTGATGATGCTAAGGAACATTTTGATATTAAAAGAAGGGAATGCAAAGACTTGCGAAAGGAACTAAAAGCCCTTAAGCAAGCCTTTGATGAGCTCAATGCATCTCAAGAGAGGCTAGAGGAAGCCCATGAGAAACTTGGCAAGGCTCGCAAGAAGCTTGAGAAAGCTCATTCCTCTCTACTTGATGAGCAAGATGTTAAAGAGCATGTTGTAACATGTGATGTAGGCTTAACTTGTGATATAATTGATGAATCATTCTATAAGCCTATCATTGTTGCTCCCACTAACCCTTCTTATAGCACTTCCACTTCTACCTCATATAATAGTGATGGTTTCACTTGTGATGCCTCACTAATGGTTGAATTAGACTCTCAAGAAGGAGGTCAATGAGCTCACTCGTGCCTTTAGGCAAAGCCTATGGTGGTGAGGACCGCTTGCTTATGTGCTTGGATAGCCAAAGAGCTTCTCTCTACAAAGAGGATTGGGCTATACCCCAAGAAAGGCAAGGCGGCCTTTGCTCCTCACAAGACTAGTTTTGTGAAGAACAATGGTCGGTTTTGCACTAGTTGTAAACAAGTTGGTCATAAAGAGCATGAGTGCAAGACCAAGAACAAGAATGCTAATGTATCCTCAATTAAGCTTGATTCTTTCTATGAGCTTACCAAGGGTACTAATGGTGTGAAGGCTAAGTTCATTGGTGACCATGGATGGGCTCAAAGAAGAAATCCATTTGGGTGCCAAAGAGCTTGGTCACTAACCTTTAAGGACCCAAGCAAGTTTGGGTACCTAAAAAGAATTGATCTTCTTTTGTAGGTCAATTATAAAGCCGGAGGAAGGCATTGGGTTCTTGATAGTGGGTGCACTCACTAGTGATGCTTGAGTTGTTCGCTATGCTTAACTCACATATTTAACCACCAACACTTGCATGAAATCCTAGCATCTGGGCACTAAACTTAGAAGTCGGGCTTTAGAACTAACAATCTCCACAAGTTTTGGTGTTTGACCATTTGCAGGAGGGCATTTATGGAATACATGGAAAGCACATTCAAAGTGCGCAAAGAAACAAAGTGTGACACCATATTGCTCAAAGCAAAAGAGCCGAAGGTGATGAACCAAAAATGGCGACCAGAGGGGGGTGAATGGGAGCCTTAAATTTTCTTCGAAATATTTGGCCGCTATCCCAAAATCAAGACCCAAAAAGCAAACACACGCAAGAACATACACGAGTCAGCGGGTGGCTAGGTACCTCGAAGAAGACCAAGAGATACAGCGGAACAAACGAGTAACGACGCAAACACACACTCGAAGAGACGGGAGAGAAAAAGCACAGACTGCATGTGCACAAACCTATCAGGCTAAGACAATGGACTATCCGTGGCTAAGAGGTTGGACTATCTGGGGATGGGGAGCTTTGACTGTCCGTCGGTCAAAAACCGAAAACACACTTGATCAAACAGTTCTAGTCACATTTCAAAGAAGAGCACGGACTGTCCGCCGCTTGGGGCGGACTGTCCACCGATCAAGGAACTCAAACCGATCAAGCAAACAAATGGTTCAGACAACTGTAGAAAAATGAACGTCGGACTGTCTAGGGTTTGAGGCGAGAACAGTCCGTCGGTCAAAAGCAATGAGACGCGATCGAAAGAAGAGGTTCTAGACGTAGCAAGAACTGCAATGACGGACTGTCCACGCCAGAGGGCCGGACTATATGAGGATGAATTTGAGCGGAGCAGACGAGCTCACACTGTGCTCAGCCCGAGTGGCGGATTTGTCCGTAGGTAAATTCAGGCTGTCGAGAGTCACGAAATAGCACGGAAACAGATCGCTTGAAAATCGTCTCCAACCAAAATCCATTCGATTTGCAATCAAATCAAAACCAATTGCCACCAAATTTTAACCACATGGTCACAAGGCAATAGGTGACCTACCCCTAAGAGATCATCACCCAATTTAAAGCCAATCAACGGGAAATTGGATGAACACGAAAAACGCTGGTTTTCCAACCCTAGAGCTTGATTCACCCCGATCTATGAACTCGTGAGGAATTAGATGAAATCCTTCGGTGAAAAGGCTCAACTCATGTCCTAGTTCATCTCAGTGCAAAAGGAATGAATCAAAACGACCTCAAATTGGAGAAATGAGGCAAGAACAAGAAGGGGAAAAACAAGAACACGAAGAACACAAACGCGATTCACACAAACAGCTTACAAATCAAATCCCGGATGACACGAGGAGGTTAGGGCCTACATTCCCACAGCAATCTCTTGTTCTCTTACACAAAATTTGGAATTTGTGGACCTCTCTCAAGAAAACCTAAGGGGAGGGGGAAACCTAGGGCAAGGATGAATGAAAAATGAAAGAGGTGAGGGAGATGGGAGCTCCCTCATCCTATTTAATAGGGCTATTACAGAATCCTAGTTTTGCCCTTACATTTTTTGACTTGAACCACTTAACCCGAGGGCACTATGGTCCAACCCAAGGTAATCTTCATCCAACAGGCACCGCGCCCTTCATGAGATAGCTTCACCTCAACATGAACTCCTCGATGCTGCCACATGCCGTCCGTTCCTCCTCGAAACCTTCGCCCGGGTTTTGAGGCCAAACCCTGTGAAACCGGCCACCGATGGTTTTGAGGCCCAAACCACCAAACTGCCCAAGAGTAGCGAACTCCATACGTATCCCCCGCCACTCGACATGTGTCACCACCATCCTCGACCGGCCGACCGCCAAGTCCTCCTAATCCTCGCTTGACTCGCACGTCCGCTATCTTGACTCGGTCAACATGGTCACTCCCATGTACACTTGCGCTTGTCGATGTCCTAGATGTCAACCACCGCGGCTGGTCACCCGTCCTCCTAGTCCATCAACCAAGCCTCACATCCGTCCTTCACCACTCTCAGTACATCGGCACGGCACATCCTGACTTGACCTTCACCTCGCCGTCGACCACCGCCTCCGAGCTCCACACCTGCACACCACAAACCAAGAGACATGTCGCGCAACCCAACTCACGCCATGGTTAGCTCACAAACTCAACCTAGGTCATGGATCACGTTGACAATCACTCATCACAAAATGAACTACAAGGGCACATATCAACCTTGTGTTCGCAAAAGGCGAGGCCTACTACATACCAGGCCAAATTAGGGCCTAGCATAGGAGAAAAAGGGCCCAAACCCAAACCAAACGATCTCCAAATGGCGTGAAACTTTATAGGCATGGCCAACACATCCCTAGAGGCCCATCAGACAAAACTTGGACTAGGATGGTGTCTCTAGGCTTGATCGACTTCTCTGGGTGTGGGAAAGTACGACCCGGTACTGCAATGATCCACAAGGGCTGAGCCACTAGGGGAGGCTGAGCCCACAAGACTACGCACGGGTCGCGCCACTGGTCGAGGCCTAGCCTGCAAGACAATGCCAAGTGAAGTATGCTGTAGGACGACATGCTTCACAAGGCAACATAAAGATTCTTGGTGATCTACGAAATCTGCTCGGATATGATAGATATTGTATGATCTGTAACTTTCTATCTTATAAACCGGTCAGAATGCAAATAACCGATCTGTAACCCTACCCCCAAGCTATATAAGGTGGTTAGGGACCCCTCATTTTCACCTAATCATACGTAATACAATCCACAAAGACACGGGGACGTAGGGTATTACGTCGAGCGGATGGCCCGAACCTGTCTAAATCGTTGTCTCTTGCATTCTGTGTCACCATCCACTTCCCTCACGCGCACCTCCACTGATTCATCTACTACCGTGGGCATACCCCTCAGTAGACTGCCAACCAGATTTCATCGATAGTGGCGTGCCAGGTAGGGGGTGTGCGTGCTGAATTCATGGCAAACCAGATGGTCACCATCCCAAGCTCCATAGCCCCCCTCGAGCCGAGCCAGATCTTCATGGTTGGATCCATGACCTAGGTCATCGATCCCGATGGCAATGGGGAGATCACGGGAGGCGGTACAGGACCACCCTATGCCAATCGCACTAACACCAGCAATTACATCTCCGGTCCTAGCGCCACATCGTTGGATCTAGAGATCCATCAGCAATGATGACCGGATCGCATCCATCGATCAGGACACAGATCACCTAATAGAATGCCAGCTCCTCGTGGATTCGGTCCTAGATCGATCTAGAGCGAGCGATGATTTTCCTGTACTCCAAGATCACCAAGTCACAGCGACTGAGCGACCTGCTCATCCACACCATTTGAGGCAACTAGATTCTGATCTGGTGATCACGACCACTCTAGAGGGGCGCACAGCGTGGCGCCGACCACTTCCCGCTACCGGCCTATGCTAGGCCGACTACGAGGCATTGACAGAGAACCCGCTGAGGCCCTATCCTTTTGGGCTAGAGGGTGCAGAATTTACGTACCAGAACGTCGTCCACCAAATCTTCATCAACCACGTTGAGCGCAACCATGCCACCAATCTCCACATGATCAACCCAACTTACTCCGGTTAGCCTACGCCCGTGGTCAACAAGGTGGCTATTCGCTAGCTTTCGTATGATCCCGATCTTCAGACTAAGTCTCTCCACAACATTCTAGACAAGACCCCCAACGATTATTCCAAGGGCTCAACCCAGACCATGTTGAGCTGCCCTACTTTCCCTCCGGGGTTCAGAGGCATGATTTTCCATGTCTGCCACAATAGTGTCATGAAGGACGGTGAAACCACTAATGAGCGCGAAGCTCGTCTAGCGAAGAACGCCGATCACCAACATCGCCGAGATGCAGAAGTAGTCCAAGCGGCCGACGAGGATGGTTGTGGCCCACCCTGCCATCAACATAATCTAGAAGAAGCGTTTGACATGGTTGGTGACCAGCCAGTCTATCAAACGCCATGTGCCAATCTCGCTGTCTCTTTCAACAAGCTCAACAAACTCCCTCACACTCTAGAGGTTGAGAAGGTTTGTGCGCACATCATAGCTGCATAAGTCCAGGTCAACGAGTTTTGGAATGACGCGCTGTATTACTCCACCACGTCGGCTAGTAGCCGGCACTCCCACCGTAATGGAGGAAGCCATCATCATGGCGTCGATGCCCCCTGACCTTAGTCTGGAGGTCCCTACCTCTATAGAGGATCTAGGGTCAACTATGAAGCATATTCACGACACAATGCTCGCCCACCACGTCCCAAGGGAGGTTAGGGCGGCAACCGCAACTAGGAGGACAATCAACAAGCCCTTTGAGACCTTTGCGATCACCTTAACGCTAGTGCAGATGCCCGAGGCCACATCAAAAACTCTAGGTCCGCACGTTACGAAGCAGAGATAGAGCGTCACTAGCGATTCGATGCTGAACACGAAGGATTCGCTGCTTGCCAAGCACCACTCCCCATCGACGCATCGGGACTTCACCCCTTTACGAAGAGGCTCCGAGCCATCCGGTGGCCAGTGGGCTTCAAGGTCATTGGTGTCAATACCTATGACAGAAAGTCCAACCCCGCTCAGTGGCTAACTCTATACGAGATCGCCGTAAAAGCAGCGGGTGGAGACGAGGATGTCATGGCAAACTACCTTCCTAACATGCTTAACTGCAAATAATTGGCTCCTTAGCTTGCAGGAGAACTCTATCCGATCTTGGGATGACCTCAAGAAAGTTTTTACGGACAACTACATGGCTACATGCGAGCAGCCTGGCATGAACTATGACATGGAAAAGCTTCATCGGTCCTCTGGGGAATCTATGCATGACTTTATTAGGCGCTTCTCGGAGACAAGAAATTCTGTACGCAACATCACCGACGCCGAGGCCATCGCCACCTTCACCAAAGGGCTCCAACATGAACAGCTTCGCAGCAAGCTATACCACAAGAGGCCCACCACCATTGTTGAGCTGATACAAATGGTGAATGGATACACTAATGCTGAAGAAGCCGAACGGGCTGCCCGCTCCGCTCATCATGAAGACAGACGCTACAATGATCACGATCGCCGCCATGATGGTCATGACCATCATGATGACCATGATCGCCGTCACGATGACTGCGACCCTCGGCGTGACGATCATTCAGAGAGCTCGAGAGGCAGACAAAGCTGCCATCGCTGACCTGATACCTCCATCAACACCGTTGACACCCATGTCAAGCGCACCTACGACGTGGATTTTGGAAAGCTACTGGATGGCCCATGTCCTATCCACAAGGATGCCAAGCACACCATGCGGGAGTGTAGAGACCTGAAGACTGCGCTCGGGGGAGAACCATCAAAGAAGCAGCGGTGCAACGATGATGGGACCGAAGATGGTCAAGGTGGAGAGCAAGGCAAGAACAAGGGCCCTACATACCAGGATCCCATCAAGACCGTTGCTACCATCTTTTGTGGGAGGGCTGCCTCCGAAGACAAGTGAGAGCAGAAGCTCGTAGCCCAACACGTCATATGATGGCCCCGTCTCCGATCCAAAGTATCTCAACTGGTCGAAGCACCCGATCACCTTCTCTAGGGACGATCAGTGGTAGGACATCCCATACCTAGGGCATTTCCTACTCGTCCTGGATCCTATAATCAAAGATGTGCGCTTCCAGAAGGTCCTCATCGATAGAGGGAGCGCCCTCAACATTCTTTTCACTGGATCTCTAGAGGAGCTAGACCTCAAGAAGGAAGACCTCACCCCCATGGACTCTCCATTCTGGGGAATTGTTCCTAGGAAGGCGTCCCTCCCTTTGGGATAGATTACACTGTCGGTCCAGTTTGGCACCGCAAAGCACTTCTGTGTCGACTACGTCAACTTCCTCATCACCGACTTTAGCATGGCATACCACACCATCCTTGGCCAACTAGCTCTTGCCAAGTTCATGTCTGTGCCATACTATGCATACCTAGTCCTAAAGATGCTGACAAAGTAGGGGGTCCTCTCCCTGCGCGCCAACCTCGACGTCACCTACAACTGTGAGAAGGAAAGCTTCACGCTCGCCAAGGCAACTGACATCTCCATCCGTATGCAGGACTGCATCGCGACTTCACAGGTGATCCCTTCGGAGGACCTGGAGATCCCTACCCTAGAGGCTGCCTGAGATTCAACCAAGTCCAGGGCATTCAAGGAAGTGGTCCTTGTCTCCGGCGACCAGTCCAAGACTGCTCAGATCGTGGTGATTGTGAGGGGTTCTTGACCTTTTCCCGGCGGAGAGCCAAAAGGTACTCTAGTGGATTGCTCGTGGCTTGTGTGATCCTCATCTTGTGTTGGTTGTGCAGCACCCAGTTGTGGGTTTGGCGTGTGATGCCAATTAGCACGTGTACCTCTAAGTGAGAGAATCACCAAAATGAGGACTAACTTGTCGGCAAGTAAGTGAACCTCGGTAAAAAATCTTGTGTCATCATTGTCTGATGATTTCATTGGTTATCTTGTGATTGATTGATTGATTGGCTCCATCTTGTGATTGGCTCAATTCCTCAACACGGCGGTATATTCATCACCACCCTCTCTTGTGCACTTACATCACTAGTTTTGCTTTGCTCTTTAGTGTAATTAGTTTTGAGAGCAAGCTTGTGTCGGGTCTAGTGGTTAGTGTGGCTCTTTAGTTAGCCTTTCAGAGCACACTAACTTAGTGTAGTGACTTAGCCTTTGTGTGCTTAGAGATCATAGATACTAGAATTGTGGTAGGTGGCTCGCATTTTGAGTAGGCTAGTTCAACATTCGCTTCGCCTCATATTTGTCTAACCAGTTTGTTAAGTGTTGTTGTAGAAATTTTTAATAGGCTATTCACCCCTCTCTAGCCATTAGGACCTTTCAAGTGGTATCAGACATGTGGTCACCGTGATTTAAGGCTTAGCAACCTTCGGTGTCAATATGGCTCAAATCAATAACACCAAGAAGACACCCCAATTTGATGGCTCCAATTATCCTTATTGGAAGACCAAGATAATAACATAAATCAAGTCAATCAATAGAAAGGTCTAGAAGGTAGTGGAGACCAAGATTGAGATTGCCAATGAAAAGGCTCCCACCGCCGCCAAAGAAGTGCTACTCCAAAACAATAACATTGCTCTTAGTGTCATTCATGATGCTTTGGATGAGAGAATATTTTTGCAAATAAAGAACATTGAGAGAGCTCATGAGTCATGGAAGAAGTTGGAGGAATCATTTGAGGGCACTCAAGCCGTGAAGGGTGCAAAGGCATACATTCTCAAGGAGAACTTTGCAAGCTTCAAGATGAAGGAGGATGAGAGTGTGCCGGAGATGTTTCATAGGCTTCAAGTGCTTGTCAATGATCTCAAAGCACTTGGAGAAGAGGTGAAAGACAAGGATTTCTCCCACAAGTTCTTGAGATGCTTACGTTTGAGATTTGGCACATTGGTTACTATTCTGGTGAGGAGTGGTTTGGACACCATGACACCAAACCAAGTGTTGGGAGATGTGATGATCGATGACACCTATAGAGATGATGATGAGAAGGAAGAAAAGAATGAGAAGAAAGATGAGAAGAAGGATGAGAAGAAGAAGAGTGTGGCATTCAAAGCCACATCATCCAAGGGCAAGGCCAAGCAAGACACTTCAAGTGAAGATGAAGGTTCATTCTCTTGGGATGATGATGATGATAAGATGGCTCTCTTTGTCAAGAGATTTCGCAAGTTCATGGTGAAGAAGGGCTACCGTGCTAGAAGAAAGAAGTCTTCAGCCAAGAACAAGGAAGAGTCAAGGAGGTGCTTCAAGTATGGAAGCAAGGATCATCTTGTTGCTCAATGCATGTACAATAGCGACAATGATGATGATGACAAGAAGAGCAAGAATAAGGACAAGAAGAAGAAGGAGAAGAAGGACAAGATGACCTTCAAAAAGAAGAAGAAGGGTGGTTCATATATGATCACTTGGGATAGTGATGCTTCCTCAAGTGATGATGATGATAGTAATGATGACAAGACCACCAAGAAGAAGGCTCTTGCAAGCATTGCCATAAATGAGAAGCCTTGTCTCTTTGACACTCCTTCATGCTTCATGGCTAAGGCCACTAAGGTACAAACTTGTGATGATGGATGTGATGGGAAACATGATAATGAAAGTGAAAGTGACAATGGTGATGAACCAACTAAAAATGAACTACTTGACATGTTTGATGATGCTAAGGAACATTTTGATATTAAAAGAAGGGAATGCAAAGACTTGCGAAAGGAACTAAAAGCCCTTAAGCAAGCCTTTGATGAGCTCAATGCATCTCAAGAGAGGCTAGAGGAAGCCCATGAGAAACTTGGCAAGGCTCGCAAGAAGCTTGAGAAAGCTCATTCCTCTCTACTTGATGAGCAAGATGTTAAAGAGCATGTTGTAACATGTGATGTAGGCTTAACTTGTGATATAATTGATGAATCATTCTATAAGCCTATCATTGTTGCTCCCACTAACCCTTCTTATAGCACTTCCACTTCTACCTCATATAATAGTGATGGTTTCACTTGTGATGCCTCACTAATGGTTGAATTAGACTCTCAAGAAGGAGGTCAATGAGCTCACTCGTGCCTTAGGCAAAGCCTATGGTGGTGAGGACCGCTTGCTTATGTGCTTGGATAGCCAAAGAGCTTCTCTCTACAAAGAGGGATTGGGCTATACCCCCAAGAAAGGCAAGGCGGCCTTTGCTCCTCACAAGACTAGTTTTGTGAAGAACAATGGTCGGTTTTGCACTAGTTGTAAGCAAGTTGGTCATAAAGAGCATGAGTGCAAGACCAAGAACAAGAATGCTAATGTATCCTCAATTAAGCTTGATTCTTTCTATGAGCTTACCAAGGGTACTAATGGTGTGAAGGCTAAGTTCATTGGTGACCATGGATGGGCTCAAAGAAGAAATCCATTTGGGTGCCAAAGAGCTTGGTCACTAACCTTTAAGGACCCAAGCAAGTTTGGGTACCTAAAAAGAATTGATCTTCTTTTGTAGGTCAATTATAAAGCCGGAGGAAGGCATTGGGTTCTTGATAGTGGGTGCACTCACTAGTGATGCAGGTTGTTCGCTATGCTTAACTCACATATTTAACCACCAACACTTGCATGAAATCCTAGCATACATGCACTAAACTTAGAAGTCGGGCTTTAGAACTAACAATCTCCACAAGTTTTGGTGTTTGACCATTTGTAGGAGGGCATTTATGGAATACATGGAAAGCACATTCAAAGTGCACAAAGAAACAAAGTGTGACACCATATTGCTCAAAGCTAAAGAGCCGAAGGTGATGAACCAAAAATGGCGACCAGAGGGGGGTGAATGGGAGCCTTAAATTTCTTTCGAAATATTTGGCCGCTATCCCAAAATCAAGACCCAAAAGCAAACACACGCAAGAACATACACGAGTCAACGGGTGGCTAGGTACCTCCGGAGAAGACCAAGAGATACAGCGGAACAAACGAGTAACGACGCAAACACACACTCGAAGAGACGGGAGAGAAAAAGCACAGACTGCATGTGCACAAACTGTCTGGGCTAAGACAGCGGACTATCCGTGGCTAAGAGGCTGGACTATCTGGGACAGGAGCTTGGACTGTCCGTCGGTCAAAAACCCGAAAACACACTGACTGAAACAGTTCTAGTCACATTTCAGCAAAGAGCCTGGACTGTCCGCCGCTTGGGGCCGGACTGTCCACCAGTCAAGGAACTCAAACCGATCAGCAAACAAATGGTTCTGTACGCTGTAGAAAAATGAACGTCGGACTGTCTAGGGTTTGGAGGCAGACAGTCCGTCGGTCAAAACAGCGAGACGCGACTGAAAGAAGAGGTTCTAGACGTAGCAAGAACTGCAGCGACGGACTGTCCACGCCAGAGGGCCGGACTATATGAGGATGAGGCTGGAGCGGAGCAGCGAGCTCACCTGTGCTCAGCCCCGAGTGGCGGACTGTCCGTAGGTAAATTCCAGACTGTCCGAGAGTCACGAAATAGCACAGAAACAGATCGCTTGAAAATCGTCTCCAACCAAAATCCATTCGATTTGCAATCAAATCAAAACCAATTGCCACCAAATTTTAACCACATGGTCACAAGGCAATAGGTGACCTACCCCTAAGAGATCATCACCCAATTTAAAGCCAATCAACGGGAAATTGGATGAACACGAAAAACGCTGGTTTTCCAACCCTAGAGCTTGATTCACCCCGATCTATGAACTCGTGAGGAATTAGATGAAATCCTTCGGTGAAAAGGCTCAACTCATGTCCTAGTTCATCTCAGTGCAAAAGGAATGAATCAAAACGACCTCAAATTGGAGAAATGAGGCAAGAACAAGAAGGGGAAAAGAAGAACACGAAGAACACAAACGCGATTCACACAAACAGCTTACAAATCAAATCCCGGATGACACGAGGAGGTTAGGGCCTACATTCCCATAGCAATCTCTTGTTCTCTTACACAAAATTTGGAATTTGTGGACCTCTCTCAAGAAAACCTAAGGGGAGGGGGAAACCTAGGGCAAGGATGAATGAAAAATGAAAGAGGTGAGGGAGATGGGAGCTCCCTCATCCTATTTAATAGGGCTATTACAGAATCCTAGTTTTGCCCTTACATTTTTTGACTTGAACCACTTAACCCGAGGGCACTATGGTCCAACCCAAGGTAATCTTCATCCAACAGGCACCGCGCCCTTCATGAGATAGCTTCGCCTCAACATGAACTCCTCGATGCTGCCACATGCCGTCCGTTCCTCCTCGAAACCTTCGCCCGGGTTTTGAGGCCAAACCCCGTGAAACCGGCCACCGATGGTTTTGAGGCCCAAACCACCAAACTGCCCAAGAGTAGCGAACTCCATACGTATCCCCCGCCACTCGACATGTGTCACCACCATCCTCGACCGGCCGACCGCCAAGTCCTCCTAATCCTCGCTTGACTCGCACGTCCGCTATCTTGACTCGGTCAACATGGTCACTCCCATGTACACTTGCGCTTGTCGATGTCCCAGATGTCAACCACCGCGGCTGGTCACCCGTCCTCCTAGTCCATCAACCAAGCCTCACATCCGTCCTTCACCACTCTCAGTACATCGGCACGGCACATCCTGACTTGACCTTCACCTCGCCGTCGACCACCGCCTCCGAGCTCCACACCTGCACACCACAAACCAAGAGACATGTCGCGCAACCCAACTCACGCCATGGTTAGCTCACAAACTCAACCTAGGTCATGGATCACGTTGACAATCACTCATCACAAAACGAACTACAAGGGCACATATCAACCTTGTGTTCGCAAAAGGCGAGGCCTACTACATACCAGGCCAAATTAGGGCCTAGCATAGGAGAAAAAGGGCCCAAACCCAAACCAAACGATCTCCAAATGGCGTGAAACTTTATAGGCATGGCCAACACATCCCTAGAGGCCCATCAGACAAAACTTGGACTAGGATGGTGTCTCTAGGCTTGATCGACCTCTGGGTGTGGGGGTACGACCCCCGGTACCTACAATGATCCACAAGGGCTGAGCCACTAGGGGAGGCTGAGCCCACAAGACTACGCACGGGTCGCGCCACTGGTCGAGGCCTAGCCTGCAAGACAATGCCAAGTGAAGTATGCTGCAGGATGACATGCTTCACAAGGCAACATAAAGATTCTTGGTGATCTACGAAATCTGCTCGGATATGATAGATATTGTACGATCTGTAACTTTCTATCTTATAAACCGGTCAGAATGCAAATAACCGATCTGTAACCCTACCCCCAAGCTATATAAGGTGGTTAGGGACCCCCTCATTTTCACCTAATCATACGTAATACAATCCACAAAGACACAGGACGTAGGGTATTACGTCGAGCGGATGGCCCGAACCTGTCTAAATCGTTGTCTCTTGCATTCTGTGTCACCATCCACTTCCCTCACGCGCACCTCCACTGATTCATCTACTACCGTGGGCATACCCCTCAGTAGACTGCCAACCAGATTTCATCGATAGTGGCGTGCCAGGTAGGGGGTGTGCGTGCTGAATTCATGTCAAACCAGATGGTCACCATCCCAAGCTCCATAGCCCCCCTCGAGCCGAGCCAGATCTTCATGGTTGGATCCATGACCTAGGTCATCGATCCCGATGGCAATGGGGAGATCACGGAGGCGGTACAGGACCACCCTATGCCAATCGCACTAACACCAGCAATTACATCTCCGGTCCTAGCGCCACATCGTTGGATCTAGAGATCCATCAGCAATGATGACCGGATCGCATCCATCGATCAGGACACAGATCACCTAATAGAATGCCAGCTCCTCGTGGATTCGGTCCTAGATCGATCTAGAGCGAGCGATGATTTTCCTGTACTCCAAGATCACCAAGTCACAGCGACTGAGCGACCTGCTCATCCACACCATTTGAGGCAACTAGATTCTGATCTGGTGATCACGACCACTCTAGAGGGGCGCACAGCGTGGCGCCGACCACTTCCCGCTACCGGCCTATGCTAGGCCGACTACGAGGCATTGACAGAGAACCCGCTGAGGCCCTATCCTTTTGGGCTAGAGGGTGCAGAATCTACGTACCAGAACGTCGTCCACCAAATCTTCATCAACCACGTTGAGCGCAACCATGCCACCAATCTCCACATGATCAACCCAACTTACTCCGGTTAGCCTACGCCCGTGGTCAACAAGGTGGCTATTCGCTAGCTTTCGTATGATCCCGATCTTCAGACTAAGTCTCTCCACAACATTCTAGACAAGACCCCCAACGATTATTCCAAGGGCTCAACCCAGACCATGTTGAGCTGCCCTACTTTCCCTCCGGGGTTCAGAGGCATGATTTTCCATGTCTGCCACAATAGTGTCATGAAGGACGGTGAAACCACTAATGAGCGCGAAGCTCGTCTAGCGAAGAACGCCGATCACCAACATCGCCGAGATGCAGAAGTAGTCCAAGCGGCCGACGAGGATGGTTGTGGCCCACCCTGCCATCAACATAATCTAGAAGAAGCGTTTGACATGGTTGGTGACCAGCCAGTCTATCAAACTCCATGTGCCAATCTCGCTGTCTCTTTCAACAAGCTCAACAAACTCCCTCACACTCTAGAGGTTGAGAAGGTTTGTGCGCACATCATAGCTGCATAAGTCCAGGTCAACGAGTTTTGGAATGATGCGCTGTATTACTCCACCACGTCGGCTAGTAGCCGGCACTCCCACCGTAATGGAGGAAGCCATCATCATGGCGTCGATGCCCCCTGACCTTAGTCTGGAGGTCCCTACCTCTATAGAGGATCTAGGGTCAACTATGAAGCATATTCACGACACAATGCTCGCCCACCACGTCCCAAGGGAGGTTAGGGCGGCAACCGCAACTAGGAGGACAATCAACAAGCCCTTTGAGACCTTTGCGATCACCTTAACGCTAGTGCAGATGCCCGAGGCCACATCAAAAACTCTAGGTCCGCACGTTACGAAGCAGAGATAGAGCGTCACTAGCGATTCGATGCTGAACATGAAGGATTCGCTGCTTGCCAAGCACCACTCCCCATCGACGCATCGGGACTTCACCCCTTTACGAAGAGGCTCCGAGCCATCCGGTGGCCAGTGGGCTTCAAGGTCATTGGTGTCAATACCTATGACAGAAAGTCCAACCCCGCTCAGTGGCTAACTCTATACGAGATCGCCGTAAAAGCAGCGGGTGGAGACGAGGATGTCATGGCAAACTACCTTCCTAACATGCTTAACTGCAAATAATTGGCTCCTTAGCTTGCAGGAGAACTCTATCCGATCTTGGGATGACCTCAAGAAAGTTTTTACGGACAACTACATGGCTACATGCGAGCAGCCTGGCATGAACTATGACATGGAAAAGCTTCATCGGCCCTCTGGGGAATCTATGCATGACTTTATTAGGCGCTTCTCGGAGACAAGAAATTCTGTACGCAACATCACCAACGCCGAGGCCATCGCCACCTTCACCAAAGGGCTCCAACATGAACAGCTTCGTAGCAAGCTATACCACAAGAGGCCCACCACCATTGTTGAGCTGATACAAATGGTGAATGGATACACTAATGCTGAAGAAGCCGAACGGGCTGCCCGCTCCGCTCATCATGAAGACAGACGCTACAACGATCACGATCGCCGCCATGATGGTCATGACCATCATGATGACCATGATCGCCGTCACGATGACCGCGACCCTCGGCGTGACGATCATTCAGAGAGCTCGAGAGGCAGACAAAGCTGCCATCGCTGACCTGATACCTCCATCAACACCATTGACACCCATGTCAAGCGCACCTACGACGTGGATTTTGGAGAGCTACTGGATGGCCCATGTCCTATCCACAAGGATGCCAAGCACACCATGCGGGAGTGTAGAGACCTGAAGACTGCGCTCGGGGGAGAACCATCAAAGAAGCAGCGGTGCAACGATGATGGGACCGAAGATGGTCAAGGTGGAGAGCAAGGCAAGAACAAGGGCCCTACATACCAGGATCCCATCAAGACCGTTGCTACCATCTTTTGTGGGAGGGCTGCCTCCGAAGACAAGTGAGAGCAGAAGCTCATAGCCCAACACGTCATATGATGGCCCCGTCTCCGATCCAAAGTATCTCAACTGGTCGAAGCACCCGATCACCTTCTCTAGGGACGATCAGTGGTAGGACATCCCATACCTAGGGCATTTCCTACTCGTCCTGGATCCTATAATCAAAGATGTGCGCTTCCAGAAGGTCCTCATCGATAGAGGGAGCGCCCTCAACATTCTTTTCACTGGATCTCTAGAGGAGCTAGACCTCAAGAAGGAAGACCTCACCCCCCTGGACTCTCCATTCTGGGGAATTGTTCCTAGGAAGGCGTCCCTCCCTTTGGGATAGATTACACTGTCGGTCCAGTTTGGCACCGCAAAGCACTTCTGTGTCGACTACGTCAACTTCCTCATCACCGACTTTAGCATGGCATACCACACCATCCTTGGCCAACTAGCTCTTGCCAAGTTCATGTCTGTGCCATACTATGCATACCTAGTCCTAAAGATGCTGACAAAGCAGGGGGTCCTCTCCCTGCGCGCCAACCTCGACGTCACCTACAACTGTGAGAAGGAAAGCTTCACGCTCGCCAAGGCAACTGACATCTCCATCCGTATGCAGGACTGCATCGCGACTTCACAGGTGATCCCTTCGGAGGACCTGGAGATCCCTACCCTAGAGGCTGCCTGAGATTCAACCAAGTCCAGGGAGTTCAAGGAAGTGGTCCTCGTCTCCGGCGACCAGTCCAAGACTGCTCAGATCAGGGCCGACCTCGATCCTAAATATGAAGACGCGCTCGTCAGCTTCCTATGGGAGCATGTTGATGAGTTTGGATGGAAACCTATGGACATGCCCAGCGTGCCAAGGAAGCTGATCAAGCACTCCTTAAACATCTCGGCGATTGCCAAGCCCATCAAGCAGAAGCTTCGACGATTCATGCTGGACAAAAAGGAGGCTATTAGGGTAGAGATAACCCAGCTCTTAGCCACCAATTTCATATAAGAGGTGTACCATCCAGACTCGCTTGCCAACCCAGTTCTTGTAAGAAAAAAGAATAAAGAATGGAGAATGTACGTTGATTACACTAATCTCAACAAACACTGCCCTAAAGACCTCTTCCGCTTACCTCGCATCAACGAGGTTGTAGATTCTATAGCTGGTTATGAGCTTTTGTGCTTTCTAGAGTGCTACTCTAGATATCACCAGATCACGCTAAAGGAAGAAGACCAGATCAAGACATCGTTCATCACGCCTTTCAGCGCCTACTGCTACACGACCATGTCCTTCAAACTCAAAAACATGGGCGTGACTTATCAAAGAGCCATCCAGCACTATCTCAAGGACCAAATTGGGAAGAATGTCGAGGCCTATGTCGATGATGTGGTAGTTGAGTCTAGGACTGCCGACACCCTCATCGCCAACCTCACCAAAGTTTTTAAAGCATTGAACGTGTATTGATGGAAGCTAAATCCCACCAAGTGTATTTTTGGTGTTTCGTCCAGTATACTGCTAGGCAACATCGTCAGTCGTCGCGGCATCAAAGCCAACCCAGAGAAGATAGCGGTGGTGACCAACATGAAGCCACCAACCTGCATCAAAGACATCCAGAAGTTAACAGGGTGCATGGCGGTTTTAAGTCGTTTCATATCCCGCCTGGGCGAAAAGGGACTACCCTTCTTCAAGCTACTTAAAGCTCAAGAGAAATTCGTCTAGTCGAAGGACACTGACAAGGCATTTGCCGAGCTCAAGCGGTTCCTCACCACACCTCCAATCATGACCGCCCCCCAAAAGGATGAGACCCTACTAATCTACATCGCAGTGACCAACCGGGTAGTTAGTACCGCCATCATCGTCAAGCAAAAAGAGGTTGGGCACGCATGCAAAGTCCAGCGCCAAGTCTACTTCATTAGCGAGGTCTTAAATGAGTCTAAGACTCGCTACCCGCAAGTCCAGAAGGTACTCTACGCCATTCTTATCACATCCTAGAAGCTCCGCCACTACTTCGATGCCTACCACATAGCGGTAGTCATGGAGTACTCACTCGACGACATTCTCCGCAATAAGGAAGCCAGCGGCCACATCATCAAATGGGCGGTCGAGCTCGGCACCTATACCATCGATTTTAGGCCCCGCCACACGATCAAGTCACAGGCGCTCGCCGATTTCATCGCCGAGTGGACAGACATGCAGACTCCTATCCCGGTCGACCACCCCAAGCACTAGACCATGTACTTCAATGGGTCGCTCAACCTCGATGGTGCTGGGGTAGGCATATATTTCATCTCGCCATCGGGGGATAAGCTTCGCTATGTCCTCCACCTACACTTTTGAGCATCCAATAATACCGCTGAATATGAGGTGGCACTCCATGGTCTCCGTATAGCTGTCAAGCTCGGTGTTAAACGCCTCCAGGTGTACGGCGACTCTACACTCGTAATCAATTAGCTCAACAAGGAATGGAATTGCACCAAAGAGAAGATGGACGCTTACTGCGCTGTGATAAGAAAGTTAGAAGACAAATTCTACGGCATCGAATACCACCACGTGGTCCGGGCCAATAATCAAGCAGCTGATGAGCTGTCAAAGATAGAATCAACCTAGGCTGAAGTTCCAACTAGAGTGTTCATCTAGGACCTTGTGGCCCCTTCCATCAAGCAAGAACAAGAAGGCGTTGAAGAAAAACCACCCGCCGAGCAGATAGTCACAGTGGTCCCTGAGCCGAGCAATGATTGGAGGGAACCCTTCATCAAATACCTCACCACCGTAGACGTCCCGCGCGGACAACATAGAGAGAGAATGACTTACCCACCACAGTAAGCATTACGTCCTAGTTGAAGGGAAGTTGTACCGTAAAATGCAAAAGGGGAGCTATTCCAGAAGTGCATCTCCATCGAAGAAGGTGAGAAGATACTCAAGGAGATCCACACAGGCACCTGTGGCAACCATGTGGCCTCTAAAACACTGGTCGGAAAGGCTTTCCAAGCTGGTTTCTATTGGCCCTCAGTCATAGCTAATGCTAAAGCACTCATTCACCGATGTGAGAACTACCAGTTTTTCGCCAAGCAAATCCACGTCCCAGCTCAGGTCCTGCAAACGATACCTGCATCATGGCTCTTGGCATGCTGGGGACTAGATATGATCGGGCCATTCAAGCTTGCGCTAGGAGGTTTCCGCTGGGTCTACGTCTCCATTAACAAATTCTCCAAGTGGATTGAATACAAACCCTTGGTCCAAGCTACAGCGAAAAAAGCAGTCGAGCTACTTGACGACATAATCCACCAGTTCAGCCTACCGAACAACATAATCACTGACCTAGGGTCCACGTTCACTGGTAGCGATTTCTAGGATTTCTACGATGAAAGATGCATCTCAGTCAAGTATGTCTCCGTCGCACACCCAAGGGCCAACGGCCAAGTCGAGCGTGCCAACGGCATGATCCTGGATGCATTGAAGAAACGACTCTACGAGAAGGAATAGAAGCACCCGAGAAATGGCTCAAGGAACTACTAGCTGTGGTCTAGGGACTAAGGACCTAGCCTAGTCATAACACCGGCGTCTCCCCATACTTTATGGTTTTTGGCTCTAAGGTGGTACAGCCTACCGACGTCGCCTTCTGAGCTCCTAGGGTGGAGAACCACAATGAGGAGAACTCCGACCAGGCTCAGCTCATTGAACTAGACAACCAAGAAGAGGAACATCTGGTCACCTATGTTTGGATAGCAAAATACCTCGATGGCCTACGCAGATATTACAACCACAATGTCAACGACTGATTCTTCATGGTCGGAGACTTAGTACTCCACAGAAAACAGAAGACAGATGGGATCCACAAGCTCTCCTCACCTTGGGAAGGCCCCTTCATCATCAAGGCGGTCACCTGACCAGGTTCCTACAGACTATGCGGTTCCTTAGTGAAGCCCTGTTCTTCCCACATGCACACGGCCCTGGCGCCTTGTGTTACGGTTAATAGGCTAGCTAGGGTTGGGGACTTAGCTACACACTATGGATCGGAGGGTTTATATCAAATATAAACATAAAATAACTACAAGCATTCAACAAAAATTGCCAAGTACCCAACACGAGTTTTTCCTAATTTATGGAGCATTGCTCTCCACTAAGCAAACAGCTCAACATCTTCGCCCAACCTCTTCAATAGCTCCTCCGCATCATCTTCCAGCCTAACAATCTTCTCCACGTTCGTGCCCGACGTGTATCTGGTCACCACCCATTGGAGATCCACTGAAGGGTAGTGTGACCTCAGCTACACAAGCGCGTGGACGATGGCCCCATGAGCCGTGTTCCTTGTGAACTCCTTGAAGTCTGTCCATGCTGTCCGACAATGATCCACGAATGATTGATACAGCCTGTCACTGGGCAGACGTCCCCCTCGGGTTGCTCCAGACTGTTGTAGTCTAGCACGGGCTGTATCCCCGCAATCATCGTCTCCAGCTTATCATCTCGAGTCTTTACCTACTCTACCAGCACTTGGAATTATGCTTGAGACTGATGTTGATACTCTGCAAATGACATAGCTATATGTTAAACGCATGCCTAAGGCTGCACAAGTTAAAATTGCATGAAAAACACTCATGGCAAAGGTCTTCAATGGCCTTCTCAGTCCTCTCCTCCACTTTCTCCTTCGCCTCCAGAAACTGGCTGACAGCTTCCTGAGACAGGCTGAGCTCCATCTCCAACGTTGTGCTCAACAGATAAACATGTCATAGCACTGAATAACAGCAAAGCAAAATTCCAAGCCATACCTTTTTCTTGATCAGCGCTATGGCCAAGCTACTCGGCCATCGACTGGCCCTTAGCCTCCATCTACTGGCGCTCCTTCTCCAATGCCTTAGCCTTCACCTCCAGGTCCTCCCTGTGGTGGCTCTCTTAGAGCAGGCACGCCTGGAGGTCATCCATCGATGCCTGCAACTTCTTGTTCTATTGCAGCACCGGGGCCATCTCCTCAAGCTACCGTCGGCGCTGCTTGGAGACCTTCATCACATTCTGTAGTGGGCAAACAAATTAGCTGACCCATTCTTTCCAAAAAAATTCCCTCAAGCTTACTTCAATGGGGGCTGACATCGAAGTTAGATCGGCCCTTAGCCTTTTTGCCTCTGAGCTCGCCTCCCTCTCCTCTAGCATCTCAAACTCTTCGCCACACTGAATGACAGTGTGGAGGAGTTGGGGCGGCGGGGCAGGCTCCCGCACTATCCTTCGACCACAATGGCGGTCGACGGCAAATACACCCTCCTTCACTGCAGCCGTGCTTGGACAGGGCATCCAAGCACCGCCTCCGCTGTTGACGCAACCGCAGACGGCGCCTGTTCGGTGGCTACGGGCGAACCTTGCACCACACTGCTCGGCACATCCCTCGCGGGCTCCATAGTTGCCCCCGCAAGGCCACTCGACGTCGCCGCTGCATCCCGCATCTCCTCCACACCAGTATCGCCCTCGTCGTGTAGCCAACCGCCAAGCGATGCCGGTCCAGCTGTCGAGGGCTCTCCCATAGTATGACTGGTCGGCCCTGTAGCTATTGATTGTTCCAAGGTCAACTAGACCCACTCTTGTCTGCGCTGGCTCAGCGGGGGAGCCACCCACTCCCCCACGCACCTTTCATCGCTAGCAGTCGATGGCTATAGTTCCTCCGTTGACTCCGCGCTTTAATAAGAAACAATACGTTAAAGAAGGAAACTACCGCACCAAAGCAACATAGCAAGTAAACAAGGTACATACAACTGCGACTCCCGTTGTGCAGCTCAAAACCAGCGCCCCCACCTGCTACCCATTGGCCCACCACCCAAACCACTCGGTGTCTCCACCGCCGCCACCGGAGTCATCCGTGTGGTCTCGGGGATTGCGGTGGCCGCCTACGCTGTTATGACAGGGGGTGTAACTGTGATCTCGGGGGCTTCAGCAACTGCCTAGGAAGTTGATGCTAGCGCCATATGAGTCATCGCTGCTAATGACGCCCGAACATCGCCGGGCGCCGTGGCCGTGGCTTGCCGCGTACGTCACATCTCGTGGGTCTCCGCTCTAGTTGGCACAACCGGTGGTAGCGTCATGGCCCTCGAAGATGGTGGTGCTGCCAACCCATGATCATCCGACGAGGTTGAAACCACCATTCGTTGTCTTTGGGGGTGAGTGGGAGCACCAATATTCACTGGCCGCTCTTCTCAATGGGACGATCCCGCCATCTTCCTTCTCTTTGAGGATGGCTTCTCACTAGCGGGTTTCTTCCCTAGAAGTTTCTCATAGATATCTGATGTCCACTCACCTCCACCTTTGTTGTCGTTATCGTCCAAGCTGTCCCCACCCTCCTTCGAGCTGGCTCGACGCTGGGGACTGCTCAGCCGAGCATCAACACACCTCAGCCAGTCCGTCGATGGCATGGCTGAGAAGTATGTTGCTCAGTGCTACCCACAGATCTTTGAGAGCACGAATGACTACATCGCAACAAAAAAGAATTAGGCCAAACTAATACAACGACTCTTACCTCTAGTGGGAGGTTCCCAACACTAAAGGCCCTCTACTGGTCATCAACCTTGCGGTGCCCCGTGAGGTTAAACAACACCCTAATCCACCGTTTGACTTCCTCTTGGGCAATCAGCTCAGGCACCTCTCAGGTCCCATCAATATCCCCCCAGAATTCATATGCAGGGTGTGCCCTCTCCTTGCTGGGCTGGCATCGCCAAAAAGTAAAGTTCATCACCACTATGACCCCATCTACTCTCCTTCGATCAATCAACGCTAGAAGCTCCCTCACCTGCTCCATTCCACTGGCACTAGGCCTCTCCGACCACCTGGCATTGCTCACAGGACTCTGATCAATGCCGCATGCCACATAATGTTCCCCCTGTGGCATGTAGAACCATCATTGTGCCCAATACTTCATGTTTGTGTTCAACGGGGTAGCGATGTACTGCCCAACCATCCCATCCCGCAGTTGCAAGTACGTGCTACCCACAACTCTAGATCCAGATCCCCCATGAGATTTCAAACAAAAAAAGTGGCGAAAGAGATCAAAATGTGGGAGAATGCCAAGATAGGCTTCGCAGAAATGGATGAAGACAAAAAACATGAAGGATGGAGTTTGGGCCCAGATTGCTGACTAATGGCGTAATACTCAATCAATCCACAGAGGAACGGATGGATCAGAATGCCAAATCTACGATAGAAATAATCTTCAAACATGACCAATTCATCACCACGGGGGTAGAAAAGCTCTCACCGCGAGCAGGACGCCATCCCGCCGTCACCCTATCCGACAGCATGCCGTCCACCATGAATTGGTTGAGCGCCGCCATGTCGTTGATGGAGCTCACCCATTCCTTGGCGCGATTAAGCTCGCGCGATGCCCAACTCGAGATGCTGTGGTTTCTCTTGGGCACCATCTCGCAGATCTAAGGAATGGTGGGAGATTACGAGCTTGTGATTGCTAAGATGGCAGAGCAGTTGCCGGGTGATGTGGTGCGGGCGTGAGGAAGAAGACAAAGCGATGAGAGCAAGGTGGGGAATGTGCACCGAGGCTGCGGCACTTTATAATGGTTCGACCCCGACGCTTTGCCTTCTAGGGAATTTGGGAAACTACGTGACCAAAAGCCATAGGAATTCATCGTTATCACTTGGCAGACCAGGAGCGCTCCGGTGCCCGAAGTAAGCAAGTAGAAGTAGAGTTTATCTTCTCATAGACCCAAAAGCCATAGGAATTCATCTCTACCCTTTCCAACTTTACCCCTTGTGTTGTCCTTGGACGAATTAGCTAGAAGAAGTACCTCGGTTCCCAATAGAAAATACGATACCCTTAATACTTCTGAGTGAAAGCTACAACAGTAATTATGTACGCTTGCCGATTAATCTCTATAGACATTAAGAAATACCAACAAGCTTTCTAGCGTCGTCGTCAGGGAACGGTTGCCATATTTTCTTTGAACCTAGTTCATCCTCATATTTGTATCTTTTCTTTTTATAAAAAACACAAAAAATATTTTCACCATGAAATCCACTCCTATCAAATACCGGTCCACTTCAAAGGGCAAGTCCGTTGAGCCGCCACCGAAACCAAACCATTCATCTGGTAGTGGACTCCACCCTAGTTTTATAGCCTTGGTTCGGGTACAATCCTTCTCTGGGCTTGAAAATGAAAACCCTTGCAATCACCTGCTAGACTTCGAGGAAATGTGTTCGTGCCTGAGCATCTTAGGCATGATATAAGAAACTCTAAAGTGGAAATTGTTTCCCTTTTCTCTCATAGAGAGGGCGAAGCAATGGTACACGCTTGCCGTAGAAAGTACAAATGGGGACTAGGATGAACTTAAAGACAAGTTTTGTCTTGCATTTTTTCCCATGTCCGTATAGGCTCTCTACCAAAGACAATCTTTGACTTTGAGCAGTACGAGAAGGAGTCTATAGGTGCAGCCTGGGCTAGGATTTCAGTGTCATTACACACCGGCCAAGACTTGTCTTTACCCAACACCATATTGTTGTGACTCTTTTGTTTGGGTATCAACACACATGTTGACATATGCCTAGACATGACTGCCGGAGGTCGTTTCACACACAAACCCATGATGGAACAAGTAAAACTCCTTGAAAACTTCATAGATAGACACATTTCTTTCGTCATAAGAACCAAACCCCTCCAGGCAAAAGTTATGTCGAGTATTGAGGAGTCTTCATTAGTCGAATCCAAACTCAAAGCATCCTTAGATTCAACTCATGAGCCCTCACCCGAACCATGAACACCGAAGGAAACAATGCTTCATCCTTTGGAGTTCCCTATTGAATTCAGGGATTATGGCAATACCTCAAAATACTTTCGGCATGAAAAGCTTACACGTCCTTCTGAGGAAGTCTCCCCTAAAATAGAACCATCGAGGGAATGGTTGTTGGAAGTGAAACGTTCTTTCGAAGCAATTCGGATTCTTTCACCTTCCATGATCATGCCTTGTTCATTAAGGGGAACAAACGTAGAAGCCTTGCACAACCCCACAGTCAGGACTAGTATCAGGTCAGAATTCCTAGCGAAAAATCTTTTGGCCAACATGCCGCTAATCCCAACCAACAAACTTTTCAAAAGTCCCTCATGACTCATCTTTGAGTGTAGTGGGATTATCAGGGGCGTGCCAATTAAAATTAATGAAACCGAAGTTCACTTAGATTTCCACATCTTTGCCATCCTTGACTTTGAACTTCTCATAGGCTACCCCTTTGGAAAACTTTTCCAAAAGAAATCTACACATGGAAACCTTAGTGAAGAATGTGGGAAAACTGCTTCCGCCACTCACCTAGAAAACCCCATGGCGTAGCATTATCCCAACCATAACCCATCCAAGGAGGTGAAGTTCATTTCCTCATTCATTTCACCTAGGCTTTCTAGTGAAACTGAACATCCATCGCCAACCTCACTCAAACGTAAGCCATGTCCCTCTAGCCATAAAACCACTGTTCTCGATAATGATCGAGGCTCAATGTTGTTTCCACACGACATATCTCTTGAGAATGAAAACTTCTATGCCATGGACATTTTGCTTAGGGCCACATGCTTCCATGAGGATCACAACCACCTCTCGATCCTTGTCTCCAAACATTTTAAGAGGATGGTTGTTGATGCCTTCATTTATCATAAACATTGCAAATCTCGTAGTTGCATCGTGGCACTAACCTTGTAGCTTGAACGAAAATGCTCAATACTTTGTGGTGAAGTTGGGAACTACACCACCAATGATAGCTGCAAGATGTAGTTCCCACAGTCAAGCTTAAGACCATAAATTAAGCATTGCTAGGAGATACCCCAGATTATCATAAAAAACAACTTTCTTGACAATAAAAGTAAGAACATGTTTTCAAGTCAGTATGCACCTTCGTGTATTCTTGGTTGCTAACCCTTTTATGTTAAGAACAAGAAGAATAGGGACATACGATACCTGAAAACATGGGAGCTGCCTCGACTACATGCCTTGATGATCTTTGGTAATGGAACACGCTAAAAAAGGAGACCTTGATCCTGCAGACTTGACTTTCACACAAAAGTCCAAGTGTGGGGGAGGATGGTGAAAATCCTAAGTTCCATACACAACAAAGACCATCCTACTTAAAAAATGATGTTAGCTCTACCTTGCTGAAAAAAAGAGAGCTAAAAAATATATATTAAAAAAGAGAGAAAAAGAAAAAATATATATATAAATAAAAAGAGAAGGAGGATTCTCCCATCCTAAAGCCTTTCTTATCACCACAATCAAGCCACCGTTGTAGCAGTCCCACAACTTTCATCTACATATGCAGCTGGTAAGTATACTCAGGTATGTAAAGGTAATACAATGTTCACCAACACTGTTACTCATGTTTATCTCCATGAAAATATGATCCTGCTCATACATACTTCTCTTTCTTATGGTATATGCTCTGGTTTGGATGGACTCGTTAACGGTACATCCATGGGTCTTTTTAAATTAAGCATGGTGCTTAGGTTAAAAAGACCTTCTTTAATCAAATTTAGGCATGGTGTTGAAATTTGGTTAATGAACTTGAGTTACTATTTTCATAAACATTGGAACTAATCTAAAATGGAGATAAACCAAGGCTAGGAATACATTACAATTTCACTGTGAGTCTTGTTTATGCTAAAAGATAAAAAGTTAGTGAACAAATGTTTGAAAAAATGCATAGACTAAACATAGATATATAATAATCATAAATAATAAATAATTATAAGAAGAATTAGGCCCCCTAGTATTTTATCTAGGAGGGACCTTGTTTGTTTCCCTCTTGGTTTCTTTTTGTTTGAATAAAATGGGTATACAAAATAAGTGTGGGGGGATCTCTCGAGCACAGCTTAGACACATTCGAGATCCCCCACAGACACGTCGCACAACCATCAAACGATCCATCACGCAAGAAGGACAAGACAGAAAGTTTCAGAGAGGATTGGCTGAACTTCTAGTTCAGCAAAGCCATCCCTAATCCCCCTTAACTCCTTTCTCTTCAACGATGGTTTGTGCAACACAACCCTCAACTCCCTCCAATTTTGAGTTTGAACAAACACAAATCTTGATCACTAAAAACTCAATTTATCCCTGCTATCTCCTCCTGATGAACAATGCCCCTATGTATCACACTTCATTTAAAATTTTGAAAAGTGACATGTTCATAACATGTTTAAGATAGAAGCTTGCATAAAGTTTATTTCATATACATATACTTATGCTTGTGGGAAAATATTCTAATAGGACAATCATGTTAACTAAGTTGTTGTGAAGTGTGATATAGTTCTGACTTAGAAATCCTACCATTTCTATTCAAAGTACTTGGAGAATTTGTTTTGATAAAAAAATAAAACCATAGTATCATATACTCCTCAATTGGTGAGAAACTCCTACCAAAGCCAAATATGTCATTTTGCAAGTTTCAAAGCCTTCCACAAACGTTGTTTGTTATTTATTGAGTTTGGTCAAGTCTTGTTGACCCTTGTTGAGAGATTTATCATGCTCCCAAGATCAAGATCACGTACACCCACATACACATGCTACTCTTACACAAGGAGTATGCAAAACATGCTTCCATCTAGATCCACTAAAAAAATTCTACTACACTGAGAGTAGACAAAAATCTATTTATTAGGAAAATACTCTATGTTCTAAAAAGATAAAGATATCTCTCTAAATATGTGGTTTAGAAGAAGAAAAATGGGCTATGCAAAAAGCTTAAAAGAAAAAAATATGGACACATGAAGGTCCAAGTACAAAAAAATGATGAGCACATGAAGGCTCATGTATTTAGAAAAAAGAGGGGGGAAAAAGAAATAACCACGTTCTCGAAATAAAACCAAAGAAAGAGAGAAATCATTCATGTTAAAGGAGTATAGTTTTAGTTTACCATTTTTTCCACACACATTCACATCTTGATCTAAGAGTATGGCACTTCTCTCTTTGGATCCTCGATTTGACTTTACAACATATGCAATACAAGTATGCTATATTGTTTGTCCCTACCTAAAGCTCCACATAAACCTTTTATAAGTAGGAGAAAACAAAAGAAGGCAAAACATTGCTATGCCTTGGTAAGGACTTATACACCATTGAGTGGTTTGAGAGTGCCATTTGAGGAGTATAAAGTGAACTATGCTTTTTCTTGAGAATTTTTTTTTCAAAAACTCCAAGTTGCTAAGATGTAAAATTGGGAAGATAACTTTGTTTCGAGAACCGTTCCACTTTTCAACAACCCAAGGAAACATGTTAGCTAATGCCACAAATCCAACTTGTGTAAAGAATGTGTTGGAACAACTTTTATGTAAGCCATATATCTTAGGATGTTATGCTCATGATTACTTTTACCTCTAAGCTTTGCTCGAGGACGAGCAAAGGGGTAAGTGTGGGGGAGTTTGTTGGCGGTGCTTAACTCACATATTTAAGCACCAACACTTGCATGAAATCCTAGCATACAAGCACTAAACTTAGAAATAGGGCTTTAGAACTAACAATCTCCACAAGTTTTTGTGTTTGACCATTTGTAGGAGGGCATTTATGGAATACATGGAAAACACATTCAAAGTGCATAAAGAAACAAAGCGTGACACCATATTGCGCAAAGCAAAAGAGACAAAGGGGAGGCCTACTACATACTAGGCTAAATTAGGGCCAAGCATATGGAGAAAAAGGGCCCAAACCCAAACCAAACGATCTCCAAATGGCGTGAAACTTTACAGGCATAGCCTATACATCCCTAGAGGCCCACCAGACAAAACTTGGCCTAGGACGGTGTCTCTAGGGGTCGGCCGACCCCTGGGGTTGCCCAGCCCCCTACGAGCTCGCCTCGAGCCCAACCTTGACCAGGTGCTTCTTACCGCCTCTCTAAGGTCAGTTGCGGTGGGGATCTCCTAAAGATAGCTGAGCAAACCGCCCTTGGGATGCTATAAAATGAGGGGGAAGGCTCCCATTCTACACAGAACACACACAAGAGCAAGAGCACTCCACCTTTGAGCTTCACTCCAAGGGCTTAGGCCCTAGATAGCTAGTAGACTTGGATAGAGATAGATGTGAGGGAGAGTACGGGGAAGCGTCGGGCTAGTCGGTGTCTCCCCGAGCTTGTACCTCGATGAACACATGTGCCTCAATGGGTTCTCCCGCTAAGTGAGTGTTCGTGTTTTCTATGGTATAAAGTCTTTTGATTAGTTAAGCGTCACTCTTACTTGTTTACGGGTTCGTCGTCTGCTCTCATAGCGGATACTCTAGTAGAGGGCCCTGATAAAGACGAATAACCCTACATGGATGCTAGAGTAGTAGTCGATAGCAAATACATGGTGTCTAGGCTAGAGGCTACCTTCGTTTGCCTCGTACTGTACGGTTGAGGGGTAGGCGGCAGGTGGTGATAGCCCTGTCCATCCCTTGTAATCCCCCACGTCTGGGTACGACGTAGAGCTACAAGCTGATATCGCTTGGTAGAGCAGGTGCACTCCGGTGCCCGAAGTAAGCAAGTAGAAGTAGAGTTTATCTTCTCATAGACCCAAAAGCCATTGGAATTCGTCTCTACCCTTTCCAACTTTACCCCTTGTGTTGTCCTTGGACGAATTAGCTAGAAGAAATACCTCCATTCCCCTGTGGAAATATGATAATACCCACGAATACTTACGGGTGAAAGCTACAATAGTAATTCCGCACGCTTGTGGATTAATCTCTATAGATGTTAAGAAATACCAACACTGGCGAAGTGGCGTTTGCCTTTTCAGGTGCGATAGAAGAATCCAGCAACAATCTAGGGTAGCTCCTTAGGGTACTCGGCGTCCGAGATGATGTGGTTCTAGGAGCGACAGACACACTTGCAGCTGCACAAGGAGCGGGTGGTGAGGCGGCGGAGGATGAGGACCAAGACATGGTCTCCCTTGCTTCAAAAGTATGAGCACCGACAAGGCCTTGCGGTTGTGGAATGGGACGGTGGTGTGGTGCTTTTGCTCCTATCAGGATCTAGGCGCCTATCAAATTCTAGAGCTGGCTTCTACCTTCATCCAGGGCGAACGTTCACCCCGAGCCAAGGTTGGGACGACTATGGGGCTTTGGGGTCGGTGCTCTCCTGGGTTGGGAATTCTCACACCCTTGTAGAGCCCCCAAGCAATGGTAGATGGCCTGGAGTGTACGCGTCTCGGCCTTGCATGTCTTTCGACCGCTAAGGCCATCTCGGGAGCTGGCCCTTAGAGGCCCATCAGGCCATTCGTAGATGGCCTGGAGTGTACGCGTGAGCGTGCATGATGGGTGTAGCCCCCAAGCCCTTGGATGATTTGGAGGATTAGTTGGGGGGTTAGCTAGACTATCATGCCCTTAATCAGGGGTTTAACATACCCCTATGTTAGACTGTCATCACCTTTCTTCAATGAGATCCAGAACATGTGTCACAAGACCAGCCTCAGTGGATTCCTTGGGCAAGCATGATCACCTTTACATGTAGAACCCATGTGTAGGTGAGTCTTTTCCTTCTACAATTTCCATTTCTTCTTCAATGAGATCCAGAACATGTCACAAGACCAGCCTTCGTGGATTTCTTGGGCTACCCTATGCCAACAAGATCACCGGTGACGCCGCCGCCCTCCCCGGCAACATGGGAACTCCAAGCAAGCCATCTGGGAGGTCCTTCATGACCCATCCACACCTTCTTCACCGTTAATGACTACTAAAGGTGCGCCTCGATTCTCTCTTTGGTCCGACACGATAGCTTGGTCCAAAGACACGGTAGCAGTGCAGTGGTCAACCGCCTTTGAGGAAGATGATAGGGCTGTTGTGGGGACGATTCTAGCTAGTGGGAGGCTTCCTTATAATCTCTAATGGATGACACTGGCAGCAAAGTTGTTAGGTGAAATGAAATCAGAGAGCGCAGGTAAGAAACGAAGCTGGATGAAAGGTATAGGGGATGGGTTGCTCTCCCTTTCTTTGAGGGATTGACAGAGGTTTTTCTCAATTGAGAAAATTTAGGGAATGGGGATCGTAAACATGGCATACTAGAGCTAATTTTTTTCTATCCAATCTCTTTTATCACTAGTTATAGGAAAGGAAATTAATTTTTCTCAATCTGGTGGAGTTGCTTTAACACACGAGTGCCATATTCGTTGCCAGTACAGTGGCTTAGATCTTCGATGAAAGAAGCCACCTTAGCTTGCCACCACTGCATGATTGCATTAGAGGGGCAAAACTTGGATGAAGAGGGGCCAATGAGCACCAAGGAAATCTAGATGATGACAGTGGTGATGGCACTATTCGCTCATAGACTATTCTTCGATAAAAAGAAGAGAGAATGATAAGCTAAATCTTTACGAAGAGATAAGCTTACACAGTTTTTTACTATTCATGTGTCTATACTCACATATTTTTCTACACTAATATATTAGATTACTCTATTTTTTAAAAAGTTCATATGAAATAGCAAGTTGACTCGATTGTTAAGGGTGCCCTTGGTTGGACTTGGATCTTCATAGGTAACTGGAACTAGAAATAAATTCAATGTCAATTGGCCTAAGAAAATGGCTGGTCTTGTTTCTACTTTTTTTTTATAAAAAAACAAAGTTTATGTTTCGGACAAAACAGGCTTCCAAGAAAGCCCCTTCTTTCTAAACAGTCATGTGCCTATACGGTCTACATTCACTAGTCTTGGTGTGCATTGTGCATGGTGTAGGTAGCTGTTTTGACTCTGAACCGCCATTATTACAGTTGGAACAATCCAGATGGGTGCTTTTTATAGTAGTGTTGCCATGGTTAAAAAAAATTCGAGAAAAATAGTTGTGCCGCGGACAGACATGAAATGGCTTGGCCTGAGCCCCAGCTCTATGTAGGTACTAATGTATGTATATGGTTTAGGTATTAAGATGTGGCTGGAACGTTCAGAAACAAGTACCCTATTTGTTCATGAAGTTTCTGAGCAATATTATCTTGGGCTAGCCACTATATATTGCATATTTGCATCGTCCACGCACAAAAGTAAGCTAATAAGCTTTCTCTAGTGAAAACTGGTAGCAATCATAGGAACTGTCCAAACTAACAGTCGCACCGGGGGGATGACGCGCAAAAGCCACAGGGGCCATGGTCAACCTACCGGCCAACGTTGCGGAGAACATGCATCTTTCGTAACGTTCACGTACGTTACGCCACGACCAGATGCCGCCACCCAAAGAATTCCTGCTCATCCACAGGGACATACATTATCATATATACACAGCTAGCCCAAATCATTGGCAACTCACACATGGGTGTTATTCCCTCGATATCTATCCTCTATCTCGATTACATATATATAAATAACTGCCGAAGGATAGGATAATTGCCTTCATTCTGTCTTCTCTAGCTTAGTGTAGATAGGAACCATGTTGCATACGGTCGACGCGGCCATGAACAACTGGCCTTCATCTGCGCCAACTATCTCTCCATATCTTTGTATTGGCCTTCTCATTTGGAGCCAAGCGTCACCTCAATTCAAGTAAATGCATGTCTTATTTTTATACGGTGGCGATTATGTTGTGATATGGCAGTTAGCACATGGCTTGTGTACGCAGGAACAGGTTGTCACACGCCACGGCATACGCAACTCCAGGTAACTACAGGTTAGCAACACATCTATAAATACTTGGTGTCCGAAGGCATGTCCATCATCCACATTCCAACCTTGATTACTTGCAAAACATTCTTGCTTGATCTACACCATAGAACTATCTGAGAGCCATTAATTATCAATATTTGTGGTCGAGAAGCAGGTTCCATGGCGATTAAGCCTTTTGTAATTATGCTGCTGCCTGTGGCCCTCCTGCTCCTCGCAGCAGGTAGCTCACCGGTGGTGGCTCAGCTGGAGCTCGGCTACTACAGCAAAACATGCCCGAACGTCGAGGCGATCGTCCGCACGGAGATGGAGAAGATCATCTCGGCTGCACCCAGCCTTGCTGGACCGCTCCTCAGGCTTCATTTCCACGATTGCTTCGTCAGGGTAAGTTCGTTACCCCTAGTCAACCATGGCATCGCAAACGTGGTATCCAGCATGTCGTAGTATATATATATACTTGTGTCATATATTGTATGTATCCGGCATTTGATCCATGTTTGCAGTGGTCTCCATAGAACTGAAAGAAAACTATGCTCGCATCACAAAATTGCAGGGCTGTGATGCCTCTGTCCTGCTCAACTCCACCGAGGGCAACCTGGCAGAGAGGGACGGCAAGCCGAACAAGAGCCTCCGAGGATTTGGTTCCGTGGAGAGGGTGAAGGCCAAGCTCGAGGCCGCCTGCCCTAACACCGTTTCCTGCGCCGACGTCCTCACCCTCATGGCCCGCGACGCCGTCGTGCTTGCCAAGGGCCCCTTCTGGCCCGTCGCACTGGGAAGGAGAGACGGCCGTGTGTCCAGTGCCACCGAGGCGGCGGACCAGCTGCCTCCGGCCTACGGAGACATCCCCCTGCTCACCAAGATTTTCGCTTCCAAGGGCCTCGACGTCAAGGACCTCGCTGTCCTCTCCGGCGCGCACACACTTGGCACGGCACACTGCCCGTCCTACGCCGACCGGCTCTACAACTTCAGCAGCGCCTACAACTCGGACCCATCCCTCGACAGCGAGTACGCCGACCGGCTGAGGACGCGCTGCAAGAGCGTCGACGACAAGGCCATGCTTTCCGAGATGGACCCCGGCAGCTACAAGACCTTCGACACGAGCTACTACCGCCACGTCGCCAAGCGCAGGGGGCTCTTCCAGTCCGACGCCGCGCTCCTCACCGACGCCACCACTAGGGAGTACGTCCAGCGCATTGCCACCAGCAAGTTTGACGACGTGTTCTTTAAGGACTTCAGCGAGTCCATGATCAAGATGGGCAACGTCGCCGTGCTCACTGGTGCAGAGGGTGAGATCAGGAAGAAATGCTACATCGTCAACTGAAGTATATATTATCAGCTCGCTAAATCATTGATTTTTTTAATAAGTTTAACTCCATGAAATGATAGAGAGCATGTCTGTCTGTTGTTCGTCAATGTATATTGTATTAATTATATTGCTGAAAATTCATTCTTTCTCAGTACGATTATGTCAATGGTGGCAGATAAACTGGAGCGCAGTTTGATACGAATTTAACAAAAAGATTTTAAATCTCAATTTTATGGCAGTTTATGCCTATATATACACGCGTTATTCTACACCCTAGGTGTAGAATACTATCCTATACCGAGCTGTTATACTGAACAAAATTCAGTACGGTTCAGTAGTTGTGTTTCAATATTATTTAGTATTTCTTGGTACTGTGCGTAGTACTAACTGATACTGAATACGGTTCAGTATTACTTAGTATTTTTTTAGGTCAGCTTTGATTTGGGTGTAGATTATTCTATTCTACACCTCTCTGGTTGTTCCATGGAAAAGATCAAAATAAAGAATAGCAAGTACAATCTTTGGTTCCGCGCGGCTGAAAGTGACAGCGGAAGAGTCCTAGATTTGCAGTGCATTCAGTCCCTGCCTGGTTGGTGGCTGCCAATGGCACCCTCTATGCCTAAGGGGGTGTTTGATTACTCCTCCTAAATTTTAGTCGTTGTCCCATTAAATATTTAGACACATGCATAGAGTATTAAATACATACTAATTACGAAACTAATTGCACAGTTTGCAACTAATTTGCTAGACGAATCTTTCAAGTCTAATTAGTCCATGATTTAATAATGTGGTGCTGCAGTAAAAACATATGCTAATGACGGATTAATTATGCTTAATAAATTCGTCTCGTGGAGTACTCACAGATTCTGTAATTTAATTTTTTTATTATTATCCCAACACCTCATACGACACCCTCACGCGACACCTCCTAAATTTTATTCGTTGTATCCTAACACCCCCTGTAAAGCGTGCAAGCCAACAGCAGCGAAAGCCAACTAATAACTAGCTGCTAATGTCTCGTCCCTCTCCCCATCGTCCGTCCGGGAATAGGCCAGAGAAGGAGACGCCTCGGCCTCTGGGTTGCCAGGCGCGCTACATGTCAGCGGCCGCAATGGCCGACAACGGCGATCCGGCTATGGCTGTTCTTGGTAAGCGCAGCGCAAGGCAATATATATATATATATATATATATATATATATATATGTATATATATATATATACACACACACACACCTGCTAAATGGGATATTCTACCCCCACGGTGGGTAGCTGCCACCGTCCCAAAATAGACCGGGCATGGTGTGGACAGCTAACACGACGTTGCAGAGTTACTCCATCTGTTCCTGCCTGCTGCTACGGAGCTACCTCTCCACGTGGGCAGTCGGGCCTGCCTGTCATTGACTCAAAAGTGGTGTGGGCAGCTGTACTGCGGTCCACAAACCGTACCGTGGGCAGTCACGGGCAGACCTGACGCCCTGACCTTGCCTATCTCGCTCACTGGTAATAAAAATCATAGAAGCAAAACGCTGCTAGCCATGCCAAATTACTTTAGATCCGTAAACATTTCCACGTGGGCTCATATGTCAGAAAAAATGAGTTTTTGCTAAAACAAAGCCAAGTGGGGTCTTGTTTTTATATAGATTTAATTACAATAAATATTATATTGCCAACAGATCATAAAAATAATGCAGCGTTTAGAGACTATAGTCATTCGAAGTTTTGTAATTGAAGCTGCATGCGAAGTTCTCAAGAACTCGTCCACATTCATCTGTACATGAACTGACAAAAGTCTGTGCATTTCAGCGTGCATGACGGTGGTGGCTAGGATAGGACCTAGTAGCTTTTGGCAGGGATTTGTATCTGTCAAAATGTATCGGTCAAAGACATTTGTATCTGTCAAAAAACTAGAGCCGTGAATTTTATTCTATACTAACCACTAAATGCCTAAACGTGTGTATGAATTAAATATTATAGTTACCTTTTTACCTCAAAAAATATTATAATTGCCTTAGATAAAATCACATAAATTATTATGGTAAAAAAAGTTAGAAATCGGATATATAGTTAATTAGGTGTGTCCCGTCATCATTTTAGTGCTGCTCATACAACGTGAGTGCCAACATTTACACGGTAGCAATTTTGAAAAAGCAAACACCATTCTCCAGGCAGTGGACCCCACAACTCCATCCCCTGAACCCCGCTCTACAGGAAAATTTGGACACCACGGTGCAAGCTCTATTTCATTTGTGTTTCCTCTGAGTCACTGACAGGCGGCCCTTGCTGCTCACGTGGAGGGCCACACGGCGCACCGCTCCATCCCATTCACAAACTTCTACCAGCAGCATGTGGTCCATTGTTCAAAAAAGGCCAAACATGTCTTAGCCCTGTATTCCATTTGCCAAAATAGCACTTTCAATCCACCCGTTCATCACGCCACTTGTCACCAATCTAAGGCATGGGTAGCCATCACCCCTGTGAGGCAGCTATCCCCATTGTAGAAATTCCACACTGATATATATATATATATAGTTAGGAGTTTTCATAAAATTTGAAATGATACACATCCATAGTGGATGTGTATCATTTCAATTTTTATGAAAACTCCTAACTATGTTTCCTAGGAAGTTTTTACAATTTCATCAAGGATGTGGGTTTCACTGAATATTTTTTCTTCTTTTGGTGGCTGAAAATCCTAGGCTTATACAAATAAATGAATGTCCATCCTCACACCTCAAAGTAAGTATTTTTTTTCTGGAATGATCTATGTTGTGGTCTTGTGCCTAAGATCAATTTTCCTAGATTATTCAACATCGCCAGAAATAATGATTTTTTGTTGAAAAGGAGAGAGTGATATTGGTTACTCAAGAAGCATGTTACATTCTTTCGCAATCAGCAACACGGTACCTTAGAATATTGGTGGGAATTCCTTGTGTGCCATTAAAAAAGATCGCGATGCCCTGTGAGCCTCTAGAAAAGTTCAGCGGTCTTCAGTGCCACTGCTCCAACTTTTTTGTGCCCTCCATGCCACTGCCGTCAGTCTGGGCTTTAACGCCGTCAAACTGCAGGTGTGAAAAGTCGAAAATACCTTTAAGTCTAAATATGTCATTAATTTTTTTTAAATCTTAATGACTTCAAATGAAAAAACTCAAAACTAGAAAGTTGTAGATCTCGTCGAGATCTATAATTTTCATATAAAAATTATCTTTATTTAATTCCGCAAAAAAAGATATGATTTTTCTAAGATATATTAATCCTATCAAACCATATTTTTTGCGGAATTAAATGAAGATAATTTTTATATGAAAATTATAGATCTCGATGAGATCTACAACTTTCTAGTTTTGAGTTTTTTAAGATGCAAAAAAAATTAATGACATATTTAGACTTAATGGTATTTTTTTGACTTTTCACACCTGCAGCTTGATTTGCACGTAGAGACCAGACCGACTAAGAATGGCATGGAGAGCACAAAAAGTTGGAGCAAGGATACCAAGACCGTGAACTTTTCCAAATGACTCTGTGGCATCGCGATCTTTTTAATGGCACACAAGGAATTCCTCCTAGAATATTGGAGAACCCGCACATGCCACAACTCTAAAAGCAAAACTCTACAGAAAGTAACTGCAACACAATTTTTATTCCTTATTTCAATTACCTCTTTCAACAGAAGCATTTTCTCAATATCATCTAATGGCTAAACATCTTGACAACATCAACTTCACAGAAGAATGGTTATGGTCATTTTTGCTATTGATACGGTCGTTTGTGGAGAACAAACAAGCATGACTTTACGATATTTGTAGTGACAGAAAAGTCACCACAAAAATGCTTTGTGGCAAAAACAAGAGCTTGTTTTTCTGATTGAATCCTTTGCCACAAAACCCCTTTCCATTGTGGGTTAGGTGTAATGTTACGAATCATGAGAGGATTGATATGGGCAAAACATATGTGTTGACATATGGAGATACCCTATATATAGATCTCAGGAAAGAAGGACAAATCTACTCCCACGGTATTTGACAGATCAAGCAACATGTTGTATATCCTTTGGTAGGTGATGTCACCAAAGACAAATGTGATTTTATCCATGACCCATAACTGTGATTGATGTATGGATCGGGTTAACCACTCCAACCTTCCCTCGGTTATGTCATCTCATTGAGTCATTCTGTCGGTGTTGCCCATTCAAGAAAATGATTTGCCTGTTGGTGATGGCTAATTTTCCTACCAATGTTGCCAACTCGGGTGGATCTCTAGACCTTTTAGATTATAGTTTTCCTATCAGCCATGTACCTACAGTAAAATTGTTTCATTTTTAAATTTCCTTGTCGTTTTTTTTTCCTGTCGATGCATCATCCAGAAAATTGATTTTAAATTTTCCTGTCAATGCAATTATTTTTCCTATTGGTAATTGTAGCATTAGGAAAATTCCAGTTTGCAACAATAGGCCGTCGACGGACGGGCGAGCGAGATGTAGATCTCAGAGAGGGTCGAGTGAGAAAGGGAGGTGCCCGCATGCGACATGGCACTATGCCTTGAGGCGCGGAGGGTGTGGCCTGCGAGAGGGGTGTATGGTTTGGGATGTTTTTTCATGGGTTATTTCGACATGAATTAAACTAGAAGCATACCCCGCGCGTTGCTGCGGGAATTGCGGATTAGTGGATTGCACGGTATGATGACATGGACAACAAAATACTTATGTGTCTTGCTAACGTGGACATTACAGTTACATGTGCGAGTGGATTTTAATTGTATGTGATATTACATTGCCTAGTTGGACAACTTGCATGTTGAGATAAATAGCTAGTGGGGTTTTGCTTAGTAGATTTTAATTGTATGTGATAGTGCATTACCTAGTTGAACAAGTTGCATGTTAAGATAAATAGCTAGTGGGGTTTTGCTTTATAAGAGTATAAGATAAGATAGGATAAGATAAGATGCGCACTGTGTTTTGGGCCATATTTTTGGCGCTCACATAGGGCTGGGTTCAATATATTGTGCCCTGGCTTCATTGTGTTTCTAAATTTCCTTTTGTGTTTTCGAAACATGGACATGACAAATATGAATTACCCTATGAGTTTTGCATGAACCAGAAAAAAATAATTTTCCTACTGGGTATTCACACACACACAAGATAAAATATCCTTTTGTGTTTTTTTTTATTTTCCTGTAACTTTCCGGTGCCACGAGTACTATAACTAGAAGCATATTCCACGTGTCGCCACGGGATTTTTTTTAAAATAAATATGTTGTATATATAGCTATATGGTATTCTGTATACTATGTGTGTATGTATGAATTTGACTTACATATTATTTTGTAGTATCGGATCTAGTAAAAAATCGGTAATTTAATAGGAAAAAAACTAATAGAATATTTGATCATATTATAGAAGAATAGAAATAAATCTGTTGTATATATAGCTATATAGTATTCTCAGTATACTATGTGTGTATGTATGAATTTGACTTACATATTATTTTGTTGTATCGGATCTGGTAAAAATCGATAATTTAATAGAAAAAACTAATAGAATATTTGATCATATTATAGAAGAATAGGTGATCAAACAAACACTACTACAGAAAATCTTAATAGAGGCGGGCGAAATAGGTTAATGGAGGCGGACATTGGAACCGCCTCAATCAATGGTCACGTTAATCGTGACATAATGAGGCGGTGCCCCGCCCACCTCGGTTAATCATTTAACGGAGGCGGTCACTTTAAGTCAACCGCCTCAAAAAAAAAAGCGCCATTGCACAAAAGAAATTATGTAGTAGTGAAATAGTATATGTTGATGACTTTAGGTTAATAGATTAAAGATTAAAACTATTGTACATAATAGAGATGATGTGGGTATTTTTATAATTAATAAGGGATGACATTGATAGCTTATGAAAGGATTGCAAGTTAGTGGGATAATTAGTGGGGAATAATATGGACACCTTGTATGAAGAGATAAAACATCTAGTGGGGTTTAGTTTTATAAGAGTATATAGATAAGCAATGTTTCTATAGATTTTAGTGATCGACAAAAAACGGTACTATAGAAAGATACTATAAAGGCAGATGGGAAGCCTCTAAAGAGGTGGCTGGCCCAGCTGCCTTTAGTTTTTCGCCTCCAGCCATCTCTATAAATTAGATTTTAGGGACTGTCGGAAATAGGAGCTGCCTCTAGAAGTCAATTTTAGAGGCGGCTCGAGAATACAACCTCATCTAAAAATCATTGTCTAGAAATCATAAATCTGGCCTAAAAAATAGAAAAAAAAATAAAATAGAAAAAAATTTAAAACCTAGGTTGAGAAGTCACAAATGAGACGATTTGGTCAAGAAGTCAAAAGTCACACGATTCCCTTTCGTGGGAAAAAACACACTTTAGGCCACGGAGAGATCAAACGCGACCTTAGGCCTCGTTTGTATCTCCCTAACAACTACACCTATAAGTCATTAATGTCCATTTGAGATTTCTTTTCTCCTTGTTTTATGTTCATCTGTTTTTAAATTGAATATTGGGAACTCTAAACGAATTCAAATGAGAAAGCTGTTAGCTACAAAGTTGTATAACTTTTCTAGATCTACATCTTTGGTTTTGCTTGTTTCTACATCTGAGATGTTTTTAAAAAACCAGAATTTAAATTTGAGAAATTCAAATGTGATGATTTCAAATGAAAAAGTTGTCGGCTACAAGGTTGTATAACTCTTCAAGATCTATAACTTTGGTTTTGGTCTTTTCTTCACCCGAACTTGTTTGAAAAATTAAATTTTATTGTCTAACTCCTATTTTTAGAGGAGGCTTTATTTCTAGCTATCTCTAAAAATCAATTTCCAGAAGCGGCTGGAAATAGAACCGCCTCAGCTAAAAATAGCAGGCGCCTCTACAAATATATTTTTAGAGGTCGTTCAGTTTCGGACACCATATACTTTTAGAGGTCGTTCAGTTTCGGACACCACTGTGGAGGCAGAAATAGGTTGAGCTGTCTCTATGTAAGAGGACTCCCGTCGTTGAAAATCAATTCTCTGCAGCATCAGAGATGTGGATAACATCGTTTCGATTACCTGGAAATACTCTGCAGCATCAGAGCTATCCTCGTTTCGATTAGTTTCTAGTGGCGAGTGAATCTAGCAAGTTCCATTTTTAAATGCTATGGAAACACAATTATGCTCATAAAAATTATTTGGCAAACATATGGGATGGTATTCTGTTGATGCATTCGTATGCATTTATCTCTACCACTAATCTCTACCACAAATAATATACTGCTTGTAAATTTTTCTAGAGCCACCTCAACTATAGTCATAATCTCTCCTACGTGTAAAAAAAAATACACCCAGCAACTGCTAACCTTTCACATGAATGGACGAGATTCACTCCGCCGTCTCCCTTTCTGTCACTCACTCACATCCAAAGGAACAGATTATTTGGATCAGTCCTCCTCACTCGTCCCCTCCCGTCCCGGGGCCACCCAAACTCTCCCTCTCCCCGACGTCCCGCGCCCACTCCAAGCCGCCACGGAACACATCCGACCGCCGGAAGCTCGCCCGCCGCCCACCGCCCCGCCCGCACGCCGCCGGCCGCCAGGGCGCCAGGCCGCTGGCCATCCGTAACAGGAGGAGGCGCATCCGGTGCCGCAGTCATCCAAGGCCTCGGTCGCCGAGGAGACCGCTTCCGGCTCCGGCTCGCCCGGTCGTTTTCGCCTTCACTGAGATCTGCTACGAGCGTGCGCTGTCCGGTGAGCAGGCAAGATCCTTCTCTCTTCATCTCCTCTCTCTCTCTCTCTCTCTCTCTCTCTCTCTCTCTCTCTCATGGCAGGACGTCCGCGGCGGGAAGCCGCAATGGGAGAGCAGCTGTTGTGGCGGCCGGCGAATGCAGAAGCAGCAGCGAGGCGTGGCGGTGGATGCTCGAGCTTGGGCATTCCGCGAGGTGAGGTGCTCCGGCCCGGTTGATTTGCCTGATGCATTTTCCTGTCCAACAATAAAACTCCTGAAACTCCTTTTACTCGATCCTTTCTGGGGCGACGGAGAATGAGCAGCAGATTGCTGTTAGGAAGCTGTCTCTGGGTTAACTACAAGGCGTGCGCAGTTGCTGAACGAGGTCCGTCTCCTGCTCAAGGTGCAGCTGCTTGCATCCCTACTCCTATCTTAAATATTTGGCAATTGGCATTGCTCAGTGTACTTGAATGGGTCAGAAATACTAATGTAGTTATTCTGTCTGGTATTTTTCGTGTCCTTTATGTTCACAGCGTGTGCTATGGTTTGCACTTCTTTTTGGTCATCTCAGGATCATCGTTGTTGTGTTGTACCTGGTGACCATCTCCTTTTTGGTCAAGATACTACTGCCATATTTTGGTGGGTCAAAATGGGATATATATATATTTCTTTCCATGAGTAATGGTTATATGTTATAGATCTTCGGTATGATTTAGTGAAATTATTCTCCATCCATATCAGTTCACCGGTAGATGAAACTGTCACAGGCTGCATTGTTGACGCTGTTCCTTACATTGTCATTGTCCTGACTCATACACTTTTGGATGTTTTGGAAAAAAATCTCATTAATTTGCAGTGAGCTATACAGTTATCATGAAAACAAATTTATGAACATTTTGCAATGAGTTGTACAATTATCATGAAAACAAATTAGGCTTATAATTTTTTGGACAGAGGGTTAGGCTGCTGTCATACAAATGGTATGTCTTATTTTTTGCCACATGGTTTTCAGTATTACTGAATAGTCCATTTAATCCCTCATATCTTGAGATTAAGGTTAAGTTATTGAATTTTGATATTGTTTTGCAGAAAAAATGAAATTGGGAGAATTTTAGAATAGGAAGTGGGTATTATATTAGAAGAACCAGCAAGAAAATGTATGCTTTCAGGAATTTTAGATTAATATATTTTGAATGAAATATATTGTTTGGGGGAATTAGTCAAGTGATTATATACCCTTCACATAATTAGAGTCCTAAACAACCTACTACGTTTAGGATATCATGTATGTACCTGTTATTGTCATGAGCTACAAAACCTTTTATTGTTGTCGTCTTCGGTGTTGCTGCTCTCTGCTTGCCGACATGACCAAAGTGAGTTTGGGAAATATGGAATGGTGTCTGCAGGTTTTCATCATCTTTGAAGTATATTTTCTCATGAAGATCCAGGAGCTACGTCTGCATGGGGATGTTCCAACATCAAACCACGTTTGAAAACAAGAGCTCCAGAGTCTTGTGCCTGACGTTTGATAGTCTTTCAAATTAGTTTTTTCTTGTTTAGGCTAATACTTACTAGATGTTGTTCACCACGTTTGAAAACAAGAGCTCGATCCAGAGTCTTGTGCCTGACGTTTGATAGTCTTTCAAATTAGTTTTTTCTTGTTTAGGCTAATACTTACTAGATGTTGTTCAAAATTGGCTTGCCGTGATCTGCTCGCCACCAACCCCTACCCTGCTTGCCGCCAACCCCTAACCAGCCGACATGCTGTTCAAGCAGCACCTGTAGCAGGCCACGCCTACCAAGGACATCCAGAAAATCGTCTGCCGCAGCAGGCCATGCTTCACTTTGAAAGGCCAGGCTTCAATACTTGTTTCTGAGCAAAAATACATATGCAGTCATTGTAAGTAATCATTTATTCAACTACTGTTAGAACTTGTATCTACTTTGTTCACTGAATTTAGAATTTGATCATATGAAATTTTCAGATGTATTTGCCACCCATATAACTATTGACCTCATATGCATAGGTATTGCATTGATGGTGTTTCAGCAACTCAGGGGATAAATGGACCTTAATCAGCTTGGATTTGTATTGAATTTAGGAAATGCGCTATATGTTCTTTCTTTCTTCACAGAACAAATCAGTATCAGCAAAAACGTTTCATTTAGAGTGGCTTAAAGTTTTCTTATATGTGGAAACCTGAAAAATCAACAATTAGCACTAATGCTTCCTGGTTCAGATCGTTTTGATTTGAATTCCTTGTTCTTGTGTTTGTGCAGAAAGTACACATGTCCGGGATCATTAGGCATTACAAGCTCCTTGAAATGGTTGCTGAGCAAGGAGTGGAATTTCATTCAAATGTACTCAACCTTTGTCGCACCTATTCTGAATTTAGGCCAGTGCATGGAGATGGAGAGTGTTTCTACAGGAGCTTCATATTTTCCTACCTTGCAAAAATACAGTGACTATCTGATTCTTTTAGGCATTTATTTAAGAAGCTGATAAAGAAAGTATTGAGATGGAAGACACACAGCAGATGGAAGCATGTACCAACAATTAACATGGGTGAAGACTTCTAGATATTGTGTATTATATAATATGTAGATATTGATTCATGAAAAATAAATATCAATTTTATTATTAATTGAATTATGGTTGCACTATATCATCATGTATTGTTATATATTTAGTACAATATATATATATATATATAGACACACACGTCCTATTCTGTAGCTGGCCGCAGAATAAGTTATTCTGTGGTGTGTATGTGTGTATATATATATATATATATATATATATATATATGAATTGAGATGTTTCCTCTGTTGTGTATGATTTATTTGCCGAGTGCTAAAAAAACACTCAGCAAAATTATTTCTTTGCCGAGTGCTAAAGAAAAACACTCGGCAAACTTACTTCTTTGCCGAATGCCACTAACGGACACTCGGCAAACTCCTAACGACCGGCACACTAACTGACGAATGTCCACGTGACGGTTTTTTGCTGAGTGTCTCTGTTTTGCCGAGTGTTTTTTCCTAGTTTGCCGAGTGGTCTTTTTTCAGCACTCGGCAAAGAGTTTGGTATACCGAGTGTCATTATTTTGCCGAGTGTGGTTTCTGCAGCACTCGACAAACAGTTTTTTTGCCAATTGGCCAATGGATTGCACTCGGCAAATATTTTGGCACTCGGCAAATCTGTTGTTTCCGGTAGTGTATGTATCCAGCATTTGATCCATGTTTGCAGTGGTCTCCATAGAACTGACAGAAAACTATGCTCGCATCACAAAATTGCAGGGCTGTGATGCCTCTGTCCTGCTCAACTCCACCGAGGGCAACCTGGCAGAGAGGGACGGCAAGCCGAACAAGAGCCTCCGAGGATTTGGTTCCGTGGAGAGGGTGAAGGCCAAGCTCGAGGCCGCCTGCCCTAACACCGTTTCCTGCGCCGACGTCCTCACCCTCATGGCCCGCGACGCCGTCGTGCTTGCCAAGGGCCCCTTCTGGCCCGTCGCACTGGGAAGGAGAGACGGCCGTGTGTCCAGTGCCACCGAGGCGGCGGACCAGCTGCCTCCGGCCTACGGAGACATCCCCCTGCTCACCAAGATTTTCGCTTCCAAGGGCCTCGACGTCAAGGACCTCGCTGTCCTCTCCGGCGCGCACACACTTGGCACGGCACACTGCCCGTCCTACGCCGACCGGCTCTACAACTTCAGCAGCGCCTACAACTCGGACCCATCCCTCGACAGCGAGTACGCCGACCGGCTGAGGACGCGCTGCAAGAGCGTCGACGACAAGGCCATGCTTTCCGAGATGGACCCCGGCAGCTACAAGACCTTCGACACGAGCTACTACCGCCACGTCGCCAAGCGCAGGGGGCTCTTCCAGTCCGACGCCGCGCTCCTCACCGACGCCACCACTAGGGAGTACGTCCAGCGCATTGCCACCAGCAAGTTTGACGACGTGTTCTTTAAGGACTTCAGCGAGTCCATGATCAAGATGGGCAACGTCGCCGTGCTCACTGGTGCAGAGGGTGAGATCAGGAAGAAATGCTACATCGTCAACTGAAGTATATATTATCAGCTCGCTAAATCATTGATTTTTTTAATAAGTTTAACTCCATGAAATGATAGAGCGCATGTCTGTCTGTTGTTCGTCAATGTATATTGTATTAATTATATTGCTGAAAATTTATTCTTTCTCAGTACGATTATGTCAATGGTGGCAGATAAACTGGAGCGCACATTATATTTTTCTTATACACTAGTGACATAAGTACACATATATGCACCGGAAGACAAAAAAAAACAATATCTAGAAAAATTCATATAAAATAAAAAATTTAGGTGCATATATTTGTCTTCCATGCATATGCACCTGGAATTTTTTATTTTGATATGAATTTAACAAAAAGATTTTCAATCTCGAATTTTATGGAGCGCTAGAATACTATTCTACACCAAGCTGTTATACTGAACAAAATTCAATACTGTTCAGTAGTCGTGTTTCAGTATTATTTAGTGTTTCGTGGTACCGTGCGTAGTACTGACTGATACTGAATGCGGTTCGGTGGTACTTTCTATTTTTTTAGGTCAACTTTGAATTGTGGTGTACAATATTATTCTATTCTACACCTCTCTGGTTGTTCCTTGGAAAAGATCAAAAGAATAGCAAGTACAATCTTTGGTTCCGCGCGGCTGAAAGTGACAGCGGAAGAGTACGAGTTTTGCAGTGCATTCAGTCCCTGCCTGGTTGGTGGCTGCCAGTGGCACCCTCCACGCATAATACAGCGCGCAAGCCAACAGCAGCGAAAGCCAACTAATAACTAGCTGCTAGTGTCTCGTCCCCCTCCCCCATCGTCCGTCCAGGAATAGGCCAGAGAAGGAGACGCCTCGGCCTCTCGTTGCCGGGCGCGCTACATGTCCACGGCCGCAATGGGATATTCAACCCCCACGGTGCGCTACATGTCACGGGTTTGTGTGTGTGTGTATATATATATATATATATATATATATATATAATATTCTACTATAAATGGGATATTCAACCCCCACGGTTGGTAGCTGCCACCGTCCCAAAATAGACCGGGCATGGTGTGGACAGCTAACAGGACGTTGCAGAGTTACTCCATCTGTTCCTGCCTGCTGCTACGGAGCTACCTCTCCACGTGGGCAGTCGGGCCCGCCTGTCATTGACTGAAAAGTGGTGTGGGCAGCTGTACTGCGGTCCACAAACCGTACCGTGGGCAGTCACGGGCAGACCTGACGCCCTGACCTTGCCTATCTCGCTCACTAGTAATAAAAATCATAGAAGCAAAACGCTGCTAGCCATGCCAAATTACTTTAGATCCGTAAACATTTCCACGTGGGCTCATATGTCAGAAAAAATGAGTTTTTGCTAAAACAAAGCCAAGTGGGGTCTTGTTTTTATATAGATTTAATTACAATAAATATTATATTGCCAACAGATCATAAAAATAATGCAGCGTTTAGAGACTATAGTCATTCGAAGTTTTGTAATTGAAGCTGCATGCGAAGTTCTCAAGCACTCGTCCACATTCATCTGTACATGAACTGACAAAAGTCTGTGCATTTCAGCGTGCATGACGGTGGTGGCTAGGATAGGACCTAGTAGCTTTTGGCAGGGATTTGTATCTGTCAAAATGTATCGGTCAAAGACATTTGTATCTGTCAAAAAACTAGAGCCGTGAATTTTATTCTATACTAACCACTAAATGCCTAAACGTGTGTATGAATTAAATATTATAGTTACCTTTTTACCTCAAAAAATATTATAATTGCCTTAGATAAAATCACATAAATTATTATGGTAAAAAAAGTTAGAAATCGGATATATAGTTAATTAGGTGTGTCCCGTCATCATTTTAGTGCTGCTCATACAACGTGAGTGCCAACATTTACACGGTAGCAATTTTGAAAAAGCAAACACCATTCTCCAGGCAGTGGACCCCACAACTCCATCCCCTGAACCCCGCTCTACAGGAAAATTTGGAGACCACGGTGCAAGCTCTAGGTCTGGTTTAGATTGTAAATTTTTGCAATTTGGACACTGTGCACGTTTCGTTTGTATTTGACAAACTTTGTCCGATCATAGATTAACTAGGCTCAAAAGATCCGTCTCGTGATTTACAACCAAACTGTGTAATTAGTTATTTTTTACCTACATTTAATGCTCCATGCATGCGTCCAAAAATTGATGTGATGGAGAGAGAGTGAAAAAATTTGGAATTTGGAGGCCATCTAAACAAGACCCTATTTCATTTGTGTTTCCTCTGAGTCACTGACAGGCGGCCCTGGCTGCTCACGTGGAGGGCCACACGGTACACCGCTCCATCCCATTCACAAACTTCTACCAGCAGCATGTGGTCCATTGTTCAAAAAAAGGCCAAACATGTCTTAGCCCTGTATCCATTTGCCAAAAATAACACTTCCAATCCACTCGTTCATCACGCCACTTGTCACCGATCTAAGGCATGGGTAGCCGTCACCCCCTATGGGGCAGCTATCCCCAAATATATATATACTATGGATGTGTATCATTTCAAATTTTATGGAAACTCCTAACTATGTTTTCTAGCACTACTGGAAACTCGAATTGTTCTGTGGGTGACAAATTTTTCTGTGCGTTTTTTTCGGTACGCACAGAAAAATTATGATTTTTCTGTCGGTTTTAAAATATCCCGACAGAAAAATACGAAAACCCACATAATAATTATATTATTTTTCTGTGCGTGACAATACACACATGGAAAAAATCAGCACTCACAGAAAAATGCAACTTATTCTGTCGGTTCTTTAAAAACGCACAAAAAAATATGCAGGCACAGAAAAAATGTTATTATTCTATCGGTTATTTTAAAACGCACAGAAAAAACAAACACACGCACGGAAAAATTCAAACGACCACTGGGACACCTCCCTTCTTCTTACCCCAGCCCCCCTCCCCTCCTTCTTCTTCTCTCCGACCAACCCCAACGCCCTCCCCTTCCTTCTTCTTCCTCCACACCTGCACCCCAGCGCCCCTCCCTTCTTCTTCCCTAAGCACCTGCCCCCAGCCCCCCTCCCCCCTAGCCCGCCCTCCCCTTCTTCTCCCCTTCTTCCCTAGCGCCGCCCTCCCGACCTTCTTCTTCCGTGCCACTGCCCTCCTCTCCGGATCCGGCCGGTGGAGGCAGTGGGCCGGATCTAGGCTCTGGTGGTGGCGGGCGGCGTGGGCGGCATGGCGGGCCCAGGGTGTGGTGTGGCGTGGTGGTGGTGGTCCCCGACGCCGCCCTCCCGGCCTTCTTCTTTCTTCCCGCCGCCCTCCTCTCCGGATCCGGCCAAGGAGGCCGGTGGTGGCCGGATCTGGGCTCGTGGTGGTGGCGGGCGGGCTTCGTGGTGCTAAGCGTGGTGGTGGTGGTCCCCGGCGCCGCCCTCCCGACCTTCTTTCTTCCCGGCGCCGTCCCTCCCTCTCCCGGATCCGGAGCTGTTGGAGCTACTACCACCATGGGTATGTATTCACTACTGGAGCTGCTTCCTCCACTGCTCCTGTTTTATTAACAGTAAGATGACCTCTTGGTTGCATTGTTGGGTTGTTCCAGCTGGTTTAGTAGTAGTAGCACCTCTAATTTGTTGTATGGTGAAACTGCACTGCCATTTTGATTCATGAAAATCACAAGTAGAACTATACTAACATAATTCACGATTAGTAGTGCATCAAATATTTCTTGAACATATATGAGCAATGAGCTGTCAGTTTGATCCAAATGGGAGCTCTTCATTGTCTTTTATGAGTAACTTGACATCTTTGAAAATCACAAGTAGAACTATACTAACATAATTTACTGTAATGTAAGAAATATACATGGATGGACCACTCAAATAATGTCATTATATTTGAATTTGAGGGAGCAATGTAATAAGAAGATTTTACTGCAAAGTTAAAATACAATTTTAACTTGTTTGTTTTGTTACCCTGGTTTCTTTTCAGGTGAGATGCTATGAAAACAGTATCTTGAATATCTTGCATATATCAACTTTGATCAATCATTTTGATATGTGATATTTATGAGCTGAGATGATATGGAACCCAGTCTCGTGTTGCTATTTGCTCTCTCCTTCCCTAACTATGCCTTGTGACTTTTTTGTTTTGTACTACTCTTGAGTGGTGTGATGAATCAAGTTTCTATTAGAGAACTTCGCAGACTTTAGCACCTTATGAGCTAGTACTTGGGATATTTTGTTCTGCATTTTCTTTGCTTAACTAGGATGGCTTGTACTAGTACAAGCAACCGATTCTGTGGCGATTCAATTCCCATTAGAGAGAGAGAATTAAATTAAGTTCCGGTGAAATTAAGTTGCAGTTGTCATGCTGATAATGGGTAAATCTGAGCTATTTCTCGAGTTCTTTTGCTCTTGTTCTTTTGCTCTAGGTGAAATATATGTAGTTCTTGTGCTTTTGACATACTGCTCTCTAATGGATCTGGAATGACCAATAGTTTCTTTTCTATTAGCTCAGTTCAATAGAGCTCTGTGATTTTTGCATTGCTATTTGTAGAAGAACATAACTTTTTTGCATGCAAATCATATATTTGTTGCCTTGGACTGTGAAACTTAGGTAATACTTTCAAATGTGAAATTTCTGGAGATGGTCACTGTCTTGTGGTATTTCTTCTGTGAAATTTTGGTAATTATATACTTTCAAATGTAAAATTTCTGGAGATGGCCACTGCCTATGTGGCATTTCTTCTCTGAAATTTTGGTAATTATATACTTTTAAATGTGAAATTTCTGGAGATGGTCACTGCCTGCCTATCATTTCTTTTGCATTTGTAGATTTATAAGTTCTTCCTGTCTCTTGCAGTTGTACTGCTTTGTGAAGGCTAGAAGTAATTATGGGCAGCATTTGTATTATAAAAACTTGAGAATGTGTAAGAACTAAGAAGCTTGTATGCTATGGCCACTGCTTTAGGCTCTAACCATAGTCCCAACACTACACGGTTTAATACTAATTTTGTTTGCTTGACTGGACCGAGCTGGAATTTTTGTTTTATTGACCAGTTCTATCGAATGCATCTTTAGTTTTATTTTGTTTTGGCTTAGTTTAACACCGCTGCTCGCGTCCCTCCATGGTTCTTCATTGAGTTGCTTGGAGATACTAATTGAGGTGCGGTATTTTGTCACTTTAGAGATATTGCTTGCCCCAAACTATTTCTTGCCAATGGGGTTCAACAAATTTGATTGTGCGATTCTTGAGATGAACACAATTGCAGGCTGGTGCTGATGTGAATGGGACTAGTTGTTCTATACCTCCAGTAGCGCTAGTTGCTTATAAAGGCTTAGATCGCTGCATCCAGTGTTGGGACTAGAAGTTATTGTGATACCTGACACTGATGGAATTATTTCCTAACTAGAAGTTTAGGATAAAATACCCACATTAGGTTTGCAGTTTGACATCTGGAAGTTAGCTGTATTCGGAACGGATCTGATCTAACCCCAAGTGTAAGGTGATGTACTTTAATCCTCTACTCTAGTGTAAAAGATGATGTATTATTCCTAATTTAGCATACTAGTAAAGTAATATATTATAAAAATTGCTTTACTCAATCCGTTCAATTATGACTATCTATGCTTAATAGATGTCCTGGAATATGACTATCTATGATTAAATATGAGTTGCTGTCCCGCATGCCTTTCTGGATAATCTAGAATTAATGTGTAGCTTGACCAGAAAAAGATTAATGCCTTTCTGAATAATCTGGAGTTCTTGTGTTAGGTGAAACAGAATAGCTAAAATTAATGAACAAGTCAGCATTGATGGTTTGAGTCTCTGGACACATTAGTATTTGAGATTATTTCTCCTTTTTGTTATGCTGTGTAACACAAGACTTTTTGGGGCTTATTTTTGCTCATATTCTCAGTCTCTGTGCTCTGCTCCGCCACTGCTACATGTTGTTTGAGGCTCCGTCTTTTCTCTACGAGTTGCTGGTAAGTCATGCTTTCACAATAACATGTTTAACTTGCTCTCTTTGTTGAATGTGTGGCATTTGAGAATAGGTTAATGCCAACATTTTAAAGCATGGTTTGGTTAGCCAGGAATCATGATCCAAATTGATTTGGCTAACTGAATTGCAAAACTGTTCAATTGTGGTTGTGAAAATGTAGAATTAACTAGTTTATCAGTTTGTGGTACTTTTGGAAAAGTATTGTGGCACTATAAGTGAGGTAGCTGTAGCAACCTTCAATGTCTGTTTTCATTTTTGTTATCCAAGAGAAAATAGCTTCATATTTCTTATTTTGGAAATTTATTATGTGCTGAAATAGATGTACTGCTGATAATGATTTAGTGGTGCTTCACTGAATGGTGTGGTAGAGAAATATTAAATATAAACGATTTGCTGTCCTGCATGCATTTTTACATATATTAGAAACAGATTCTTGTCCTGCAATAGTACTAATAGTAACTTTATATTTCTTGTTGCTGGTTCCGTTTTCTTAACTCGCCAACCATTCAGATCATGCAAACAAGTGGGGGCACTACTCTCAGGCTCTAAGGGATGATGAACAAATGCAAGCTAGTGGTGTTTAGTTGCAAAACATGGATGTGGTGGTGGTTTCTTCTTTTGTAGTGTTGTGCTTTTGCACACTAACTAGTTAGGAGGCTCTAGCTTTGGTTTTAGCTATATGGCTCAATGATGCATACCGATGGTCATCTTGGCTTAAACTTGAACTGCTGAGATGGTAATGGTTTTGAATGTATTGATGCCGGAATATTTGGACATCATCTATGTACATATGAATGTGCTGAACATTTAGACACCTATGAATGTATTTATTATGTTGTGATGTGTCATGAAATTACTGTATGGACAATATATATTTTAATATGATGTTGCTACTGTTTCAAAATAAATTATTTTTCTATGCGTTTAACTCTTTTTTCTGTGAGGATGGCTACACAGAAAATTACTTTTAATCTGGGCGAAAGGAATTTTTCTATGCGTTTATTTCTTTTTTTCTGTGTAGATATCCTCACAGAAAAATTATTTTTAATCTGGGCGAACTTAATTTTTCCGTGCGTGTAAGACTGACAGAAAAACTATTTCTGACGGTGAACCGACAGTTTGATTTTTCTGTCATTATATTTCCGTGTGTATTTTTCTGAGGGTACATCGTCAGAAAAATATTTTTCTGACGGTATTCGTATTTTTCTGTGTGTTTTCGCACGCACAGAAAAATGCGAGTTTCTAGTAGTGTAGGAAGTTTTTACAATTTCTCAAGGATGTGGGTTCCACTGAATATTTTTTCTTCTTTTGGTGGCTGAAAATCCTAGACTTATACAAATAAATGAATGTCCATCCTCACACCTCAAAGTAAGTATTTTTTCTGGAATGATCTATGTTGTGGTCTTGTGCCTAAGATCAATTTTCCTAGATTATTCAACATCGCCACAAATAATATTTTTTTGTTGAAAAGGAGAGAGTGATATTGGTTACTCAAGAAGCTTGTTACATTCTTTCGCAATCAGCAGCACCTTAGAATATTGGGGAACCCGCACATGCCACAACTCCAAAAGCAAAACTCTATAGAAAGTAACTACAACACAATTTTTATTCCTTATTTCAATTACCTCTTTCAACAGAAGCATTTTCTCAATATCATATAATGGCTAAACATCTTGACAACATCAACTTCACCGAAGAATGGTTATGGTCATTTTTGGTATTTTACTTCATCACTATTGATACGGTCGTTTGTGGAGAACAAACAAGCATGACTACGATATTTGTAGTGACAGAAAAGTCACCACAAAAAATGCTTTGTGGCAAAAACAAGAGTTTGTTTTTCTGATTGAATCCTTTGCCACAAAACCCCTTTCCGTTGTGGTTATGTGTAATGTTACGAATCATGAGAGGATTGATGTGGGCAAAACATATGTGTTGACATATGGAGATACCCTATATATAGATCTCAGGAAAGAAGGACAAATCTACTCCCATGGTATTTGACAGATGAAGCAACATGTTGTATATCCTTTGGTAGGTGATGTCACCAAAGACAAATGTGATTTTATCCATGACCCATAACTGATTGCTAAGGCCTTCCGCAGTGTGAAGTAGAGCTAGAAAAATAAGTGGGTCCGACTGCAGAAAAATAGGCATCGCTTCTCATAGTTGCAATGTGTAAAAAAGTTGGCACCAAAGCTATCTTCTGGCATGCGACGACGGTACAGGTGCTGCCTATTGGCTTTCATCTGACACCAACATATACTCTCCTCTTAGAGGACACAGGCAATATTCTTTTTAAGTTGCAAGGCACCGAAGCCTCTACTTGCTCTGCTCCAGAATCTTTGAAAGTTGGTATTGGTAGCTGCAGCGTAGAGAGTGATGCCTGGAAGGGAGAGAGAAGGTTTAGGCATCACTTTAGGAGCACACTGCTGAGGGCCTTGATGTATGGATCGGGTTAACCACTCCAACCTTCCCTCGGTTATGTCATCTCATTGAGTCATTCTGTCGGTGTTGCCCATTCAAGAAAATGATTTGCCTGCTGGTGATGGCTAATTTGCCTACCAATGGTGCCAACTCGTGTGGATCTCTAGACCTTTTAGATTATAGTTTTCCTATCAGCCATGTACCTACAGTAAAATTGTTTCATTTTTGAATTTCCTTGTCGGGTTTTTTTCCTGTCGATGCATCAGCCAGAAAATTGATTTTAAATTTTCCTGTCAGTGCAATTATTTTTTCTATTGGTAATTGTAGCATTAGGAAAATTCCAGTTTGCAACAACAGGCTGTCGACGGATGGGCGAGCAAGATGTAGATCTCGGAGAGGGTCGAGTGAGAAAGGGAGGTGCCCGCATGCGACATGGCACTATGCCTTGAGGCGTGGAGGGTGTGGCCTGCGAGAGGGGTGTATGGTATGGGATGTTTTTTCATGGGTTATTTCGACATGAATTGAACTAGAAGCATACCCCGCGCGTTGCTACGGGAATTGTGGATTAGTGGATTGCATGGGATGATGACATGAACAACAAAATACTTATGTCACTAGTACAGAAACGAGCTGTACTCCCGGTTGGGAAACTCCTTCAGTCCCGGTTTCCCAACCAGGAGCACGAATGCGGGACTAAATTGCCCCTCCTTTAGTCCTGGTTTCTCGCCCGGGACTAAAGGTCCCGGTTGGTAATATCAACCGGGGCTAAAGAGGCCTCCCGGCCTGGCCACGTGGGCCGGCCCTTTAGTCCCGGTTGGTATTACCAACCGGGACTACCAACCGGGACTAAAGGTTTTCTTTTTTTTGTTTCTATTTTCAATTGATGATTCGTTTTGGTTTTCGAATAGGTTTTCGAATACGCATTCTACGCTGTTAATAATATACGTATTCTACACGCTTATAATGTTCGAACATTTTGTACAAACTAAAGTATGAAACTAACGTGTATATTACATGCATATACATATATTGTATGTTATTTTATGTACATATAATATGTATATATATTACAAATAAAGCTTGCATTGTATATTCTATCATATCCTTGGGATAACAAATTCACTCCATCTGGTTTGGTTTCCATGTTTCGGTCACATCATTGTAGAACTCGTCGGTGGGGTTTAAGACCTGATCATTAAGAAATCCTACTATGGTCTCTTGAATTGCTTTCAGTTGGTCACGTCGTATGACTTTTTTCTTCAACCATAGAGTCTTCAATAAAAGTTAAAGGAAAAGTATTAATATATATATGTGTGTTGGTCACGTGATTACTTATATATATGAGCAATAAAAGAAATTGTGAATATATGAATATATTTATATAACGTACTTTGAGGATCTCTTCAGGAGGTCTTTTTGCGTACGCCATGATGAACTTGCAAACATAGTATCCACAGTAGTTGGTCCCCTATTCTTGCCTCACAATCCACTTTTACGAGAAAAAAGATCCGATGAATTAAAAGCATGCATGGTGTTAATTGAATTATATATATATAAATGTAGCTAGTACTTACTTTGTGTGCGATTACATCCAGTGGCACTTTGCAATGTTTCATGTGGTGTTCCTCAATGAAACTTTTCCAAACACTGCGCTCAATAAAATAAAAAATTAATTTGGCCTTTAATAATTGTTGCAGTTAAGATATCGGGGTATATATAGTTGCTAGAGAGACCAAATTAGCCTTGGATAATATCTATCATGTCTTGGTACTCTGTTTGCTTTTTTCTTAATGAGTCTAAGATGCTCGATCGACTATTGGCCATATCGATGACCATCAATATCCAGTGATTGTTGTATATATTTTTATACACAAATATGATCGACATTAACTAGAGTCAATATATATATATGGGAGATAGCTTAGCTAGTAAGCAAATAATTGAAGAAATGTCCATCTGATCGACATTAATTATTTAACACTCATTTGAAGTTGTAGGGGAAGAGTATGTCCTTGTTTTATTGGTTCACTAAGAACCTCATGAGATTTTTCTCGAGTTCAGCTTTTCATTGAGGTGGGGGATTAGGGTGTTTGAATACGATATTTGGATCAACAAAACCAACATCATTATCCTTTCTCTTTCTGAGTTCTGTCATCTCATATCTCCATATATAAAAATATAGTGTGAGGATATATAATTTATATATATACATGTAGCTTTATATATATACACTTTAATAGTAGAAAATAATCACACTTACAGACAATAGCGGCTAATGAGACTTTTGTCGAGAGAGTCCAGGTGGCATAGTTGGTGTAATTCTAAAAACTCGACATATATAACGTCATCGCCACGGAAGTAATGTTGGTTTCTAACTCTGACAGAAACAAAGGCCTCTCCCCGTTCACATGCCGCCATGTACCACTTGTTTAGCAGGTATATTTGCGTACCCTGTTTACCTAAGGCCTCAGGGTTATATAGACTCTTTCCATGTTCAAATTTCTTCTAAGGATCCACTTTCGGAGCAGATGGTACTTCAGCGAGCACTTGAGCAAGGTCCAAACCAGTATCCTCATAAAACCGAACCAGGTCCTCAAAATCGACGTCTAGTAAGTCTAAGTTTGAACCATATTCATTACGAATGACAAGAGGGGGGACTGATTGTTGCGATTGTTGTCCGAGTTGTGCAACACCTTTCCCTACTCTAGACTTTTTCTGCGCCGCCTCAAATGACTTGGTGAGAGAGCGGTCGTAGTCCGATTTTGGTAGGGTCTTTTGAGATTCCCGCTTTTTCTGGTCCACCTTCTTTCTTAGAAGATCTGGATGTAGGTAGAAGTATGGTTTCTCTGAGTTCTCCCTCGCTTCTCGTTGCTTTCTTACTTTTTCGAAGAAACTGTTCACATCTTTTTGTACTGCAGCATTTAATTCCTTTTCACTTTTCTCGTAAGACAATTTTTGGGTAATAACTGGATTAGAGGAGGCAGTCGCGTAGCCACCTGATCCCATGGCATGGTGGTATACCTTATGTTGGGCATTCTCTTAGTTCCTTCTCACCCGTTTCTCACCTTCTTCTGATGTCTTGTACTGTACAAAATCATTCTAGTAGGGCCTCAACTTCGTGAGCGGGCCCCTTGTATTGAAATTGGGCGTTAGGTTCTTCTTGATGTATTTCGTGTATAGGGATTTCTTTCAAGTCTGAAATTGTGTGGCCATCTTCTTCATAGCCCACTTTCAAACTAGCTCCTTCAATTCATCATCGTTGATATCATCATAATCATCCGCTTGCAACATGAAATGTTGAAGGATATCATCCCAAATTAAATTCTTATCAAGATCAGAGACAAAACTAACATGAGGCTCGTTGATCTTTTGCTTCCATTCACGGGCACTGATCGGAAGTCTGTCCCTTACAAGGTACCCATAGTGTTGCATGAATTTCCTTGCATGTGGACCAAGTGGTTCACCTATTGAATTTTGATATTATGTAGCGCCCCACCAATGGTTTTTTAGGCCTCGAATATTTTTGCTTTTCGCCGTTGTGGTCGTCGATCCAGAGGGCTACGTATAAAAAAAGAATAAATAAATATCATGTGTACACATAATAGATGATAGATATTCAAATATATATATAATATTTATATATATATATAAATATATATACCTCGCCAGTATTTTCTTGCACAATATTTTCTTGGTTATTTTCAAGAGCCAGGTATTGACTCCGTCATCTACATCCTGCTGGTCACCATCAGCAAATTGAGTGCCGATGTTGATAATATCCATCAATTCTTCATCCATGTTGTTTCTCGGGGCAGCCATCTAGCTTTTACACCACTAGATATATCTATAAAAAATAAAAACCATATATCTATAAAATGGATCGAGTCATGTGCTTAAAATTAATTAAATAACTACACTCGAAATTCAAGTCTCCAAAGCATAACTCACTCTGAGTCATGTGCTCTATCTATTTTTCTATTTTTTCTATGCCAAAAAAATATGCACATCACACACACACACACACTCACTCTGACTCACTACTTACACACACAATTTACTGATCATCACTCACATACATGTACAACATGATCATCATTATATCACACACATATATACACTATATACTCATCAACTCCGGTGAGGACGAGGAAGGAGAGGATGCTCACATACGACATGCGTGAACGACGGTGGCGAGGCTGGCGGGGCGTGACGAGCTCGAGGCGAGGCCGGTAGGGTGCAATATGTGTTACATACCAATGCAAAAATAAATTGTTTGTCCTCTTCAGGTCGATGGAACTAAAGTGATGCTAGTTCTTTCATGCATATTTGAGAATCTAAGGATTTTGAAACTTCATACACATTTTTACGAAGTTGTCCGATGCATACAGGATTTTTGTTTGGCTAGTAATCTAGAACATCTGCATATTACCTACACGGTAGGAATATTACCTACACTATTTGCTACCTGCTGTCATTCATAAGAGCAAAATGGTTCTTCTGTCCATGTTTTTTAGTTCCTAAAATGCCCTCACACCCCTGTCCTATATCTGACCCAGACTCACTACCTGTCATCATATGAGTTAGAACAATGACATATACTCATATGAGTTACAACAACATGCATCCAACAATGGAGTGCAATTCTAAATTAACTAAATTAACATGCATCTGATATCAACAGTTTATTACGTTAAATGAAAGATTAAATAATTGTAATTACACCTATATATGTTTTTGGGATTACCCACTTTTATCATTACTATTAATACATAAACAACTAAGTTAAAGTAATCATACATGCTATACTACAGCATAGATTATGTGTACATGCATGCATATGAACGATAATAAATTTGTATTTTTTCTGTTCCAACAATCATGAAAAATGTCCTCCAAACAATTCATGAACCAATTAATTTTAAATTATATTAAATAATCTATACATGAAAATAATCTCCAGCGAGGGAGACGATGAGCGCGCGGTGATGCACGTGTGCATGTGGAGACGGGGACGACGCGCGAGTGACGAGGCGGTGATGACGAGGATGAGGCACTTCGGCGAGGACGAGGGACGAGCGGCTAGCCAGAGAGAGGAGGCACGCCCGTGCACGCTGGGGACGAAGCGCGCGCGTGACGAGGCAGTGCCGAAGGTAGGCGCGTGGACGACGACGACGACGGAGGCGGTTCTAGATCAGATCTGGGTGAGGGCGAGGACGACGGTGGAGGATTTGGATCTGCGCGTCGCGCTCGGATGGGAGAGGCGTGAGCCGGGCCATCGGCAGAGACAGCGAGAGAGGTGCGCGTGTGTGGAGGTGGTGCTGGAGGCGATGAGGAGCAATGGCGGCGCGGTGGCTCTCAGCGAAGAACAAGAGATGATGGAGGGGGAAAGAGAGGAGGCGATATATAGGGGGATCTTTAGTCCCGGGTGAAGTCACAGCCCGGGACTAAAGGTCCTTTAGTTCCGGGTGATGGTTAGGTGAAGCCACAGCCCAGGACTAAAGGTCCTTTAGTTTCGGGTGATGGTTAGAACCAGGACTAAAGGTCTGACCTTTAGTCCTGGGTGCAGCCACGGCCCAGGAGTAAAGGGAATTTTGGCGGGCCGCGAAAACACAGCCCATCTTTAGTCCTAGGTGGTTGATCCACCCAGGAGTAAAGGTGGGCTGCAGTTTGACTTCCCGTCGGTTTCTAGAAGTTTTTCATTTTTTACATATTTCTTTTATATAAATATACAGAGAGTTGTTAATTGCCTAGTAAATAAAATGTTAGCAAAAAAATTACAAAAAAATTCCTGGACCTGGTTTTGTATTATTGTACATAAAAAAATCTGTAACCTAAACTCTTTTGTTTTACCGTATAAATATTTAACATAGTGTAAATAATAATCATAATTTTCACCATGCAAAAATGTACTACTTAATTAAAATCATTAAAACTATTGCTTTTCGACAGGAAATTAGTTTTCACATCTTATTGACATTGATCATTTGTTTTTTCATCACACATTCTCCACAGGAAATCCACCGTCAAGCAGAAAATTCATTTAAATCGTAGAAAATATGAATACACGACAGAAAAATATGAAGTCACAATTATTACATAATAGGTCTAATACATCACTATATCAAGCGGGAACAACAATGATCTTCTTCTTAACGTATATCCCTTGGTTATGATCGCGTCGTAACCATGGAGTGTCCTCATCATTTAGCTGGATGCTTGGGTCTTTATTCACTTTGAAGGGTGGAATTCGGTCATCCTTTTCATAATCTTCTGATATGTCTGACTTGTCTTCAATTCCGATGATGTTTCTTTTCCCCGAAAGAACTATGTGGCGCTTTGGCTCATTGATTGGGTCGTTGTTGTTTTTCCCTCTCTTCGGTTTTGTAGACATGTCCTTGACATAGAACACCTGATACACATCCTTGGCAAGGACGAACGGTTCGTCTTTATACCCAATATTGTTGTGGTCCACGGTTGTCATTCCATACTGGTTGTCGACTGCTACCCCGTCTCCAGTCGCCTTTACCCATTAGCACTTGAACAAAGGTACCTTAAAAGTAGGTGCATAGTTTAGTTCCCATATCTCCTCTATGCAGCCATAATATGTTTGCTTATTTCCATTAGGGTCGGTGGCATCTATGCAGACACCACTGTTTTGGTTGGTGCTCCTTTTATCTTGGGCTACTGTGTAAAATGTATTCCCATTTATCTCGTACCCTTTGTATGTGAGGATATGCCACGATGGCTGCCTAGCCAACAAATACAGTTGCTCATCAATACTCTCATCACCCTAACATTCTTTTCGTAACCAGTCACTGAAAGTTTCCATGTGCTGACGCGTAATCCAAGCTTCAGACTTCCCTAGAAACTTGGATTGGAGCAACTCTTTATGTGTCTCGCTATACGGATCCACCAAGGAGGAGTTTTGTAGAACTGTGTAGTGTGCTTTATTAAAATAATTATCCTACATACCAATATATGGTTTCTTCCCTAGTGTCCCCTTTCCACTTAGTCTCCCCTCGTGTCACGATTCAGGAACACCAATCGGGTCAAAGTCGGGAATAAAGTCAACACAAAACTCAATGACCTCCTCTGTTCCATAGCCCTTGGCGATGCTTCCTTCTGACCGAGCACGGTTGTGAACATATTTCTTTAGGACTCCCATGAACCTCTCAAAGGGGAACATGTTGTGCAGGAACACAGGACCGAGAATGCTATTCTCCTTGACCAGGTGAACTAGGAGGTGTGTCATGATATTAAAGAAGGAAGGAGGGAACACCAACTCAAAGCTGACAAGACATTGAACCACATCATTCTGTAGTTTAGCTAAATCCATTGGATCGATTGCCTTCTGAGAAATTGCATTGAGGAATGCACATAGCCCACGGTGGCTAGACGTACATTTGGAGGTAGAATTCCTCTTAATACAACTGGAAGCAATTGCGTCATGAGCACGTGGCAGTCATGGGACTTTAAGTTTAGGAATTTATTCTCTAGCACATTTATTATACCCTTTATATTCGAGGAGAATCCAGATGGTACCTTGATGCTTGCTAGGCATTCAAACATGCTTTCCTTCTCTTCTTTGCAAAGAGTGTAGCTGGCAGGACTTAAGTAATGGCATCCATCATCTGTCTTCTCTAGATGCAGGTTGTCTCATTCTTTCAAACACCGCAGGTCCTGTCGTGCTTCAAATGTGTCCTTAGGCTTCCCATACACACCCATGAAGCCTAGCAGGTTCACACAAAGATTCTTTGTCAGGTGCATCACGTCGATCGCGCTATGGACCTCTAGGACTTGCTAATAGGGTAGCTCCCAAAATATGGACTTCTTCTTGCACATGGGTGCGTGACCGTCGGTGCCATTCGGAACAGGTTCGCTGCCATGTGCCTTTCCAAATACTACTTTCACATCCTTGACCATATTGAGTACATCTTCACCAGTTCGGTTGCCCGGCTTGGTCTGGTGGTCTGCCTTACCTTTAAAATGCTTGTCTTTCTTTCTTATGGGGTGATTCGCAAGAAGAAATCGACGATGGCCAAGGTACACGACCTTTCGACATTTTTTCAAGAATATACCTTTAATGTCATCGAAATAGTGCGTGCATGCATTATATCCCTTGTTTGATTGTCCTAAAAGATTACTTAGAGCAGGCCAATCATTGATTGTTATGAACAACAATGCTCGTAGGTCAAAGTGCTCCTGTTTGTGCTCATCCCACACACGTACACCTGGTCTGTTCCACAAAAGTAGAAGTTCTTCAACTAGTGGCCTCAGGTACACATCGATGTCATTGCCAGGTTGCCTTAGGCCTTGGATGAGCACTGGCATCATAATAAACTTATGCTTCATGCATAACCAGGGAGGAAGGTTGTAGATACATAGAGTAACAGGCCAAGTGCTATGACTACTGCTCTGCTCCCTGAAAGGATTCATACCATCTATACTTAAAGCAAACCTTAAGTTTCTTGCGTCATTTGCAAACTCCGGGAATTCTCTATCGATTGCTCTCCACTAGGACCCATCAGTAGGGTGTCTCAACATATTGTCTACCTTACGGTCTTCTTTGTGCCATCGCAACAACTTTGCATGGTCTTTGTTTCTAAACAGACGTTTCAAGCGTGGTATTACAGGAGCATACCACATAATCTTGGTAGGGATTTTCTTCGTGGGACGTTCGCCCTCAACATCACCAGGGTCATCTCGCCTGATCTTATACCGCGATGCATGACATACCGGGCATGCATCTAACTTCTCGTACTCCTCGCCACGGTAGAGGATGCAGTCATTAGGACATACATGCATCTTCTGGATTTCCAATCCCAAAGGGCAGACTACCTGTTTTGCTTCGTACGTAGTGGCGGGCAATTCGTTATCCTTCGGAAGCATCTTCTTTTGGATTTTCAGTAACTCCCCAAATCCCTTGTTAGATACACCATTCTTTGCCTTCCATTGCAACAATTCCAGTGTGGTACCCAACTTTTTCTGCCCCGCATCACACATTGGGTATAGCAATTTCTTGTGATCCTCTAGCACGCGCTCGAACTTGATCTTCTCCTTTTCACTTTCGCATTCTCTTTGTGCGTCACGAATGGCCTGACCAAGATCATCAATGAGCTCATCTTCTGCCCCTACCTCTTCTTTAGCTTCCCCCATTGCAGTATCATTGAAGGCACCATATTCAGTAATAATGTCATCATCGTCCCATTGTTCTTCTTCACCTTCTTCCATTACAACCTCGGTTTCTCCGTGCTTCGTCCAACAAATATAGTTTGGCATGAAACCTGACTTCAACAAGTGTGAATGAAGACTCTTTGAGCTAGCATATTCCTTCAAATTCTTACATATGGCACATGGGCAGCACATGAAACCATCACGTTTGTATGCCTCGGCCACACGTAAGAAAGAATGCACGCCCTCAATGAACTCTTGGGAGCGGCAATCAGCATTGTACATCCAATGCCGGCTCATCTGCATTACATGACATACATACCATATTAAAACCTAGAACATAATTAGTTAATTATACGACATACATGTCACCACACAAGGTATTAATTTATGAAAATCTCGCTATAATGTAGACAATCCCAACTACCACTAAAAAACCTAAAGCTAAAATGCACTTTAGCAGCACAAGGATTTCGCGACCAATCCCAACTAAAACAGATAGATCATGAGTTTGTTCAACATCTATGGGCTTCTTCCGCAGGATCACTGCCTCATCAGCCGCCGTATCCGCCTGTGAAGAGAGTTTTGCACGTGTTCAACATACTCTTCCTCCTAGTACCAGCCTAAACATCCAGTGCCATCCCACTGAAATTAAAACAAAAAATTAGAACTTTAATCACAATCATCATGAAAATAAGTATAAATTAACCATAATCATCAAATGCGACAAAATAACTCACATTGTGATCTGGACACTTGTAGAAGATACGGCCCTTGTTGGGACACTCCTTCCTCACCCGGTACTCCATCACAATCTTCTCCTCACACTTGCCGCATGCAATGAGAGGGAGGAACGGCCTCAGTCACTTTGGAACCCGATGAGAGGCCGAGGACCCGGAAGCAGTTGTCATCTACTCTCTATGTAACACCTCTGGTGTTTTGACCTAGCACTAAAATTTGACATGTCATCATATGCATTGCAAAGCATTCATGGAGTAGAAAATTTTGAATGTATTCACTAAATAAGCTTTATTTCATAATGTTGTTATTTCATGTGATGTGTTTCAAAACCGTAAATAAAGATCATGACCACAAGGGTCAAATTTCATGTGATCATGTGAGGCCATGTGTCTTTTGACTCAAATAACCCTAATGGGCCATGTTATTGGTCAAAAATCAAAGTTAAAGTAAAAGAAAGACAAATCAAATTTGAATTCAAATTCAAATTATAAAAGTCCTTTTTGCCCCTTTTGACTAATTCAAAATCCATGTGGAATTTGGGGTTGAGGCAAAAAGCAAAGTTGAAGATTATATTATGTGGATCAACTTTGGTATTTAAAGTTTTTCAAGTTTACATATAAAATTTGGAGTAATTTTGAAATGATTCAAATACTCAAATGCACCCCAAATTTAAATTTCAAAATGGAGACAGAATTTGAAAATGTTCCTTGAAGCAAAGTTGTACAGTTTAAAAAGTTGAGCAACTTTCATTTTTGGAGATTTTCAACTTCTTTAGAAAATTTGGGAGTAATTTGAAAAATAGACTCAGTGGCAGTTCTGTAAATAATTCAAAAATCAAGATTTACATCACCGCTTACCGCCGGCGCCACGCCACTGCCGCCACCGAGCGTTTTGCGCCGCTTCCTCGTGCCCTGTCACGTCATCATCGCCGTGGCATCTTCGTCGTGTGCTGTCGAAGCCAGACGAGCTCCTCCCGGCTATAAATAGCCGTACCGTCGTCGTCCCTCTCTTCCTTTCCTGCCTCTCCTCGCCGCCGACGACCTCACTGCGCTCGCGAAATTCGCCGCCGTCGTAGCATCCTAAGTCAGTAGCATCCGCCAGTAGCTCTGCCTCGTCTTTTTGCTCCTCCCAAGCCTGATCGTGTCGCCCCTGGAAGTCCAGCGCCACCGCGCGACGTCGTCTTCCTCAGGACCGGCCGGAGCTCCACCACCGTCAACCTCACCGTGGCCAGGTCATTCCAAAGCATCTCCATCTTCACCGAGCACATCAACGTGTTGGTGGTGAGTCCCTGATCGTGTTAATCCCTTCGCTTTAGACGCTACCGTGTTGTAGTCGGTGTTCCACTGTGCACCGCCGCGAGTTCACCACCGTAGCCGCCATGGCTGGCAAGATACCTTCTCCGGTGTGCCCGCGACTGGTATGAGTGTCGAGATAGGTCCGCCGTGTGATGTTGATCGTGTTGATGCCAACCGTATCGCCGGAGCACTCGCCGACGACGCGAATTGGCCGGTCGGAGTCGGGCAGCGCCGCCGAGCTCGCGTATGAGTCACTGACGGGTGGGGCAGACCTGCCAGCGACACAGAGAGAGAACAGCGAGTTTTTCTAATTTCTGATTTTTGAATAGTGCAGCAATTTTTCAATTTTGTAGGAATTTATTTACACATCCAAAAATTCTGAAAAATTTTATGTAGCTTTTGTACATGCTCTAGTATGGTTTAAAATTTTGAAACTTGAAATTTGAATAAATTTTTAATGTTCAAATATTCAGTCCATTAATTAATAAATGTAATTTCCATGATTTTTGTAGGCCACTATATAGCTCCAAAAATTATGAAATTTATTTTGGTACACTAATTTGTTATGAGGAAGCTTACATAAAATTTTGAGGTCATTTGGAACAAGTTTATTTTTGGGCTTATTTCAAATTAATTAAAAATTGAATAAAAGCAACCCTAATTGTTAGGGTTAGGGTTTAATTTTTGTTTGGGTCATGTTGTGTGACCAGTAGGGTTTCAAGATTAGTTTGGTCAAGTCACATGTGTGATCCTTGATGGTAGATTTACAAGTTGGTTTTGTTGGCTTGCAACTGTACCGTGAAGGAAAATCGTATTCGGGGTGTTGTTACATTTAATGTACCGTGAAAGCATCATGTTTGCATTATCATCATGTTAAAGCATATGTTATCATTTCATGTAGAACCCGAGAGTGAAACGATTCTAGTTGAGCAAGTCTTGGAAGAATCCCCGGTTGTCACGGGATTTGATAATTGTGGTACTGATCCGGAACCTGAGATCGTCAACGAAGGCAAGCCCCAGTTTATGCATTAAACCATTACCTTGTTTACTTTGAAAAGTTTATCACTTATGTTATTTATTGCATTAAGTTGATTTACTTCAAATGTTACCTACTTGATGCATTGCCTACCTTGTTGATTGTTTACCATCCTTGACGATGATTTCTTTTACAAAGGCGTAGAATTGCTTAGTATGCTTTATGGTAGGTTTGCACAGTAAAAGTTTCGATACAATCAAAGATGGCATACTGGCCAAAGAAAGAAAGAAAGAAGATAGAATGAACTAGAGACTAGTTGGATGGCTTATCTTGAATGTTGGGTAATGTTGCCGACAATGTCGCTTAAAGGCCACTCATTGTGGATCTTCTGAACGAGACACTTTGTAGTACTGGTCACATACTCCGGTAAGCCTACTTCGGCTAATCCGATACTAAGACGAATGCCCACGCACTGGGAGTGGTGAGATGGCGGGAGTAGCGTGTACCCTCGTGGCTTGAATGTGGCCAGATTTGAGGTGTGCTATGCTCTCGGGTGGCGTGGAGACAGCTTAGTATGGGAGGATCCGGGAGCGAGGTTGATATATGCAAGATTAAGTTCTACATATGTCGTGTGATAAGGAATCCCCAGCTGGGACTTGAATCAATTCGAATTGTCGGTGCTCCGCGGATATGGAGACTCGATTCATTACAGAAGCAATGCAGGACTGGTGAATTACTAAAACATGAGAAAAAGAATGGAATGAGAAGGATTGGAACATGGGATATGAACACTTGGTTGGAGATAATGAACTAAAGTACTTAGGGGTAAAACTTGAAACTAGGATCAAGAATAGTAAGCTTTTGGCAAAGAACTTCTGAATCTTTCTACATCCTTACCTTGACCCAACACCTGCATCCCTAAGACCTTCGCCCTTTTTTCATCGGGTCAGTCTTGTTGAGTACTCTTGTACTCTGGGTTTGTTAACCCTTGTTGCAGGTGAGTCGCATGCGCAGGCTTGTTTTGGTCCCTGCTGCATGTCAGTGTTTGAAGTCGATGACGATGAGGAATGATGAATGGCCTTTGGACAAGGCACTAGTTTGTGTGAAATAAATAATGTTAATGTAATATTATCCCGCTAATATGGTTGTATGACACTTATGGTTATGTAAGTTTGAAACAACTGGTTTGTAATATTAAAACTTAAGTCTTTTGTTTTATAATCTCTGGTATGTATATTGAAAACTGTTGTAATCTGCAATGACTGTGATTGGGATCCTGTTTGGAAAAGATTCGTGGATGATTCGGGTTTCCCGAGCACACCCGACAGACCTGTTAAGTTGTTGGGAACTTGTGTACTCTATTTGAGGTCTGTTGAGACATCAATAGGTGCACGTGGGCCTAATTTCTTAGGAGCTTCTGCCACAGCTGGTATCAGAGTAGGTCCTATCTAAGATCATTGTAGGTTGCTTTTGAAAACCTTCAAACTAATTTGGATCAAAGAAATTAAACTGGATATTTGGAGTTCAAATTTCTTTCTTCTTCCCTCTAATCTAGCCTCAATCTCATCTTATTTGGAAGTTTGTGGCGGATAATATGATTAGGTTTGTCCTATGTATTAAAAATCTAGTACTTTTGATTGTATAAATCTTTTGTACTAGGATTCGTAAGATCGATTCATGCATCATACTTGAACACCTTGCATAATAATTCCCCTTAAAAGTGGTTGGGTAAGTAAAGTAAATCCCATTCTTGCTAACCTCTATTATCCTCAAGCTATCCTTATAGTCCTACCCTAACTTCTACAGGCTATGGCAAAGACCAAGATAACCGCACGCAAGTCCACTGGACCTCACGGAGTCCCTCGTCACCAGTTTGCACCGCGTAACCGTGAGCTTGGTGAAGGAAGTTCCAAGACCCTAGGAGATGAAGGATCTTTAAGCAATCCCGCCAACATTGAGCACCTTACCAAGGAGCTCAACACTCTTCGTCGAGCTCATGCCAAAGATCAAGAGAAGTTGGCGGAAATGGAAAGGGACATCACCAAGAATACCGAGTTACGGAATGAAGCCTGAACTGCCACTAGACCGAGATGTGGAGTTTAGAATTGACCTGAAACCAGGAACGACACCTGTGTCCAGAAGAGCATATAGGATGCCACCCAAAGAACTAGCAGAATTAAAAATGCACCTACAAGAGTTATTAGACAAGGGTTTCATTCAACCTAGTTCATCACCTTGGGATGCCTGCTATCTTTGTGAAGAAGAAGGACCAAACCTTAAGGTTATGTGTTGACTATCGGCCTTTTAATGAAGTCACCATAAAGAACAAATACCCCTTACCCCGAATTGTTTTGCTTTTTTATCAACTTGCGGGAGCTAAGGTGTTCTCGAAGATAGACTTGAGATCAGGCTATCACCAGATTAAGATCAGATGAGAAGATGTGCCGAAGACAGCGTTTACTACCCGATATGGTCTATATGAGTATTTAGTCATGTCTTTTGGGCTGACCAATGCCCCGGCTCACTTCATGTACCTGATGAACTCAGTTTTCATGCCTGAGTTGGATAAGTTTGTAGTGGTGTTCATTGACGACATTCTTATCTATTCTAAGAGTAAAGAGGAACATGCGGAACATCTCCGCATTGTTCTACAACGATTAAGAGATCACCAACTATATGCCAAATTCAGCAAATGTGAATTCTGGTTAGAGGAAGTACAATTTCTAGGTCATGTGTTATCTGAAGGTATAGTTGTTGATCCGAGCAAGGTAGAAGAAGTCCTTAACTGGGAAGCACCTACAATTGTTCATCAAGTTCGTAGTTTTCTGGGGTTGGCAGGTTATTATCGTCGGTTCATCCCTGACTTCTCCAGAATTGCGAAGCCAATTACTGGACTGCTGAAAAATCAAACTAAGTTTGTATGGTCAACAGAATGTGAGGAGGCCTTTCAGACATTGAAAAGTTGCTGACAACTGCACCAGTATTAGCACAACCTGATATCGAGAGGCCATTTGATATCTATTGTGATGCATCTGGAATTGGTATTGGCTGTGTTCTTATGCAAGAAGGCAGAGTCATAGCATATGCTTCCAGACAACTCAAGAAGCATGAAGAACATTATCCCACCCATGATCTAGAATTAGCTGCTGTTGTTCATGCACTCAAGATTTGGCGACATTATTTATTGGGCAATATATGTCATATCTATACGGATCACAAAAGTTTGAAATATATCTTTACTCAGTCAGAGTTGAAATGAGGCAAAGAAGATGGTTAGAACTTATCAAAGATTATGACTTAGAAGTGCATTATCATCTGGGCAAGGCTAATGTGGTTGCCGATGCCCTGAGTCGCAAGAGTCATTGCCATTGTCTGACTGTGAAACCTATGCAATGAACATTGTGTCAAGAGATGGAGCATCTGAATTTACAAATCATAGAACAAGGTTCCCTGTCCAATATTGTAGTTGAGTCCACTATCAAAGATTAGATCATTGCTGCTCAACAGAAAAGTAAGGGCATAGCCCATATCAAGGATAAAGTCAGATCTAGAAGATCAACATGTTTCAAGATTGATGAATCAGATGTCGTATGCTTCAAGGATAGATTGGTAGTACCCAAAAATCCGGAGCTGCGAAAACAGATTCTTGATGAAGCTCATTCTACAAGATACTCTATTCATCCGGGTAGCAACAAAATGTATCATGATCTGAGAACGAGATATTGGTGGACCAAAATGAAAATAGAAATAGCTCAATATGTGGCCAAATGTGATACTTGTCAGAGAGTCAAAGCGATTCACATGAAGACTGCGGGTCCATTACATTCATTGCCAGTTCCATCTTGGAAGTGGGAAGATATCTGTATGGACTTCATAGTAGGGTTGCCTAGGACATCTGCAGGCTACAATTCAATATGGGTTATTGTTGATCGCCTAACCAAGATAGCTCATTTCTTACCAGTCAGAGATAAATATCGAGCGGAGCAGTATGCAAAGCTTTATCTGGACAGAATCTTCAGTCTGCATGGGGCACCCAAGACCATTGTCTCTGACAGAGGGTCATTGTTTATATCCAAGTTTTGGAAAAGTCTACATGAGTCTTTGGGAACTAAACTTATTCGTAGTTCTGCTTATCATCCGCAAATAGATGGACAGACGGAAAGGGTAAATCAAATTCTTGAAGATATGTTAAGAGCATGCGTTCTCTCCTATGGTGCTATATGAAATGAATGCCTTCCCTTAGCTGAATTCTCATATAACAATAGCTATCAAGAGAGCATTAAAATGGCACCATTTGAAGCATTGTATGGTCGTAGATGCCAGACACCTTTACATTGGTCAGATATTGGAGAACGTTGGTTCTTTGGACCGGATGTGGTCAAGGAAGCAGAAGAGAAGGTTAAACTCATACAAGCTAATATGAAGGTAGCTCAATCCCGATAGAAAAGCTATGCTGATAAGAGGAGACGACCGCTAGAATTTATAGTGGGAGATCATGGCTACCTCAAGGTATCGCCAATGAAAGGAGTTTATCGTTTTGGGATACGGGGAAAGTTGGCGCCCCGTTATGTCGGTCCTTTTCAAATCCAACAATGATGTGGACCAGTCGCCTATCGCGTCAAGCTACCAAATCACATGTCAGCTGTGCATGATATTTTCCATGTATCCCAGTTGAAAAAGTGTCTTCAAGTACCTGACCAAGTGATCGACTTTGGTGATGTAGAACTAGCACCTGATTTGACTTATGCCGAGTACCCCATTAGAGTCTTAGATCAGAAAGATCGAGTCACTCGAAGGCGTACAATCACGTTCTACAAAGTACAATGGAACCAACACACTGAAGAAGAAGCTACTTGGGAGTCCGATGATTACTTAGAAGAAAACTTTTCTGGCTTCTTAGCTTCTCTCTAGTTGTAATACCTTGTCTATATCGTAACTTGTCTCTTTTATCAAAAGAATGGAAAACCCCCTCACTAGTCCTTTGAATAAAGTTATGATGTGTTAGCTTGACACATTTCCTTTTCCATTACTTAATCCTAAGTTTTAAATCTCGGGACGAGATTTCTTTAAGGGGGAAGGGTTGTAACACCTCTAGTGTTTTGACCTAGCACTAAAATTTGACATGTCATCATATGCATTGCAAAGCATTCATGTAGTAGAAAATTTTGAATGTATTCACTAAATAAGCTTTATTTCATAATGTTGTTATTTCATGTGATGTGTTTCAAAACCCTAAATAAAGATCATGACCACAAGGGTCAAATTTCATGTGATCATGTGAGGCCATGTGTCTTTTGACTCAAATAACCCTAATGGGCCATGTTATTGGTCAAAAATCAAAGTTAAAGTAAAAGAAAGACAAATCAAATTTGAATTCAAATTCAAATTATAAAAGTCCTTTTTGCCCCTTTTGACTAATTCAAAATCCATGTGGAATTTGGGGTTGAGGCAAAAAGCAAAGTTGAAGATTATATTATGTGGATCAACTTTGGTATTTAAAGTTTTTCAAGTTTACATATAAAATTTGGAGTAATTTTGAAATGATTCAAATACTCAAATGCACCCCAAATTTAAATTTCAAAATGGAGACAGAATTTGAAAATGTTCCTTGAAGCAAAGTTGTACAGTTTAAAAAGTTGAGCAACTTTCATTTTTGGAGATTTTCAACTTCTTTAGAAAATTTGGGAGTAATTTGAAAAATAGACTCGATGGCGATTCGTAAATAATTCAAAATCAAGATTTACATCATCGCCATCGCATGGCGCCACGCCCGCCGCCGCCACCGAAGCGTTTTGCGCCGCTTCTCGTGCCCTGTCACGTCATCATCGCCGTGGCATCTTCTTCGTGTGTGTCGTTGGAAGCAGACGAGCTCCTCCCGGCTATAAATAGCCGTCATCTGTCGTCGCCTCTCTTCCTTTCGCCTCTCCTCTCGCCGACGACCTCATCAAGGCATGAAATTCGCCGCCGTCGTAGCATCCTAAGTCAGTAGCATCCGCCAATAGCTCGCGCTTTGTCTTTCTCGCTCCTCCCAAGCTCGATCGTGTCGCCTCGAAGTCCAGGCGCCACCGCTGCGACGTCGTCTTCTCTCAGGACCGGCCGGAGCTCCACCACCGTCAACCTCACCGTGGCCAGGTCATTCCAAAGCATCTCCATCTTCACCGAGCACATCAACGTGTTGGTGGTGAGTCCCTGATCGTGTTAATCCCTTCGCTTTAGACGCATGCAGGTGTTGTAGTCGGTGTTCCACCGTGCACCGCCATGAGTTCACCACCGTAGCCGCCATGGTCGGGCAAGATACCTTCTCCGGTGTGCCCGCGACCGGTATGAGTGTCGAGATAGGTCCGCAGTGTGATGATGTTGATCGTGTTGATGCCAACCGTATCGCCGGAGCACTCGCCGACGACGCGAATTGGCCGGTCGGAGTCGGGCAGCGCCGCGAAGCTCAGCGTGATGAGTCATCGACGGGTGGGCGGCACTGCCAAATGACACGAGAGAGAACAAATGAGTTTTTTTCTAATTTCGATTTTTGAATAGTGCAGCAATTTTTCAATTTTGTAGGAATTTATTTACACATCCAAATTCTGAAAAATTTTATGTAGCTTCTGTACATGCTCTAGTATGGTTTAAAATTTTGAAACTTGAAATTTGAATAAATTTTAATGTTCAAATATTCAGTCCATTAATTAATAAATGTAATTTCCATGATTTTTGTAGGCCACTATATAGCTCCAAAAATTATGAAATTTATTTTGGTACACTAATTTGTTATGAGGAAGCTTACATAAAATTTTGAGGTCATTTGGAACAAGTTTATTTTTGGGCTTATTTCAAATTAATTAAAAATTGAATAAAAGCAACCCTAATTGTTAGGGTTAGGGTTTAATTTTGTTTGGGTCATGTTGTGTGACCAGTAGGGTTTCAAGATTAGTTTGGTCAAGTCACATGTGTGATCCTTGATGGTAGATTTACAAGTTGGTTTTGTTGGCTTTGCAATCTGCATCTAGTGAAGGAAAATCGATTCGGTGTTGTTACATTTAATGTACCGTGAAAGCATCATGTTTGCATTATCATCATGTTAAAGCATATGTTATCATTTCGTGTAGAACCCGAGAGTGAAACGATTCTAGTTGAGCAAGTCTTGGAAGAATCCCCGGTTGTCACGGGATTTGATAATTGTGGTACTGATCCGGAACCTGAGATCATCAACGAAGGCAAGCCCAGTTTATGCATTAAACCATTACCTTGTTTACTTTGAAAAGTTTATCACTTATGTTATTTATTGCATTAAGTTGATTTACTTCAAATGTTACCTACTTGATGCATTGCCTACCTTGTTGATTGTTTACCATCCTTGACGATGATTTCTTTTACAAAGGCGTAGAATTGCTTAGTATGCTTTATGGTAGGTTTGCACAGTAAAAGTTTCGATACAATCAAAGATAGCATACTGGCCAAAGAAAGAAAGAAAGAAGATAGAATGAACTAGAGACTAGTTGGATGGCTTATCTTGAATGTTGGGTAATGTTGCCGACAATGTCGCTTAAAGGCCACTCATTGTGGATCTTCTGAACGAGACACTTTGTAGTACTGGTCACATACTCCGGTAAGCCTACTTCGGCTAATCCGATACTAAGACGAATGCCCACGCACTAGGAGTGGTGAGATGGCGGGAGTAGCGTGTACCCTCGTGGCTTGAATGTGGCCGGATTTGAGGTGTGCTGTGCTCTCCGGTGGCGTGGAGACGGCTTAGTATGGGAGGATCCGGGAGCGAGGTTGATATATGCAAGATTAAGTTCTACATATGTCGTGTGATAAGGAATCTCACTGGGACTTTAATCAATTGAATTGCCGGTGCTCATGGATATGGAGACTCGATTCATTATGAAGCAATGCAGGATCTGGTGAATTACTAAAACATGAGAAAAGAATGGAATGAGAAGGATTGGAACATGGGATATGAACACTTGGTTGGAGATAATGAACTAAAGTACTTAGGGGTAAAACTTGAAACTAGGATCAAGAGTAGTAAGCTTTTGGCAAAGAACTTTTGAATCTTTCTACATCCTTACCTTGACCCAACACCTGCATCCCTAAGACCTTCGCCCTTTTTTTTCGTCGGGTCAGTCTTATTGAGTACTTTTGTACTCAGTGTTTGTTAACCCTTATTGTAGGTGAGTCGCATGCGCAGGATTGTTTTGGTTCCTGCTGCATGTCAGTGTTTGAAGTCGATGACGATGAGGAATGATGAATGGTCTTTGGACAAGGCACTAGTTTGTGTGAAATAAATAATGTTAATGTAATATTATCCCGCTACTATGGTTGTATGACACTTATAGTTATGTAAGTTTGAAACAACTGGTTTGTAATATTAAAACTTAAGTCTTCCTCTTTATAATCTCTGGTATGTATATTAAAAACTGTTGTAATATGCAATGACTGTGATTGGGATCCTGTTTGAAAAAGATTCGTGGATGATTCGGGTTTCCCGAGGACACCCGACAAACCTGTTAAGTTATTGGGAACTTGTGTACTCTATCTGAGGTCTGTTGAGACATCAATAGGTGCACGTGGGCCTGATTTCTTAGGAGGTTCTGCCACACTCTATACTCATTTTTAATATAATATAAATTTCTCATTTTATAAACAAATAAAATTAAAAAAACTCTAAAATTCTCTATATCTCTAAAGCATGAAGTGTTTTATGCATGCTAGAAATGAAAGCTGAATACTAGTTTTGAATAACAACTTTAACCTTCCTTCATCCAAATATGCAAAACTTTAAAGTGATTTTGAGCTTAAATGACTTACAAATAAAAAAATCCACCATAAAAAATCACATATATCTAGTCCACAAAATGAGATATGCTACTGATGAAACATGAGAGTATAAAGTTGGTAACCTTTAGAACCGAAGAATCGATGGAGTAATCGAAGAAATCTTGTGATTACCGACGATGAGAAAGAAGAGAGGCCAGCGATGAAACAAGAACACTGAGCTCGAAGTGGCTCGGGCTCGGGGAGGAAGAAGAGGTATATAGGAGGGGACCTTTAGTCCCGGTTGGAGACAGCAACCAGGACTAAAGGTCCCTTTCTTATCCCGAACAAAGCCTCCAACCGAGAGTAGACTTTTACTCCCGGTTAGAGGGACCAACCGGGAGTAAAAGTTAACCTTTAGTCCTGGTTGGTAGCTCCAACCGGGACTAAAGGTCCCCTGCAGCAAAAGCCTGCCGCAGTAGCCGTTGGGTAGGGACCTTTAGTCCCGGTTGGAGCTATCAACCGGATCTAAAGGTTTCTCTAGTCCCGGGCGCGAAAAATACTGGGACTAAAGCCAAATTTCGAAGTGGATCAAAAGTCGTTTCTCTACTAGTATGTGTCTTTGCTGACGTGGACATTACAGTTGCATGTGCGAGTAGATTTTAATTGTATGTGATATTGCATTGCCTGGTTGGACAACTTGCATGTTGAGATAAATAGCTAGTGAGGTTTTGCTTAGTGGATTTTAATTATATGTGATAGTGTATTGGCTAGTTGTACAACTTGCCTGTTAAGATAAATAGCTAGTGATTTTTTGCTTTATAAGAGTATATGATAAGATAAGATAAGATAAGATGAGCACTGTGTTTTGGGCCATATTTTTGGCGCTCACATAGGGCTGGTTTCAATATTTTGTGCCTGGCTTCATTGTGTTTCTAAATTTCCTTTTGTGTTTTCGAAATACGGACATGACAAATATGAATTACCCTATGAGTTTTGCATGGACCAGAAAAAAATAATTTTCCTACTGGGTATTCACACACACAAGATAAAATATCCTTTTGTGATTTTTTATTTTCCTGTAACTTTCCGGTGCCACGAGTACTATAACTAGAAGCATATTCCGCGTGTCGCTGCGGGATTTTTTTTTAAAATAAATCTGTTGTATATATCGCTATATGGTATTCTGTATACTATGTGTGTATATATGAATTTGACTTACATATTATTTTGTAGTATCGGATCTGGTAAAAAATCGATAATTTAATAGAAAAAAACTAATAGAATATTTGATCATATTATAGAAGAAGAGAAATAAATCTGTTGTATATATAGCTATATGGTATTCTGTATACTATGTGTGTATGCATGAATTTGACTTACATATTATTTTGTTGTATCCGATCTAGTAAAAAATCGATAATTTAATAGAAAAAAACTAATAGAATATTTGATCATATTATAGAAGAATAGGTGATGAAACAAGCACTACTACATAAAATTTTAATAGAGGCGGACGAAATGGGTTAATGGAGGCGGGCATTGGAACTGCCTCCAATCAATGGTCACGGTTAATCGTGACATAACAGAGGCGGGTGCCCTGCCCACCTCGGTTAATCATTTAACGGAGGCGGGCACTTTAAGTCAACCGCCTCCGTCAGAAAAGGGCACCGCCGCGCAAAAGAAATTATATAGTAGTGAAATAGTATATGTAGATGACTTTAGGTTAATAGATTAAAGATTAAAAGTATTGCACATAATAGAGATGATGTGGGTATTTTTTGTAATTAATAAGGGATGACATTGATAGCTTGTATGCAAGGATTGCAAGTTAGTGGGACAATTAGTAGAAAATGATGTGGACACCATGTATGAAGAGATAAAATATCTAGTGGGGTTTAATTTTATAAGAGTATATAGATAAGCAATGTTTCTATAGGTTTTAGTGATTGATAAAATGGTACTGTAGAAAGATACTATAAAGGCAGATGGGAAGCCTCTAAAGAGGCAGCTGGCCCAGCTACCTTTAGTTTTCCGCCTCCAGCTGTCCCTATAAATTAGATTTTAGGTACTGTCAGAAATAGGAGCTGCCTCTAGAAGTCAATTTTTAGAGGCGGGTCAAAATACAGCCTCATCTAATAATCATTGTCCATAAATCATAAATCTGGACTAGAAAATAGGAAAAAATTAAAACCTAGGTTGAGAAGTCACAAATGAGGCGATTTGGTCAAGAAGTCAAAAGTCACACGATTTCCCTTTCGTGGGAAAAACACACTTTGTGGCCACAGGAGATCAAACCCGCGACCTTGTGTGTATCTCCCCTAACAAATACAAGTCATTAATGTCCATTTGATATTTCTTTTCTCCTCGTTTTATGTTCATCTGATTTTAAATTGAATATTGGGAACTCTAAATGAATTCAAATAAGAATGCTGTCAGCTACAAAGTTGTATAATTTTTTCAGATCTACATCTTTGGTTTTGCTTGTTTCTCCATCTCAGATGTTTTTAAAAAACCAGAATTTAAATTTGAGAAATTCAAATGTGATGATTTCAAATGAAAAAGTTGTCGGCTACAAAGTTGTATAACTCTTCGAGATCTACAACTTTGGTTTTGGTCTTTTCTTCACCCGAGCTTGTTTGAAAAATTGAATTTTATTGTCCAACTCCTATTTTTAGAGGCGGCTTTATTTCTAGCTATCTCTAAAAATTGATTTCCAGAAGCGGCTGGAAATAGAATCGCCTCAGCTAAAAATAGCAGCCGCCCCGACAAATATATTTTTAGCAAGTTGCATTTTTAAGTGCTATGGAAACACAATTATGCTCATAATTAAACTTCAAAAACTCGTGAGGTCGAGTTTGGAGACCAAGAAAATGCCAAATCATTTGGCAAGCATATGGGATGGTATCCTGTTGATGCATACGTATGCATTTATCTCTACCACTAATCTCTACCACAAATAATATACTGCTTGTAAATTTTCCTAGAGCCACCTCAACTATAGTCATAATCTCTTCTACGTGTAAAAAAATACACCCAGCAACTGCTAACCTTTCACATGAATGGACGAGATTCACTCCCACTACCGAAATCGAAGGTTTTGCCGAGTGTCATATTCTTTGCCGAATGTATTTTATCGGACACTCGACAAATTATCTCTTTGCCGAGTGCCAAACTAAAAACACTCGACAAAGATTCTGACACTCAGCAAACTCTGCTTTGCCAAGTGTCTTACTAGAAAACACTCGGCAAAGATTCTGACACTCAGCAATTATATTGAAAAACACTTGGTAAACTCCAGCACTCGGCAAATATAGGGAAAATGCTCGATAAATTATGGCATTCGACAAACATCACGTCACGTGTCCCTCCATAAAAAAAGAAAAATAAAATAAAATAAACCTTTGTGGAGTATCCGATTAAAACACTCGATAAACATTTCTCGAGTGCCAGATCGAGGCACTCGGCAAAACCCCCGCCCGCCGCGCACTTAACACGCACGCACACCCCCTCCTTCTCTGCCCCCGCTGCCCTCTCCCTGCCCGCCGCTCCCCTCCTCCCGCCAGCGCCACCACCTCCTTCCCCGGCCGCCGCCCCTCCCTCCCTCCCCTCCTCCCTTTCCGGCGCCGGCGCGCCCCTCCCCTCCTAGGGTTTCCGTCACATGTTTTCCTCCAACACTCGTGCCTCTTCGCTCGGACGCGTCGCAGTGGGAGGAATATGCGCGACGCCACCTAGGGTTTCTGTCGGCGTTGCGCAGGGCGGCGCGCCTCCCGGAGGTGTGGTCCCGGCGCTTCCCCTTCTTCCCCGCTACCCAGGAGGCAGGGGCGTCACGCCATGCTGTCATCTCCTAGGCCAAGGACGCCGCCGCGGGGGAGATGCTGCTGCACAAGATCGAGGAGGAGCAAGGTGTACGCGATGACCTCCGCCCGGGCCACCGCAAGACGCGCGGGCCAGCTCCACCACGCCGCAAGGCTGCGCATAGGCATGCTCCGCCGCGAGCCGTTCTGGCGAGCTCCGCTGCTCCTCCCCGTCTGTCGCAAGCCACGCGGGCGAGATTCATGCAGGTGAGATCCGCTTTCGTTTCTACTATTGACTGCTAGCTTCCGCTTTCGAGTTTACAATCTGTGTATTTTATCGCAACTTGCATCTGCTAGTTGAGCATGACTGAAACTGTGGTGATTATCATTAATTTTTTTGCTATTCAAAGAAAAAATATATGGGTGTGCATATATCTAAGGTAAACAAGAAGCCTTTGTAGCTGCACATTGCAATCTGTATTAAGTGTTACCAGGAGATAGCTCGGATCGATTTAGTAATTTTTTATCTGCACTTACCTTCCTATTCTGATTTCAATCTTACTGATATTCTGCAGGCATAACCATATCCCTTCAGTAGTTTGGTTTTGGAATTAGCTTCCCTTTATACATATTGTCATAGCAGATTGAAACAGGAGATATGGAAGACAGTTTAGGAAATATGGAGACTCATAAAAGAATGCTATGATGTATAGTTTAGCATGTTATATGGATATGGTTTGTTGCCATTGATGCAGTAGGTGCTATATTAATTTGTTGTGTGATAATAATGTCTGTTTGTATGGATTGTTGGCTTAAATGTTATCAATTTTTTTCCAAAAATTGTTTAGTTTCACACTAATTGAATTGTATAATTCTGTATAAAATTTGCCAAATTGTTGATCTGAAAATAGGGGTAAAAATACAAATATCAAAATAAAACAGGGGCAAAAACGCATGGGCAAAGATTCTTGGTAGCATAGTTTTCTGTTAATTTCATTGACACTCATGTTATTTCTGTTAATTTAGTTTTCCTATGCATTATGTATAATCATGAAGTGCCTTGATTTCACTTGAAGTAGAGCAAGAACATTCAAATTCTTCAGTAATGTTAGTCTCATGTTCAGATTCTTCCACCAGCTACCTTTTTTATGTGGCCTGCCTTTCCTTGAGCGAAGAGCTTCAGAAACTGCACATTTGATTGTTTGGAGAACTGGAAAGCATCTATTCCTTGAGCGAAGAACTATGTTCACATTTCTTCCTTCTTGCAGCAGTGAAGAAGCTAGTTTCATGAAGAATGGAGTAGAAGACATGTCTTCTTGCAACAGATTCGCAGACTCAAGTGACTGTTAAGAAGCTTATGGTTATGTTGGTTGACATAGTGAAGTCAAGGTTTAGTCCTCTAGAGAAGGTTAAGGGGATCTTCAGCACTGCGGTGGAAGAGCAGAACTATGGAGAGCTAGTGGATATGGATACTGTTCTATGTCTTTAGAACCTGCTTGTGATACAGATTGTCCATGGGCCCACATTTGGTGCGCAAACTTTCTAATTTCTGTATCTATTTTGTTCTGCGATTCGCTGTGATAGTACATTCTAATTTTGTGTTCCAACTAGAGTGAGAGAAATGCTCAACTTTTTGGAAGAAGCTAAGTGAGTCCTTATTTCTACTAGTCATTGTATTCTTAGTGTAATATGTTAGGCATATTTCATTTACTGTCAGCAGCTACTTAGTGTAATATGTTTGGCATATTTCATTTACTGTCAGCAGCTACTTAGTGTAATATGTTAGCCATATTTCATTTAGTGTACTTTATGTCATTGTCCTTTCATGTGAATCAATGTGAATCATTGGCCTTTATTTGTTCGGCTGGCTTTTTTTTTCACCCGCAGCTGCTGTTGCCATAAGGTAGCTACAGCCAGCCACAGCAGCTGGAACGCCAGCCAAACTTAGTAACATACGCAGCTGAGTGGCTGGGGAGGTAGATCCGGCGATTGGCTGGTGCTGGGCTACTAATCGGGTGCGATTTGATAGATCCAGTGGTGCTGATTGTCTGATTCCGCTTTATGTAGAACCCTGATTCTCATAACCGCTTCCTTGTTATCCAAGCAGGTAGTGTGTAGTTGCGTACTTGGCGTTTGATTTACTGATGATATATGTTGTTAATGAGTGTATCGTGGAGTATGTTATATATGTTTGGTTATTCTTTAGCCGTCGAATAGGGGTGCTGTAGCCAATCATTTACTATTAGAACTGTAGTTTACTTGATGCTTGTGATCAATTTTTTTTCTGCATTTTCAGCTTTCTAGTGTCTAGTATCCAACTGGTTTCATATAACAATATATCCTATGGGTTTATTTCCCGGATTGTTGAAGTGCAATTTGCACAGTTTTGCGAGCAAATGTGTTACATCAAATTGTTATATGCACTAATTAGGTTGACATAAATCATTCGTTGGTATATGGATACATATATATCCGCTGGTACCTAGCTTAATATGGTATGATTTTTTACTTTAGTTTATACTGAACTAGTCCTTGCTTATCTGTTACCCAACATTTTACAGCTCTTATATCTTTACTCAGTTAATCCTTTCTGGTTTTTGAACAATTAAGCATGCTGTTTAGTTGTTATCTTCACTATAGATATTGACAGAGACCACTTTTATAAGATAGAGCAATCTGAATACTTGGCATTGGAAAGCAGGCCTTTATTTGTTTGGCTGGCATTTTTTTTTCATCCGCAGCTGCTGTTGCTGGTTGTCCCTCTCTCACGTGCTACTGTAAAGTTCATGTAGCCATAAGGTAGCTGCAGCCAGCCACAGCAGCTGGAACGCCAGCCGAACTTAGTAACATACGCAACTGCTGTTGCTGGCTGTGTCTTGACTGATTTAGTTCTAGTATGCTGTGCTGCTGTATAGCTATGCTGAGGAATTCTTAGTATGCCTTGATTGATTTAGTTGTGCTGGTGTATAGCTATGTTGAGGAATTCTTAGTATGTCTTGAACTTCACTGATTTAGTTCTTTGTATCTGTGCTGCTGTATAGGTATGTTGAGGTAATGGATACGCAAAAGAAAGACTTACTGGCCGGGCAAGGCAGCACTAAACGACTCCACGTCTGGAGAACTATACCTGGCCATGCAGCCCGTGGGCTCATGGCCCAGCCCGTGGCCCGGCAATTTGGCCCGGCCCAAGCACGGAACGGCCCAGGGGCCATCGGGCCCGGGCCGGCCCGGCCCGAATGACCAGACATGCTCAGGCGCCACCTAGGCTGCTGGCACCTGCAGACGGCACGGCCAGTGAAAGAGGCGGCGTCGGTGCCTCCAACGGCTAGTGAGGCAGCCGCAGTAGCCACCCAAGCCGCCGCCTCCCATGGCCAGTATATATATGCCGCCTTCCCCCGATCCCTAACCCTAATCCCGCTCCACTCCCGCCGCTTTCTCATGATCGCGATCGTCTCGTCTCGCTTTCGCTCTCGATCCGTCGCTCGAGCTCGCCGCCGCTTGTTTTAAGCTTCGCTGGGCCGGCCCGGTGACCTCGCCGCCGCTCGTCCACCTCGACCTGAGTTCGCTAACCATCTCCACCCTCCTTTCCCTTCCTATCCCCTCTCCCCCCCTCCTCCGGTGTACCATGTGAGTTCGTCGTGTATTCATTCTTCCGCCGCCGCCGTTTCTAATCGTTGTCTGTCTCTTCCTCTGGTGAATGTGAATCTGTGAGCTTTTATGAAAATGGTGATGAAAATGATGGAATCTTGTTCAAAACCGGTGAAAATAAAGAAGTGGTTCAAACACTCAATGAAAATCTGGTGAAAATGAGATGCTTTTTGGTTGTTTCGGTCGTGGCTTAAGACGCAAGACTGGGAAAATGACCGTGCCCAGCTGGACTGACACAAGATTTGTCGGATGGCCCATGGGCCGTAGGCTAGGCACGAAGCCCATGGAGGCACGCAAGATTATTGTGCACGACGGTCGTCGAGGTAAGACCCCATCGGTAAAGACTACTGTTGGCCATCTATATGGAGAACTAGAGACCAAGGTGAAGGCTCTAGTCAAGACCAAAGTCAAGGATGTTGATTCTTTTGAACTTATACCTATCATTAGTCTCTTAAATTTGTCATCTTCATTTCTATATCCATGTGGTTATTATGAGAATTATGTTGCTGGGAGCATGATGTGCATGTAGATATGGTGTACTAAGAGTGTTTTGTATGGCAGCTATTAAATTGAAATATGCTGAAAAAAAATTTATTTTTTTTTCTTTAGAAAATAGGTTTGCCAAGTGTAATTCCCAAAAACACTCCACAAATAATAATGGTAAGCTGAGAAAAAAAATATTTTTTTCTTTAAAAAATAAGTTTGTCGAGTGTAATTCCCAAAAACACTTGGCAAACAATAATCCTTTACCGAGTGTATTTTGGTAAAACACTCGGCAAACCATTTTATTTGCCGAGTGTCAAATTTAACACTTGGCAACTCGACAAATAGCTGTTTGCTGACACTATATATATATATATATATATATATATATATATATATATATATATATATATATATATATATATATATATATATATATATATATATATATATATATATATATATATATATATATATATGTCGTGTGCTATTTGGCGAGTGTTACATTCGGTATAAAGTAGTCTCCGCCGTCTACCTTTCTGTCACTCACTCACATCTAACGGAACAGATTATTTGGATAAGTCCTCACTCATCCCCTCCCGTCCCGGGGCCATCCAGACTCTCCCTCTCCCCGACGTCCCGCACCCACTCCAAGCCGCCACGGAACACATCCGACCGCCGGCAGCCCGCTCGCCGCCCACCACCCCGCCCGCCCGCCGCCGGCCGCTGGCCATCCGTAACAGGAGGAGGCGCATCCGGTGCCGCAGTCATCCAAGGCCTCGGTCGCCGAGGAGACTGCTTCCGGCTCCGGCTCGCCCGGTCGTTTTCGCCTTCACTGAGATCTGCTACGAGCGTGCGCTGTCCGGTGAGCAGGCAAGATCCTTCTCTCTTCATCTCCTCTCTCTCTCTCTCTCTCTCTCTCTCTCTCTCTCTCTCTCATGGCAGGACGTCCGCGGCGGGAAGCAGCAATGGGAGAGCAGCTGTTGTGGCGGCCGGCGAATGCAGAAGCAGCAGCGAGGCGTGGCGGTGGATGCTCGAGCTTGGGCATTCCGCGAGGTGAGGTGCTCCGGCCCGGTTGATTTGCCTGATGCATTTTCCTGTCCAACAATAAAACTCCCAACTCCTTTTACTCGATCCTTTCTGGGGCGACGGAGAATGAGCAGCAGATTGCTGTTAGGAAGCTGTCTCTGGGTTAACTACAAGGCGTGCGCAGTTGCTGAACGAGGTCCGTCTCCTGCTCAAGGTGCAGCTGCTTGCATCCCTACTCCTATCTTAAATATTTGGCAATTGGCATTGCTCAATGTACTTGAATGGGTCAGAAATACTAATGTAGTTATTCTGTCTGGTATTTTTCGTGTCCTTTATGTTCACAGCGTGTGCTATAGTTTGCACTTCTTTTTGGTCATCTCAGGATCATCGTTGTTGTGTTGTACCTGGTGACCATCTCCTTCTTTTTGGTCAAGATACTACTGCCATATTTTGGTGGGTCAAAATGGGATATATATATTTCTTTCCATGAGTAATGGTTATATGTTATAGATCTTCGGTATGATTTAGTGAAATTATTCTCCATCCATATCAGTTCACCAGTAGATGAAACTGTCACAGGCTGCATTGTTGACGCTATTCCTTACATTGTCATTGTCCTGACTCATACACTTTTGGTTGTTTTGGAAAAAAATCTCATTAATTTGCAGTGAACTGTACAATTATCATGAAAACAAATTTATGAACATTTTGCAGTGAGCTGTACAATTATCATGAAAACAAATTAGGCTTATAATTTTTTGGACAGAGGGTTAGGCTGCTGTCATACAAATGGTATGTCTTATTGTTTGCCACATGGTTTTCAGTATTACTGAATAGTCCATTTAATCCCTCATATCTTGAGATTAAGGTTAAGTTATTGAATTTTGATATTGTTTTGCAGAAAAAATGAAATTGGGAGAATTTTAGAATAGGAAGTGGGTATTATATTAGAAGAACCAGCAAGAAAATGTATGCTTTCAGGAATTTTAGATTAATATATTTTGAATGAAATATATTGTTTGGGGCAATTAGTCAAGTGATTATATACCCTTCACATAATTAGAGTCCTAAACATACCTACTATGTTTAGGATATCAAGTATGTACCTGTTATTGTCATGAGCTACAAAACCTTTTATTGTTGTCGTCTTCGGTGTTGCTGCTCTCTGCTTGCCGACATGACCAAAGTGAGTTTGGGAAATATGGAATGGTGTCTGCAGGTTTTCATCATCTTTGAAGTATATTTTCTCATGAAGATCCAGGAGCTACGTCTGCATGGGGATGTTCCAACATCAAACCACGTTTGAAAACAAGAGCTCCAGAGTCTTGTGCCTGACGTTTCATAGTTTTTCAAATTAGTTTTTTCTTGTTTAGGCTAATACTTACTAGATGTTGTTCACCACGTTTGAAAACAAGAGCTCCAGAGTCTTGTGCCTGACGTTTGATAGTCTTTCAAATTAGTTTTTTCTTGTTTAGGCTAATACTTACTAGATGTTCAAAATTGGCTTGCCACCACCAACCCCTACCCTGCTTGCCGCCAACCCCTAACCAGCCGACACGCTGTTCAAGCAGCACCTGTAGCAGGCCACACCTACCAAGGACATCCAGAAAATGGTCTGCCGCAGCAGGCCATGCTTGACTTTGAAAGGCCAGGCTTCAATACTTGTTTCTGAGCAAAAATACATATGCAGTCATTGTAAGTAATCATTTATTCAACTACTGTTAGAACTTGTATCTACTTTGTTCACTGAATTTAGAATTTGATCATATGAAATTTTCAGATGTATTTGCCACCCATATAACTATTGACCTCATATGCATAGGTATTGCCTTGATGGTGTTTCAGCAACTCAGGGGATAAATGGACCTTAATCAGCTTGGATTTGTATTGAATTTAGGAAATGCACTATATGTTCTTTCTTTCTTCACAGAACAAATCAGTATCAGCAAAAACGTTTCATTTAGAGTGGCTTAAAGTTTTCTTATATGTGGAAACCTGAAAATCAACAATTAGCACTAATGCTTCCTGGTTCAGATCGTTTTGATTTGAGTTCCTTGTTCTTGTGTTTGTGCAGAAAGTACACATGGCCGGGATCATTAGGCATTACAAGCTCCTTGAAATGGTTGCTGAGCAAGGAGTGGAATTTCATTCAAATGTACTCAACCTTTGTCGCGCCTATCTGAATTTGAAAAAAGTCTACTTAACCCTCCACCTTTCATACTTGGTCTACTTCACCCCTCCAACTATAAAACCGTATGTTTTACCCCCTGAACTTTCTAAAACCGTCTATTTTACCCCCTGGGCGGGTTACTACAGTAACTGAGGGTTGCTACAGTAACAGTGGTTTTGAATTTTCTTTTTTTATTTATTTCCGGTGAATTTTTGAAAAATCATAAAATGAAAAATCTAATTTTGTTGGACTCAACGTGAGTAAATCTACATAGTGAATATATAATACGGTATGCTTTAATACAAAATTTTTACTGTAGTATTAGATTAATTGGAAAATCTAATTTTGTCTGTAATTAATTGGAATAATTCATAGCTGTAGCTTCTATGGTCCAATTGTGGTGAAATTTTTATGGTACGCTAATTATTGTATGCTTGAACTATAGTAAAAATTTCGTACTCATTGGACTATGTATAACTTAATTATAGATAAATTCTAATTAATTACAGATAAAATTAGATTTTTCAATTAATCTAAAGCTAAAAAAAAATTGTACTAAAGTATAATGTATTATATATTCACTGTGTAGATCTACTCATGTGGAGTCCAATAAAACTAGATTTTTTATTTTTTGATTTTTCTATGATTTTTCAAAAATTCAACGAAAATTAAAAAAAGGAAATTCAAAACCACTGTGCTGTAGCAATCCGCTGTTACTGTAGCAAAGCTGCCGCTGAAAACCGTCCAGGGGGTAAAATAGACGGTTTTAGAAAGTTCAGGAGGTAAAACAGACGGTTTCATAGTTGGGGGTGAAGTAGACCAAGTATAAAAGATGGGGGGTTAAATAGACTTTCCTTCTGAATTTAGGCCAGTGCATGGAGATGGAGAGTGTTTCTACAGGAGCTTCATATTTTCCTACCTTGCAAAAATACAGTGACTATCTGATTCTTTTAGGCATTTATTTAAGAAGCTGATAAAGAAAGTATTGAGATGGAAGACACAGCAGATGGAAGCATGTACCAACAATTAACATGGGTGAAGACTTCTAGATATTGTGTATTATATAATATGTAGATATTGATTCATGAAAAATAAATATCAATTTTATTATTAATTGAATTATGGTTGCACTGTATCATCATGTATTGTTATATATTTAGTACAATATATATATATATATATATATATATATATATATATATATATACACACACGTACTATTCTGTAGCTGGCCGCAGAATAAGTTATTCTGTGGTGTGTGTGTGTATATATATATATATGAATTGAGATGTTTCCTCTGTTGTGTATGATTTATTTGCCGAGTGCTAAAAAAACACTCAGCAAAATTATTTCTTTGCCGAGTGCTAAAGAAAAACACTCGGCAAACTTACTTCTTTGCCGAATGCCACTAACGGACACTCGGCAAACTCCTAAACGACCGCACACTAACCCATTTAATGTCCACGTATGTGTTTTTGCCGAAAGTGTCTCTGTTTTGCCGAGTGTTTTTTCCTAGTTTGCCGAGTGGTCTTTTTTTAGCACTCGGCAAAGAGTTTGGTATACCGAGTGTCATTATTTTACCGAGTGTGGTTTCTGCAGCACTCGGCAAACAGTTTTTTTGCCAATTGGCCAATGGATTGCACTCGGCAAATATTTTGACACTCGGCAAATCTGTTGTTTCCGGTAGTATATGTATCCAGCATTTGATCCATGTTTGCAGTGGTCTCCATAGAACTGACAGAAAACTATGCTCGCATCACAAAATTGCAGGGCTGTGATGCCTCTGTCCTGCTCAACTCCACCGAGGGCAACCTGGCAGAGAGGGACGCCAAGCCGAACAAGAGCCTCCGAGGATTTGGTTCCGTGGAGAGGGTGAAGGCCAAGCTCGAGGCCGCCTGCCCTAACACCGTTTCCTGCAATTAATTGAATTATGGTTGCACTGCATCATCATGTATCGTACTATTCTGTAGCTGGCCGCAGAATAAATTATTCTGTGGTGTATATATATATATATATATATATATATATATATATATATATATATATATATATATATATATATATGAATTGAGATGTTTCCTCTGTTGTGTATGATTTTTTTTAATATCTTGTTGATTGGCAAACAATATTTTCTTATAAATATTTTAGCTATTTGATTTGTCACTAGCGTTAGCATGGTCATTATACTAGTAATTATAATCCCTCAAATATAATGGGCGGCCACCGATAATTGCCGTGTCTCACACTGCTGTATGAGGTGTTTAGACTTTAGAACTTGATAGTCAATAGACCATGTCATGTTACGTTCGAGGACGCGGCCATGCATGAACCGGCCTTACCCAACGTCGTTTATGTTCGTCATTTGTTTTGTGTTGACCTGTTCACTCGTCGCTGCTGTCAATGCCTCAAATCATGGCGTGGATTTGTTTAACGGATGAATTATGATGAGAGGGAAGTTAGAACATGCATGTGCGACTTGTGAGCGTAAACACAGGTTATCAACCTACAGCGTACTCAACTACACGTAGCCGGCACCTCTATAAATACGGGGAGATGCAACGATAAGCCCAACCCAACATTCTACCCTTAATCACTTCATAAGTAGGAATACAGTACATACTTGCCCTGCCATACAATAGTAGGGATTTGAATCACCACTTGTGTGCATAATATGGGTCGATCCATGACGATTCAGTGTTGTGCAGCTCTGTTACTGCCTGTGGCCCTCCTGTTCCTCGCAGGTAGCTCACCGGTGGTGGCTCAGCTTGAGCTCGGCTACTACAGCAAGACATGCCCGAACGTCGAGGCGATCGTCCGCGAGGAAATGGAGAAGATCTTCTCGGCTGCACCCAGCCTTGCTGGCCCGCTCCTCAGGCTTCATTTCCACGACTGCTTCGTCAGGGTAAGTTCGTTACACCTAGTCAACCATGGCGTCGCAAACGTGGTATCCAGCATGTCGTAGTATATATATACTTGTGTCATATATTGTATGTATCCGGCATTTGATCCATGTTTGCAGTGGTCTCCATAGAACTGACAGAAAACTATGCTCGCATCACAAAATTGCAGGGCTGTGATGCCTCTGTCCTGCTCAACTCCACCGAGGGCAACCTGGCAGAGAGGGACGCCAAGCCGAACAAGAGCCTCCGAGGATTTGGTTCCGTGGAGAGGGTGAAGGCCAAGCTCGAGGCCGCCTGCCCTAACACCGTTTCCTGCGCCGACGTCCTCACCCTCATGGCCCGCGACGCCGTCGTGCTTGCCAAGGGCCCCTTCTGGCCCGTCGCACTGGGAAGGAGAGACGGCCGTGTGTCCAGTGCCACCGAGGTGGCGGACCAGCTGCCTCCGGCCTACGGAGACATCCCCCTGCTCACCAAGATTTTCGCTTCCAAGGGCCTCGACATCAAGGACCTCGCTGTCCTCTCCGGCGCGCACACCCTTGGCACGGCACACTGCCCGTCCTACGCCGACCGGCTCTACAACTTCAGCAGCGCCTACAACTCGGACCCATCCCTCGACAGCGAGTACGCCGACCGGCTGAGGACGCGCTGCAAGAGCGTCGACGACAAGGCCATGCTTTCCGAGATGGACCCCGGCAGCTACAAGACCTTCGACACGAGCTACTACCGCCACGTCGCCAAGCGCAGGGGGCTCTTCCAGTCCGACGCCGCGCTCCTCACCGACGCCACCACTAGGGAGTACGTCCAGCGCATTGCCACCAGCAAGTTTGACGACGTGTTCTTTAAGGACTTCAGCGAGTCCATGATCAAGATGGGCAACGTCGCCGTGCTCACTGGTGCAGAGGGTGAGATCAGGAAGAAATGCTACATCGTCAACTGAAGTATATATTATCAGCTCGCTAAATCATTGATTTTTTTTAATAAGTTTAACTCCATGAAATGATAGAGCGCATGTCTGTCTGTTGTTCGTCAATGTATATTGTATTAATTATATTGCTGAAAATTCATTCTTTCTCAGTACGATTATGTCAATGGTGGCAGATAAACTGGAGCGCACATTATATTTTTCTTATACACTAGTGACATAAGTACACATATATGCATCGGAAGACAAAAAAAACAATATCTAGAAAAATTCATATAAAATAACAAATTTTAGGTGCATATATTTGTCTTCCATGCATATGCACCTGGAATTTTTTATTTCGATATGAATTTAACAAAAAGATTTTAAATCTCGAATTTTATGGAGCGCTAGAATACTATTCTACACCGAGCTGTTATACTGAACAAAATTCAATACTATTCCGTAGTCGTGTTTCAGTATTATTTAGTGTTTCGTGGTACCGTGCGTAGTACTGACTGATACTGAATGCGGTTCGGTGGTACTTAGTATTTTTTTAGGTCAGCTTTAATTTGTGGTGTACAATATTATTCTATTCTACACCTCTCTGGTTGTTCCATGGAAAAGATCAAAAGAATAGCAAGTACAATCTTTGGTTCCGCGCGGCTGAAAGTGACAGCGGAAGAGTACGAGTTTTGCAGTGCATTCAGTCCCTGCCTGGTTGGTGGCTGCCAGTGGCACCCTCCATGCATAATACAGCGCGCAAGCCAACAGCAGCGAAAGCCAACTAATAACTAGCTGCTAGTGTCTCGTCCCCCTCCCCCATCGTCCGTCCAGGAATAGGCCAGAGAAGGAGACGCCTCGGCCTCTCGTTGCCGGGCGCGCTACATGTCAACGGCCGCAATGGCCGACAACGGCGATCCGGCCATGGCCGTTCTTGGTAAGCGCAGCCGTGTGTGCGCGCGCGCGTATATATATATCAAAAATATTCTACCATAAATGGGATATTCTACCCCCACGGTTGGTAACTGCCACCGTCCCAAAATAGACCGGGCATGGTGTGGACAGCTTACAGGACGTTGCAGAGTTACTCCATCTGTTCCTGCCTGCTGCTACGGAGCTACCTCTCCACGTGGGCTGTCGGGCCCGCCTGTCATTGACTCAAAAGCGGTGTGGGCAGCTGTGCTGCGGTCCACAAACCGTACCGCTGCATTCCTGGTGTGGGCAGTCACGGGCAGACCTGACGCCCTGACCTTGCCTATCTCGCTCACTGGTAATGAAAATCATAGAAGCAAAACGCTGCTAGCCTACGCTGTTATGACAGGGGTGTAAGTGTGATCTCGGGGGCTTCAGCAACTGCCTGGGATGTTGATGCTGGCGCCATATGAGTCATCGCCGCTAATGACGCCCGAAAACCGCCGGGCGTCGTGGCCATGGCTTGCCTCGTACGTCACATCTCGCGGGTCTCCGCTCCAGCTGGCACAACCGGTGGTAGCGTCACGGCCCTCGAAGATGGTGGTGCTGCCCACCCATGATCATCCGATGAGGTTGAAACCAGCATTCGTTGTCTTTGGGGGTGAGCGGGAGCACCAATATTCACTGGCCGCTCTTCTCAATGGGACGATCCCGCCATCTTCCTTCTCTTTGGGGATGGCTTCTCACTAGCGGGCTTCTTCCCTAGAAGTTTCTCACAGATATCTGATGTCCACTCACTTCCACCTTTGTTGTCGTTATCGTCCGAGCTGTCCCCACCAGCCTTCGAGCTGGCTCGACGCTGGGGACTGCTCAGCCGAGCATCAACACGCCTCAGCCAGTCCGTCGATGGCACGGTTGAGAAGTATGCTGCTCAGTGCTGCCCACAGATCTTTGAGAGCACGAATGACTACATCGCAACAAAAAAGAATTAGGCCAAACTAATACGACTCTTACCTCTAGTGGGAGGTTCCCAACACTAAAGGCCCTCTACTGGTCATCAACCTTGCGGCGCCCCGTGAGGTTAAACAACACCCTAATCCACCGTTTGACTTCCTCTTGGGCCATCAGCTCGGGCACCTCTTGGGTCCCATCAATATCCCCCCAGAATTCATATGCAGGGTGTGCCCTCTCCTTGCTGGGCTGGCATCGCCAAAAAGTAAAGTTCATCACCACTATGACCCCATCTACTCTCCTTCAATCAATCAACGCCAGGAGCTCCCTCACCTGCTCCATTCCACTGGCACTAGGCCTCTCCGACCACCTGGCGTTGCTCATGGGACTCTGATCAATGTCGCATGCCACATAATGTTCCCCCTGTGGCATGTAGAACCATCGTTGTGCCCAATACTTCATGTTTGTGTTCAACGGGGTAGCGATGTACTGCCCAACCATCCCATCCCGTAGTTGCAAGTACGTGCTACCCACAACTCTAAATCCAGATCCCCCACAAGATTTCAAACAAAAAAAGTGGCGGAAGATATCAAAATGTGGGAGAATGTCAAGATAGGCTTTGCAGAAATGGATGAAGACAGAAACATGAAGAATGGAGTTCGGGCCTAGATTGCTGACTAATGGCGTAATACTCAATCAATCCACGGAGGAACGGATGGATCAGAATGCCAAATCTACGATAGAAATAATCTTCAAACACGACCAATTCATCACCACGGGGGTAGAAAAGCTCTCACCGCGAGCAGGACGCCATCTCGCCGTCACCCTATCCGGCAGCATGCCGTCCACCACGAACTGGTTGAGCGCCGCCTCGTTGTTGATGGAGCTCACCCATTCCTTAGCGCGATTAAGCTCGCGCGATGCCCTGCTCGAGATGCTGTGGTTTCTCTTGGGCACCATCTCGCAGATCTAAGGAATGGTGGGAGATTACGAGCTTGTGATTGCTAAGATGGCGGAGCAGTTGCCGGGTGATGTGGTGCGGGCGTGAGGAAGAAGACGAAGCGATGAGAGCAAGGTGGGGAATGTGCACCGAGGCTGTGACACTTTATAATGGTTCGACCCCGATGCTTTGCCTTCTAGGAAATTTGGGAAACCGCGCCTGCAAAAGCCATAGGAATTCACCGTTATCACTTGGCAGACCAGGGGCGCTCCGGTACCCGAAGTAAGCAAGTAGAAGTAGAGTTTATCTTCTCATAGACCCAAAAGCCATAGGAATTCATCTCTACCCTTTCCAACTTTACCCCTTGTGTTGTCCTTGGACGAATTAGCTAGAAGAAGTACCTCGGTTCCCTGTAAAAAATACGATACCCTGAATACTTCTGAGTGAAAGCTACAACGGTAATTCTGTACGCTTGCAGATTAATCTCTATAGACATTAAGAAACACCAACAAGCTTTCTAGCACTGTCGTCAGGGAACAGTTGCCATATTTTCTTTGAACCTAGTTCATCCTCATATTTGTATCTTTTCTTTTTATAAAAAACACAAAATATATTTTCACCATGAAATCCACTCCTATCAAATACCGGTCCACTTCAAAGGGTGAGTTCGCTGAGCCGCCACCGAAACCAAACCGTTCATCTGGTAGTGGACTCCACCCTAGTTTTATAGCCTTGGTTCGGGTACAACCCTTCTCTGGGCTTGAAAATGAAAACCCTTGCAATCACCTGCTAGACTTTGAGGAAATGTGTTCGTGCCTGAGCATCTTATGCATGACATAAGAAACTCTAAAGTGGAAATTGTTTCTCTTTTCTCTCATAGAGAGGGCGAAGCAATGGTACACGCTTGTTGTAGAAAGTACAAATGGGGACTAGGATGAACTTAAAGACAAGTTTTGTCTTGCATTTTTTTCCCATGTCCGTATCGGCTCTCTACCAAAGACAATCTTTGACTTTGAGCAGTACGAGAAGGAGTCTATAGGTGCAGCCTGGGCTAGGTTTTCAACATCATTACACACTGGCCTAGACTTGTCTTTACCCAACACCATATTGCTATGACTCTTTTGTTTGGGTATCAACACACATGTTGACCTATGCCTAGACATGACTGCCGGAGGTCGTTTCACACACAAACCCATGACAGAACAAGTAAAACTCCTTGAAAACTTCATAGATAGACACACTTCTTCCGTCATAAGAACCAAACCCCTCCAGGCAAAAGTTATGTCGAGTATTGAGGAGTCTTCATTAGTCGAATCCAAACTCGAAGCATCCTTAGATTCAACTCATGAGCCCTCACCCGAACTACGAACACCGAAGGAAACAATGCTTCATCCTTTGGAGTTCCCTATCGAATTCGGGGATTATGGCAATACCTCAAAATACTTTGGGCATGAAAAGCTTACACATCCTTCTGAGGAAGTCTCCGCTAAAATAGAACCATCGAAGGAATGGTTGTTGGAAGTGAAACGTTCTTCCGAAGCAATTCGGATTCTTTCACCTTCCATGATCATGCCTTGTTCATTAAGGGGAACAAACGTAGAAGCCTTGCACAACCCCACAGTCAGGACTAGTATCATGTCAGAATTCCTAGCGAAAAATCTTTTGGGCAACATGCCGCTAATCCCGACCAACAAACTTTTCAAAAGTCCCTCATGACTCATCTTTGAGTGTAGTGGGATTATCAGGGGCGTGCCAATTAAAATTAATGAAACCGAGGTTCACTTAGATTTCCACATCTTTGCCATCCTTGACTTTGAACTTCTCATAGGCTACCCCTTTGGAAAACTTTTCCAAAAGAAATCTACACACGGAAGCCTTAGTGAAGAATGTGGGAAAACTACTTCCGCCACTCACCTAGAAAACCCCATGGCGTAGCATTATCCCAACCATAACCCGTCCAAGGAGGTGAAGTTCATTTCCTCGTTCATTTCACCTAGGCTTTCTAGTGAAACTGAACATCCATCGCCAACCTCGCTCAAACGTAAGCCATGTCCCTATAGCCATAAAACCACTGTTCTCGATAATGATCGAGGCTCAATGTTGTTTCCACACGACATATCTCTTGAGAATGAAAACTTCTATGCCATGGACATTTTGCTTAGGGCCACATGCTTCCACGAGGATCACAACCACCTCTTGATCCTTGTCTCCAAACATTTTAAGAGGATGGTTGTTGATGCCTTCATTTATCATAAACATTGCAAATCCCGTAGTTGCATCGTGGCACTAACCTTGTAGCTTGAACGAAAATGCACAATACTTTGTGGTGAAGTTGGGAACTACACCACCAATGATAGCTGCAAGATGTAGTTCCCACAGTCAAGCTTAAGACCATAAATTAAACATTGCTGGGAGATACCCCGGATTATCATAAAATCAACTTTCTTGACAATAAAAGTAAGAACATGTTTTCAAGTCAGTATGCACCTTCGTGTATTCTTGGTTGCTAAACCTTTTATGTTAAGAACAAGAAGAATAGGGACATACGATACCTGAAAACATGGGAGCTGCCTCGACTACATGCCTTGATGATCTTTGGTAATGGAACACGCTAAAAAAGGAGACCCCGATGCTCCAGACTTGACTTTCACACAAAAGTCCAAGTGTGGGGGAGGATGGTGAAAATCCTGAGTTCCATACACAACAAAGACCATCCTGCTTAAAAATGATGTTAGCTCTACCTTGTTGAAAAAAAGAGAGCTAAAAAATATATATTAAAAAGAGAGAGAAAAAGAAAAAAATATATATAAATAAAAAGAGAAGGAGGATTCTCCCATCCTAAAGCCTTTCTTACCACCACAATCAAGCCACCGTTGCAGCAGTCCCACAACTTTCATCTACATATGCAGCTGGTAAGTATACTCAGGTATGCAAAGGTAATACAATGTTCACCAACACTGTTACTCATGTTTATCTCCATGAAAATATGATCCTGCTCATACATACTTCTCTTTCTTATGGTATATGCTCTGGTTTGGATGGACTCATTAACGGTACATCCATAGGTCTTTTTAAATTAAGCATGGTGCTTAGGTTAAAAAGACCTTCTTTAATCAAATTTAGACATGGTGTTGAAATTTGGTTAATGAACTTGAATTACTATTTTCATAAACATTGGAAGTAATCTAAAATGGAGATAAACCAAGGCTAGGAATACATTGCAATTTCACTGTGAGTCTTGTTTATGCTAAAAGATAAAAAGTTAGTGAACAAATGTTTGAAAAAAATGCATAGACTAAAAATAGATATATAATAATCATAAATAATAAATAATTATAAGAAGAATTAGGCCCCCTAGTATTTTATCTAGGAGGGACCTTGTTTGTCTCCCTCTTGGTTTCTTTTTGTTTGAATAAAATGGGTATAAAAAATAAGTGTGGTGGGATCTCTCGAGCACAACTTAGACACATTCGAGATCCCCCACAGACACGTCGCACAACCATCAAACGATCCATCACGCAAGAAGGACAAGACATAAAGTTTCAGAGAGGATTGGCTGAACTTCTTGTTCAGCAAAGCCATCCCTAATCCCCCTTAACTACTTTCTCTTCAACGATGGTTTGTGCAACACAACCCTCAACTCCCTCCAATTTTGAGTTTGAACAAACACAAATCTTGATCACTAAAAACTCAATTTATCCCTGCTATCTCCTCCTGATGAATAATGCCCCTATGTATCACACTTCATTTAAAATTTTGAAAAGTGACATGTTCATAACATGTTTAAGATAGAAGCTTGCATAAAGTTTATTCCATATACATATACTTATGCTTGTGGGAAAATATTCTAATAGGACAATCATGTTAACTAAGTTGTTGTGAAGTGTGATATAGTTCTGACTTAGAAATCCTACCATTTCTATTCAAAGTACTTGGAGAATTTGTTTTGATAAAAATATAAAACCATAGTATCACATACTCCTCAATTGGTGAGAAACTCCTACCAAAGCCAAATATGTCATTTTGCAAGTTTCAAAGCCTTCCACAAACGTTGTTTGTTATTACATTGAGTTTGGTCAAGTCTTGTTGACCCTTGTTGAGAGATTATCATGCTCCCAAGATCAAGATCACGTACACCCACATACACATGCTACTCTTACATTAGGAGTACGCAAAACATGCTTCCATCTAGATCCACTAAAAAAATTCTACTACACTGAGAGTAGACAAAATCTATTTATTAGGCAAATACTCTATGTTCTAAAAAGATAAAGATATCTCTCTAAATATGTGGTTTAGAAGAAGAAAAATGGGCTATGCAAAAAGCTTAAAAGAAAAAAAATATGGACACATGAAGGTCGAAGTACAAAAAAAATGATGAGCACATGAAGGCTCATGTATTTAGAAAAAAGAGGGGAAAGAAAAGAAATAGCCATGTTCTCAAAATAAAACCAAAGAAAGAGAGAAATCATTCATGTTAAAGGAGTATAGTTTTAGTTTACCATTTTTCCACACACATGCACATCTTGATCTAAGAGTATGGCACTTCTCTCTTTGGATCCTCGATTTGACTTTACAACATATGCAATACAAGTATGTTATATTGTTTGTCCCTACCGAAAGCTCCACATAAACCTTTTATAAGTAGGAGAAAACAAAATAAGGCAAAACATTGCTATGCCTTGGTAAGGACTTATACACCATTGAGTGGTTTGAGAGTGCCATTTGAGGAGTATAAAGTGAACTATGTTTTTCTTGAGAATTTTTTTTTCAAAAACTCCAAGTTGCTAAGATGTGAAATTGGGAAGATAACTTTATTTCGAGAACCATTCCACTTTTCAACAACCCAAGGAAACATGTTAGCTAATGCCACAAATCCAACTTATGTAAAGAATGTGTTGGAACAACTTTTATGTAAGCCATATATCTTAGGATGTTATGCTCATGATTACTTTTACATCTAAGCTTTGCTCGAGGACGAGCAAAGGGGTAAGTGTGGGGGAGTTTGTTGGCGGTGCTTAACTCACATATTTAACCACCAACACTTGCATGAAATCCTAGCATACAAGCACTAAACTTAGAAATAGGGCTTTAGAACTAACAATCTCCCCAAGTTTTTGTGTTTGACCATTTGCAGGAGGGAATTTATGGAATACATGGAAAACACATTCAAAGTGCATAAAGAAACAAAGCGTGACACCATATTGCGCAAAGCAAAAGAGCCAAAGGGGAGGCCTACTACATACTAGGCCAAATCAGGGCCAAGCATATGGAGAAAAAGGGCCCAAACCCAAACCAAACGATTTCCAAATGGTGTGAAACTTTACAGGCATAGCCTATACATCCCTAGAGGCCCACCAGACAAAACTTGGGCCAGGATGGTGTCTCCAGGGGTCGGCCAACCCCTGGGGTTGCCCACCCCCCTACGAGCTCGCCTCGAGCCCAACCTTGACCAGGTGCTTCTTATCGCCTCTCTAAGGTCAGTTGCGGCAGGGATCTCCTAAAAATAGCTGAGCAAACCGCCCTTGGGATGCTATAAAATGAGGGGGAAGGCTCCCATTCTACACAGAACACACACAAGAGCAAGAGCACTCCACCTTTGAGCTTCACTCCAAGGGCTTAGGCCCTAGATAGCTAGTAGACTTGGATAGAGATAGATGTGAGGGAGAGTACGGGGAAGCACCGGGCTGGTCGGTGTCTCCTCGAGCTTGTACCTCGACGAACACATGTGCCTCAATGGGTTCTCCCGCTAAGTGAGTGTTCGTGTTTTCTATGGTATAAAGTATTTTGATTAGTTAAGCGTCACTCTTACTTGTTTACGGGTTCGTCGTCTGCTCTCATAGCGGATACTCTAGTAGAGGGCCCTGATAAAGACGAATAACCCTACTCGGACGCTAGAGTAGTAGTCGATAGCAAAGACATGGTGTCTAGGCTAGAGGCCACCTTCGTTTGCCTCGTACTGGTTGAGGGGTTGGCAGCAAGTGGTGATAGCCCTGTCCGTCCCTTGTAATCCCCCACGTCTGGGTACGACATAGAGCTACAAGCCGATATCGCTTGGTAGAGCAGGTGCACTCCGGTGCCCGAAGTAAGCAAGTAGAAGTAGAGTTTATCTTCTCATAGACCCAAAAGCCATTGGAATTCATCTCTACCCTTTCCAACTTTACCCCTTGTGTTGTCCTTGGACGAATTAGCTAGAAGTACCTCCGTTCCATGTGGAAATACGATACCCTGAATACTTCCGGGTGAAAGCTACAACGGTAATTCCGTACGCTTATGGAATAATCTTTCTAGACGTTAAGAAATACCAACACTGGCGAAGTGGCGTTTGCCTTTTCAGGTGCGATAGAAGAATCCAGCAACAATCTAGGGTAGCTCCTTAGGGTACTCGGCATCCGAGATGATGTGGTTCTAGGAGCGACAGACACACTTGCAGCTGCACAAGGAGCGGGCGGTGAGGCGGCGGAGGATGAGGAGCAAGACATGGTCTCCCTTGCTTCAAAAATATGAGCACCGACAAGGCCTTGCGACTATGGAATAGGATGGTGGTGTGGTGCTTTTGCGCCTGTCAGGATCTAGGCGCTTGTCAAATTCTAGAGCTGGCTTCTACCTTCATCCAGGGCGAACGTTCACCCCGAGCCAAGGTTGGGACGACTATGGGGCTTTGGGGTCGGCGCTCTCCTGGGTTGGGAATTCTCACACCCTGGTAGAGCCCCCAAGCAATGGTAGATGGCCTGGAGTGTACGCGTCTCGGCCTTGCATGTCTTTCGACCGCTAAGGCCATCTCGGGAGCTGGCCCTTAGAGGCCCATCAGGCCATTCGTAGATGGCCTGGAGTGTACGCGTGAGCGTGCATGATGGGTGTAGCCCCCAAGCCCCTGGATGATTTGGAGGATTAGTTGGGGGGTTAGCTGGACTCATGCCCTTAATCAGGGGTTTAACATACCCCTATGTTAGACTGTCATCACCTTTCTTCAATGAGATCCAGAACATGTGTCACAAGACCAGCCTCTGTGGATTCCTTGGGCAAGTATGATCACCTTTACATGTAGAACCCATGTGTAGGTGAGTCTTTTCCTTCTACAATTTCCATTTCTTCTTCAATGAGATCCAGAACATGTCACAAGACCAGCCTTCGTGGATTTCTTGGGCTACCCTGTGCCAACACTTAAGGGTTATGATGGGGAGAAGAGCAAGATCACCGGTGACGCCGCCGCCCTCCTGGCAACATGGGAACTCCAAGCAAGCCGTCTGGGGAGGTCCTTCGCGACCCATCCACACCTTCTTCACCGTTAATGACTACTAAAGGTGCGTCTGATTCTCTCTTTGGTCCGACACGATAGCTTGGTCCAGCACGGTAGCAGGTGCAGGGTCAACCGCCTTGAGGAAGATGATAGGGCTGTTGTGGGACGATTCTAGCTAGTGGGAGGCTTCCTTATAATCTCTAATGGATGACACTGGTAGCCAGTGTTAGGTGAAATCAGGAGCGCAGGTAAGAAACGAGCTGGATGAAAGGTAAAGGGGATGGGTTCCTCTCCCTTTTTCTTTGAGGGATTGACAGAGGCTTTTCTCAATTGAGAAAATTTAGGGAATGGGGATCGTAAACATGGCATACTAGAGCTATTTTTTTCTATCCAATCTCTTTTATCACTAGTTATAGGGAAAGGAGATTAAATTTTCTCAATCTGGTGGAGTTGCTTTAACACACAGTGCCATATTCGTTGCCAGTACAGTGGCTTAGATCTTCGATGAAAGAAGCTACCTTAGCTTGCCACCACTGCATGATTGCATTAGAGGGGCAAAACTTGGATGAAGAGGGGCCAATGAGCGCCAAGGAAATCCAGATGATCAGCCTGTTCGCTTGCTCGTAAACGATCGTAAATTTCCAGCCGGGAATAGTGTTTTTCTCTCACACCAAACCAGCCAGCAGTAAATAATCCACGATACGATACGGCCTCCCAAACAGGCTGGATGACAGTGGTGATGGCACTATTCGCTCATAGACTATTATTCGATAAAAAGAAGAGAGAATGATAAGCTAAATCTTTATGAAGAGATAAGCTTACACAGTTTTTTACTATTCATGTGTCTATACTCACATATTTTTCTATACTAATATATTAGATTACTCTATTTTTTAAAAAGTTCATATGAAATAGCAAGTTGACTCGATTGTTAATTGTGCCCTTGGTTGGACTTGGATCTTCATAGGTAACTGGAACTAGAAATAAATTCAATGTCAATTGGCCTAAGAAAATGGCTGGTCTTGTTTCTACTTTTTTTTATAAAAAAACAAAGTTTATGTTTCGGACAAAACAGGCTTCCAAGAAAGCCCCTTCTTTCTAAACAGTCATGTGCCTATACGGTCTACATTCACTAGTCTTGGTGTGCATTGTGCATGGTGTAGGTAGCTGTTTTGACTCTGAGCCGCCATTATTACAGTTGGAACAATCCAGATGGGTGCTTTTTATAGTAGTGTTGCCATGGTTAAAAAAAAATCGAGAAAAATAGTTGTGCCGCGGACAGCCATGAAATGGCTTGGCCTGAGCCCCAGCTCTATGTAGGTACTAATGTATGTATATGGTTTAGGTATTAAGATGTGGCTGGAACGTTCAGAAACAAGTACCCTATTTGTTCATGAAGTTTCTGAGCAATATTATCTTGGGCTAGCCACTATATATTGCATATTTGCGTCGTCCACGCACAAAAGTAAGCTAATAAGCTTTCTCTAGTGAAAACTGGTACCAATCATAGGAACTCACAACTGGAAACAGGGACTTTGCCGAGTGTCTACGGCACTCGGCAAAGGCTTAAAAACACTCGGCAAAGGCTTTGCCGAGCGCTGCACTCGGCATAGGCCACTCGGAGAAAAAAAAAGTCGGCAAAGCCTTATTTGCCGAGTGTCATTTGTCGGGCACTCAGCAAAGCCTTTGCCGAGTGTCGACCGAACACTCGGCAAAGAAAAGTGGTCGTTAACCATGACGGTTGCTTTGCCGAGTGTCTCAAGGACGACACTCGGCAAAGAATTTATATAATTTTTTTCCCAAAATTGTTTGCCGAGTGTCGGCTCTCGGCAAAAAATTTTTATTTTTAAAAAGTCTCTTTGCCGAAAGTGCCGTGGCTCGACACTCGGCAAAGTTTTCCCTTTGCCGAGTGCCGCGGCTCGACACTCGGCAAAGTTTTCTTGCCGAAAAGTGCCGTGGTTCGACACTCGGCAAAGCCTTCCCCTTTGCCGAGTGTCGTGGCCTGACACTCGGCAAAGAGCCCAGCTTTGCCGAATGTCCTTGCAATTACACTCGGCAAAGCTGGGAAATCTGGTGTTTTCCTCCAGTTTTTGCCGACTTTGTCGAAAGTCAAAGGGCCATTGCACTTTCAAGCAAAGAGGCCTTTGCCGAGTGTGACACTCGGCAAAGCGTCTATAATTGTCTATTTTTTCTTGTTTTTACATTCCAACACTTCCATCACACATTCAAACAGTAAAATTTCATGAGATATTCATCACATTCTTCAAATCCATGACATTCATCACTTACATATCACAAACACCATTTAGAAGTCACAAACATAAGTGTCTCGAATATATCACATCGAAATTCACAAGTTCAAAAGTTGTTCATCATCTAACATCCAGGTTTATTACCACAATTCCATGAACATGGACAAGTTCAAACTCATTACCAACACGCCTTTGATCGGGCGGTGACCGATACGGATCCTGAGGATTAGGTGGATTATTGGAACCCCGCCAATCGAGGCTGCACAAAGGAGTATATATTCTATGTGTTAGACATGTACTTGGCTAGCTAATTAGAAATTACTTGCATGTAAGATAATGCAATTAACTTTCATACTCACAGGTGTAGGTCCATCCTGTGGTGAGGCTGCAGGGTGGAGGTGGTGGAGCGAAAGCAGCTCGGTGGCAAAGCAAGACCAGTATGTTGCCCAAGGCTTTGAAGAAAGGCCGTGATGCTCGACAACCGAAGTCTCATAGGTCTCCGTGATGCCCGTCAACCTACTCTCATAGTTTCGACATTTGGGACATCAATTGCACTGCGCAGCTCTTGACGCTGCCGAGCTTCTTCTTTGAGCCGGGCCTACAACATTTCACTCCAATATTTCAGTAATGCATAGCTAATTACGGTGTGTAAAAGTCAATATACGACGAGTCAAACTGAAATTACCTCGAGGACGTTGACCCGGCTGGCTGTGCAACCGCCGCCGGCCGTGTCGCGTATGGCCGGGCTCTCGCTCGTGCTCCGGGCTCGGATCGTGGAGAGGTCGGGGACAGTGGTCGAGTCGATTGTGCCATCGGCAATCCACATGCGGCCGTGCTTCTTCCCTCCTCCCAACCTCATGACGAGCTCCGTATCAATCTCCTGCGTGCACGGGTCGAAGTCTGGCCCATGGACTGACCTTGCCGCCGACGTGTACTCGCTGATGCGGGTGTGGACGCTCGGGTTCGTGTACTCCTAGGACCCGTCCTCCAGGCTAAAGGAGGCGTCGGACGTCGCTTTCCCTTTGTGGGACATGCACCATGCACGGAAGTCCGAAAGCACTCCGGCCTTGATGTGCCGCCTCACGAGAAAGACATCAAGAAGATTAGAAATCAGTCATAATTGAGCATCAGAATAGATAAATGAATTCGTGTACCCATGCGTCTCTGTATCCGGCGAGGTTGTGGCTGCCTTGATGGTGTGCTGGTCCTTGCATCTCCAAACGTCGTTCCCTTGCAGCGTTGTGCATCGAGGCATACCCCTCCGTAAACCAGTTGTCCACGATCTTCTCCTACGCCTCGGGATACGATCCGCACCACCAGGGAATCATCTGCATGTCATCCGGTAATTGACATATAAGATGATCGAATTAAACCTACTTATTCTCAAAACGAATCAATCTGGATGTTCTCATGTACCTCAATGTAATGCTCCCGGGTCAGGTCTATGGTTCTGGCGTCGACCTTTTTGACCCTCTGTCCAAGCTTCGACCCGCAGTAGGTGACAACGGCCTGGATCTTCGCCTCGTGAATCATGTCGACGACGAGCTTTTTGCAGGCTTTGGTCGCCACCTGATCCTTCCTGCCCTCAAATCCCTCCTCGCATTTGAAATAAGCCTGCAGACAAACACGATATTTGTATGTATATTTTTTAAAGAAAAAGTTCAATGAAAGAAGCAATGCTATGCGAGGAGACTTACCCAGAACTCCCCAATGACCCGTGCTGCCTTGTTGGGGTACGGCTCCGTATCAGCGGCGATGGCGTAGTGGTCAAACGAACAGGCCGCCAACGTGTTGTTCTTGTACGTGACGACGCCGGGGTAGTGTTGCCTGCACAGAAGACCCAGGATGCCATTGGGGGCGCGTGCACCAGCACTGGACGCAACCACCCAGTTCCTACACATGTGATTAAGAAAAATTAGTAGTTCATCTTTGTTTGAACTTATCATATGAAGTAGGGGCAAATAAAATGTCAAGTTTACTTACTTTTGCCCTTCACATAACGTTGTCAGGTCCACTCTAGCCTTAGTGTTGTCCTTAGACTTTTCAGTGTCCATGAGTGTTCCCCAAAGTGCCTCAGCGACATTTTTCTCGGTGTGCATTACATCGATGTTATGTGGCAGAAGAAGGTCATCGAAATAGGGGAGCCTCGTCAAGCCTGACTTATGTGGAGATGTCCTGGTTTCTAAGCACCGTACGTGACAACGTGCACGAAACTTTTTTAAATTTTTACCATAGGCTCCACATGCTATATAACGATGCATCCACAAGTTTCGTGATTTTCTAAATTCGTTTGAATTTTAGACAATTTAAAAACACTTTGGCCGTAGCTTTGTCCTCTTGTTTCGTTAACAAGATGTGAAAAATATCCCGCAAGTTCCTGGATATGGCCTCAAAACACACTCACTAGCGTGACAATCATTTTTTGAATGATTAGATTTCATTATTGGATGCACTTGCAGTTCAAACTTGCTTTTTGCGAAATAAATCAACAAAACAAAAATAATTCTAAAAATATAGTAAAAAGTCACAAAATTCAACCAAATTTTAACATGTACTTTAAAGCACTGTATAAACCCTAAAGAAAAAAATCTAGGAGCAAAAAAAAAAAATCTTGGCCGAGTACCGGACACGGCACTTTCGGCAAAGAAATCTTCTGCCGAGTGCGAGAGGCAGGCACTTTCGGCAAAGAAAATAAACAAAAAATTAAAAAACATTTGCCGAGTGCTAGAGACAGGGCACTCGGCAAAGAAAATAAACAAAAAAAAATAAAAACCTTTGCCGAGTGCCAGGGCACTCGGCAAAGAAAATAAACAAAAAAAAATAAAAAATCTTTGCCGAGTGCCAGAGACAGGGCACTCGGCAAAGAAAATAAACAAAAAATTTAAAAAATTTAAAAAATTCGTTGCCGAGTGTCTGACGACGACCACTCGGCAAAGCCTAACGGTGGGTGGCCGCTGTCACCTCGGTTAGCCTTTACCGAGTGTTTAGCTATGCCGAGAGCCCGACACTCGGTAAAGGGAGGCTTTGCCTAGCACTCGGCAAAGATGGATATGCCGAGTGTTAGTCTTTGCCGAGTGCCCGATATTTGGCACTCGGCAAAGTAGGAAACACTTGGCAAAGCCCCTGTTTCCCGTAGTGACTGTGCAAGCTAACAGTCGCACCGGGGGGATGACGCGCAAAAGCCACAGGGGCCATGGTCAACCTACCGGCCAACGCTGCGGAGAACATGCATCTTTCGTAACGTTCACGTACGTTACGCCACGACCAGATGCCGCCACCCAAGAATTCCTGCTCATCCACAGGGACATACATTATCATATATACACAGCTAGCCCAAATCATTGGCAACTCACATGGGGTGTTATTCCCCTCGATATCTATCCTCTATCTCGATTACATATATATAAATAACTGCCGAAAGATAGGATAATTGCCTTCATTCTGTCTTCTCTAGCTTAGTGTAGATACGAACCATGTTGCATACGGTCCACGCGGCCATGAACAACTGGCCTTCATCTGCGCCAACTATCTCTCCATATCTTTGTATTGGCCTTCTCATTTGGAGCCAAGCGTCACCTCAATTCAAGTAAATGCATGTCTTATTTTATACGGTGGCGATTATGTTGTGATATGGCAGTTAGCACATGGCTTGTGTACGCAGGAATAGGTTGTCACACGCCACGGCTTACGCAACTCCAGGTAACTATAGGTTAGCAACACATCTATAAATACTTGGTGTCCGAAGGCATGTCCATCATCCACATTCCAACCTTGATTACTTGCAAAACATTCTTGCTTGATCTACACCATAGAACTATCTGAGAGCCATTAATTATCAATATTTGTGGTCGAAGCAGGTTCCATGGCGATTAAGCCTTTTGTAATTATGCTGCTGCCTGTGGCCCTCCTGCTCCTCGCAGCAGGTAGCTCACCGGTGGTGGCTCAGCTGGAGCTCGGCTACTACAGCAAAACATGCCCGAACGTCGAGGCGATCGTCCGCACGGAGATGGAGAAGATCATCTCGGCTGCACCCAGCCTTGCTGGCCCGCTCCTCAGGCTTCATTTCCACGACTGCTTCGTCAGGGTAAGTCCGTTACCCCTAGTCAACCATGGCGTCGCAAACGTGGTATCCAGCATGTCGTAGTATATATATACTTGTGTCATATATTGTATGTATCCGGCATTTGATCCATGTTTGCAGTGGTCTCCATAGAACTGACAGAAAACTATGCTCGCATCACAAAATTGCAGGGCTGTGATGCCTCTGCCCTGCTCAACTCCACCGAGGGCCACCTGGCAGAGAGGGACGCCAAGCCGAACAAGAGCCTCCGAGGATTTGGTTCCGTGGAGAGGGTGAAGGCCAAGCTCGAGGCCGCCTGCCCTAACACAGTTTCCTGCGCCGACGTCCTCACCCTCATGGCCCGCGACGCCGTCGTGCTTGCCAAGGGCCCCTTCTGGCCCGTCGCACTGGGAAGGAGAGACGGCCGTGTGTCTAGTGCCACCGAGGCGGCGGACCAGCTGCCTCCGGCCTACGGAGACATCCCCCTGCTCACCAAGATTTTTGCATCCAAGGGCCTCGACGTCAAGGACCTTGCTGTCCTCTCCGGCGCGCACACCCTTGGCACGGCACACTGCCCGTCCTACGCCGACCGGCTCTACAACTTCAGCAGCGCCTACAACTCGGACCCATCCCTCGACAGCGAGTACGCCGACCGGCTGAGGACGCGCTGCAAGAGCGTCGACGACAAGGCCATGCTTTCCGAGATGGACCCCGGCAGCTACAAGACCTTCGACACGAGCTACTACCGCCACGTCGCCAAGCGCAGGGGGCTCTTCCAGTCCGACGCCGCGCTCCTCACCGACGCCACCACTAGGGAGTACGTCCAGCGCATTGCCACCAGCAAGTTTGACGACGTGTTCTTTAAGGACTTCAGCGAGTCCATGATCAAGATGGGCAACGTCGCCGTGCTCACTGGTGCAGAGGGTGAGATCAGGAAGAAATGCTACATCGTCAACTGAAGTATATATTATCAGATCGCTAAATCATTGATTTTTATTAAGTTTAACTCCATGAGATGATAGAGCGCATGTCTGTCTGTTGTTCATCAATGTATATTGTATTAATTATATTGCTGAAAATTCATTCTTTGTCAGTACGATTATGTCAACGGTGGCAGATAAACTGGAGCGCACATTATATATTTCTTATACACTAGTGACATAAGTACACATATATGCATCGGAAGACAAAAAAAAACAATATCTAGAAAAATTCATATAAAATAACAAATTTTAGGTGCATATATTTGTCTTCCATGCATATGCACCTAGAATTTTTTATTTTGATATGAATTTAGCAAAAAGATTTTAAATCTCGAATTTTATGGTAGTTTATGCCTATATATATATATAGATAGATAGATAGATAGATAGATAGATAGATAGATAGATAGATAGGGAGAGTATATTCAGTAGCCAGCTACAAAATAAGTTATTCTGTAGCCACCTCCATTTACGATAATTTTATATACTAATTTACAATAATGTCAATACATATTTACGATAGTTGGGTTACTATAACACATGGGGATATTTACCATAACATTATAGTAAACCACTTAGTAAGGAGTTACTATAATTTCGTAAATTAATATAGTAATTATCGTAACTCAAAGTGGCTACAGAATAAGTTATTTTGTAGCCAGCTACAGCTACAGGGTAGTATGTATATATATATATATATATATATATATATATATATATATATATATATATATATATATATATATATATATATATATATATATATATATATATATATATATATATATATATATATATATACACACGTTATTCTACACCCTAGGTGTAGAATATTATTCTACACCGAGCTGTTATACTGAACGAAATTCAGTACTGTTAAGTAATCGCGTTTCAGTATTATTTAGTATTTCGTGGTACCGTGCGTAGTACTAACTGATACTGAACGCGGTTCAGTAGTATTTAGTATTTTTCCAGGTCAGCTTTTATTTGTGATGTAGGAAATTATTCTATTCTACACCTAAGGTGTAGAATAGCGCAGCCATGTATATATATATATATATATAATATAATATAATATAATATAATATATATATTAAAAACATTCTACTATAAATGGGATATAGCTGCCACCGTCCCAAAATAAACCGGGCATGGTGTGGACAGCTAACAGGACGTTGCAGAGTTATTCCATCTGTTCCTGCCTGCTGCTACGGAGCTACGGTCATTGACTCAAAAGCGGTGTGGGCAGCTAACAGGACGTTGCAGAGTTACTCCATCGTCAAGTCAGTCACTCCATCTGGGCGGTCGGGCTCGCCTGTGAGTAACTCTCGCCAGATGGAGTAACTCTGCAACGTCCATCTAGGAGTAACTCTGGCTAGATGGAGTAACTCTACAACGTCCTGTTAGGCCTTCCGCAGTGTGAAGTAGAGCTAGAAAAATAAGTGGGTCCGACAGCAGAAAAACAGGCATCACTTCTCATAGTTGCAGTGTGTAAAAAAGTTGGCACCGAAGCTATCTTCTGGCTTGCGACGACGGTACAGATGCTGTCTATTGACTTTTATCAGACACCAACATATACTCTTCTCTCATAGGACACAAGAAATATTCTTTTTAAGTTGCAAGGCATCCAAGCCTCTACTTGACCTGCTTCAGAATCTTTGAAAGTTGGTATTGGTAGCTGCAGTGTAGAGAGTGAAGGTTTGGGCATCACTTTAGGAGCACACTGCTGAGGGCCTAGCTGTAATATCAGCGAACAGATGGAGTAACTCTGCGGTGTGAACAGCCGGCTTTAATACCTCTCCACGTGGGCAGTTGGGCCCGCCTATCATTGACTCAAAAGCGGTGTGGGCAGCTATACAAACTGTACCGCTGCATTCCCGGTGTGGGCAGTCGTGGTCAGACCTGACGCCCTGACCTTGCCTATCTCGCTCACTGGTAATAAAAATCATAGAAGCAAAACGCTGCTAGCCATGCCAAATTACTTTAGATCCGTAAACATTTCCACGTGGGCCCATATGTCAGAAAAATGAGTTTTTGCTAAAACATAGCCAAGTGGGGTCTTGTTTTTATATAGATTTCATTACAATAAATATTATATTGCAAACAGATCATAAAAATAATGCAGCGTTTAGAGACTATAGTCATTCAAAGTTTTGTAATTGAAGCTGCATGCGAAGTTCTCAAGCACTCGTCCACATTCATCTGTACATGAACTGACAAAAGTCTGCATTTCAGCGTGCATGACGGTGGTGGCTAGGATAGGACCTTCTAGCTTTTGGCAGGGATTCAATTTCAAAATGTATCGGTCAAAGACATTTGTATCTGTCAAAAAACTAGAGCCGTGAATTTTATACTATACTAACCACTAAATGCCTAAACGTGTGTATGAATTAAATATTATAGTTACCTTTTTACCTCAAAAAATATTATAATTGCCTTAGATAAAATCACATAAATTATTATGGTAAAAAAGTTAGAAATCGGATATATAGTTAATTAGGTGTGTCCCGTCATCATTTTAGTGCCTGCTCATACAACGTGAGTGCCAACATTTACACGGTAGCAATTTTGAAAAAGCAAACACCATTCTCCAGGCAGTGGACCCCACAACTCCATCCCCTGAACCCGCTTTACAGGAAAATTTGGAGACCACGATGCACGCTCTATTTCATCTGTGTTTCCTCTAAGTCACTGACAAGCGGCCCTGGCTGCTGACGTGGAGGGCCACACGGCGCACCGCTCCATCCCATTCACAAACTTCTACCAGCACCATGTGGTCCATTGTTCAAAAAAGGCCAAACATGTCTTAGGCCTGTACTCCATTTGTCAAAAATAGCACTTTCTATTCTTCTATTCTTCTATAGTATGACCAAATATGATCAAATATTATAGAAGAATAGAAATAAATCTGTTGTATATATAGCTATATGGTATTCTGTATACTATGTGTGTATGTATGAATTTGACTTACATATTATTTTGTTGTATCAGATCTGGTAAAAAATCGGTAATTTAATAGAAAAAACTAATAGAATATTTGATCATATTATAGAAGAATAGGTGATGAAACAAACACTACTACAAAAAATCTTAATGGAGGCGGGCGAAATGGGTTAATGGAGATGGGCATTGGAACCGCCTCCAATCAATGGTCACGGTTAATCGTGACATAACAGAGGCGGGTGCCCTGCCCACCTCGGTTAATCATTTAACGGAGGCGAGCACTTAAGTCAACCGCCTCCGTCAAAAAAGGGCGCGGCCGCGCAAAAGAAATTATGTAGTAGTGAAATAGTATATGTAGATGACTTTAGGTTAATAGATTAAAGATTAAAAGTATTGCACATAACAGAGATGATGTGGGTATTTTTTGTAATTAATAAAGGATGACATTGATAGCTTGTATGAAAGGATTGCAAGTTAGTGGGATAATTAGTGGGAAATGATGTGGACATCTTGTATGAAAAGATAAAACATCTAGTGGGGTTTAGTTTTATAAGAGTATATAGATAAGCAATATTTCTATAGGTTTTAGTGATAAAACGACAAAAACGGTACTATAGAAAGATACTATAAAGGCAGATGGGAAGCCTCTAAAGAGGCGGCTGGCCCAGCTGCCTTTAGTTTTCTGCCTCCAGCCATCTCTATAAATTAGATTTTAGGGACTGTCGGAAATAGGAGCTGTCTCTAGAAGTCAATTTTTAGAGGTGGCTCAGAATACAGCCTCATCTAAAAGAATACAGCCTCATCTAAAAATCATTGTCCAGAAATCATAAATCTGGCCCATAAAATAGAAAAAAAATTAAAACCTAGGTTGAGAAGTCACAAATGAGGTGATTTGGTCAAGAAGTCAAAAGTCACACAATTTCCCTTTCGTGGGAAAAAACACACTTTGTGGCCACGGGAGATCAAACCCGCAACCTTAGGCCTCGTGTGTATCTCCCCTGACAACTACACCTATAAGTCATTAATGTCCATTTGAGATTTCTTTTCTCCTCGTTTTATGTTCATCTGATTTTAAATTGAATATTGGGAACTCTAAATGAATTCAAATAAGAAAGTTGTCAGCTACAAAGTTGTATAACTTTTCCAGATCTACATCTTTGGTTTTGCTTGTTTCTCCATCTGAGATGTTTTTAAAAAACTGGAATTTAAATTTAAGAAATTCAAATGTGATGATTTCAAATGAAAAAGTTGTCGGCTACAAAGTTGTATAACTCTTCGAGATCTATAACTTTGGTTTTGGTCTTTTCTTCACCCGAGCTTGTTTGAGAAATTGAATTTTATTGTCTAACTCCTATTTTTAGAGGCGGCTTTATTTCTAGCTATCTCTAAAAATCGATTTACAGAAGCGGCTGGAAATAGAACCGCCTCAGCTAAAAATAGCAGCCACCTCTACAAATATATTTTTAAGAGGTCGTTCAATGTCGGACACCACTGTGGAGGCAGCTATAGATTGAGCTATCTCTACGTAAGAGGACTCCTGTCGTTGAAAATCAATTCGCTACAGCATCAGAGATATGGATAACATCGTTTCGATTGCCTAGAAATACTCTGTAGCATCAGAGCTATCCTCGTTTCGATTAGTTTCTAGCAACGAGTGAATTTAGCAAGTTGCATTTTTAAGTGTTATGGAAACACAATTATGCTCATAATTAAACTTCAAAACTCGTGAGGTCGAGTTTGGAGACCAAGAAAATGCCAAATCATTTGGCAAGCATATGGGATGGTATTCTGTTGATGCATGCTTATGCGTTTATCTCTACCACTAATCTCTACCACTAATAATGTACTGCTTGTAAATTTTCCTAGAGCCACCCCAACTATAGTCATAATCTCTCCTACGTGTAAAAAAAAAATACACCCCCAGCAACTGCTAACCTTTCAAATAAATGGACGAGATTCACTCCTCAGTCTACCTTTCTGTCACTCGCTCACATCCAACGGAACGATTATTCCTCCTCACTCATCCCCTCCCGTCCCGGGGCCACCCAGACGTCCCGAGCCCACTCCAAGCCGCCACGGAACACATCCGACCGCCGGCAGCCCGCCCGCCGCCCACCGCCCCGCCCGCACGCCGCCGGCCGCCAGGCCGCTGGCCATCCGTAACAGGAGGAGGCGCATCCGGTGCCGCAGTCATCCAAGGCCTCGGTCGCCGAGGAGACCGCTTCCGGCTCCGGCTCGCCCGGTCGTTTTCGCCTTCACTGAGATCTGCTACGAGCGTGCGCTGTCCGGTGAGCAGGCCAGATCCTTCTCTCTTCATCTCCTCTCTCTCTCTCTCTCTCATGGCAGGACGTCGGCGGCGGGAAGCAGCAATGGGAGAGCAGCTGTTGTGGCGGCCGGCGAATGCAGAAGCAGCAGCGAGGCGTGGCGGTGGATGCTCGAGCTTGGGCATTCCGCGAGGTGAGGTGCTCCGGCCCGGTTGATTTGCCTGATGCATTTTCCTGTCCAACAATAAAACTCCTGAAACTCCTTTTACTCGATCCTTTCTGGGGCGATGGAGAATGAGCCGCAGATTGCTGTTAGGAAGCTGTCTCTGGGTTAACTACAAGGCGTGCGCAGTTGCTGAACGAGGTCCGTCTCCTGCTCAAGGTGCAGCTGCTTGCACCCCTACTCCTATCTTAAATATTTGGCAATTGGCATTGCTCAGTGTACTTGAATGGGTCAGAAATACTAATGTAGTTATTCTGTCTGGCATTTTTCGTGTCCTTTATGTTCACAGCGTGTGCTATGGTTTGCACTTCTTTTTGGTCATCTCAGGATCATCGTTGTTGGGTTGTACCTGGTGACCATCTCCTTCTTTTTGGTCAAGATACTACTGCCATATTTTGGTGGGTCAAAATGGGATATATATATTTCTTTCCATGAGTAATGGTTATATGTTATAGATCTTCGGTATGATTTAGTGAAATTATGGCCTGGTGCAAGCGGTAGAGTCTTACCGCCTGTGACCGAAAGGTCCCGGGTTCGAGTCGCAGTCTCCTCGCATTGCACAGGCGAGGGTAAGGCTTGCCACTGACACCCTTCTCCAGACCCCGTACAGAGCGGGAGCTCTCTGCACTGGGTACGCCATATCAGTTCACCAGTAGATGAAACTGTCACAGGCTGCATTGTTGACGCTGTTCCTTACATTGTCATTATCCTGACTCATTCACTTTTGGATGTTTTGGAAAAAAATCTCATTAATTTGTAGTGAGCTGTACAATTATCATGAAAACAAATTTATGAACATTTTGCAGTGAGCTGTACAATTATCATGAAAACAAATTAGGCTTATAATTTTTTGGACAGAGGGTTAGGCTGTTGTCATACAAATGGTATGTCTTATTTTTTGCCACATGGTTTTCAGTATTACTGATTAGTCCATTTAATCCCTCATATCTTGAGATTAAGGTTAAGTTATTGAATTTTGATATTGTTTTGCAGAAAAAATGAAATTGGGAGAATTTTAGAATAGGAAGTGGGTATTATTAGAAGAACCAGCAAGAAAATGTATGCTTTCAGGAATTTTAGATTAATATATTTTGAATGAAATATATTGTTTGGGGGAATTAGTCAAGTGATTATATACCCTTCACATAATTAGAGTCCTAAACATACCTACTACATTTAGGATATCAAGTATGTACCTGTTATTGTCATGAGCTACAAAACCTTTTATTGTTGTCGTCTTCGGTGTTGCTGCTCTCTGCTTGCCGACATGACCAAAGTGAGTTTGGGAAATATGGAATGGTGTCTGCAGGTTTTCATCATCTTTGAAGTATATTTTCTCATGAAGATCCAGGAGCTACGTCTGCATGGGGATGTTCCAACATCAAACCACGTTTGAAAACAAGAGCTCCAGAGTCTTGTGCCTGACATTTGATAGTCTTTCAAATTAGTTTTTTCTTGTTTAGGCTAATACTTACTAGATGTTGTTGAAAATTGGCTTGCCGTGATCTGCTCGCCACCAACCCCTACCCTGCTTGCCGCCAACCCCTAACCAGCCGACACGCTGTTCAAGCAGCACCTGTAGCAGGCCATGCCTACCAAGGACAACCAGAAAATCGTCTGCTGCAGCAGGCCATGCTTCACTTTGAAAGGCCAGGCTTCAATACTTGTTTCTAAGCAAAAATACATATGCAGTCATTGTAAGTAATCATTTATTCAACTACTGTTAGAACTTGTATCTACTTTGTTCACTGAATTTAGAATTTGATCATATGAAATTTTCAGATGTATTTGCCACCCATATAACTATTGACCTCATATGCATAGGTATTGCCTTGATGGTGTTTCAGCAACTCAGGGGATAAATGGACCTTAATCAGCTTGGATTTGTATTGAATTTAGGAAATGCGCTATATGTTCTTTCTTTCTTCACAGAACAAATCAGTATCAGCAAAAGCGTTTCATTTAGAGTGGCTTAAAGTTTTCTTATATGTGGAAACCTGAAAAATCAACAATTAGCACTGATGCTTCCTGGTTCAGATCGTTTTGATTTGAATTCCTTTGTTCTTGTGTTTGTGCAGAAAGTACACATGGCCGGGATCATTAGGCATTACAAGCTCCTTGAAATGGTTGCTGAGCAAGGAGTGGAATTTCATTCAAATGTACTCAACCTTTGTCGCGCCTATTCTGAATTTAGGCCAGTGCATGGAGATGGAGAGTGTTTCTACATGAGCTTCATATTTTCCTACCTTGCAAAAATACAGTAACTATCTGATTCTTTTAGGCATTTATTTAAGAAGCTGATAAAGAAAGTATTGAGATGGAAGACACACAGCAGATGGAAGCATGTACCAACAATTAACATGGGTGAAGACTTCTAGATATTGTGTATTATATAATATGTAGATATTGATTCATGAAAAATAAATATCAATTTTATTATTAATTGAATTATGGTTGCACTGTATCATCATGTATCGTACTATTCTGTAGCTGGCCGCAGAATAAGTTATTCTGTGTGGTGTGTGTGTGTGTATATATATATATATATATATATGAATTGAGATGTTTCCTCTGTTGTGTATGATTTTTTTTTTAATATCTTGTTGATTGGCAAACAATATTTTCTTATAAATATTTTAGCTATTTGATTTGTCCGTAGCGTTAGCATGGTCATTATACTAGTAATTATAATCCCTCAAATATAATGGGCGGCAACGGATAATTGCCGTGTCTCACACTGCTGTATGAGGTGTTTAGACTTTAGAACTTGATAGTCAATAGACCATGTCATGTTACGTTCGAGGACGCGGCCATGCATGAACCGGCCTTACCCAACGTCGTTTATGTTCGTCATTTGTTTTGTGTTGACCTGTTCACTCGTCGCTGCTGTCAATGCCTCAAATCATGGCGTGGATTTGTTTGACGGATGAATTATGATGAGAGGGAAGTTAGAACATGCATGTGCGACTTGTGAGCGTAAACACAGGTTATCAACCTACAGCGTACTCAACTACACGTAGCCGGCACCTCTATAAATACGGGGAGATGCAACGATAAGCCCAACCCAACATTCTACCCTTAATCACTTGATAAGTAGGAATACAGTACATACTTGCCCTGCCATACAATAGTAGGGATTTGAATCACCACTTGTGTGCATAATATTGGTCGATCCATGACGATTCAGTGTTGTGCAGCTTTGTTATGTTAGCCCACAGGATTACCCGCTCAGGTGAATCGACCACTCACCAGTCTTGTCGAGCACTCGCTAGTGTTGTCGAGCACTCACTAGCTAAGTCGACCACGAACAAGCGTTGTCCGACCACACATACTATAGCTAGAGGTTGAAGAAGAGGGAGAACAGAGCATACACACAATACAAGCACCAGCGTTGGCCGGAATCCTGTATAGGAGATGACAAATCTGAAATTCCTTTGTTGAGTTGCAGTGGCAAACTATATATACAACTATATCCATCTAGTCCTAATACAACTGTCCTGCTACAACAGTGACTAGATAACACAGCAGGACTAACTTCTGTGCCTGTCCCTGTATGTAGCTATAGTACGGCAGGTGAGCCGTTCGGCGCCAACCTCTACAACGGCTACAGTACCAAAGCAGGGAGCTTTTTCGGCGCCGCCTTCCCTTGCTATGTGTTCACACAAGAAAGCAGTAGATTATCTAACAATTCTTCCCCTAATCCTACTGTTATCTCTTGTACCCCTTCATGCCGATTATCTCCTTCAGCTCTGTGAGTCGAAGGCGTCCGAGCGGCTTGGTGAGGATGTCCATGAGTTGCCGATCAGTTTCGGCGAACTCGATGGCGATTTCCCCGAGGAAGTGGAACTTCACATCGATGTGTTTGCTCCGGTCGTGTAGAACCAGATTCTTCGCGAGGGCGATGGCGGGCTGGTTGTCCACCATCAGTGCTGGTGGGTGAGCTTCCACGCCGGTCAGCTCGCCCAGCAGCCGATGCGGAAGCTCACCCACCAGCACCGATGATGGACAACCAGCCCGCCATCGCCCTCGCGAAGAATCTGGTTCTGCACGACCGGAGCAAGCACATCGACGTGAAGTTCCACTTCCTCAGGGACTGTGTCGATGGAGGGCAGATCGTCATCGAGTTCGTCGAAACTGGTCGGCAACTCGTGGACATCCTCACCAAGCCGCTCGGACACCTTCGACTCACGGAGCTGAAGGAGATGATTGGCATGGAGGGGGTACAAGGGATAGCAGTAGGATTAGGGAAAGAATTGTTACATAATCTATTGCTTCCTTGTGTGAACACACAACAAGGGAAGGCGACGTCGAAAAGGCTCTGAAAGGATCAAGATGCCCAAGAGGGGGGGGGGTGAATTGGGCTAATTCTAAATTTCTTTGCAATAATTAAACCTTACGGTTAGCCCACTTCACCCCTTGGGCCTAGAAAGTGTTTCTAATGTTCTACCACAAAAAAAGTCTTGCAACCTATGTTCCAATCCTACTCTAGCATGGTAATTTTGTGAATGTAAAGACAAGAAATGAATTGTTCTAAGTAAATGCTCAAAACAAAGAGAGAAGGAGCAACGCGACAATGTTTTGCTGAGGTATTGGAGAGTCGCCACTCCCCACTAGTCCTCGTTGGAGCACCCGCGCAAGGGTGTAGCTCCCTCTTGATCCGCTCAAGGATCAAGTGCTCTCTATGGGTCGATTCTTTGACACTCCATCGCGGTGAATCACCCACAACCGCTCACAACTTGAGCTGGGTCATCCACAAGCTCCGCCGGATGATCATCAACATCCCAATCACCACCAAGACATCTAGGTGATGGCGATCACCAAGAGTAACAAGCACGAACTCTCACTTGACCACGACAAGCCTAATGAAAAGGGTGGATGCACACTTTGCTACTCTTGCTTTCACTAATGAGGTCTCACTCTTGGATTCTTAAATCTCAATCACCTTATTAGGACCTTGCTCTTCTTGGTACTCTCAAGGGTGTTTCTCAGCTGTTGGAATGAGCAAAAGTGCCCCCTCACACGAATGGAGGAAGTATTTATACACCTGTGTTCAAAACGAACCGTTATGTGCCTCTGCGGGGTGACCAGACGCTCCGATCAAGTTGACCGGACGCTCAGGTCAGTTCACCCCAAAACCGAGCAGTTAAGTGGTGACCGGACGCTGAGCAGTGTCCGGTCAGCACTGACCGGACGCGTCTGATCGTGAAAACCGCTCTCAGGAACCTTACGGTCGCTCACCTCTCAGCGTCCGGTCGCACTAGACGACTTCACCTTGATCAAATAAATTGACCGGACTCTGTGCCAGCGTCCAGTCAGCATTTGACCCTCCATTCACTTCCATCTCGCAATCATATGTGAATGAAGTTTGCTCCAATTGATCTAAGGGCTATTTAGGAGCTACCTACTGCTAGATTTGATAAGTGTGCACCACACCTAACCCACTAGACTCACCTAGGTCAAGCTACCCATCCATACCCCTCTTAATAGTATGGCCAAAGAAAAAACAAAGTCCTAAACTACTCTAAGTGTCTCTTCAACACCAAACGACACTTAGAACTAGTCCATCCTTAACCTTGTCGTCCATCCTTTGAAAACCGAAACGATTTCCATCGTAGGGGCATGACAACCATGATTGCCCAGTCAATTGCCATTACCATGACCTAACTTAATTGCATCTGCAAAACACACGTTAGTCATAGTAATCACGTATTGTCATTAATCACCGAAACCCAACTAGGGGCCTAGATGCTTTTAATCTCCCCCTTTTTGGTGATTGATGACAATACAACCTCGAGTATGTAAAAAGAGATGAGGTTTTCAACATGCTTGGTTCATATACGCTTTTGACAATAAGAACAAAAGAGTTAGGCAAGCTTATATGACCCAAGCCAACATGATGTACTCAATAGATATGAAATAAGCATGAGTACAAATAATAAAGATCATTTGGATCGGAGTAAAATGCGGAAGCAAAACAAATGAGCATAACCAAGTGATATGACATATAAATAATTCAAAGTAGAGAGCACACATGTCACATATCACATAAATATCACGATCACATTAATATCACGATCACGATCACACATATGTAGTTCAATGCATAATAGTAAACATGAATGCATAAAGGTGTATCACACATAAAAAGCCAAATATAATAGATAAACTCCCCCTAAATGAATCTCTCCCCCTAAGTCTAACATACTCGATCCCTCTCCCCCTTTGGCGTCAAACACCAAAACCTAAGGGTCGGTCGGCGGGGCTGCAGCGGACGAGTCGGGCACTGAGGTGCGAGGAGCGAGCTGGAACTGTGTGCCATTATCATCTGACCCTAAGCTCTGAGCTGTATGACCCTCTGTAGCTGGAAGCGACGCTGAAGCGGTCTAGGTCAGATCAGGAACTGGTGCGGCCTAAGACTCTGCAGGTATGACAGACGTAGGCGGCTCTGATGATGCAACTAAAGAAGGGAGCGTCTCTGTAGTCCCGGTAATAGGTGCAACTGTGGAAGGACCTGAGACATGTAGATATGGCAGAGTAGGCTGCCCTGTTAACTCAATGAAGGTAGCACCAAGGCTCTTGAAGACTGTAATATCTGGCACAAGCAATGATGAAGTCTGAGCCGGTGTGAAGCCTGTCTGAAAAGGTGTGAACTGTAGGGCTAGCACTGGCGAGGCAAATCACTAGGACACCTGCTCTGTAGGTGAAGGAAACTGTGTCGCTGGCTGTCCCTGACTCTGAAGCCCACTAGGCTATAAAGCTGGAGTCATCAAAGTGGTGGCAGGCTGACCAAGGTAGGGTGAAAGCTATGGCGGTGGAGCCCCAATAGTAGTAACTACATGCTGCATGAATCCAAGTAACTGCTGCTGCATGAGGAGCTGCTGCTGATGCATGGCCTGCTGCTGCTGCTGCTGTATAGCCTGTTGCTGCTGCTGGATCGCCTGTTGCTGTCGCTGGAACTCATCCTGCCTGGTCTGAACTATGCAAATGTAGCAGCGGTCTCCTGAGCCTGGCTAGCCTGATCCTGTCTCATCCGCTCAAGTATAGCAAGTAGAGCGAGGTCTGTCTGCGGTGCAAGTGGAGCTGAACTGGAGCTACCAGCCTCATGGTCATGTTGTCGATGAGGCATCTAAGGGATATCCTGGTAATCATCATCTGTACTGTCGCTGGGGTCACTCTCGACCATCCTCTCCTGCTGAGCATCTAACTGCTCCTCCTCTGTAGCTGCTATGCCTTTGATGGTCTCATCCTATTGGGCTACAGACTCTGGCACCTCTGGACGACGGCGTGGCTGGCTAGGTGTCCTCACTGCACTGTGGCGGAGCATCTAAGTCATGTTATATGCAGGGAACTCTGTAGTAGCACCACTGTACTCTGCCAGCATCTCAGGAGGCCTCACTGTGACTACCCTGTGAATCAGAAAAGTAATCCAGTGAGCATAGGGCAACTATCGGTGACCTCTGAACCCCTCTACAATAGTATCCTCCATCTCAGATAGTAAGAGATCCCAAATATCAAATACAGTCTGCTGCATCAGGGCATTCAGTAGCCATAACTGAATGCGAGTCAACCCCTCGTGATATCCCATCCTCGGAACCAGGGTCCTCCTCATGATAGCATCAAGCACTCTAGCTGTAGGAGTGAGGTCACTAGGTGTCCTGCTCCACCCCTCGCCGAATGGCTCTGTGAAGCAATGGTGGACCAAATCTATAGGAGGCACCATACCACCATGAGGGTGTTTGGGAGGCGCTGTTTGACCATAGCAGACCTCATGTAGCCAGACGGGCTACTCCTGAAGCCTGAGAATCCCCCTGACCCTAAAGCTCATCAGCCTATAATCTCTATCTCTGAATGTAAAGTGAATGAATCTGTGCTGTGGGTCAATCCAAAGTGTAGCATATAACTCATGGAGCCAAGATGGTACATATATGCCTGTCCGTCCGAGTAAGTCTGTTAGCCCTACCAAGTAAGATAGGTAAGGGCAAATATGCTCTCCTGCTGCTGTTACAATGGACTCAATGTTGCACACCCTCTGAGACCTGAATGTTGCCCCACTATTAAGATATGCATTATAAAAATCTTCCTGTAGTGGTGTGTAGAAGCCTGCTGATGCATGCTCATCCCGCCTTGGCGGAAACCACTCCTCGAACTAAACAAACTTGAGCTGCTGCACCTGCTTGGCCGTGGCGGCCCTCAAATCTAGATGAGTCACTGGAGGCGGACCCTGTGGTCTAGGAGGCAGACAAGAACCCCTCCGCTGTGTCTCTGCCCTCGGTGTCACCTGGGTACGGGTATGACTAGAGCAGCGAAGCTGTGGTGCCTGCTCTGTCTCCTTTGCCTGCTCTCCCTCCTGAGCCTGCTTTGTCTGCTGTGCCTACTGCTATGGCTCCCCCTGAGACTGACTCTCATCTATAGCGACATGCCATCCTCCAACCATGGCCATCCTAGCTGGACCACCATGACGATGCTCAACCTCCTGGACAGTGGCCCTCTGAGCTGGTGAAAGCTGATCTGCAATGACAACACCACTCCAAGCACCTCCTCTCTCTACACGATCTACGGCGGCTGCAACTGTTGCTGCTCTCTTTGTGTCAGCATCTGGATACTTGCGCTTCTTTGTTGCAAGCTTCTTCATTGCCTTGCCTTTTGCCTCAGAAGGCAGACGAGGCGAGGGCCTCGGATCCTCATCACCGGGACCACCTCCGACATTCTTGACACGAGCCATCTAATGGAGCTAAAAAGAACAACTACACTGACAAGAATCAACTGCCAACTGTCACTTTTGAGGCTTGGCCTCGATCCGTACTCACGAGCTTGGCCTCGAGTTGACTGACAACTGCCAAAGTGACCTCAGAAACACCGACTCACTGCACGTTAGAATAGATCGGATTTATAAATAATTACAATATATCTAGAGATACGAAACCCTAAGAAGCAAGCAATAGGTACAAAATTAGAAACGATGGCTTGCTACCTGACGAACCGGCAATCCGAAGAGTAGAGGAACGGAACACGAGGGCACCATCGGGAAAACGCCTAGGGTTAGGGTTCCAGCGAGGCAATGCGGCGTGGATCGGCAGTGCAATGCGGTGAAGATGTGTAGTGAGCAATGTGGCTAGGGCACCGGCGAGGCTCTGGTGGCTGCACTGATGTGTGTGACGCTTGGGCATGGGCACAGCGCGGAGCAGAGGCGGCTGGCGCGGTGGCGCTGCTTCGGCGCGGGGATGGCGTCGTGGGGCGCGACGGCGGTGCTGGCATGGCTGTGTGGGAGCGGCATAGAGGCACAGGCGCAGGCAATGGCGAGCTCGAGCGTGGAGCACGGCGCGGGTGCGGATGCGGTGGCTAGAGCATGAACTATGGCAATGTCGGCGTGGGGTACGGGATTAGGTCACGGCAGCGTGATGTTATATGGTGGCCCACTCGTGATAGAAAAGGAAAAAAGAGTTGGAATCCCGCACGATTTCTACTGACCAGACGCTCTGGTGGCAACAACCGGACGCTGCCACCCAGAGTCCGGTCGACTCCAGAGAGGTCCAAATCCTCTGGAGTTGCTACTGGACGCGTCCGATCACCATTGACCGGATGCACCTAGAGTCTAGTCGATCCTGTCTTCATCGTCTTTGCTCGACCGGACGTAGGAACGCCATCTGACTGGACGCTGAACAGCAGAGTCCGGTCACTCCATCGCAGCATCGGTTCACCTCCTGTGAACTGACCGGACGCTAGACTTCAGAGTCCGGTGCAGCGTCCGGTCACTCTTTTCCAGCAAATCTTCAAAGTTCCTTCACGTTGCCTATTCCCAATCAAGTCCCAACTTCAATAAGACCCAAATAAACACCAATTGGGACTGATGTGAGTGACCTCTCTCAATCCCTCAAAAATTTTCAAAGTATTTTGCCTTAGGCTATAATTCTTTTTAAGGAAATAGGCAATAAAAGGGTGATTGAAGAGAAACGACAAAACAACATTCATGCATATGCAATGCAATACTTGAAAGTAATTGCATTACCAAAGATTAAACATGTTGTATATTACAATGCAATGCAAGGGACAACACATGCTCATTTTCTAGTGAAGTTGCTAAAATTAAGTACATTGAGCTCATTCCGCAATCGACAAAAAGTTGCCTCATCTAGCAGTTTAGAGAAGATATCCGCCAATTGATCCTCGGTCCTTACACCTTCTAATAAAATATCATTCTTTGCAACATGATCTCTAAGAAAGTGATGGCGGATATCTATGTGCTTGGTGCGAGAGTGTTGAACCGGATTATTAGCAAGTTTTACCGCACTCTCATTATCACACAAAAGAGGTACTTTTTCTAGAACTACACCATAGTCTAGCAAAGTTTGCTTCATGTAAATTATTTGTGCACAACAAGCACCCGTGGCAATGTATTCCGCTTTAACGGTGGACAAAGCCACACTATTTTGTTTCTTGGAGGACCAAGACACAAGTGATCTACCAAGCAAATGGCACCCTCCAGATGTGCTTTTTCCATCAACTTTGCAACTGGCATAATCCGAATCGGAATAGCCAACTAATTCAAATATAGCTCCTTTGGGATACCAAAGGCCAATGCTTGGTGTGTGCTTAAGATACCTAAGGATTCTTTTAATGGCAATCAAATGAGTTTCCTTAGGATTAGCTTGAAATCTAGCACACATACACACACTAAACATGATGTCAGGCCTAGATGCGGTTAAATATAACAAGCTACCAATCATAGAGCGGTAGAGAGTTTGATCAACCGTGTTACCTCCCTCATCTAGGTCGAGATGTCCATTAGTTGGCATTGGTGTCTTGATTGGCTTACATTCATCCATTTTGAATCTCTTGAGAATATCATTAGTATATTTCTCTTGAGAGATGAAAATTCCTTCTCTCATTTGCTTGACTTGAAAACCAAGAAAGAATGTAAGCTCTCCAATCATTGACATCTCAAACTCCTTCAACATCAATTCACCAAACTCCTTGCAAGAATCTTCATTTGATGATTCAAAGATGATATCATCAACATACACTTGACAAATGAAGATATATCCATTAAGCTTCTTGGTGAATAGTGTGGTGTCGACCTTCCCAATGGTGAAGCCCTTCTCAATAAGGAAATCCCGAAGGCGCTCATACCAAGCTCTTGGGGCTTGCTTAAGCCCATATAGCGCCTTGGACAATTTATAAACACGATTAGGATATCTAGGGTCTTCAAACCCGGGAGGTTGATCAACATAGACTAGTTCATTAATAAGGTCATTTAAAAATACACTTTTCACATCTATTTGATATAGTTTCATTTCATGATGTGATGCATATGCAAGGAGGATACGAATGGCTTCTAGTCTTGCAACTGGTGCAAAGATCTCTCCAAAATCCAAGCCTTCAACTTGAGAGAACCCCTTTGTAACTAGTCTTGCCTTGTTCCTCACAACAACACCTTGATCATCTTGCTAGTTGCAAAACACCCACTTTGTTCCAATGACTCTTGCACCTTGTGGTCACTCTTCAAGAGTCCAAACTTCATTGCGGGTGAAGTTGTTCAACTCTTCATGCATGGCATTTATCCAATCCAGATCTTGAAGAGCTTCTTCTACCTTAGTAGGCTCAAAGCAAGAGACAAAAGAGTGATGTTCAATAAATGAAGCAAACTTTTGAGAGTGAGTCATTACTCTCTTTGATGGACTCCCTATGATAAGATCTTGTGGATGAGCTTGTAGTAGAGGTGAATTTCTTCTATCAACCACTTGAGGGGGAGGTTGTGGAGCATCAACATCATGTGCTTATGTCACCATTTGATCATGGAAGACATGAGTGTCTTTATTTTCTACTCTCCCATCTTTATCATCTTGTGGCACATTTGATGAAGAAGGTGGATTGATCACTTGCACATCATCTTCATCATCATTAGGCTTGATGTCTCCAACCGGAGTATTCTTCATAGCCTCTCTCAATGGTTCATCACCTACATCATCAAGATTCTTATGTGCTCCTTAAGAGCCGTTAGATTCATCAAATTCCACATCATATGTTTCTTCAACCAAGCCGGTGGCATGATTAAATCCTCTATATGCTTTGGACTTTGATGAGTAACCAACAAGAAAACCAATATCACAATGTCTTTGAAACTTCCCTAGGTGTTACCACTTCTTGTAGATATAACATTTGTAACCAAACACCCTAAAGAAGGAGACGAGCGGTTTCTTCCCATTGAGCAACTCATAAGGTGTCTTTCCAAGAAACTTTTGAAGGAATAGGCGGTTGGATGCATAGCATGCGGTGTTGATAGCTTCCGCCCATAGAGCTTCGGGAGTGTTGTACTCATCAAGCATTGTTCTTGCTAGTATGATCAATGTCCGGTTCTTTCTCTCAACTACACCATTTTGTTGAGGAGTATATGTTGCGGAGACCTCATGCTTAATTCTAACTTCATCACAATAGGCTTCAATGTTTGTGTTGTCAAATTCTTTCTCATTGTCGCTTCTAATCTTCTTGAGCTTCACTTCAAACTCATATTGTGCTTTTTTGGCAAACTTCTTGAAGCATGATGCAACTTCGGATTTATTATAAAGGAAGAACACCCATGTGTATATTGAGTAGTCATCAACAATCACAAGATAATAAAGATTTCCTCCCAAACTCTTGTATGTTGTTGGTCCAAATAAGTCTATGTGAAGGAGCTCTAGCACTCTTGTGGTTGACATGAAAGCTTTTGTAGGATGAGTGTTTGCAACTTGTTTGTCGGCTCAACATGCACTACAAAGCTTGTCCTTCTCAAACTTCACATCCTTCAACCCTCTCACCAACTTATTCTTCATTAGCTTCTTGAGTGAGCTCATCCCAACATGAGCAAGTCTTCTATGCCATAGCCACCCAAGTGTCATTTTGGTGAATAGGCATGTCTTCATGTTAGCATCTTTGGAGGTGAAATCCACTAGATATAGGTTGTTGTATCTAAATTCTTTGAATATCACTTAATCATCATCCTTCTTATATACAACAACTTCCTTCTCAGTAAACAAGCATTGGAAGCCAAGATCACACAATTGTCCAACGGATAGCAAGTTGAAGCTCAATGAGGCAACATATAGCACATTTGAGATTGAATGATCATTTGATATAGCCACTTTGCCCAATCCTTTAACCTTGCCCTTTGAATTATCTCCAAATGTGATTCTTTCTTGTCCATCTACTTCTTCATCTAGTGAGGTGAACATACGAGGATCACCGGTCATATGTTGTGTGCAACCACTTTCAATTACCCAATGACTTTCACTGGTTTTGTAGTTCACCTACACACAAGAGATCAAGCTTTAGGAACCCAAACTTGTTGAGGGCCCTTCACCTTCTCAACAAGTGACTTTGCTACCCAAATTTTCTTAGGCCTATTATTGTTGGGAGGTCCTAGGAACATAACTTTCATCTTTCCACTAGAGTCCTTTCTAAGCATGTAATGAGCATTGAAAGAAAAGGGTCTAGCATGCTTGGGCAAGGGTTGTGGTGGTGGAGTTTGGCACTCACACTAGTAGAGAAATGACTTTTGATCCACTTCAAAATTTGGCTTTAGTCCCGGTATTTTTCGCGCCCGGGACTAGAGAAACCTTTAGTCCCGATTGATAGCTCCAACCAAGACTAAGGTCCCTGCCCACGGCTACTGCGGCAGGCTTTTGCTGCAGGGGACCTTTAGTCCTGGTTGGATCTACCAACCGGGACTAAAGGTTAACTTTTACTCCCGGTTGGTCCCTCCAACCGGAAGTAAAAGTCTACTCCCGGCTGGAGGCACCGTCCGGTACTAGACAAGCCCAGAATGCCAATTACCAGTGTTCCATATATATACGAACACTTAGGCATAGGGTTTCTCATTCCTCACCCCTCTCTCTCACACACCAGGCACACCGCCTCCTCTCTCACCGCTCTATCTCGACGCCCTCTCCCTCCCATCGCTCTCTCTCCAGTCTTGCTCTCTCTCTCTCCAACCGTTGTAGCCTCCACTGACGGCGTCGCAGGCACACGACCTCCTCCGATGGGTCTCCTACGATGGCCTCGCAGGCCCACGGTCTCCTTCGATGGGTCTCGCAGGTGCAGTCGCAGACGTCATGGTGGCCTCGTCCGATGGGGCCTCAGGCGACGCGGCGCTGCGCTCCTACTGCAGCGCTCCTGGGGTCCCTCCCGGCGGTAGCTGGGGAGCGCTTCTCCTCGAGGAGAGGAGGCAGATCTAGGGGCGGGACGGGTAGATCTGGCGACGAGAAGAGGCGGCCCGTGCGGATCCGGCAAGGAGCGGGCTCGGAAGCGGCGATACGGTGACCAGCGGCAGATCCAGGTGCGGGGCATGCGGATCCGGTAGCGGGGCGTGCGGATCAGGCAAGGAGTAGAGGTGGCACGTGCGGATCCGACGATGATGTCCAGATCTAGCTAGCGGTGGCGGTGGCGGCGTGGTGCTGTTGCACTGCGAGTGGCTGCCTAGACCCGTTTAGCAGCACGTATGTAGAGAGACGTGAGAATAAAGAGTGGTAGATGCATGGACGGCGGCCATGGCTCTCCGATGAGAGAGCTAGCTGTGTATGTGTTATTGTGATGTTGTTTGATGAGGGACCTAGCAGAAGCTAATTTATCTGGTGACACTGTTTCTCTAAGTACGCTTGTACTAGTTGAGAGGCTATGTGTAAGTGAAATGTGGTATAAATATGTAAAATGGCGCCTTTTTCGGGGAAAAAAAAGAAAACCTTTAGTCCCGGTTGGTAATACCAACCGGGACTAAAGGGCCGGCCCACGTGGCCAGGCCGGGAGTTCTCTTTAGCCCTGATTGGTATTACCAACCGGGACTAAAGGTGGACCTTTAGTCCCGGGCAAGAAACCGGGACTAAAGGAGAGGCCCTTTAGTCCCCGATTCGTGCTCCCGGTTGGGAAACCAGGACTGAAGGGGTTTCCCAACCGGGAGTACAGCCACTTTCTGTACTAGTGTCATGGGCAAAGTGGCCTTCTTGTCCACACTCAAAATACTTTTTTGGCTTTGGCTTTTGTTGTTGTTGTTGTTGAGCTTGGGCCTTCTTCTCTTTATTTGCCATGTACCCAATGCCACTTTTATTCATCTTTATGATGGTGTTCATTAGTATCTCACTTTGAAGATGCTTGCCTCTTGTGAACTTGCTCAACCCAATCTTGAGGTGTTCTTTCTCCAACTTGAGCTTCTTGTTCTCTTCCTTGAGTGCATCATTATTTTTCTCTTCCTTAAGTTTCTTGTTCTCTTCTTTGAGCTTCTCATTCTCAAGAATCAAATCACCATCATGATCAAGAGTTTCTAGCATAATAGTGTTGTGGGTTTTGATCTCTTTAAAATCTTTCTTGAGCTTTTCATTATCATTCTTGAGCTTGACATACTCATCATAATTATCGGTCTCAACCACTTGCTTGTCATTGCTACTAGAACTTTGCTCAATGCTCTCAATGATCAAATCATCACATGATGTAGCTGTATCAATCTTAACAACATCGTTAGTAGCATCATGTGGCTCATTGGATAAAAATTCTTGAGCAATAACAATATTATTATGATTGATCTTGAGAGTTGTATATTCTTCTTTTAGCATATTGTAGCAAGTGATGAGCTCTTTATGCATCCCCTCAAGTTTATCATGTTTATCTTTAAGCTCTTTCTTAGAAGATTTGAGCTCCTTGAGTTTGGATGACATAGCTTCATTTGCTTCTCTAAGCTCAACACTAGCCTTTTCCGCTATATCACATTTAGCTAAAAGAGAATCATTCTTAGCTTCTAGTTTTTCATTCGTAGCTCTAGTCTTTCTAATGATTTTAGTGTATTAATTTAGTAATTTAACAAGATCATCATAAGAAAATGATTCATATTCATCATCATCACTATCACTATCACTATCATCATTGTTAGCATGATCATCACCACTACTATCATCATCATTTGATACCTTGCGTTCACCTTTAGCCATAAGGCATAGGTGTGTAGAGCATGATGGAGGTGGTGTCGGTGAAGATGATGAAGAGTCAATCACAATGGCGGCCACCTTCTCATTATCACTGTTATCATCGGATGAGCAACTTGATGAATCAATGTTCATGAGCCAATCACCAACGATGTATGCCTTGCCATTCTTCTTTTTCTTGTGGAAGTCATTCTTCTTGCCATCCTTCTTCTTATATGGCTTGTTTTTCTTCTTCTCATCTTCATCTTCATTACTTGAGTCATCTTTCTTGCCCTTGTACTTGTTCTTGTACTTGTCTTTTTTGGGCTTGGTGCATTGATGTGCTAGATGACCAAGTTCTCCACAATTGTAGCAATCCATCTTCGAGATTGACTTCCTTCTTGTGCTAGTGAAGAACTTCTTTTTCTTGCCATCAAACTTGATGCCACTTTTGTTAAGCTTCTTTAGCATCTTGGCGGGTTTTCTCACCATGAGAGCAAAACTTGCATCATCAATTTCATTATCACTTGAGCTCTCATACTCAAGCCTTGCTTTGCCTTTCTCTTGGCTAGCTTTGAATGCTAGGTCCTTGTCTTTCTTCTTAGTAGAGGATGAGCCATCTTGTGGTGTGATGTGCATGTACATCTCATGAGCATTGATCTTTCCCAAGATTTGAGTCGGTGTAGCGGTGGAAAGATCACCTTGATAAAGCATGGTCACAGTATGCCCATATTTATCAATGGGGAGGACACTCAAGATTTTTCTTACAACATCGGATGGTTGCATTTGAGTGAGTCCAAGCCCATTGACTTCCTCTACAAGAATATTCAAGCATAAGTACATTTCATTAGCACTCTCTTTGGGAAGCATCTCAAATAAATTTAGCTTTTTGATAACAAGATGATATCGTTCCTCACGCTCGCTCTTAGTTCTCTCATGGAGCGCACAAATATCCAACCATAATGCATGAGCGTCTTTATGGTTCCTCACCTGGTTAAACACATCTTTGCAAAGGCCTCTAAAGATGATGTTTCGAGCCTTTGCATTCCATTTTTCGTAATTTACGTCATCGCCTTGAAGGTGCGTGGGATCCCAAGGTTTTGGGAATCCTTGTGAGGCGGCTCTAAGTATTTCAACATCTAGAGCTTCTAAATACGCCTCCATGCGGATTTTCCAATAAGAAAAATCACCTCCTCAAAGATAGGAGGAGGACCATTCCCGTGAGACATCTTTTTCTAGATGGTTAAGTCTAATTTCATGAGCACGAGGCTCCGATACCAATTGAAAGGATCAAGATGCCCAAGAGGGGGAGGATGAATTGGGCTAATTCTAATTTTTTTGTAATAATTAAACCCTATGGTTAGCCCACTTCACCCCTTGTGCCTAGAAAGTGTTTCTAATGTTCTACCACATAAAAAGTCTTACAACCTAAGTTCAAATCCTACTCTAGCATGACAATTCTATGAATGTAAAGACAAGAAATGAATTGCTCAAAGTAAATGCTTAAAGTAAAGAGAGAAGGAGGAACGCGGCGATATTTTACTGAGGTATTGGAGAGTCGCGACTCCCCACTAGTCCTCGTTGGAGCACCCGCACAAGGGTGTAGCTCCCCCTTGATCCACGCAAGGATCAAGTGCTCTCTACGGGTTGATTCTTTGACACTCCGTCGCGGTGAATCACCTATAACCGCTCACAACTTGAGTTTGGTCATCCACAAGCTCCGTCGGATGATCACCAAGCTCTCAATCACCACCAAGCCGTCTAGGTGATGGCGATAACCAAGAGTAACAAGCACGAACTCTCACTTGACCACGACAAGTCTAATGAGAAGGGTGGATGCATACTTTGCTACTCTTGCTTTCACTAATGAGGTCTCACTCTTAGATTCTCAAATCTCAATCACCTCACTAGGATCTTGCTCTTCTTGGCACTCTCAAGGGTGTTTCTCAGCTATTAGAATGAGCAAAAGTGCCCCTCACACGAATGGAGGAAGTATTTATACACCCGTGTTCAAAACGAACTGTTATGTGCCTCTGCGGGGTGATCAGACGCTCCGATCAGTTCACCCCAAAACCGAGCAGTTAAGTGGTGACTGGACGCTGAGCAGCGTCCGGTCATGAAAACTGCTCTCTGGAACCTTACTGGAGTCGACCGGATGTTGGCACCCAGCGTCCGGTCGCACACCTCTCAGCGTCCGGTCGCACCAGACGACTTCACCTTGATCAAATGAACTGACCGGACCCTGCGCCAGCGTCCGGTCACACCGGAACCAGCATCCGGTCTGTATTTGACCCTTCATTCACTTCCATCTCGCAATCATATGTGAATGAAGTTTGCTCCAATTGATTTAAGGGCTATTTAGGAGCTACCTAGTGCTAGATTTGATAAGTGTGCACCACACCTAACCCACTAGACTCACCTAGGTCAAGCTACCCGTCCATACCCCCCTTAATAGTACGGCCAAAGAAAAAACAAAGTCCTAAACTACTCTAAGTGTCTCTTTAACAGCTAACGACACTTAGAACTAGTCCATTCTTAACCTTGATGTCCATCCTTTTAAAACCGAAACGATTTCCATCATAGGGGCATGACAACCATGATTGCCCAGTCAATTTCCATTACCATGACCTAACTTAATTGTATCTGCAAAACATGTGTTAGTCACAGTAATCACGTATTGTCATTAATCATCGAAACCCAACTAAGAGCCTAGATGCTTTCAGGCTCCCTGCTGTGGTACTGTAGCCGCTGTAGAGGTAGGTGAGCCGGCTACAGTACTACAGCAGGGAGCCTTTTCGGTGCCGTCTTTCCTTGCTATGTGTTCACACAAGGAAGTAGTAAATTATCTAACAATTCTTCCCCTAATCCTACTGGTATCCCTTGTACCCCTCCATGATGATCATCTCCTTCAGTTCCGTGAGTCGAAGGCGTCCGAGCGGCTTGTTAGCCCACATGATCACCGGCTCAGGTGAGTCAACCACTCACCAGTCTTGCCGAGCATCCGCTAGTGTTGCCGAGCACTCACTAGCTAAGCCGACCACAAACAAGCGTTGTCTGACCACAGACACTATCAACCTGTTCGCTTGGTCGTATTTAGCTTATAAGCCATAACTTATCAGCCAACGAACAGTTTTTTGTCTCAAACCAAACCAGCCAACAGTACTTTCAGCCATGGCTTATAAGCCAAACAAGCCCAAACGAACGGGGCGTATGGCTAGAGGTTGAAGAAGAGGGAGAACAGAGCATACACACACATTACAAGCACCAGCGTTAGGCCAGAGCCCTGTATAGGAGATGGTAAATCTGAACTCTCTTTGTTGAGTTACAGTGTCAAACTATATATACAACTCTATCCATCTAGTGCTATTACAACTGCCCTACTGCAACATTGACTAGATAACACATCAGCACTTACTTCTGCGTCTGTACCTGCATGTGACTACAGTACGACAGGTGAGCCGTTCGGCGCCTGCCTCTACAGCGCCTATAATACAATAATAGGGAGTCTTTTCGGCGTCGTCTTCTCTTACTGTGTGTTCACACAAAGAAGCACATGTTACTGCCTGTGGCCCTCCTGTTCCTCGCAGGTAGCTCACCGGTGGTGGCTCAGCTTGAGCTCGGCTACTACAGCAAGACATACCCGAACGTCGAGGCGATCGTCCGCGAGGAGATGGAGAAGATCTTCTCGGCTGCACCCAGCCTTGCTGGCCCTCTCCTCAGGCTTCATTTCCACGACTGCTTCGTCAGGGTAAGTTTTCTTTTCTGACTGAAGTTTCAAATTATATGACAACGTGGAACTCTTTTTTAATTTTTAAGTTATTATAACTTACAGAGGTATAACGTTGAATGACTGCAGGGTTGTGACGCGTCTGTGCTGCTCAACTCCACTGCGGCCAACCTGGCAAAGAGGGACGCCATTCCGAACAGGAACCGAGAGGGTGAAGGCCAAGCTCGAGGCTGCCTGCCCCAACACCGTTTCCTGCGCCGACGTCCTCACCCTCATGGTCCGCGATGCCGTTGTGCTGACCAAGGGCCCCTTCTGGCCGGTGGCGCTCGGGAGGCGAGACGGCAGGGTGTCCAGTGCGACTGAGACGGCCGATCAGTCTCCGGCCTACGGAGACATACCTCTGCTCACCAAAAATTTTGCCTCGAAAGGCCTCGATACCGAGGACCTAGTTGTCCTCTCCGGCGTCCACACCCTCGGCACGGCGCACTGCCGGTCTTAAGCTGGCCGGCTCTGCAACTTCAGCAGCGCCTACAATGCAGACCCATCCCTCGACAGCGAATACGCCGACCGGCTGAGGACGCGCTGCAAGAGCGTCGACGACAAGGCCACGCTTTCCGAGATGGACCCCGGCAGCTACAAGACCTTTGACACGAGCTATTACCGCCACGTCACCAAGCGGAGAGGCCTCTTCCAGTCCGACGCCGCGCTCCTCACTGACGCCGCCACTAGGGACTACGTCCAGCGCATCGCCACCGGCAAGTTTGACGACGTGTTCTTTAAGGACTTCAGCGAGTCCATGGATCAAGATGGGCAGCGTCGGCGTGATCACCGGTGCTGACGGGGAAATCCGGAAGAAATGCTACATCGTCAACTAAAGAATTATCGGCTACTGAGTGTATGATTAAAAAAAAAAAAGTAAACTCACGCGATATATAGTAGGGCGCATATGTATCTGTTATTCATTTTGATGTATTAATTTATTGTTGTAAATTCATTCCATGGTGGTAGATATACCAAAGCGCACATTATTATATATTGGGGTAATGTATATTTTTCAACCTTTAAGTTCCACAAAATGTGCTAGAGCTATTAGGGATTACACTTCACACTTCACTGTCAGGTTCTATGCCTAGGATCAGAAAAAATGAATGTGAATCTTATTCACCTGACGGTGAAGGCTCCTATCACTGTTGGCTTGACCCACAACAGGACAATGATATATCGCTGCCGGTTAGAGAAGAACCAGTTGTGGTTTATTAATCCACAACCCATAATTGATTGCTAAGGGGTGTGTGGGTGGAGTTAACCACTCCTACTTCCCTCGCTGATGTCCTTTAAAGTTGCTCTGTCGTTGTCCTTCTCCTCCTTTTCCTCCTCCTTGTCGCCTGCCACCTCCCCATAGAATCGCAGGGAGACGATGGTGGACTGTTTTCAAAACTTGTAGTAGTCGTTCCGCGCTTAGGAGTCACTGTTTGACAGCTTGCAGCCAATCATGGAGCGGTGGCTTGGTGTGTAGGATTATGGAGTAGTCGAGAAAGAAGATTGTTTTTTTTTTCAAGAACATGCTTAGCACGTGTTTCATTAAAAAGAAGCTAGGAAACATACACGCCCAACATCACATCACAGCGAGATACCATTAGTGATGGGGTAGAACATGAACAAAAGCCACCGCTAGGCGGTGAAACACACGCTGTTATGACTAACTAAGAAACTAATTGTTCAACCGACGGTGCGATGGACGTTGGCAGCTCAGTCGAAGACCGACGCTGCAACACGAGAGCACGCTGAACGGGGTGGGAAGAGCTCGCGCATGGCCGCTCTCTTTGCCGAGGACAGGGGTTCGGTGAATGTCTGCATGAACCCGTCTGCAATGGAGACGTCCGGCGCGTGTGCAGTGCGTGCAGCTGCCCCCGCGGGCTTCCATTTCGTCAGAAGTACTTTCTTAGCCTGCAACTCTGGCTTGTTCTCGCGCGTCCCAGATTTGGCCGCGAGCCTGTCACTCCTGCGCGGGACGATAGAATTATCAAAGGGTCGGGACACGCGTCGTCTGGGCGGCGACTTGATCAACGGCGTTTGTAGCGGCAGCTTGAGACTGTTCATGAAGTCCGGGACGGAGGGCACTGCGGCTTGTCCAACAGCAGGCTGAACCGTCTGGTTCCCCTTGGTTTGCTGAGCCCGATCAAGAGGCGAGCGTGGAGAAGCGGGCATAACCTGCCGTTGATGTGGTGAACTGGTGACTGCTGCGGCTGAGCAGAAGTTAGCGGTGTACATGGCGACCGCGCACCAGCCTGGATGATCACACTCCCCGGAGGCACCTGATCGGGTGTGGCAGCATGGTGCCCTGGACCCGAAAGCTGCACATGGTCGACCTCCACGTCGCCGAGCGACTCAGTCGTGGAGTGAGCGGTTGGCCAAAGTTGTCACTCGTGCTCCATGGCAACCCAATCCGACATCCAGGACCGCTCAGAAGCAGAGTCCGGTGCCTCTGTCAGAGCTTCACTTTCGTTCGCTAGACGCGTAGCACCCGCGGCCAGCTCTACGTGAAGACAAAGTAGCATCGGATCCTCTTTGCACAGCGGCGGAGGGCGGGCTCTTGTAGATCGCTCCTATTTGTAATGAACTGTGAGCGCCTCTTCAGTTTTCGGTCAATGCGGGTGAATTGTTGCGATATACGAGACAGGCACGAACGGTCATGATGCCTAACACCCGCATATGGAGCAGCAGTCAGAAAACTGGTGCCCACAATGCAGCCCTATTTAACCGTCGGTTAATTTTATGATTCGTTAGTTTTCTTTGCCAGGTAAAACAACAAATTGTCAACCAGCGCTGACATTTTCTTTCCTAGCCGGTCCAATACAAATTGGTGCACAGACTGTTCCGGCCCGACGATGTAACCTATATTCACCGTTGGCTCGACGTATGATCCGGCGGTGAAACGGACTCCGTTTATCTCAGTCGGTTCATTTAGCCACTACGTCGGCCTAGCCATAAAACCGGTAGTGAAACACATTTCCCATCGGTTGCATACAAACCAGCTGTGATAAGGGCGTGGTGATGCCCATTTCTATAGTAGTGTATGTCCTAGTGAAGTAATATTAGCCTATTAGCACTAGTGCAGGACTAGGTTAGGAAACCCTCCTCTAGTCTCGATTTCTCAACCAGGACTAAAGGCCTGCCCTTTAGTCTCGGGCCGTCCAACCGGGATTGAATGGGATCCTTTTAGTCCTGGTTATTTATACCAACCGGGACTAAAGGGGCTCCAGGCCGAGCCCGAGGGTGACCACCTCCGGTCCCGGTTGGTTATCCCGGTTGGTATAATCAACCGGGACTAAATATCCCCTTTTCTGTTTTCTTTTTCTTTTCTTTTCTTTTACAGTTTCTTTTCATTCAATTTGTTTTCCTTTCAAATAGTTTCCGTACACGTATTATATGCTATACTATTGTACGTCATCCATAAGTAAGAATGGAACTAATTAAGGGCTTATATATTACAATGATCATCCCCATTCTTCAAGTTCATATAGACTATAATAATTTAAAATAAGTCATTACAATAAACTAGATGTCCAACCCCAAAGTTCAATTACACACCAAGTTCATGCAAGCGCAAGTAGATCACCGCCAAGTTTGACTACGTCGTATTATGTACTCAGCGAAATGTAGGTCACCTATTTTGTATCCACAAATATTATTGACGTAGAGCAACGCATTACTAACGACGGTAAGTGGTGGTCGAGAAGTCGGTGGGTCAGATGATCCCCTCTTAGTCATAATCAGCTTTTCCTGAAATCCTTCCGTAGTGAGTGTTGGCCATTCATCGGCATATTTTCAATCAAAATCCAATGCATACATTGTCTGGTTTAGAATGGCTTCAAAGCTACAACCTGCATAGGTTAAGTCATAGTCCTCAACCTTAATTGTTGGCAAAAAAAAATTGATATGAGAACAAAGCTTTCGAATAACAACAAATCTGAATATAAGTTATGAGTTCGACTTCGACTTTACAACATCATTTCGGTTGGTTCGAACAATCCTTGCACAGATGCCCACAACATCATGATAGGAGCCCGCATCCATTGCTTGTATCGTCATGGAGGATAGTGTAGGTAGGGTGTACCCAATATTCGCAAGCTTATTCAAACATGATTTGACAGCATATTTAATTGCAATTTTCTTCTCAGGTGCCTTTACTCTCACCTCTGAGATTTGTACAACACCTCTACCCCTCCTAGCGGCAATGGAAAAGCCAATTCAAGATTAGACCAATCGACCATTATCTACATCAAAGCTCTCAACATCCACTCCCTCAACCCCGAAATATGAAAAGTGTCTCTTTAAGCCAAATGATTGGGTCAATTACCTACGGTACATTAAAGAAACAATATATATACATATTAGAAAAATATATTGTGTACAACCATATTTAAAACATATTAATGTATTAAAACATATATCGTTGCTTACTATACTAGGATGATTGAACGGTATAGCCAGCAACCTTGGGTCGAATCCCCAAGCAATACAATAGCCCCAATTCAGGATAATCGGTTCAGGGAGATGTCCCACCATCTCTTCTCGCTAAAGTTAATATATAAAAATTCATATTACTGGACTCAATATATGAATTCATACACCAAAATTCATATATATATATATATATATATATATATATATATATATATATATATATATATATATATATATATATATATACACACACACACACACCAAAATGCAAATCACTAAAGTCAATATATCAAAATTCATATAACTGGACCCTATATATATATACACGATGCATATGATATATATACAATATATCACACTAAAATGCATATCACTAAAGTCAATATATCATATATATATATATAATACAAAGTATCAAAATTCATATATATATATATTAAAATTCACATCACAAATTGACTTGACTCATGGCCAAGCACACTGCAGTAAACTAAGGACACTAATTTTCTCTAGCCATTTTTCTGAGTTTTCCAATTGTCCTTCATGCCACACTCATTATGACGTCAGGGTTCTTAGGCGCTTGGTCTCGCACAACAACACAATTGTGGCCATACCTGTGTGCTCAAGGTGGTGAGTGCGGACGAGGATGAGGGTGCGCGAGCAAGGACGAGGATGATGGCGCCGCGGGTGAGGACGAGGAAGACTACGTGGACGAGGACGAGGAAGACGACGCGGACACGGCGCGGCTAGAGATGAGGTGGCAAGCGTGACTGTGGATGAGGGCGCGGCGTGGACGAGGAAAATGGCACCGGCGAGGACGATGAGAAGACGACACGGACGAGGACGAGGAAGACGGCATGGACGAGGACGATGGCGTAGACGAAGATGAGATGGCGAGCGTGGACGAGGACGAGGGCGTGGCATGAACGAGGATGAGGAAGACGGCGCGGCACGGGCGAGGACGTGACGGCGCAGCGCTAGTGAGGATGATGGTGCGGCGTAGGTGAGGAAGACGACGCTGATGAGGATGCGATGGTGTGGCGCGGGTGAGGATGACGGCATGGACGAGGGCACGATGGCGCGGCGTGGGCGAGGATGACGTCGCGGCGCGGGCGAGGACGACGGCGAGGTGGCGAGCGTGGCCAGCTAGGGATTGAAGTGTGGCGGCAATTGTAACAGATCAAAAATAGAGGAGAAGAAGAAGAGAGGCCATATATATATGGTTGGAGGCATTAGACGCGGGTTGGGCCACAACCTGAGACTAAAAGACCTTTAGTCCCGATTGGTGGCACAACCCAGGACTAAAGATTGTGACCTTTAGTCCCGGGTTGGGTTACCAACCAGGACTAAAGGCTTGTAGTCTCGGGTTGTGGCCCAACCCGCGACTAAACCTAAGTTTAGGTGAGCGAAACTGCTGCCTACACGGTAGTTTCGTTTCCCGCCCATCCAACAATTTTCCTTCTTTGCTTTTACATAAATAAATAAATAGGCTATCAAAATGATTTTAAATGAAAAAATTGTCAACTATAAAATTTCATAACTTTTTATGATCTACAACTTTTGTTTTGGTCATTTCTCTATTTGAGGATATTTTAAAAATTCAAATTTCAAACTTGAGAAATTCAAGCATAGTTTTCCTTGACAGGATAATTCCAAATGAAAAATTTGTCGACTATAAAGTTTCATAACTTTTCGAGATCTACAGGTTTTATTTTGGTCATTTCTCCGTCCGGCAAAGTTGTAGTAAACATTGTTCAAAATTTACACATCTCTCAAATAGTTTAAACTATACGAGAGATACGTAAATTTTGAACAATGTTTACTGTCACTTTGTTGAATGAAGAGATAACCAAAAATAAAGTTGTAGATCTTGATCAGTTCTACAACTTTTATGTTTTTGAATTTCCCAGCTGAATTCATTTACTACATCAAAATGGAGATTGAAGTTGCCATTTTTGGAGAATCAAATTTTGAATTGATAAAACAAATTCAAATAAAAAATGGCCAAAATGAAAGATGTAAGAATACAATAAATTGATAGAGCATGATTTTAGGAAAAAATCAATAATTTTGAAGTTAGTATGATGGAGAAAGACTAGTTACAAGTTTTAGTCAGAGATTAAAAAGATAAATCAGACTTCTTTTGAAATTGAATTTCAAACAAAATTTTGAAATAGAAGATGATTTCAAATGAAAAAGTTGTCAACTACAAAGTTGCATAACTTTTCGATATCTACAACTTTTGATATGGTCATTTCTCCATTTGAGGATATTTTAAAAATTGAAATTTTAAATTTGAGAAATTCAAATATAGTTTTCTTTAACAAGATAATTTCAATGAAAAACTTGTGAACTATAAAATTGTATAACTTTTTAAGATCTACAACTTTTATTTTGGTTATTTCTCCATCCGAGGTCATTTGAAAAATTTGAATATGAGACGCATGCGACATCGAAAACAATAATAAAGATCTTAGAGAACCTTACAATAAATATTTGGGGTACATAAAAATTACATATACGATAACAAAGACCTAACAATAAAATTACATATACGATAACAAAGACCTTTCTCTGAGTAGGTCAACGTTACAATCAAAGTGTACCAATATATTATAAAATAATCACCTCAAAAATATTCTTCTAGCACCAAGGTAGGGTCAAATAGGTGCTAGAGGATGCCTGTTGATGGTCATTAATACCAATTATAAACCGTCAACATAACCTGCATATATGCTTAATTCCATCACCAAACATAGGTATTGAGGTTTAAACTAATAAATTCCATGAGTTTTGGTGAATATGTGACTGCAGGAGGATTTAATCAGAAAACTGCCAAGGAGGACCTATTCGTCAAAGAAAATTATGGAATTCCGCTGCGTAAATAACTTGGGAAGGATCTAGAAGACACCAGAAGGCAATACACCAAGGCGGGGCTCGAGGGGCTGCCAGGTGGGGCTGGCCACCCCCGTAGGCCCACCAATCGCCCTCTGCCTCCTCGTACTGCTTCCTACGATCTACACCATTGATTCTACGGAGGTTTTAGGTCGGTTCATCCAACGGTTATCGAGGGAGTTGACACAGATCGATGGCATGGCGATTCCTTGCCCCCTACTCCACCTCAATTCCTTGCCCCTTACTCCATCTCGATTCCTTGCCCCTACTCAGCCCCTACCCCCTCCCTGAGGCATAAGTGAGAGTAGAAGACAGAGATCAAACCCTAATCCTCGGAGCTCCATTCTAGAGCATAGCTAGCTAGGTTAGTTCTGGAGAGAGGCAAGCGGGCTTAGCTTGGATTCTCGATCTTGTCAAGAGCATGGTTTGGTATAATCTTTGTACCCCCTTTCTTTTGTATCTCCATTACTTTTATATGCTTGCTATAATTGTTATGACAATATTAGTATTCATCTTATTCATGTTCTTCATTATGATGTTCATCATCTACTTTGATTATATGCTTAATATAGCTACTTTATCATTTTGTCCATGCATAAGTTCGGATAGCGCTCGCTCCGCTGCGCACGGGGTGAGTGGTCGACATTGTGTAAGCATGGTGCTTATACGTTGTTTACCTACGGATACACCATATATTCTAGGTCATGTGGTAGATCGCGGATGTGACACTCCCGTTGAGTCCTTTGTAGTCCACTCTCCGAATATAGGCGCACGTAGCGTCCAGTTACGAAGGAAGAATAAGCTCTATTCTTAATCTTTGTTAGTAATATCCCTTATGTGTAGATATAAAGATGATCTTAGCCATGATTTCTAAGTGTAATTGCACTAACCATCATATGCTTTGACTAGTAACTAAGAATGGCTTAGGAATTATCTCTCTAATTTCTACCTGGTCATGCTAATGTCTTAGAAAGGAGTACTTTGAGTGGTTAACTATTCATTATCAATGCTCAATTATCATGTACTTATCATATATATATATCTTATCCTGACTTACCCTTAGTTAAGTTAGACCGTAGTTAGTCTCACAGATTTCCCTTTGGATACGATACTTGGAATACTTCCAGGTGAAAGCTACAGTGGTATCCGTGCGCTTATAGATTTATCTGTGTGCGTTAATTTATACCAATAATGCCGGAGGTGGATGACAAACTATGCCAAGCCTGGAGATGAAGGGGGCGCGCTTGCGCGAGCAGCGATGAACCCATACCTCTTCGGAAGATAGTACATTCATGCCGTGAATGGACAGACACCCGGCTTGGATGGATCCATCAACCTGTGGACAACCCATGCATGGCTTGTATGGACAGACAATCCACAGACAGACCAGAGCACACCGCTGTGGGGGTATGACCCCCGGTACCAGCAAGGATCCACATGGGCCGAGCCGCTAGGGGAAGCCCAACCCACAAGACTATGCATGGGTCGCACCACAGGTCGAGGCCCAACTCGCAAGACAATGCCAAGCGAAGTATGCCGCAGGATGACATGCTTCACAAGGCAACATAAAGATTCTCGGCGATCTATGAAATCTGCTCGGATATGATAGATATTGTACGATCTATAACTTCCTATCTTGTAAACCGATCAGAATGGAAATAACCGATCTGTATCCCTAACCCCCAAGCTATATAAGGTGGGTAGGGACCCCCTCGGTTTCACCTAATCATACGCAATACAATCCACAAAGACACATGATGTAGGGTATTACGTTGAGCTGATGGCCTGAACCTGTCTAAATCATTGTCTCTTGTGTTCTGTGTCACCGTCCAATTCCCTCACGCGCACCTCCACCGATTCATCTACTACCGTGGGCATACCCCTCCATAGACTACCGACCAGATTTCATTAACAGTGGCACGCTAGGTAGGGGGTGTGCATGCAGAATTTATGGCAAACCAGATGGTCACCTTCCCAAGCTCCATGGCCCCCTCGAGTTAGGCTAGATCTTCATGGTTGGATCCATGACCTAGGTCATTGGGCTTGACAACAACAGGGAGATCGTGGAGGCGGTGTAGGACCACCCTACGCTGATCGCGCTCACACTAGCAATTACATCTCTAGTCCTGGCGCTACATCGCTAGATCAGGAGATCCATCAGCAATGATGACCTGATCGCATCCATCGATCAGGTCACAGATTGCCTAACAAAATGCCAGCTACTCGTGGATTCAGTCCTAGATCACCAAGTCACTACGATTGAGCGACCTGCTCATCCACATCGTTTGAGGTGACCAGATTCTGATTTGGTGATTACAACCACTCTAGAGGGGCGCACAACGCGGCGCCGACCACTTCCCGCTACCGGCCTACGCTTGGCCAACTACGAGGCCCTGACAGAGAACCCATCGAGGCCCTATCCTTTTGTGCTGGAGGGTGCAGAATCTGCATACCAGAACATCGTCCACCAAATCTTCATCGACCACGTTGAGCGCGACCATGCCACCGATCTCTACATGATCGACCCAATTGACTCTGGTCAGCCTGCGCCCGTGGTCAACATGGTGGCTATTCGCCAGCTTTCGAATGATCCCAATCTTCCAACTGAGTCTCTCCACAACATTCTGGACAAGACCCCTGATGATTATTCCAAGGGCTCAACCCAGACCATACCGAGATGCCCTACTTTCCCTCTAGGGTTCAGAGGAATGATTTCCACGTCAGCCACGACATTGTTACCAAGGACGGTGAAACCGTTGATGAGCGCGAAGCTCGTCTAGTGAAGAACGTTGATCGCTAACATCGTCGAGATGCAGAAGTAGTCCAAGTGGCTGACGAGGATGGTCACGGCCTGCCTACCATCAATGTAGTCTAAAAGAAGCGTTTGACATGGTTGGCGACCAGCCAGTCTATCAGACTCCAAGCGCCAATCTCACTGTCGCTTGCAACGAGCTCGACAAACTCCCTCACACTCCAGAGGTCGAGAATGTTCGTGCGCACATCATTGCTGCACAAGTCTAGGTCCATGAGTTCTGGTACGACGCGCCGTCTTACTCCACCGCGTCGGCTCATAGCCGTCGCTCCCACCGCGATGGAGGAAGCCAACATCATGACGTCGATGCCCCCCGACCTTAGCCCGGAGGCCCCTACCTCTATAGAGGATCTAGGGGCAACTATGAGGCCTATTCACGGCATGATGCTTGCCCACCATGTCCCTAGGGAGGTCAGGGCAGCAGCCGCAACTAGGAGGTCAATCAACCTGCCCTTTGTGACCTTAGCGATCACCTTAACACCAGTGCGGATGCCTGTTGCCGCATCGAAAATAGCAGGTCCGCACGCTACGAAGCAGAGATGGAGTGTCGCCGATGATTCAACACTGAACACGAAGGATTCATGGTTCGCCAAGCACCATTCCCCACCGATGCATCGGGACTTCACCCCTTTACGAAGAGGCTCCAAGCCGTCTGGTGGCCGGTGGGCTTCAAGGTCATTGGTGTCAATACCTTCAACAGGAAAGCCAACCCCGCTCAGTGGCTAACTCTATACGAGATCGCCATGGGCGGAGATGAGGACTACCTTCCTGTCATGCTTAACCAATCGGCAAACTTCATGGTCTCTGTATAGCTGTTGAGCTCGGTGTTAAATGCCTCCAGGTGTACGGTGACTCTGCACTCATAATCAATCAGCTCAACAAGGATTGGAATTGCATTAACGAGAAGATGGACACTTACTGCGCTGTGATAAGAAAGTTAGAAGACAAATTCTACGGCATCGAATACCACCACGTGGTCCAGGCCAATAATCAAGCAGCCGATGAGCTATCAAAGATAGGATCAACCTGGGCTAAAGTTCCAGCTAGTGTGTTTGCCCAGGACCTTGTGGCCCCTTCCATCAAGCAGGAACAAGAAGGCGTTGAAGAAAAACTACCCACCGAGCAGATAGTTGCACTAGTCCCTGGGCCGAGCAATGATTGGAGGGAACCCTTCATCAAATACCTCACCACCACACACGTCCCGACTGACAAAACGAAGAGAGAATGCCTTACCCACCGCAGTAAGCATTACATCCTAGTCGAAGGGAAGTTGTACCTTGAAAACATAAAAGGGGAGCTACTCCAGAAGTGTGTCTCCGTCGAAGAAGGCGAGAAGATACTCAAGGAGATCCATGCAGACACCTGCAACAACCATGTGGCCTCTCGAACACTGGTCGAAAAGGCTTTTTGAGCTGGTTTCTATTGGCCCTCAGCCATAGCTGATGCTAAAGAACTCGTTCGCCGATGTGAGAATTGCTAGTTTTTCGCCTAGCTCATGTCTTGCAAACGATCCTTGCATCGTGGCCCTTTGCATGTTGGGGACTGGATATGATCGAGCCGTTCAAGCCCACGCTGGGAGGTTTCTATTGGGTCTATGTCTGCATTGACAAATTCTCCAAGTGGATCGAATACAAACTCCTGGTCCAAGCTACAGTGAAAAAAGCAGTCGTGTTGTTCGATGACATAATACACCGATTTGGCCTGCCGAACAACATAATCACTGAACTATGGTCCATGTTCACTGGTAGCGACTTCTAGGATTTCTATGACGAAAGATGCATCTCAGTCAAGTATGTCTCCGTCGCACACCCAAGGGCCAATGGCCAAGTCAAGCGTGCCAACGGCATGATCCTGGATGCATTGAAGAAATGACTCTACGAGAAGGAACAAAAGCACCCGGGAAAATGGCACAAGGAACTATCGGCCGTGGTTTGGGGACTAAGGACCCAGCCTAGTTGTAACACCGGCGTCTCTCCATAGTTTATGGTTTTCGGCTCTGAGGCCATATTGCCTGCTGACGTCGCCTTCCGAGCTCCCAGGGTGGAGAACCACAATGAGGAGAACTCCCACCAGGCTTGGCTCGTTGAACTAGACAGCCTAGAAGAGGAACGTCTAGTCACCTATTTTTGGATGGCAAAATACCTCGACGGCCTACGCAGATATTACAACTGCAATGTCAACGACTGATTCTTCATGGTTGGATACTTAGTATTTCACAGGAAACAAAAGACAGATGGGATGCACAAGCTCTCCTCACCTTGGGAAGGCCCCTTCATCATCAAGGCGATCACCCGACCAGGTGTCTGTAGACTATGCGACATGGATGAGAGAGATGTCCCAAATTCTTAGCACATCGACCTGCTTAGACGTTTCCACCCCTGAAGCGTTCATTTCAAAGATATGTACCTTTCATATTTAAGTATTCAATAAAGTTTTTACACTGATGTTTCTCCATATTGTTTTATCCACACTTTTCTACTAAGCAATTCTGATTCTGCGTATAACATCTCAAAGACGACACGCCAACTACGCCTAATACCCAATCAAACACGTTGATGCCCGGACGCCTCCAGAAATGACCTTGTCTCCGACCTCTCCCTGCACGTGCATGAGCGTCCGCCCTCTACGTCATGGGTGGTCGGCAGCGGTTCCTTAGTGATGCCCTATTCTTCCCACACGCACATGGCCCTAGCGCCTCGCATTACGGTTAATAGGCTAGCTCGGGTTGAGGACTCAGCTACACACCATGGATCAGATGGTTTATATCAAATTTAAACATAAAATAACTGTAAAGTGTTCAGCAAAAATTGCCAAGTACCCAACATGAGTTTTTCCTAATTTACGGAGCACTGCTCTCCCCCTTAGCAAACAGCTCGACATCTTCAGCCAACCTCTTCGCTGGCTCCTCCGCATCGTCTTCTAGCCTGGCAATCTTCTCCATGTTCATGCCCTGCGCGTATCCGGTCGCCACCCGTTGGAGATCCATCAAAGGGTAGTGTAACCTCAGTTGCGTGAGCATGTGGACGATGGCCCCATGAGCTACGCTATGCGTGAACTCCTTGAAGTCCATCCACGCTGTCCGACAACGATCCACAACCGATCGGTATGGCCCGTCACTGGGCAAACGTCCCCCCCTTGGGTTGCTTCAGACCACGCAGTCCAGCACGGGCTGGATCCCCATGATCATCGTCTCTAGCTTATCATCTTGTGTCTTTACATACTCTTGAGCACTTGGAATTGCACTGGAGACTGGTGTTGATACTCTAGAAATGACTCAGCTATATGTTAAACTCATGCTTAATGCTACAGAAGTTAAAATTGCATGAAAAAACACTCACGACAAAGGTTTTCAATGGCCTTCTTGGCCCTCTCCTTCGCTTTCTCCTTCGCCTCTAGAAGCTGGCTAATGGCTTCCTAGGATAGGCTAAGCTCCATCTCCAATGCTACGCTCAATAGACAGACATGTCACAACACTAAACAACAGCAAAGCAAAATTCTGAGCCAAACCTTTTTCCCGATTGGCGCTGTGGCCAAGCTGCTCGGCCATCGATGGGCCCTCATCCTTCATCTGCTGGCACTCCTCCAATGCCTCAACCTTCACCTCCAGGTCCTCCTTGTGGTGGCGCTCTCAGAGTAGGCGCGCTTGGAGGTCATCCACCGACGCTTGCAATTTCTTGTTCTCTTCCAGCACCGGGGCCATCTCCTCAAGCTGCCGCCGGTGCTTCTTGAACACATTCATCACATTCTGCAGCGGGCAAACCGATTAGCTGACCCCTTCTTTCCAAAAAAATTTCCCTCAAGCTTACTTCAATGCAGGCTAGCATCGAAGTTAGATCATCCCTCAGCCTTTTCGCCTCTGAGATCGCCTCCTTCTCCTCCAGCATCTCAAACTCTTCACCACATGGAATGGCGGTGCAGAACACTTCACTACGGTAGCGGTCGATGGCAAAGATGCCTCCTTGACTGCCGTTGTGCTCAGACAGGGTGTCCGAGCACCACCTCTGCTATTGACGCACCCATAGACGTTGCCTGTTCAGCGGCTATGGGTGAACCTTACGCTGCACTGCTCGGCATGTCCCCCATGGGATCCATAGTTGCTCCCGCAAGGCCACTCGACATCGCTGCTACATCCCGCATCTCATCCAGACCAGGATCGCCCACATCATGCAGCCCACCGCTAGGCGACACTGGTCTAGCTGTCGAGGGCTCTCCCGTAGTACGGCCGATCGGCCCTACAGCTATTGATTGTTTCGATGTAGGGGCAACTAGAACTGCTCTTGTCCACATTGGGTCAGCGAGCGGAGCCACCCACTCCCCCACACGCCTTTCGTCCCTAGCAGCCGATGGCTATAGTTCCTCCGTCGACTCCGCGCTTCGGCAAGAAACAATACGTTAAAGAAGCAAATTACTGCACCGAAGCAAAATAGCAAGTAAACAAGGTACTTCCAACTATGACTCCCGTTGTGCATCTCAGAACTGGCACCCCACCTGCTACTCATCGGCCCATCACCCGAACCGCTCGGCGTCTCCACCATCGCCGCCGGAGTCGTCTGCGTGGTCTCGGGGACTGCGGTGGCCGCCTACACTGTTGCCACAGGGGGTGTAACTGTGATCTCGAGGGCTTCAGTAGCTGCTCGGGCTATTGATGCTAGTGCCACACGAGTCATCGCCGCTAACAACACCTGAACACCGCTGGGCGCCGTGGCCGTGGCTTGCCTCGTTCGTCGTATCTCGCGGGTCTCCGCTCTAGCTGGCATGGCCGGTGGTGGCATCGCGGCCCTCAGAGATGGTGGTGCTGCCGACACATCGTCATCCTATGAGCTTGAAACCACCATTCGCTATCTTTTGGGGTGAGCGAGAGCGCCAATGTTCACCGGCCGTTCTTCTCAATAGGATGATCCCGCCATCTTCCTTCTCTTTGGGGACGGCTCCTTGCTAGCGGGCCGCTTCCCTAGAAGTTTCTCATGGACATCTGATGTCTGCTCACCTCTGTCTTCCTCGTTAGTGGGGTAGCGATGTACTGCCCAACCATCCCATCATGCAGCTGCAAGTACGTGCTACCCATAACTCTAGTTCCAGATCCCCACGAGATTTCAAATAGAAAAAGTGGCGGAAGAGATCAAAATGTGGGGGAATGCTAGGATAGGCTTCATAGAAATGGATGAAGACAGAAACATGAAGGATGGAGTTTGGGCCTAGATTGCAAAATTAATGGCGTAATAATCAATCCATGGAGGAACGGATGGATCGGAACACCAAATCAATGATAGAAATAATCTTCAAACACGACCAATTCATCACCGCGGGGGGTAGGAAAGCTCTCACCACTAGCAGGATGCCATCCCGTCATCACTCTATTTGGCAGCACGCCGTCCACCACCAACTAGCTAAGCACTACCTCGTTGCTGATGGAGCTCACCCATTCCTTGGCGTGACTTAGCTCGCGCGATGCCCTGCTCGAGCTGCTGCAGTTTCTCTTGGGTGCCATCTTGTAGATCTGAGGAATGGTGGGAGATTACGAGCTTGCAATTGCTAAGATGGCAGAGTAGTTGCCAGGTGATGTGGTGAGGGCATGAGGAAGAAGACAAAGTGGTGAGAGCAAGGTGGGGAATGTGCACCGGGTCTGCGACACTTTATAACAGTTCGACCCTGACCCTTTGCCTTCTAGGGATTTTGGGAAACCATGCCTGAAACATTGCATTCCCTCCTGAAGCCACTGTACACCAATGGGCCACCAAATGCGCAAGGTGGGCCACGTCTTTGATGCCTTAAATATGGAACGATGAAATGAATCTCTAGACTCAGCACTGAATCAATAGAATTCATTATGCATCTATGCTAAGATATTTTTCCTTAACGCTGCTACAAGATTCCTTCATCATCTTCTAGCTGGCTCGAGGACTATGTGTGTACACTTCACCTTGTGGTGAATGTACAAGTTCCTTGATTACTCAAACTTTCGACAATAATGGGGACTACATAATTTTCTTTAAGCCTGCTACAAGATTCCTTTATCCTCTTCCAGCTGACTCGAGGACTACATTGTGTACAATGCACCTTGCGGTGCACGTACTTTTTCCTCTTCATGGTGTTTTGACTTTGTCAAGTCTCCGCCTATGCCCTGCCCATATGACCACATCATCAGGCCCATCGCAATCGCCACTTAAGTGTGTACACTTCATCGACCAAGACTTCAATTTTTTTTACTTGAGCTCCTTACATCCTTATGGCAAACCATGACTTCGAGTGAGTCCGAGCTCGATGCCCAGTTAAATTGGTCGGACGTTCTGTCTCAGCTGCTCGGACACCCACTTCGACAGCTCGGACGCTCGTTTGAACTACTCGGACGTTTGCTTTAACAGCTCATCCCCTATTTGAACTAGTTGGAAGACTGATCCCGATGAGTTATTGAAAGTTGGACAGCTTGGATGGACCCAAGATGGTGTTGCCCAACGGATGTAAGGTGCTCGGGGACTAGCTATGGGGGTATGACCCCCAGTACCCATAACGATCCACATGGGCCAAGCCGCTAGGGGAGGCCCAGCCCACAAGACTATGCATGGGTCATGCCATAGGTTGAGGCCTAGCTTGCAAAACAACGCCAAGCGAAGTATGCCAAAGGACGACGTGCTTCACAAGGCAACATAAATATTCTCGGTGATCTACGAAATCTGCTCGGATATGATAGATATTGTATGATCTATAACTTCCTATCTTGTAAACCAATCAGAATGGAAATAACCGATCTATAACCCTACCCCCAAGCTATATAAGGCAGGTAGGGACCCCCTCATTTTCACCTAATCATACGCAATACAATCCAAAAAGACACAGGATGTAGGGTATTACATCGAGCTGACGTCCTAAACCTGTCTAAATCACTGTCTCTTGCTGTCGACAGAATATCATCGGCAGTCCACCGAGGGGTTTCCCGCGATGGTAGATTGATCAGTAGAGGAGCGTGTGATCAAGAACAAGAAGGCAACAGAGACACACGAGTTATACAGGTTCAGGCCGTCAGTATGACGTAATACCTTACTCCTGTGGTCTGTTGGTTTGTATTAGCTATCGTATGACTTGCCGTGAATTCGTAGGGGGTCCCTGCCCGCCTTATATAGTCTGGGGGGCAAGGTTACAAGTCGGTTAGATCCGAGAGATAACCGGAAAGTAATAACAGATTACAAGAAACATGGGATCGTACGTATCCTATCAGATCTCGTAACATCTTCAGGATATCCTCTCTGTGCCTTGCGGGGGTCGCCGAGCAGAACCGTGCCCCGCAAGGCTCCTTCTTGTGGGCTGGGCCGCCCCTGGAGGCAAAGCCCATGTGACCTGCCGTGGGTATCCGGGGGCGTACCCCCCACAGCTAGTCCCCGAGCGCCTTGTACCCGTTGCGCAACACCGTCTTGAGGCTTTTCGAGCAGGTGCGAACCAAAACCGAGCTGTCCAAATCATGGTCCGACCACCATATGGAGTCGCCGAGCAGTTGTGAGCAGCTGCCGAGCAGCGTACAACATCGCCGAGTAGTGTGCTCTGAGGACAGCTTGTCATAAGGGTGTAAGGAGCTCAAGTCCAAAATTAAAAATTCCTGCATGGTAAAGGGAAGTGTGCCCACTTAGAATCCGAACACGAAAGTAAAGATATCTGGTTTTATCTTTTAGAGGCTCGGAGTCTTCCAGAAAAACAAACACATTCACTGCAAGGTGAAGTGTGCCCACTTAGTCCCCGAGCCTGACAGTAGGTGACGTAGTCACGTGGTGCCAGGCTCAGAAATTAGCAAACCATCCGAGCAGGCAGCCAGTCCCCGTGTTTCTGGCGTTGATATTGGATAAATCAAACCGCGGTGAGAAATTCGGAGTAATGGCTGTACAGTATCAGTTACTAAGCCTCATTAAAATGTGGAGAATTCGGAGAATAAGTGGCGGCGATAAATGAGCGGCGTGGGCTACTGTGACGCGATAGCCCAAGTTGTGGCCCATTAAACCATTTTGGAGGAGTCAAAGTAGCGCTGATCGCGGGAACGGTTTCCCAAAAACCCTCAGAGTCAAGGGAGAGTGGGGAAAGTGCTTTATAACCGCGCCGCCACACACATCGCCTCCTACCTCTGTCAAGCCACCCTGCTTCCTGCCTTCGCAATCCCTGTGCTTCACATTCCACACCAATCACGAGCATTCGCCTCCAACCCTAGGACCAATCCATAGGAAATGGCACCGAAAAAAGGAGCCGCAAAGCCGAAGAAAGTGGCCACCGGAGCCAGCCGCGACGAGGAGTGGGTGCCGTCGATGACGTCGGCGGTGGATCTCGATAAGATGGTGGCGGCGGGCGTTCTCCCAGACCGTCTCACTGCTGGATGGCGGCCAGCTAGTGGTGAGCCCTTCCCGACACCACATACTGATGAGGCTGTAGTATTTGAGGATTATTTCTGGCGAGGATTAGGGTTTCGTGTCCACCCCTTTCTGAGGGATCTTACGGAGTTTTGGGTGATTAGCCTCTGTAATCTGCACCCCAACACCATTCTGCATGTTTCTATCTTTATCCATTTCTGCGAGGCGTTTCTCGATGTTCTTCCGCACTTCAACCTCTTCAGGCACCTGTTCTGTCTGAAGAAGAAAGGGGGTAGCGGTTCCAAGGTGGTCGGCGGCGTTTACCTACAACTCAGGGATGGGATGGCCAGCGAATATATCAGCGTTCCACTAAATACCTCCCTCAAAGGTTGGAATGCCAGATGGTTCTATATCAAACAAAGTCACCCAATGATTCGATGCAACGTCCACCACATCCTGGTTAATCATATTAACTGGTCGAAGAGACCCAACAATGCTAAGATGGAGCAGGTAATGGAACTGCTGGACTTGATTAAGGGCGTTGAGCTTCGGGGTGAACTGGTGGCGGCTAGCTTTATAGTGCTTGAAGAGGTCCTTCAGCCTTGCAAAGAGAGGGCCCACCCGGCATTTGATTATAAAGGTGACAACGATGGTACCCAGGAAAACACAGACCGTCTGACGAAGAAGGAAGTGATAGACCGTGCCATGGATCTATTTACTTCGAATGTGTCATTCAGCTGGCCAAAAGGAACAAAGGCTTTCAACTGCACCAATCCACCTCCTCAGGTAACCAGTTCGCTTCACGTCTATCAGGCATTAATTGCCGAGCATAGGACTGACTTATGAAAAGATCCATTCGCAGGATAGGGCAATATACTTTTCAGGCGTGCCGAGAGCCGATTGGCCGAAAGGAGTAGATCCTCGGTGGCCACTGCAGCCCGAAGAGGATGAGCCGAGCTCCTCATCGGATAGTCCATCCCCAGTGTCAGAGAAGGTCCGCGGGAAAAGACCGGCAGTAGACGAGTCGGTCCAAAAAAGGAGAAAAACCGCCAGCTGTTATGCACACAAACCAGGCGGCATCTCTCTAGGAGAGGACCGAGCAGTTCGGCCACGACGAACGGCTGTGCTGGAGTGGTCGGACAATGACGAGGACTAGTCGGCGCTTCCGCCGAGCACGACGGAGGCACCGGCGGATGCTGACGCTCCAAAGCATCAATCACGGGAAAGTTATGGTCGGGCAACGGCGGACGTCCCGGTGATGCAAACTACCGAAGTCCCCGAACAATGCACAGAAGGGGGTGCCCCTGGGCACCAAGAAGAGCGGCCGCCCGCTGCAGAGGCGCAGGAGTCCTCCCATAAAGCCGACCAAGCAGCCGCGCCTGGGGGGTCAGGCAGGCATCGCCGATTCAAGAAAATCAATCGGAAGACCAAACCGTAAGTACATTTGCCTTGGAGTAATAATATTGTTCCTTGATTTCTCCTTGTTACTGAGAAGCCGATAGTTACGTCGTAAGAAAAACGACGATCGCCTCCCGCTCGGGAGTCCCCTAGTGCTCCGTGACCTCGATCATGGATGTTGTTGATGCGCCGGAGGTCATGCTGATGCGCGACTCCGCTAACGGCCGAGGAGCAACGCTGC